>CM077169.1:31215475-32415475 GCA_039654105.1 Coreius guichenoti
AGTTTCACATTTCGCCACTTTCCCATTTTTAAGTTTGGTGGACTCTGACTAACCTGCAAATTTGTATCACATAATGACGTTTGACAAATAAAACATTGATTCGTCATGGCGTGACCTCTTAGCTGAATTAAAAAAACACAAATTTTAAAGCTGCAGATTTGCAGTGTTGCAAGGAAGTGGAGTATATTGTATATATTTACATTTTAGATTTACCATTATTTATTATGTCGAATTATAAGACGCTGCAGAGTGAAGTCACGTACAAAGAAATTGTACATCCTCAAAATGTTGTGTTTGAGTTTGTGTAATATTATGTGTAACATTTCAGCATTGGTGGTCAGGAGATGGATGTTCTTTTGAACTGATTTTCATGAGAATGCAGTTTCTCGGATTGCCATTGACTGCTGTGTGTGTAGGCGATAAATCACCACGCACATAGGGATGAGTCTGCTCCTTGTGTGGGTTGTGGGAAATCAGGCTGTTTTGTATTTAAGAGAAATATTTTATGTGTTAGTGCTCACGTAACAGCATATAGGATGCCGATACATTGCTCACGCTCGCTAAAATTGGTTACATAATGCTTAAACGTACTGAGGAGACTTTGAATCGAATGCTGAAGATGTTCTTGTCATTGGCTCCTGAGGGATGACAGCATCTGTTGGTCATTCTTATTGCATAATTGACTCAATGACTGCAAAGTAGCTTACTCCAGTTAATACTGAATTTTATAATAGAGAAGTATAAGAAAGCAGCATTACTTTACTCTTAGGGATTGTGTTTCTCACAAGAATTGCATCTGAGGTTGGTTATTTGCTATTAGTTGATTTGCTGTTAAAATGCTATTAGTTAATTTGCATTTTCATGAGCATTGATTTCATGTTTAAGTCTGGACAGCTTTTAATTGACAGTTGTGTGTTTTAACTATTTAAATGCATGAACCTTGCCTTTATTTATTGGTAATCTTTGTAATTTGAATGTTTAATTGAAAACATCTGCTTGAAATAATTGTCATGTTTCTGTTTATGATGAGTACTGTGTATTTTATGCTGTCATTGAATTTTTAATCATATGGATGATGCGACATTTTACATATTCAAAATTATTTGAATAGTATTGAAGACAAAACATTTGAATATTATGGTTTCACCATGACAACTTCATGACTAGTGATTAGTTAAGGCTATGCCACGGAGTTACTAATCCCACTATTGACATTAAGCAATGAATGGATTGCAGCTTGTTGAAGGTATCTATGAACCTGCGTACAAAAGAGTCTGAAATAAAACAATGGGATCATCAATCATTGAAGCCCACTGGCACATTTTAAGTTTCCCATTTCATTCTGCATAACAAAAAATGCCCCCTTCCCTCCTTCACTAACAAAACCCCCAAATCAGGACCAAGAACATCATTCACTGTACCCAAATCAGCCATTAATTTCTTTAGCCTCCTCACCATGTTCAGGGCTTAGCTTTGATGCCTCAAGATGGTTAAGCGTACCCAGCACACACACCCCCACCCCGCAATTGAGGCATTACTCGGTGCTTGCAAGTTACTCGGGCTGTAAGGTTAAACACACTGGCTCTCTTTCTGGGGCTTATGAGGCTTCAGCCCATGGAAGCTCTTAAGTGAGGAGGTTTCTTTATTCTGATGGGAATTGCTCCGGGTGGTCCTCCTCAGAGTAGGAGGAGCAGTGGTCTGTTGGCTAAATTTGATGCAGGGATTTCGGCTGGCACTGCTTTTCATGTATTAACACTATGAGCTGCCGCAACTTGAAGGTGAAGTGTGTAATTTCAAATGAATGAAGTATTCAAAATTTCCCCCACATCAGGGTTATTATCGTTCACTAAAACTAATAAAAACAAAGCTGAAATGAAATATAAATATTAGATGAAAAACTTAAAGACAGTTAGAAGTTGAAGCACTAAAATTATTAACTGAAAATAAATAAACGGAAACTAAACAAACTAAAAATATGAATAAAAACTATAATAGTATATAAACTGCCCCACATCTTTCATTAGATCCCACCCCTAGTCCAAACCCAAACACTTAAGTTCCACTCTCACTTAAAACAAGATTTCAAGTGCTTTACCATATTCAAAGTACATTAAACATCACTGAACAACTTTTGGAATGGGAGTCTGTCTGTCTGTCTGTTTCATGCAGTATGGATCTTTTCTAGCCCACTCTCAGAAGATAAACATCAGCTTTAGCGCTAATGCTAAAACCGAAGATGAATTCCCAACCAATAAGGAACTCCTCTCATTTTACAGTTCACTCAGTAATGATATCTGCGTTCCTCTATTACATTAAGTCTCTTAGACCAACTATAAGCTTGGCTGCTCTCAGTCTGTCCTGCCATTAATTGGTTCCCCTTTGTGTCTGTTTGCTCTGGCTGTGTGTGTGAAAGGGGAGGAGCAGATTTTCGCTGGATCTCGCTATCGCTTCAAGAGGCAGTGCTTCTGACTGTGTAGTTTTTTGAAGAGAGTGCTACAGAGAACTTATTACCCGGACTGTGATTCTAATGAGATTCCTCCAAAAAGCTGAGATCCCAGGCAGTTTTGAGGAGGGCCACTTTAACAATTTCCCCACCCCCTGTAATGAGAATATGCATGTTGTTTGTTGTTGACCTATATTTGCACCCCAGTGAAATGTGTCAGAGGGTGCTGGTGTTGAGGTTTGTAGAGTGGGAGATTAACTTTTTTACCCACCAACCATAGTGATTATTGCATGTCTGCTGTTACCTACCATTTTTTATATTCATAACTT
Source organism: Coreius guichenoti (assembly GCA_039654105.1). Taxonomy (NCBI): domain Eukaryota; kingdom Metazoa; phylum Chordata; class Actinopteri; order Cypriniformes; family Gobionidae; genus Coreius; species Coreius guichenoti. The sequence goes on from CM077169.1 coordinate 31,218,248, forward strand.
GTTTTACCTAGCTTTTGCCATTAAATTACTGACATAGCATTCATCCAAATAACTAAAAAATGAGTATACAGCTCTGGAAAAAATTAAGAGACCACTTAACATTGAGAAATCAATGTAAAGTGGTCTCTTAATTTTTCTCAGAGCTGTATATATAGACCAATCCAAAACATCTTATAGGTCCAGTATGTATTCATTTCCCTTCCTGGATGTGACTAGTATTATTCTGAAGATATCTGCTGGTATGAGTGGCTATGCACATAGCATCATTCAGAGTGCACTAGTGCGTAAACGTAGCTACTCGTCTGCCTGTGTGTTCAGTGGGTGAAGTTTGGGTGTCTCTTGTGAAGCCTAATGAGATCTGTGGGGGTGAGAGTGTGAGAATGTGTATGAGATCAAGAGCATTTGTGAGCGAGCGTGCCGGGAGGGTCATGGTACACTGTAAGACAGTCCTGCTGTGAAGTATTAGCCTTGACCAGTGAAGCATGTGTAAGACAAGAGTGAAAGTTAGAGGTTTTTTTCTCTGTCTGTCATTTTCTGTTTGGCATGGTGAATGCAGCTTTTGAGGATCCAAAATATATTCCCCCCAGCATCCCAAACAAACCATCTTAACTGGGCTTCCTGGATAGTACAAAGGTTAAACCGGCCACATCTGACCACAGCATGTTAATCAGTGCCAATAAAGAGGCATTGTTAGTCATTGACAAAAACATGGCATTTTTAATGTTTTTTTTTTTTTTTCCCTTTCTGCTGTTGAGGTGTAATAGTAGTAATAGTTTGGCTATTAGCATGGTCCAGTTCTGCATTCTGTGGGCATAAAGCATCTTTCTCAATTTATGGCCATTCAAAAGTAGCCCTGTATTCTGCCGAAATACAATTTGTATGTTGCTTACAAAAAGTATTTCATTAGGGATAATATATTGGTACCATATTGGTTATAGGCTTATATTAGAAATGTTTAAATTTGGAAGTATTGGATTTTTTATTATGCATGCTTACTTGCCCAATATTTACATTTTGATTACCTTTGCCGTCATTATTTTTAGCAAATGTCAAAAGGGAGCACTTGGAGCATTTAAAATGATTGATTTTAGTTTTTAGTGCTTTATTTTTAAATAAAATAGTAACATTTTAATATCAGCCATTCTTCTGTTATTGGCCAAAATATTGAAATAATTATTGGATTATAGGTAGAATTGCTCTGAATTGTGATATCAGTGCGTCCCTACATTATATTACAGCAGATGTTTTACCCGTGCCAGATCTTTTATGCATAATTTTACAGCACAGGACAGTCAATACTAGTAAAGAGTTTGAGACTGTGCATTTTTGCAGTACCATCAGCCAATCAGTGTTATCAGCCATAATTTTCCTGTGGCTTCAGAATGAATAGTCCCATGGCATTTACAGCTCAAGTGATTGGCTAAAAGGGTGTGTTCACACTTGTAGTTCAGTTTGCTTGGTTCCTTTGGTCCGGACCAAGCAGTTTAGTTCTGGTCTGCTTAGCATTCACATTGGCATTCTAACACCGAACCTAAAGATACCGAACTTAAAGGCATAGGGATATGTTCACAACCTGATTGGTTAGCTTTTATTACGTTAATTATGAGACGGGAACTTGCTGAGCATCCAAAACAATGCTGAATGCTGGGCTAAATGTGCTCATATGTGCGTAGCCTACCTATGATGGTATTTAGACCAGCTGAGAACTCGTGAAGAGCTTATAAAATGTGCAAAGGAGTCAAAACAGCGCCAGGAATCCCTCCATCAGACACACAAATGAAGATCTGTTGCGAGGAGTCGCGGTTCTGATGCCTGTACCGAACTGTGATGGGCAACATGGTGACTGTGACGAGAAAAAACAGGTATGCTTGAGCATTCTGTCCTTTTTAGGGTCGCATCTTGTGATATCATGTCCTTTTTTGGTTCGTTTACATGTCTTTGGTCCGTGTTGCGTTCATATTTTTGCGCACCAGGGTTCAGATGGCAGTGACAGCGTTCACACTTATTCAAATGAACCGCACTAACAGAGCAATCGCACCAGGGTTCGTTTAAATCGAACCAAACATGCCAAGTGTGAACACACCCTAAAACATTGTCCAGAACTTAACTCGCATGAGCAAAGATGTCAGAATTCAATTTGGGTTCCTGTGCCAGCTGAGCAACTACCACTGAGGTGAAGGATAATGCTGACAGATAGGTTTCTCCAGGTATTATTGAGCTCCTTGATTATGTCAGGTTCTTGATTCCTGTGAAAACCTGGTCAACTGGAGAATGCTATGAGCTTGGGTGCAGGTAGATTTAATGCATCATGCAGCTGGTGGCCTGCATTGGCAAGTGTTTATACATGATTAAATATGTGTCTAGTGTACATAGTAACCTGGTTACTTTTTGTGCCACTCCTTTGACAGCTGACTTGACTGAACTGTAAGATTATAATATTCTGCTTAATAACATTTGAATTGTATTTCTTTTATACTTTTAATACACAATGTTCTAATTTAAAAATATTCTAATTTAAGTTTTTATTTCATAATGAGCATGACAGTGTTATTTACGTTTTGAAACAATTCATCATGCCTTTCTTATATTGTAACCACCTGCTAGAGTCATCTTGTGGGTATAATTGTGAGTATAGATGCTGTTTTATCACAGCTGGTTACAAGAGATAATACATCACGGTGTTGTCACACACACAAGACCTCTTACGGAGTCCAGGATGTGTTGCTACAGTGGATCATAGTCGATTAATCGACTTTATTTGCACAGCCAACACTTCTTTATTCACTGCCTGGTTTTATGCTGCAGTCACCGTAATGACTGTGTGCATCAGCCATGATGGGGCTATTTAATGTCAAGTGTTAGCATATGAATATGAATAATGGGAATCCCCCTCCTGAATCATGATTCTTAATAGCAAATTACTGCGACTGATAGGCTGCATCTTGGAAGTTTAAAGGTGGCTTGACCAAGAGCTGTCAAACAGCATTTCCTCAGGCATATTTGTTAATATTCAGCAATAAATTTGTGTGAACATGTTATGAATTCTTCTCACAGATCTCGGAGCACCAGCTCTGTTAATGCTGTTGCTAAGCTACTGGTGAAGTGATGTCAAGGAAGGAATTCAGACTCCCTGTGCTGGATATCAAGTGCTTTTCTTTATATCCTGTAAGCCATTGTCATTGCCTTGTTGATCATTGTACTCGCCTTTTAGCGTCATTTTTATCTTTTGTTTTTACTTTAAGACAAAGTATTTGACCCTATTTAAAATGGCAAGAGATACACTCTCACAATTCTTTGATATTGCTGCTTGAAGCTAGTCCAGAATAGTTAATGCTGGCTAATCACTCCTAAAAGCTTTCTTGTTTTCTTTATAATTGTTCTTTTATAAAGGGGGTTGAGTTACTGTATCCTCAGTTACTGTTAAGACGTCAATACTAAAGCCGCAGAATGCATTTTTAACACTGACTCATGTTTTGACAGTAAGCAGTACTCATCGAAACCAGGTGAATGTCAGTTTCTGTCTACATTAGGGCATTTGGAAGATAAGGCCCGCAGTAGACTTCAGGTCTCCTCCCCTGGGTTGCTATGGGAACCACCCATTTATCCAGTTCTTTCCAGGCGTAGCTATCATTTAGGCTCGGTCATCTGTGGGGCTTCTTCCATTAGCAACGCTTCCTTAAATGAGTTCTGATTGACTGAATGTGAGACAGTCCTTCATGCTCATGGGAGAAGTCCAATTAATCGGACAATGCTGATATTCTGATTGGTTACACCGTTTTGATTGAATTACAGATGCGAGCTTGTGTTTTAGCTGGATTTTCAGCACTCAAGAGTAGTAATGGCCACTTCAGACCTAGTCATACATATTTGCCACCGGTGCCTCTTCACACAATGTGTTCTTTGTGACTTTAAGTCCACTTGAAAGGACAAAATTACATTCCACTGACGTCAAATGCCTTTTTTGGACAAATCAAAGAGAAATTATGTTTTAAGAAATAAAATGTCTCTTTTTCTTCACAGAGATCACCGTAGCTAGTGTTATTTTTCTAATGAGTGACCCAGCCTTTCAAACTAGCCAATCAGAAAATGCTCTCTGCCTTTTACATTACCATTTAAAAGTTTGGGGTTGGTAAGGATTTTTAAAATGTTTTTGAAAGATGTCCATTATGCTCACCAAGGCTGCATTTATTTGATGAAAATACAGTAAAAACAGTAATATTCTGAAATATTATTGCAACTTAAAATAACTTTTCTATTTTAATATATTTAAAAATGTAATTTATTCCTGTGATGTCAAAGATGAGTTTTCAGCATCATCACTCCAGTCTTCAGTGTCACATGATCCTTCAAAAATCATTCTAATATGCTGATTTGCATTTCTTACTATCTTCAATTTGTTGAAAACAATTGTGCTGCTTAATATGTACAGTGGGGAGAACAAGTATTTGATACACTGCCAATTTTGCAGGTTTGCCCACTTACAAAGCATGTAGAAGTCTGTAATTTTTATCATAGGTACTCTTCAACTGTGAGAGACGGGATCTAAAACAAAAATCCAGAAAATCACATTATATGATTTTTAAGTAATTAATTTGCATTTTATTGCACGACATAAGTATTTGATACATCAGAAAAGCAGAACTTAATATTTGGTACAGAAACCTTTGTTTGCAATTACAGAGATCATACGTTTCCTGTAGTTCTTGACCAGGTTTGCACACACTGCAGCAGGGATTTTGGCCCACTCCTCCATACAGACCTTCTCCAGATCCTTCAGGTTTCGGGGCTGTCGCTGGGCAATACGGACTTTCAGCTCCCTCCAAAGATTTTCTATTGGGTTCAGGTCTGGAGACTGGCTAGGCCACTCCAGGACCTTGAGATGCTTCTTACGGAGCCGCTCCTTAGTTGCCCTGGCTGTGTGTTTCGGGTCGTTGTCATGCTGGAAGACCCAGCCACGACCCATCTTCAATGCTCTTACTGAAGGAAGGAGGATGTTGGCCAAGATCTCGCGATACATGGCCCCATCCATCCTCCCCTCAATACGGTGCGGTCGTCCTGTCCCCTTTGCAGAAAAGCATCCCCAAAGAATGATGTTTCCACCTCCATGCTTCACGGTTGGGATGGTGTTCTTGGGGTTGTACTCATCCTTCTTCTTCCTCCAAACACGGCGAGTGGAGTTTAGACCAAAAAGCTCTATTTTTGTCTCATCAGACCACATGACCTTATCCCATTCTTCCTCTGGATCATCCAGATGGTCATTGGCAAACTTCAGACGGGCCTGGACATGCGCTGGCTTGAGCGGGGGGACCTTGCATGCGCTGCAGGATTTTAATCCATGACGGCGTAGTGTGTTACTAATGGTTTTCTTTGAGACTGTGGTCCCAGCTCTCTTCAGGTCATTGACCAGGTCCTGCCGTGTAGTTCTGGGCTGATCCCTCATCTTCCTCATGATCATTGATGCCCCACGAGGTGAGATCTTGCATGGTGCCCCAGAGCGAGGGAGATTGACCGTCATCTTGAACTTCTTCCATTTTCTAATAATTGCGCCAACAGTTGTTGCCTTCTCACCAAGCTGCTTGCCTATTGTCCTGTAGCCCATCCCAGCCTTGTGCAGGTCTACAGTTTTATCCCTGATGTCCTTACACAGCTCTCTGGTCTTGGCCATTGTGGAGAGGTTGGAGTCTGTTTGATTGAGTGTGTGGACAGGTGTCTTTTATACAGGTAATGAGTTCAAACAGGTGCAGTTAATACAGGTAATGAGTGGAGAACAGGAGGGCTTCTTAAAGAAAAACTAACAGGTCTGTGAGAGCTGGAATTCTTACTGGTTGGTAGGTGATCAAATACTTATGTCATGCAATAAAATGCAAATTAATTATTTAAAAATCATACAATGTGATTTTCTGGATTTTTGTTTTAGATTCCGTCACTCACAGTTGAAGTGTACCTATGATAAAAATTACAGACCTCTACATGCTTTGTAAGTAGGAAAACCTGCAAAATCGGCAGTGTATCAAATACTTGTTCTCCCCACTGTATATTTTCAGCATTCTTTAATTAACAGCATTTATTTGAAATAGAATAGATTGTAGCAATTTAGTGTGCCTTGACTCGACTTGGAAGAAGTCTTTTCTTTAAAAAAAAGTTCAATTTCATGCAAATGAGCAGCAGAGCATTGCAGAGAGAACCAATGACAAGTGAGTTTCCCTTAGGAAATTTTGGTAACAGTTTACAACAAGGTTTCATTTTTTTTAACATTAGTTAATGTATTAACTAACATGAACTAACCGTGAGCAATACATTACTGTATTTGTTAATCCTTGTTAACGTTAGTTAATAAAAATACAGCTGTTCATTGTTTATTCATGTTAGTTCCCAGTGCATTAAATAATACAATTTTTGATTTTAATAATGTGTTAGTAAATGTTGAAATTAACATTAATAAATGCTGTAGGAGTGCAGTTCATTATTAGTTCATGTTAACTAATTTAGTTAACTAATGTTAACTAATGAAACCTTACTGTAAAGTGTTACTGAATTTTTTACCTTGAAGTTGTTAACCAGTGAAGTTAAGAGTGCTAGCTGTAATAGGTAATAAATAATAAGATATTATTCATATACAGTGGGGAGAACAAGTATTTGATACACTGCCGTTTTTGCAGGTTTGCCCACTTACAAAGCATGTAGAAGTCTGTAATTTTTATCATAGGTACTCTTCAACTGTGAGAGACGGAATCTAAAACAAAAATCCAGAAAATCACATTGTATGATTTTTAAGTAATTAATTTACATTTTATTGCATGACATAAGTATTTGATACATCAGAAAAGCAGAACTTAATATTTGGTACAGAAACTTTTGTTTGCAATTACAGAGATCATACGTTTCCTGTTGTTCTTGACCAGGTTTGCACACACTGCAGCAGGGATTTTGGCCCACTCCTCCATACAGACCTTCTCCAGATCCTTCAGGTTTCGGGGCTGTCGCTGGGCAATACGGACTTTCAGCTCCCTCCAAAGATTTTCTATTGGGTTCAGGTCTGGAGACTGGCTAGGCTACTCCAGGACCTTGAGATGCTTCTTACGGAGCCACTCCTTAGTTGCCCTGGCTGTGTGTTTCAGGTCGTTGTCATGCTGGAAGACCCAGCCACGACCCATCTTCAATGCTCTTACTGAGGGAAGGAGGTTGTTGGCCAAGATCTCGCGATACATGGCCCCGTCCATCCTCTCCTCAATACGGTGCAGTCGTCCTGTCCCCTTTGCAGAAAAGCATCCCCAAAGAATGATGTTTCCACCTCCATGCTTCACAGTTGGGATGGTGTTTTTGGGGTTGTACTCATCCTTCTTCTTCCTCCAAACACGGCGAGTGGAGTTTAGACCAAAAAGCTCTATTTTTTGTCTCATCAGACCACATGACCATCTCCCATTCCTCCTCTGGATCATCCAGATGGTCATTGGCAAACTTCAGACGGGCCTGGACATGTGCTGGCTTGAGCAGGGGGACCTTGCGTGCGCTGCAGGATTTTAATCCATGACGGCGTAGTGTGTTACTAATGGTTTTCTTTGAGACTGTGGTCCCAGCTCTCTTCAGGTCATTGACCAGGTCCTGCCGTGTAGTTCTGGGCTGATCCCTCACCTTCCTCATGATCATTGATGCCCCACGAGGTGAGATCTTGCATGGTGCCCCAGACCGAGGGAGATTGACCGTCATCTTGAACTTCTTCCATTTTCTAATAATTGCGCCAACAGTTGTTGCCTTCTCACCAAGCTGCTTGCCTATTGTCCTGTAGCCCATCCCAGCCTTGTGCAGGTCTACAATTTTATCCCTGATGTCCTTACACAGCTCTCTGGTCTTGGTTATTGTGGAGAGGTTGGAGCCTGTTTGATTGAGTGTGTGGACAGGTGTCTTTTATACAGGTAACGAGTTCAAACAGGTGCAGTTAATACAGGTAATGAGTGGAGAACAGGAGGGCTTCTTAAAGAAAAACGAACAGGTCTGTGAGAGCCGGAATTCTTACTGGTTGGTAGGTGATCAAATACTTATGTCATGCACTAAAATGCAATTTAATTATTTAAAAATCATACAATGTGATTTTCTGGATTTTTGTTTTAGATTCCGTCACTCACAGTTGAAGTGTACCTATGATGAAAATTACAGACTTCTACATGCTTTGTAAGTGGGCAAACCTGCAAAAACGGCAGTGTATCAAATACTTGTTCTCCCCACTGTACGTACATATGAGACAAAAAAAGAGAAGATGTAGAGAGTTTTTGCATGTCATTGCCCTTTTTGTTTTTCCTTGTGACCGGATCTGTCAGTTTCAGTTCCTTAGATTTTTTTTTTTTTTCATTAAACAACAGAGCTGTCCAGCTTACACCATGTCTACACCGGTTGTAGCACGCATTAAGTTGACAGACACTTATATTTTTTTGTGTACATTTTAGAGTGGATGTTTAGCAGTATCTGTTTCATGTAGAGTGTGACCTGGCAAACGCACATTAGTTTAAGTGTTAACTGTCACTGAGTAGGATTGCTTATCAGCTCCTGCTGATTGTACACACACAAACTCAGGCAATCTTCCTCTAAAGCCCTAATATCCTCAGCTCAAACCTCGGAGTGTGTCAACTCTACTCCAACCACAGCTCTGTTTCCTTGGTTACTCCTGTATGGCACTATGAGAGTTATTGCGTAACGTGTGCAGTATGGGCACTAAAGATTAGTGGGCTCTTTTCTCTCTGAACTGTCCACCCACATTCATTTTTCGCTAATGAACCAATATATGACTCACATATACATATTATCATTTCAAATAATTTATTGTGTTAAAACTGCAGTCCGTAACTTTTTTTGATTAAAAATGACCCAGAATCAATTTTTGAGCAAATACTTAACCAGCCAGTGTTCAAAGCTATCTCCTTACTTTAGCCCGATTCACAACGGTAAGCTTGTAATAATGTGTTATAATTTGAGTGGTACTGCTTTCCACAGGAAATTCGAGCATGGCGCCGTTCGTCTTTGCGTCATTACGTCACGTCTGTATACATAAAGGAGTCCGGCTATAAGGCTATCGCATGTGAGGATGCTGCAGGTGGCGGATCATTTATAGTCTTTTCTCACAGCAGCTGGAATAATTGAACATATCATTTTGATGGCTGATTGTAATCCAGAAAGGTCCAAACGACAATCATCAGTGACAACTGGAGATTCACCTGTAATCAAAAGCAAAAGATTAGACTGTACAAAAACAGGTAACGCTAATACACACTAAATACACATAGTCATGCAATGCTGATGTTGAAAAAATTTGAGAACAAAGTATAACAGTAATAATAATTTGCACGGTTTGATGTGATATGAGCCAAGCGATCGTTAGATTCAATCACCGTTGGTAGCTCGATTTGCTTTTGTTGGTCAGAACAAAAGTGGCAAACATGTTACTTGTTCAGATGACATTTTCCGGTGAAAATTCTTATTTTGGTCATACTTTCAAGACGTAGAATCTGTGATTCCGAAGTACAGTATCCACACCAGTGCGGTGAATGAATGATAGCCACATATACTCCTCAAAACATTAGATTCATTCGTGCTGAGGAGCCGTGCCGATGCACAGCCCACGTAAAGATGAAAATTCCACAAATAACTGCAATTTCAGGTTTCAAACAGACATGGTGACAAAGAGGCAAAACTTGCAGACTGCAGCTTTAAGATATATAGATGTGTGCCCACCATTGCCATTAGGCATATATGAGTAGCCAAACAGATCGTAAAAATTCTTTAATAGCTGATACTTCTGGTCAGATGTTTTCACTCTGCTAAATTGCTGAGAAATATTGGGAAAGTAGGCTGACTTTTGTGTAATGTGTCTGTGTTATAGTCTAAAAACTCTTCAAATCCCAGTTCACATTTAATTGCGTGGGATGACACTAGCAAGGCTTATTTAATTACACTTGGACCGGATCAGCGGGCTAGAAAAGTCAGTTCAGACACTGCCAGATTTCTTCCAACGGACTATTCTGTGAACCAAACAAAACTCAGTTCACCAGTGGAAAAGAGGATCGGTGTATTTTGACTACAAAGCTGCAGAAAATACTGACTATACTGAGCACATTCGGCATTGCATTACAAAGCCACCATTTGCTTTTCGGTTAGATTTTATATTTGTTGATGCAAGACATTTTAAACGTGGTATTGCAAAACCTGAAGCTTTTAAAAAGTTTTTTTTAACAATTTTATCATCAGTTCAGATTCATTATGTTAGCATAACTGATTATGCTAAAGTTAAAATTTTAGTCCGATTTTGTCTTTGGTCATTTTTAATCCAAATGTGTCTGAAGTTGAGTTAACAACTATAAAAGTGATTTGCTAAATGTAAGTTATCGATAGCAAAAGTGCTTTTGGTTCCTGGAAAACTGGCAGATTGCCTGGCCTACGGCCTGTGATCTTCAAGCTGTGTTAAAATCACTTTATTGATCTGACATGCTGTGCATTGGTGTACCCAACCAGTTTGTATGCGTGTAGTCAGCATTTCTAAAATGGTTCATTTTGCAGTTTCTTTTTCTTGGATGACAATGCTGATTAATCTGTTAAGACTGAAGGTACTGAAGGTTGTACTGTCACTGATGCATTTGTTTTTTACAAACCAAATTTCCCAGATTGGTATTTCACTACTAGTAGGTTATTACTTTAGGAATGACTTTAGGAGTGGTAAGCTTATTTGAATGTGAACAGCACACTCACACATACTGTAAGCTGTTCCATCACTAGTGATCAACTGATCTGGTTGGTGGTAATCAGCAATGCTGTTTTTTGAGCAGGGAAAGCTTCATGGAAGATCTTTGAAAATAGCAACCTTCATACTGAACAGATTAAAATAATTCTTCCTCTTTCCCTTTAAAACTAAACTAAAAACTAAAAAAACTAAAAAAATTGCATATCCTCTTTCTAAAAGTATCTTGAATTTGTGCACAATTGGAACCAGTACAGCTGACAGATATTTGAGCATATAATCATTTGTAAGGACAGTCACAGAACAAACTTGATTTGTTGAAAACTGAAGTGAGAGTTTTTTTGTTTTGTTTTGTTTTATTTTTTGTATTTCAAATAAATGCTGTTATTTTGAATTTTCTATTCATCATAGACTCCTGGAAAATAAATATATCCACAAAGTTTCCACAAAAATATTAAGCAGCACAACTGTTTTCAACATTGATAATAATATAGTAAATGTTTCTTGAGCAGCAAATCAGCAAATTAGAATGAGTTCTGAAGGATCATGTGACACTGAAGACTGGAGTAATGATGCTGAAAATTCAGCTTTGACATCACAGGAATAAATTACATTTTTATATTTTATTTTAAAATAAATTAAAATAAAATAGTTATTTTAAATTGTAATAATATTTAACAGTATTACTATCTTTACTGTATTTTTGATCAACTAAGTGTAGTCTTTGTGAGCATAAGAGACCTTTTTTCTTTACCGACTCCAAACTTGAAAAACTCCAAAGTGTGTATTATACGTTATACACTTGCAAAAATTAGTAGCTGAATTAGAATAGACAGAAACTAGCACTAGCAAAATTCAGACTGCAGTCTAGGATAAGTTTTTACTTTTGATCTTTTATAAAATTACTGACGAGCCATATTTAAAGTAAGATTGCACAGAAATTTCAGCTACTGAAAAGTTTTGGCTGAAACAGCTATTTTCGGCTTCAGACGTTTAATTAGCACTTCTCCGATGGCACGTTTTGACTGTGTTTACAACATGGATAAGCTACAACAGTTAAATATGTCAGCTGTGTGGACACTAGCTCTAGATTGACAATATTAATTTCTCGATTTTAATCAGTAATGATATGGTTTCTTAAATATAAAATCTTTTAATCTGTTCTTTTTTCTTTTGATGCGCAGCTTCAGCTTTGCAAAAAGCTTTGTGCTTGTTACTTTTAATATGAAGCAAAGTCTCAACTTTAAAATTCTTTCAATTTTATTATGTTATGACTCCCTTATTTTGTTGCAATCTAAGAATAGAGACGCCACACACAACCGCTGCATAAACAATGAGATTTATTTAACTAAAAAAATAAGCATGAAATGTCAAGTAATCAGTGTAAATGTTAGTCAGCGCGTCAGCATGTGAGTGTAAGTAGTTAGAAGTGACATCAGTCCAACCAAACATAAAATCCAAATAAAAAAACACATCATAGGGGAAGATAGATCAAACGAGAACTCCAATGTGGCTGTGGTATCCCGTAACCCCTGCATCCTGTAAGTTCTCCGGTAGCCTCATGAGCAAACGCCAACACCAGCGAGCAACTCTTCCCTCCTTATCTGTTTTTCCCAGTCGCTTTTAAAAGCCATGATTTAATTTAGAAGTAGAGCCACGCCCTCCAGCAATCACCTGTAATTCAGGGACAAACACACAACTACTCACTGAGCCGTCACAATTATGAAATTCAAACAGTAAATGTCGTGAACCAATCATCTCATCTCCTCTTTACTACATCACAAAATAAACATGGGTGAACTTCAGAAGGTATGATGAAAGATTGAAAGATTTATTATTTATTTTTGGTTTTCAGCCAAGTACATCCTGAATTTTAATTTTTCCCTTATTAGAATATTACGTTGTTAGCTTAGCAGCATGCTAATGGCAAACTCTATTGGAATCAAATGAGAGCCATGTCTAGTTTTGTGTGGTGCACATGAGTGCTCATTGGCCTTTTTTGATATTGACAAATCACTGGCAGCCTATTATGGCTCAGGGCCTTCATCATTTGTTAATTTCCTGCTGTTTTCACCTTAGTAGCCGACTCCATGTTCAATCTACTCGCTGTACAGCTCTTGTAATTAATTAAGCCCCAGCTATCCAACACAGCTAATGCTCTGCCCCACCATCTGAAGCACGCCAAGTTAGACTCCATCCCTTTATGATGGTTCAAAAAGTAGATGTTTGGCAGGAACGCTGGCTGTGTAGTATCTGCTGCCAGGAGGCAACTTTGTTTTCTAAGTCTCGCAAAAGAACAGCTTGGACTGGAGACATGAGGAAGTGAGAGGAAATGAGGGTAACCGAAACAGCGCCATATTCCCAGGTGTGTCTCCCTTCAAAAGTTCAAAAGTGCAAGGCTTTCAATAAATGGTGGAGAAAAATGTATGGTAATCCTGATACCGTAGTGCTTTCAGAATTCAGAATTATTTATGGATCAGACCGGCTTAGATTATGAGCCACTCTTATCGCTGGGCTCTTTGGGTGTAATAATATGGGGGTTGTTGAAAGCAGTCTGGGGGCCGGTGTTGTGCTAACCAGTCAGGCACCCCACTGAACAGCCTGACGAGCCAATGGTGGGCCAGCACAAAAGCTGCTTTGTCATAAAGCTTGCAGGGGTCGAAACCCAGTCGACATGATTATACAGAGTAGTTATTATCAGACGAGGCAGAGGCCAATCTGAAATGTACACTAGTGTTAATGCTATCTTTTTTTTTGCTTTGCTTTTTCTTTTCATCCAATCAAAACCACATCTAACCGATTTTTTTTTTTAATCTATTATTTTTATTCAGAAATACTTAAATTCAGTTCATACAAACATTGACTGATAAGCATATTTATAATTCCTATATTAAAATTCATTTTGATATATTTTTGGTATTTTTATGGTATCATAATAAAGAAAAAAACATAATTAATGCTAGCCACATACTTATAGATTTTAAACCCAATTTTGGGCCCAATTTGCACCCCCAATGATCGTGACGGGTGGTGGAGGGGGTGGCCCTATTCGAGGCTTGTCACAACCGACCTTTTGTTCAAAAAATCCTCAATTGTGTGGTGTCATTAAGGTTATTTTGCTGCTCCTAATCAAGTAGGAGCTTCCCCGATCCCAAATCATAAATATCAAACACATTTTGGGCTGCCTTTGATGGGATAACCGTAATAGCCGACAAACATGTTCTTTTTCTACTTTTTTTGTTTTTCGCTGCAAAAACAGAACACATGCCAGGAGAGCCAGCTGAAGACATTGATAAACCTCCATATTTGTTTTAATTCTGAAGTCACGTTTGATCACTCGAGTTTCTGTGGAATTGCCACTTTGAAATCATTACTACAATTGACAGGTGTGTGGTTTCATAGTCTGGCCGAATCGTCTAGTGTGTGCGTTTGGAGTATTATAATGTAAAAAATAGGTTGAAACTTTTCATGTCTGTGGTCTCCTACGATTTTAAAATCGGTTAAAATTTAAAAATTGTCTAGTGTCCCAGGCATAAGGAGAAAGAAAATCGCATTACTTAACCTTTCTATGACTAGGCCGTATTAATTCAGATTTTAAAATGTCATATTTATGAATGTATTTATATTTAAATATATTTATATTTGTAATTATGAATAATATTTATTGAATTATATTTTGTTTGTAAACAAGTTTATACCTTAAAATTATATTTTTAAAACTTAAAAATTAATTAAATAATTAAGGTCTGTAAACTCAAATGTAAACTTTACTTCATGGTTACATCACATGACATTGTCACCACAGTCTTTAAATTACAAACCAAAGTTTTATTAAAAGTTTTTCAAAACCATAAGAAACCAACATGATTACAAGGAACAAATTAATTAGAAGCGCATGTTTTTTTTTTTTTTTTACTTATGTGATTGACCCTTATAGTAACTTTTTTATATTATATTTTTATATTATATTACCCAATAGGGTTATGTTATGTTAACCAAGTGCAATTAACACTTTACAAATTGTATGTTGCAGTTATTATATTTAAATAATAAATCCCATCTTCCTGAGAGTTTCTTGTGTTTGGTTGTTGAATCCCGTCTGAGTTGAAACCCTTGGTTGGATTTTCCCCATCGCATGTGGATGGAGGCCTTTGAGACCACTTTCATCTCACTGCTGCTATTCTAAGCGTGCATGACGTTGGTTTGGCACCAGGTGAAAATGCATCTCGTTTCCACACTGTAAACACTGTAAAAGCAAGATGGGAGCAAACAAATTCCCTGAGCCACCTGACAATGACCCCTTGAGGTGAGACTGTAGGGAATGAAACCAAAGCTGGAAAAAACCAACAGCTCACTTTGCATCTTGGGAAAAAAAAAAACTTTACCGTTAAGGTTTAATATATTTTTTCTTTCCAGTAAGCATCACAGATCTCTCTTGTGAATTGTACATCTTTGTACATCAAGGTCGGTGGTCTGCTGTTTTTTTTTGATGAATGCCGTACTCGTCTGGTTCATAGACGGCTGTATTATATCGATATGTGGTTTGTACACTGAAAATGAAAGGATGAAATGTTTCTTAAATTTGTCTTTTTTTTCCTGCTTCCTTGTTCTCCTTTGGCTTTTTCAATTTCCCGCTCAAATGAGCAAGCTAGCGTGCAAAATTGGTAGGTGTCCTTCGTAATTGACAATGTCTACACCGCATTTTAAAAAGTGATGACAGCTGTCTCATTGTGCACTTTTCTGAGCAATAATCTGCTGTCATTCAATATCAAATGCATTTTATGCAGTGTTTAGGTTTTACTGTTGTGTGCTTTCATTTTTTACATGGCTTCAAATAAGATGGACAATTAATTGCTGTACTCTTTGTAAAGTGGTTTGGTCTAGTGTTTCTCTTTGGCACACGCAGAGGAGTCAGCAGTCACCGATGTGGCTGAGTAATGGGTTCAAAGGTCACTGTTCGTGGTACGCTGACATTTTATCTGATATTAAAGTGTTTTGATGAGCCCATCACTCTTTTTGATGTGGATTACAGCAGGATTCTGCTCTCCAGCTGCGTTTTCCTGATATTGCTTCGGTGAGCCTGGTCTAAGAACAGCAGGAGGGTGGATCTTTTGAGGTCTTGTAGTAGAGATCTTCGATGAGTGACAGTATGAGAATTTAATAGTAGAATCACTGGACACTTTGCTGTGTGTCCAAAAGCTATTAAATAATGCCTTTGTAGACTGTATATGGAGGTAGGAAGACAACATGGCAGGTATGAATTCAATGTAACATCTTGTTCCGTAGTAAGATGCCTTTGTCTGGTTGATTTCGGAAGGCAGTTTAGAGATCCATTGTTGCTTATGACATCCTACAATCAAAATGGGTTTGACAGTTGGTGAAAATGGCATCTGAAGTACAGCTGTTACAAGTAAATTTAATTTATAAATTATCTACTGAGAAATAACTATTGTAGTCATTAAATATTTGCACGGTTATCTATCACGGTTATTTGCACGGTTATCTAAGAGCTCACTTGAATTTGTTCTACACAATTAGACATGATAGTCATGGTACCTTGGAAGTCTGTCTGAACGTTTTCTTACTATAGCATACAAAAACACTGTTAAGTCATTGACTGACTGGGTTATAGATTATAGAAGAGGTCAATCACTTTGTATGAACAGATGAACATAACTACACTGTTAATGTTTTTTTTTTTTTCAAAGTTTTTCTACTTCAAAATGTCATGTTTAATTCAATCTGTTACTTAATGCAATCTGTTACTTAAATTTACTAGCAGTTTCTGAGTGAAAATTGTTTCTACCCCAGTTTTTATTACAGGGATAATTCTTGCAAAAATGAAATCATTTATTTACCCAAATGCCATTCCAAACTGTTATGAGTTACTTTTTTTCTGTGAAACACAAAATAAGATATTTTAAAGAATGTCCAAGCTGTTTTCTTCCATAGAATGATAGTGGATGGGTGCCAGGGGCTGTCAAGCTCCCCAAAAATTAAAATAAAATAATAAAAAATTAAAATAAAATAAAATAAAATACTATGAAATTTATCCCGACACTGTATTCCAAAATTTCTTAAGCTGGAGTTGTTATTCACTGAAAATCTTGCTTGACATTTGTGGTCACCATTCACTTTCATTGTACGGAAAAGAGCAGCTTGAATGTTGCATTATATCTTCTTTTGTTGCACAGAAGAATGCCATTTAACTCTGTTTATTCCCCCTCGTCATTACAATGACATAATTGTTATTTTTGGATGAACTATCCCTTTAAGTGCTGCAAACCTGACTAGAAACATTTTCATGTTGCAGTGTGAATGTATCCTCTGATCGTGTCTGATAATGTTTGCTATTATAGACACAGATTCAGTGTGCTTTGGGTTTAAACATGCAGATTTGTCTTTTATAGTTTATTTGTGACTTTAGTATAAATATAAAACAGAACAGTAATATAATTCAGAATATTCATTTCCTTAGTCAGCAAGAGATGAGGCATCTGTGTATCTCAGTGGATAAAATGCTGCATAATGGCTATGCAGCACAACAAAGGTGCTCTGAATCCTAATGGCAACCTGGACTGGTGTTCAGCCGCACACAGGAGGGAGGGTCATTTGGAAGAAAATGAAAAAAAAAAACACATGTACAATAGTGGAACCAAGAAAAAAGGAACAAGCCCTGAAGATAGTGGCATTTGATCAGGCCCCTCTTCATCATTTGCCCGTGTTCATCACGTCTTCGTTGTCATATAGGTGATCTTGCCATGACACCAGGTCAGGCTGATGCTGGGGATTTTGACAGTGACATCCAAATCCTGCCTGAAGAATGAGCCAGGCACAAGGAATCTGTATTCAAACCGCGCTAACCCACTTAAATATTCATCCAGAGCAGTGGCGGCTGGTTAGGACTGTCCGTGTGTGTTACGCTAATGGCACTGAGTGCACCTGGCATTGTGTTTTCATTAGGAACCAACCACTTAGTGAAGGATCTCTCATTTTTTCAGCGTTTCTTACCTGCCATCCTTTTGCTCATTCATGCTCATTCTCAACCTGTCGTGACAAAGGCTTCCCATCTGACAGAAACGCCTCTGATCTTATTTGTGCACCTTGTTGTTATTCTACGTTTCGTACAAAATGTAACAGGGCAAGAGTCTGATTTCATTGCAACCCCAAAATTGCTTTTGACACACGCTTTTGTTCAAAAAGCTCAAAATTATCCATAATTGAGTATTCAGAAGATAGCAGGCTACATAAAAGGCTAAAGCACCTGGAAACAAAGTGCTTCCCTGTGGGAATACGCCCCTGTACTTGTATAAGTTGGGGAGGGATTGACTCATACAGCCAAAATTATCATTCTGGAATTAAATTACTTGCAATTATAAACCCGATTCCAAAAAAGTTGGGACACTGTACAAATTGTGAATAAAAACAGAATGCAAAGATGTGGAAGTTTCAAATTTCAATATTTTATTCAGAATACAACATAGATGACATATCAAATGTTTAAACTGAGAAAATGTATCATTTTAAGGGAAAAATAAGTTGATTTTAAATTTCATGGCATCAACACATCTCAAAAAAGTTGGGACAAGGCCATGTTTACCACTGTGTGGCATCCCCTCTTCTTTTTATAACCGTCTGCAAACGTCTGGGGACTGAGGAGACAAGTTGCTCAAGTTTAGGAATAGGAATGTTGTCCCATTCTTGTCTAATACAGGCTTCTAGTTGCTCAACTGTCTTAGGTCTTCTTTGTCGCATCTTCCTCTTTATGATGCGCCAAATGTTTTCTATGGGTGAAAGATCTGGACTGCAGGCTGGCCATTTCAGTACCCGGATCCTTCTTCTACGCAGCCATGATGTTGTAATTGATGCAGTATGTGGTCTGGCATTGTCCTGTTGGAAAATGCAAGGTCTTCCCTGAAAGAGACGACGTCTGGATGGGAGCATATGTTGTTCTAGAACTTGGATATACCTTTCAGCATTGATGGTGCCTTTCCAGATGTGTAAGCTGCCCATGCCACACGCACTCATGCAACCCCATACCATCAGAGATGCAGGCTTCTGAACTGAGTGCTGATAACAACTTGGGTTGTCCTTGTCCTCTTTAGTCCGGATGACATGGCGTCCCAGTTTTCCAAAAAGAACTTCAAATTTTGATTCGTCTGACCACAGAACAGTTTTCCACTTTGCCACAGTCCATTTTAAATGAGCCTTGGCCCAGAGAAAACGCCTGCGCTTCTGGATCATGTTTAGATATGGCTTCTTTTAGAGTTTATAGAGTTTTAGCCGGTAATGGCGAATGGCACGGTGGATTGTGTTCACCGACAATGTTTTCTGGAAGTATTCCTGAGCCCATGTTGTGATTTCCATTACAGTAGCATTCCTGTATGTGATGCAGTGCCGTCTAAGGGCCCGAAGATCACGGGCATCCAGTATGGTTTTCCGGCCTTGACCCTTACGCACAGAGATTGTTCCAGATTCTCTGAATCTTTGGATGATATTATGCACTGTAGATGATGATAACTTCAAACTCTTTGCAATTTTTCTCTGAGAAACTCCTTTCTGATATTGCTCCACTATTTTTCGCCGCAGCATTGGGGGAATTGGTGATCCTCTGCCCATCTTGACTTCTGAGAGACACTGCCACTCTGAGAGGCTCTTTTTATACCCAATCATGTTGCCAATTGACCTAATAAGTTGCAAATTGGTCCTCCAGCTGTTCCTTATATGTACATTTAACTTTTCCGGCCTCTTATTGCTACCTGTCCCAACTTTTTTGGAATGTGTAGCTCTCATGAAATCCAAAATGAGCCAATATTTGGCATGACATTTCAAAATGTCTCACTTTCAACATTTGATATGTTATCTATATTCTATTGTGAATAAAATATAAGTTTATGAGATTTGTAAATTATTGCATTCTTTTTTATTCACAATTTGTACAGTGTCCCAACTTTTTTGGAATCGGGTTTGTAAATGTATATATAAATGCATTATATCAAATGAATGTATAATGTGTTTATTATACATAATTTATTTAGTGATAATAGATATAGAATAGTAAGTGTTAGTATTCATGGGTTAAGTGTTGATGAAAAAGATGCATCTTCAGCAGTTTCTTGAAAATGGCTAAAGACTCAGCAGCTCTGATTGAGATAGGCAGTTCATTCCACCAGCTTGGAGCAGTCAAGGTAAAGGTCTGTGAAAGTGATTTTGTGCCTCTTTGGGATGCCACCACAAGGCGCCGTTTACTTGCAGAACGTAAGCTTCTGGATGGCTATTAGGTCTGAAGTAATGAGTTTAGGCAGAGCCAGTGCTTGTTCTGTAGGCAAACATCAGTGCCTTGAATTTGATGCAAGCGGCTATTGGCAACCAGCGCAAATTGATGAGGAGAGGTGTGACGTGCGCTCTCTTCAGCTTGTTAAAGACCACTCTTGCTGCAGCATTCTGGATCAGTTGCAGAGGTTTGACAGTGCATGCTGGAAGGCCTGCCAAGAGAGCATTACAATAGTCCAGTCTGGATAGAACAAGAGCTTGGACGTGGAGTTGTGCAGCATTCTCCGATAGGAAAGCCCTGATCTTCCTAATGTTGTTTAAGGCAAATCTGCAGGACCGGGCAGTTCTAGCAATGTGGTCTGTGAAGTTTAACTGATCATCAATCACAACTCCATGGTCAGGGCCGTCGCTAGTGGGGTGAAAGGTGGTGACAATTATAGGGGCACTGCCCAGGAGGCCCACTAAATCCAGTAGTTATGCTATATATTTGCCTACTCTTATGAATCATTATAATATATACATTTGTATGCCTGAGAGTTAAATGAAAACCACAAAAACATGCAATTTAGTTAAAGAAGTTTTCCAAGTTAAAGATCTTTTCGCTGCCCAATTTACTTTCGCCAGAATAGGACAAGTAATAAGAGCCGCCGCCTGCGCCCTCCGGGACTGTCACATCTCTGTATACCGGCACGGCACGCACGATTACGCGCTCAAAGTCCCCGTCTTTTTGTGCTATTATGTAGTTTGTTCGTTTGTATAACATGCAGAAAAATAGATATGCGTGTCACAAGGATTATAGACTTGCCGGCTGCTGATGATATTTTTAACAACTCATTGCTATTGATGAATACATTTATTAGCTTTATTTAATAAAACAGCACATTATCCTCATCAAAAATGAAGACAGTGAGAAACTTAAGTGGTTTTATTTTACATTTGACTGCATTCTTTTTAATTTCAGACTATTTATCTCAGCTGTTAGACATCAGACTGACTGGAAATACCTTTTATAGGCCTATTAACTTTATTTTATCATTGTACTAATTTCTTGTCTTTTGTTTTTATTTTATTAGTTTGTCTTGCATAATTGCTTGATGATTTTAAACAATAATAAGTTATTAGTCACTTAATTCCATTGTTTTGATATAATATTTATATACAACTTTGCAAAAACCTTTATTTGCATTAATTATTTGTAAGAAATCCTTATTAGGTGCATGGCACCAGATGTGAGCCTCCATGCCTAGGCCCACCATATATGATATGAGTGGAGGGCGTTGGGGGCCCACGTCAATGATTTTTTTCAGGGGGCCCAGAATTCCCTAGCAACGGCCCTGTCCAAGGTTCCTGGCTGTCCTGGATGGAGTTATGGTTGACGAACCTAGCTGAATGGAGAAGTTGTGATGAAGTGTTGGGTTGGTCTTAGCAAGGTTGAGTTGAAGGTGGTGATCAAGCAAGAAATGTCTGTCAGGCAGGCCAAGATGTGAGCAGCTACCGTCAGATCATCCGGCTGGAATGAGAGGTAGAGTTGTATGTCATCAGCATAGCAGTGATAGGAAAGACCATGTTTCTGAATGACAGATCCTAGTGATGACATGGTGATGGAGAAGAGAAGTGGTCCAAGTACTGAGCCCTGAGGCACCCCATTAGCTAGATGTTGCGACTTAGACACCTCACCCCTCCACGACACCCTGAAGGACCTACCTGAGAGGTGACCTACTAGAGAAAACTCCTGTGCTTCTCAGCATGCATTGAGATTGGAGCCAATCAACAATAAACTGTGATCCTCGCAATAAGGGGTTGCACGAGACGAGTGCCCTATAATCATAAATCTGGTGCTGAATCAAAAACGCACATTCTGCAAATGTGGTTTTCCAAATCAGCATTCTTACCCATTTGTGTTGAGTAATGCAAATCTCTCTTTTTTTGGCTCTCCTGGCCTAAAAATCTTTTCAGGCAGGCCCGGACTGCAATAGGTACACAGAAAACAGGACGCAAAAGGGAAACAGAGGCTGTTCACATCCCTCCCCCTAGCCCTCCTCCACAACCTGGCTCAAGTTTCACTGCAAAAGTTGGAAGCCTCTTTCCAAAGAGGTAACAAAGAACAACATGATCCCTCGCAATAGTGTGTCTGGGAGTAAAAGCTGAGTTTGCTGGCCTGCTTTGTTTACATAATTTTTTATGTGTCCTTTAGGTATAAACATGCAAATTAAGTCATTATTAATGATAGGCTATTTTGCCTCATTGAGGTTGAGCGGGAGTGTAACTTGCACTTAAAGCATGGGGTCTCTCTTTAGGATCCTATGGGAATAATTACAGAGTGGGATTTTCTACTGAATGGGTTGTTGACATTTAGGCTTGTTCATAACCTGGTCATGGAGCGCTGCTCCAGAACAGCCAGTTGCATTGCGGAGTTATACCATTACGTTTTTTCCCATCCTTTTTATTGTTAAACATATTTTGACCATTTGACAATGTTTGACAATTATTAGACTTTATTCTCATGGCTAAATGCCCCTAGGCATGTATAATATCTGTCTTTTGATGGAAAAATAAGATTTAATTGACCGTTGATACAGAATTGATATTGATATAGATGGTGTGTACGCTAGCTGTATTGTTAGGACAATGTTTGTCAAAGCAGTTCTTGTATTAACAGCTCACTGGATGAGAAGATTATCAGAGAATAATGACTTACATTTCAGCCTGTTCCTCACACATTTATTTTTTGTGGAAACCTTGATGTTTAAAAAAAACTGCATTTAGCTGAAATAACAAAAATCTTTTGCAACATTATACATATCTTTACTGTCCTTTCACCCCAAAAAGCAATTCTTACTGACCCTAAAATTTTAAACAGTTGTGTATAACAGTTTTCATTGTATGGTAAAATTTGTTTCTTTTTGTTTTGTGTGGGGGGGGGAAACAACACATGAGAGCATATGAAATGAGAAGATGAGTAAATTATGACTATTCCTTCAAGACATGGGCGTCGGAACCATTGTATCAATGGTTCTATAACCATTGTACCATTGTGTCTTAAAGTCGGAACTTTTTAAGACCAATGATATTGGACCCACTCACTTTTACCGTCTATAATTCTGTTCACCTATCCCTAACCAATAAACACTTTATTATTAAACACACGGTAAATGCTTTATTTCCACTTTTCGAATGTTTTCTTCATTTTTATTGAAAATAAATCCCTTTCCGATCTGATATGTGATAGGAAAAGGGAGTAGAGCGAGTTCGGCAAAAGGCGGATTCGAACCTCGGGTCGATTTGCGTCAAAACTTTCTGCCATGCGTCTTACCCCTACACTATTGTCACTGTAAATAATTTGGCGACTTTTGTAATTTTCTCTGGCCCAACCAGACGTTTAGTAAACAATGCGAACTATTTGCACTTTAATGTAAATTGCATCTACTCCAGTAAAAATTTCGGGGGGACCCACCCACATTTCTTTTGCTTCCGATGCCCATGCTTCAAGATGATCTGAACAGTTGTTTGCAGAAGTTGTTTTCACTACTTGGGGAAATACTTTCTCCTCTTAATGAACCAGGGGGTTTGTATCTTTTCTCAAACACGGCCCTTTGCTTTCAATGCTACTTCAGGTCTTGCATGTGCATGTTGGATTTACCTTCTGATTTACTTCATACTTTCAAGGTACTTTCTTAACACACTATCAACAAATATTAATGATTGTGGATCAGTTTTTAATCTGACATTGATAGTGTTACTGACCTCAATTTTTGTGCTTCATTTTGTTTTATATGTGTTGCAAATCCCAGGTTGTAATTCTGGTTATAATTCAGAACTTAATCTGGATTTGAATCTGCTTTCTTTATCTACAGATGTAATCAGCCCTCTAAGAAGTTGTGCCTTCTGGTGCCCGATGTAAAAAGGGGTCATGCGATGTACTGTAGTAGCATTTCCCATGACTGTGGAAAATGTTTTGACTCTTATAGGCTAAAGGGCAAAGTCCAGTAACTGCAATTAATCCTGATGTGGATTCCAACATGATTAGATCTATTATACATAATTCATTGAAACAATTCAACAATTCACAATTCATTCATTCATTTTTTTTCGTGTTCAGAGATAGCCATCTTTTCATAGTGACGCTTCATATATCCTGAAAAAAATGTTGGATTTACTTCGAAACAATTTTCACTCTGAATTCGCTAGTAAATTTCAACCACATACAGCCACAACTTCAATAGTTTAACCAAACTCATATTACTTCAAGACAAACCCTGAGTGACTTACAGCACTCCAGACACTAGATGAATGCCAGCTCAGCTTCAACCTTGATAATGGGGACTTGTATCTTGTGCAAATCTTGTGCCCATCTTGTGCCCACTCTAAAGAGTGCTTCCTCTGGGCAAGCTCTTTAATGTCTGCTGTGATTGCCACGGCTCTTCATCACTATGGCGCTCCAGATTTCATGAGCACAAGCCCTGCTACTCTGACATTGATACGCACATTTGCCCCATCTCCCATTCAGAGCAGGCAGAAACAGCTCTGAAAAGGACTTTGGGAACAGCCTAACTTGTATAAGAGAAAAACATGCCGTGTCTATTGTCGACCGGTTGCCGGGCTATGTGTGACGATGTTTGCTGTGGACTGTTGTGCTCCGCAGGCTTCTTTCTAGCCGACACGACCCCCTCCTCTCCTACTGCCCTGCCCCCAGCACTGCTATAGAAACTGGCACAGCTGAAGACCCATGCCCTCCTCTCACTGAGGAGTGTCGCTGACAAAAGCGTTTAGACATGCCTGAATGCCAAAAGCAACGCTGTCAAAACCATGGGGCATGACTTTCTGATTTTCAGTTCTTTTTAATTCAGCTCTTGAAATGTACAAAGGCCTGTACAATATTAGTTTCTTGTTTAGTATAATAGTCAACAAAAATAACAATAAAATTAACTATAAGCAATCAATTATGTTTTTTTTTTTGTTTTTTTTAGCAGAGCTGATCCTCAATTAAAAGATCAGTCCCACTTTATATTAGGTGGCCTTAACTACTGTGTACTTACATCAAAAAATAAGTACAATGTACTTATTGTGTTCATATTGTATTGCAAAACACTTTTGCTGATATTGAGGTGGGATACGGGTAAAGTTAGGGACAGGTGTGGTGGTATGGGTAAGTTTAAGGGTAGGGTTAGGTGTAAAGGATGGGTCAACAGTGTGATTATAAATGCAATTACAGAAATTAATTACAGAGGTAATTACATGCAGGTATTTTTAAAAATGTAAGTCCAATGTAAAAACATGTATGTACACAATAAGTGCATTGTATCAAATTATTAATTTTAATGTTAGTACATAGTAGTTAAGGCCACCTAATATAAAGTGGGTCCAAAAGATTAGTCTACTAAAAAATGAAAATGTTGTTCCAAACCTGTATTTCTATATAAAACACTTTTCAATATAATGGAACAGGGGCAATCATCAGAATCACAAAAAAAGCACCATAAATGTATCATAAAAGTGACCATTATGACTCAAGTTTTCTAAAGCCATGGCTTTGTTTGAGGAACAGACTGAAATTTAAGACATTTTTAGTGACAGTGTTGTAATCTGTACTAGTTCTGTAGTTTATGAGAGAAGTAGCAATGTCCTGTATGTAAAAATACTTTTTTGATCCAGTACATAAAACTGTTCTGAATGATTGGATCAGATGGTTCCAGTTAGTGTGTTGACTGAACTCACTGACTCAATCATTTGCTCGCAGTGGTTAAAGGGATAGTTCACCCAGAAATGAACATTTCGACAGAGGGAAAGAAATCTGTCAGGTTTCATTAAAAATATCTTCATTTGCGTTTTGAAGATGTACAGAAGTCTTATGGGTTTGGAATGACGTGAGGGTGAGTAAATAATGACAGAATTTTTATTTTGGGGTGAACTATTCATTTAAAAGCCCACTGGAGAAAATGAAGATTATCATTAAATAATGATTGAAATTGCGGTGTGTTTCTTGTACAAAGCTCATATGGTTTCAGAATATATGACTTGGAATATAATCATATGGACTAATTGTATGATACTTTTTGGTCATTTCGGAGCTTGACAGCCTCAGTCTTCATTCACTTTAATATGTGGAAAGAGGTAACCAGGATATTCTTCAGAAATTCACATTTTTGTTGCATAGAAGTAATATGTGTAACAAAATGAAGGCAAATAAATGATGACCATTTTCATTTTTGGGTGAACTATTCCTTTAAGATTACACAGCGAGGATCTCTGCTTTCTCCGAACCTTTCAGGCCCCAGATAAAATGCAAATGTACTGTCTCCCGTTGCTGTGGGCCCTGATTGCTGTCTGGGTGACAAAAGGTGGGGTAGGCAAGAATAGAAGCCCTGCGTTTTGCATTTGCATGAGAAAGCCCCATCCCAATGACCACTTTCCTTTTCCGTGTTGTTTAGTTTTTTGTTTCTTCGCCCCAAAACAATTGTCGTTTCTTTGGAAAGAAACCTCCCAACAGCTGTATAACAGCCACATTTAAAAGAGCCAGACATTTTGCAGAGCTGTGACATTTTGAGATGATCCTATTGGGATATTCCTCACAATATATGCTGCTTGGCTCGGCAGAGTTATAAGCTTCAGGGGCCCAAATGTGCTTGTGTATTATACTGGTCTGGGGTGCGTTTCCCAAAAGCATCGTTCCAACAAACATTCGCAAACAGTAGCGCAAAGTTGTATGGTCTGAATGACAGCTCTCGACCTGTGGTTAGAAGCATAGTTTCTTGTTTGCATTACATGTGGACTTAATAAATCCTTATCTTGAGCAAAATAAGCAAGCTGACATTCAGTACAATCTATGTCTTTTATTTAGAATACGTACAAATGTAATTTACATCTTTTCGTTTGTCAATTTGTTTTTGAAGAGTTCGCATGTGCGTACGTGCTCTAGTACGTAAGAACGAGTCGATGATTGAATCTGGAAATAAAGCAAAATAACTGAGAAAAATGAGAATTAGTCCTCAGATCCCATGTCTGTAATTTATAGCAAAAAATCTAGCATTCATTCAGAAGTTATTACTCCACCACCTGTGTGACATCATTAACCAACGTGGTTGAGCGACAAATTTGCAACAATACAGTTTCGAGAAACAGTCGTGACTAGCTAGTTGATCTCTTCAACAATGCATTGTACTATAGTAGTTAATCAGTGAGTTATGTCGTTGTACGGGAAACGCACCCCTGTTTGGTGTGATGGCTTTGAATGGCATAGCATGTGAGTCATTGTTATCCACCCTGATAATATCAACCATTGAACAGCACTGAAAACCACTGAATATCCACAGTATGTGGAAAAACCTAGATATCGTGCTGTTTCGCGTTTAATATGTTGAAGTAATAGGCCTCATTTATGTCGTTCAAAAATAATTCTTACATTCATACACAAAATGGTATTAGTGTTTAAATGTGATTGTGGCGGTCAGCCTGACTTGATCTTGTTGGCAATTTGTGACCATTCAGCTTGGCTGACTGTTGGTTTCTGGCAGTGGTTCAGAATGCATGTTGTGGCTTACGGAGACTAAGATTGGAACGTGTCGAAGGGGAATGTGGAGTCATGCTTGTTGGCAATATACAGAGGAGCAAAACTGAATTCACACATTAAAGAGTCATTTTCACTTCTAATTTTAGAGTATTGTGTCATTTGCAGGGTGCACGAATATTGCTATTCTACATTTATTACACAATAAATCTCTGTTAATGTCCAAACTTTTGTATTGAAATATGTATATTTAGTCCTATTTTGGTGTTTTTAAATCTTAAAAATAAATACATATATATATATTTGTTTGTGCTTGAATATGACAGCATTGTTTTTTTTCTTTTCTTCCAGTGGTCAGTTTGCAGTGGTAAAGAAATGCCGTCATAAGAATACTGGTGTGGAATATGCGGCAAAATTTATCAAGAAGAGGCGCAGCAAATCGAGTCGGCGTGGGGTCTCCAAAGATGACATTGAAAGGGAGGTCAGCATCTTGAGGGAAATCCAGCACCCAAATGTCATCACCCTGCACGATGTGTTTGAAAACAAGAACGAGGTCATTCTCATCCTGGAGCTGTGAGTCATTGTTTTTATTGCATTTACTGAATCATGAAATCATTAAGAGCCTCCATTAATAGTCTTATTTCTGTGGCACAATTAAAAACTACAAGATCAGTAATAGACGCTAGTACATGAACAGCTGGCTCTTTTAGAGCTCTGGAACATGACAGTATGAATAAATCTATAAAAGAAGTTGTCTAGGCCTTCTCCCTGAATGCAGTTGCATCAACCTTTACTTACAAAGCAAACACTTGACAAGGTCAACAGTGGGGGGTTGAGGAGAACCAGTCTATTGAGTAGATCAACCAGTTTTGTGTGTTGTGCCGTGCACATTCATACACTACTGCCAATGTGTTCAAAGGGAAAAGACATGTATTGATGTCTGTACTGTCTTAACTATACTGGTGCACAAAAACAAAGACCTTTGGCTGATAAAGCAAAGTTTATTTTAAGTTACAAGTCAGGGCTCAACACTAAGGATTTTTTTCTACTGGCCCGAGTCAAATTTTTACTTGCCCTGCCAAAATTTTCACTGGCCCCACCACAAAAATAAATAAATAATAATAAAATAGTCATTGTTTTTTACTGCTGTAACCTTGTATTCTAATAAATAAGCTTATTAAACCAATATATCTTATTTCCAATACCACAGCAAAGACTACTAGCCTAACTAATATGAAGTTCAAACATTATTAAAGACAAGTGAACGATCAGTAATAAAGTAAGAGCAAATAAATGACAAGCAATAGCACAAATACAATAGAACAGAGATACAAATGAAATAAGTACACAGCCATGTCTTGTACCTTTATTTTTTTGTCCAATTTTTCTTGTAGTTGGTTGGTTCATGGCTTATTACTCTTTAACGGAGAGGGGGAAAATGAATGGGAAAAAGTGAGCAGGCACTAAAGCACTCTATCGGTGATGTACAATGTTTGGATGTAGTATTACCCTATTGTGCTTCAAGAATCGCTTCCTAGAGTAACCAGTCTAACCTGAAAATCAACATGAAGTCTAACATTGTAAGCAACTTAAATGTGACCTAAAGAACAAAATTAAAAATAATCAAAGAGTCAATGAGTGACTCATTACATTGTGTAATTAATTCCCCATTATCAGAACAGAATGTTTAAAAGGTTTTGTTATATGTAATTTGACAATGTAATAAAAGTTAGCATAATTAGTGTCTGGAATGCCAAACCTCACCATTTCAGCAGAAATGTTTTGTTAGACATGTGTGACGGAAGTGTCTTTCCTCTGAACCCCTTGAAGTGTCTCCTCACCCAGCTGGTTTTCTTTGCTACTTCATAACCTTTGACAAAGGGCGTCCCTGCAGCTGTGTTATGAGCTCATATTTGTTACACATAACTCATCAGTGAAGCTATTTTATTTACTAACTGAGGCATCTGGAGTTAAGTACCTTGCTAAAGGACATAACCACACCATCCTGACCTCGGAACTGAAGGTCAAGTTTCATTTTCAGGTCATTTGGCATCCTCTCAAAACCTTTGTGCTCCCAACCAATATTGAGAAGTGAGAAGTTACAAGCTATCATGTGTTTTTCTAGTCTCAGACGACATGCTCACGCACCGCCCACAGTCCGTTCACTGACCGTCTGATGCGTTAAAAAATGGCAAGTGCTGGCTGAAATCTGATTGGCTTGCACTACGCGACTTCCCAAAGTAAGTTTATCAGTCTGCCTGGAAACAAAGTCGTGTTTGTAAGGTAGCAGGTTGATACAATGAGTGCTTTTGAAGAAGAACTAATTTAGTTTAGTTTAATCTGTTTCAGGTAACCCACCCTAAATGGCGGTTTGCTGTTTTATATGTCAATTAGATGATTTTTTTTTCCTGATTAAGTAGTTTCTTTGCCAGAACAAGCTGTAATGAGGACTAGACTTTATGCCGTGAGTCAAAAATCTGACTGCGAGACTTGTGTTGTTCGGGTGGAGGCTGGTGTTTTTCTTTCTGTTTCTGTGAGGGGGAATAGAGAGGTATCTGCCGCCGGTGTTTTTGCAGCTGGGTGGCTTGTCGCTGCACTTGCTCAGTCTCACCATTAGCAGCAAACGTTATCATGTCATCAGGGTGCAGCTGGTTTGCAGCTTCCTTCTGCTGAATAAATATATGCCCGAATCCTGTTGGTCCTCTCTCAGAAGCCATGATTATAGCCCTGCCAACAGCCATTTCTGCCGGAGTGAATCTCTCAGAACCATTAGAGAGGCTGGTTCTTCTGCTTAATAAGCCAGACTCAGGCTTGGTGATTATTATTATTATTATTGTGTTACACCATAGCCATATCTTTTTATTGCAGATTTAATTCTCAGATCATTTTATTAGTGTTTCTTTCTATGTAATTCTGTGAATCCTGATTTGTAAGGTCTCTGATTCCCAAAAATGATGTAAAATTACATTTTAAGGTTTATTTATTTATCTATTCCCTTATCTCTCTTTAAACATTGTTATACACCTTATATGACTTTTCCCCATGTTAGGTAAGAGTTTTGTTTTTTGTTTTGTTTTTAAGTTTCTTTCAGAATTTCTTGCAATTTGCAGTTATCCTTAATGGATTTGGCCAACCCAGACTCGCTGGAAAAGCATACCTGTGGCGACATTTCTTGCACGTTTCGCAACACTTTCAAAGTGAAACACCCAGTGAGTGGTGCTAAAAGTGCGTTCAGGTTTATCCGAAACAGATGAACATGAATCTGACAATGCTTTATTACATTGGTTGTTGTACGTATCACGGCAGTTCTGAACTGAACTTCCGGTGAATGGCACTAAAAGTTTAATGCTCTATAGCATTTGAAAATAACGTACCACACACTAAACCCTAAACATACCTGACAGAAAAGCCTGACAAAAGCAAGCATGACATAAAAACACATTTAATGAAGCAACCATGGCACTTTAATGCAGAGTTCACACTGCACTATTTTAGGCCCGATTTTCACTCGCCGACAAATGCCCGAAACCATAGGCAAATCGGTATTTGGCATGCTAAATATCTGGACCTGTCGCCGATTCAAAATCCTGCTGTGTGAAATGTGTTCTGACTGAAAATGACATCGGCAATGACCTACAGCCAATGAGAGAGCAAGATACAGGGGAAAGTTCGGGGAGGAGTTAAAGACTAGAATATCAGTATTTTAATAGATATATTTACAATTATATCAAACAGAAACAAAGCGCAAACATTTGCTTGACCAGTCGCAACAGCGGCACATTGCGAAATGATTTATGTACCTCTCTTTGCAGAACACACAATCCTTTCTTCCTGCATCTCC
Source organism: Coreius guichenoti (assembly GCA_039654105.1). Lineage (NCBI taxonomy): Eukaryota > Metazoa > Chordata > Actinopteri > Cypriniformes > Gobionidae > Coreius > Coreius guichenoti. The sequence continues at coordinate 31,249,589 of CM077169.1, forward strand.
CCAATCATTTCCTCCTCCATAATCTTTTTTTCATTTTCTCCTTTTCGCTGCAAATCAGCGCACAGACAGTTTGGATTGCAAGCTTCTTGCGTGATATCATTTTTAATAACAATTCCAGTCCCGCACGAGAACTCCGGTCTCACACATGCGTGATCTCGTGTTATTTCCTTATCACTTCTCGCGTGTGTTTGCTTGTGAAACGTAGTTTGCGGACCGGACAGAGTTGTCTGCGATTCTTCTGAAACCCCCCTGTCGCCGATCCATCATGCAATGTGAACACAGCAGTAACTGAATACTACCCCAGATAGTCATGCAGTGTGAAAAGAACTGTGATCTGACTACTTTTGAAAATCGTGCAGTGTGAACTCGGCACAATTTGCTTCTACAAAGTCTTTGATCTGTTTTATCATTACTCGTGAGTCGTATCCTGGTACTCGTACCCGAGCGCACCGCATCACAAGTGCAATGCTGTACCGTGTGAGATACCAAGCATGTCTGCTACGTCAGAAAAGATATATGGACATATGGAGCTGGTTATGTGATGCAGACATCAAAATGTGTTAGTTTTTCAAATGATGCACTATGGTAGTGTTTTTAAGTGTTTTGAGCTCATAACATAGTATTGTGCAGGGAACTGTATGAAAATAAGTCTTTATTAATCATTAATCTGCTCCTGTAATCATAATTTTGTGTGAAAAGGTATAAAAGTAGTTGCTGTTTTACTGCCTCTAGTGTTCATTTCAGCTGAGAACTGTAGTGATTTGTATGTGTTTTTGTGTTTTGCAAAAATGTAAGTAAAGGTACGTTTTTCCAATGAGCCTGTGTTGGATTTGGCAGTTGTTATACAGTCCATCTTATCACTCAGAGAGATTTTATCTCAATTTTATCCTGGTTAAATGAAGATTATCAACTAACTAGCTCTATTGCAAGTGTCAACATCTGTCCTCTCTCTGTACAGTGTGGCAGGTGGAGAACTCTTTGACTTTCTAGCTGAGAAAGAGTCATTGAGTGAAGAGGAGGCCACCGAGTTCCTAAAGCAGATCTTGGATGGAGTCAGTTACCTACACTCCAAACAGATTGCTCACTTTGACCTGAAGGTACTGAGACACGTTTGAGTTTCACCCCAATGACAGGCTGTGGTGATTTAAGGAAAGTAGACCAGCCATAGACCAGCCACAACAAATCAATTGAGGCGCTTTTATCCTCCCTGCTGGTTATCCACTCATTTCCACCCTTTACATAATTACTGACTGTCCCAGAGCCGGAATAGTCATAAATTCAGTCCTTTTTCCCTATGTAGTTTTTGAACAGTGTTATTGCTAAATTGCATTAATAATTTAGTAGTCATTGATTTGAATGTTTCAGATGTAGATCGAGTTTTTACTTCCGACTAAAATCACTTAACCTGAGTAACCAGTCTAACTGACAAACTAACATCAAAGCAACCAACATTCACATTGAACAACTTAACTGTGACCTAAAGAATGAAATTAAATAGTCAAGCAGTCACTGAGTCGCTCATTATTTGCATTTTATGTCTAATCCTTCATGTTACTCAAGCAACAATGTTTATGTAATTAGATCCACTGCTTTCAGAGCAGTCATCCACACAGCTTTCTTTAACATTTCTGTTAAATATTTTGAAGTCATTGGAGCTTTTAAGAGATTAGTCCGTGCATGAATAAAGTCCACTGAAGGAAGTATTGTTTCTATGGAATGTCCAGGCAGGGATCTGTTACTGCCAGGCTTGAGTATGCCTGCTCTTTCTAGAGAACGTTTCTGTAGCTTTGCATGTGATTTCCATGTGTTATTATGGCAGATTTCCTGCACTCACTCTCTCTCTCCCCCTCTGCTGCTGTGTTTTTGTTCTGTACCTATCATTAGATCCTCTGATTCTCTCTTTTGCCTTCTCCCTCCAATTCTTTCTCTATTCTCATCTCTCTCAGCCGGAGAACATCATGCTGTTAAACCGGAGTGTGCCTCACCCACGCATTAAGCTCATTGACTTTGGCCTGGCCCACAAGATCGATTTTGGCAACGATTTCAAAAACATCTTTGGTACCCCGGAGTTTGTAGGTCAGTGTCATCCACTGGTCAGTCTATAGAGATGTGTTGTAATTACACCCGCTCTTATTGTTATGGTCCTCTGTCCAATCCTTTCTTTTCTCCTTTCATGTGTAATCTGAACCACAAGCCTGACATAACTGTAAAGAAATACCATAGATCACTGCTTTGTGATCCATTGAATCCTGCAAATAGGTAAACGTAAGTGTAAACAAATATATAAATAATTTTTAATAATATTTTACATTTATATTACATGTATGCATTCTAATAATTATATACAGTTGCAAGAAAAAAGTGAACCGCTTGCAGAATCTGTTAAAATGTGAATAATTTTAACAAAATGAAAGAGATCAAAATGCGTTATTTTTTTATTTAGTGCTGTCCTGAATAAGATATTTTACATAAAAAAAACCTTTTGAACAGGAAGATGAAGAAAATATCAATTTCTTTCATTTAGTACTGCCCTTCGAAAGCAACAGGAGATAAATTAAGTACAATTTACCTTGATCTTCAAATTCAATAAGTTTTCACCCCCGGCTCTTAATGCGTCGTGTTTCCTTCTGGAGCATCAGTGAATGTTTGAACCTTTTTTAATAGTTGTGTTTGAGTCCCTCAATTGTCCTCAGTGTGAAAAGATGGATCTCAAAATCATACAGTCACTGCTGGAGAGGGTTCAAATATGCAAAAGATGCTGGAAAACTGAAGAATGTGCAGGACCTGGAGGATTTTTCTGAAGAACATTGGTTGGTTTAACTGCTCAGGACAAACAAGAGACTCAAGAACAACCATCATAAAACAAAAAAACAGCCGTGGATCATCCAGGGAACGACACACAGTATTAAGAATTAATGGTTGACTTTTGAACGGGGTCATTTTAATAAATTCAGCTATTTTTTTGTCTTGTGGACTATATGTAAACATTTTTTTATGTAAAATATCTTATTCAGGACAGTACTAAATAAAAAATAACATGCATTTTGTATGTTCTCTCTTATTTGGTTAAAATGATTCACATTTTCACAGATTCTGCAAGCAGTTCACATACTTTTTCTTGCAACTGTGTGTGTGTGTGTGTGTGTGTGTGTGTGTGTGTGTGTGTGTGTGTGTGTGTGTGTATATATGTAATATATATGTATATATGTAATATATATATATATATATATATAATAAGAATATTCAATTATTTAATATAAATATTATATAATTAAATATTATATTTTAAATGGTATTATTATATTTTTAATTTGTTACATTCCTTTTTACCGTATATTTTGGAAAATAATCATCTGAAAAATGAAAAACACAATTGTTAAACAAATAAAAACTTAACTTATATTTAAGCTTCTTTAAAGTATAAAGTAGGAAGATACAGCACAGGTTTTTAAACCTGTGAAGGAGTTGACATGTACACTGGGCCGTTTTGTAATGAAATTTGTGCATTTTAAGCATAGGCTTTTAGATTACCAGTTAAATGTCTGAACACACTTGACTAAAATATTGTTTTTCATTATCTCAAAAACCTGGTAGTGTATATTTATGTGTTTGGGTTGGTATTTTGTGTACAACAATAGCAGCTCAAAGTCAGCTCTGTTGTGTTTCATATTTGACATCAACAAGCCCTTAACCAACATAGAAAGCACACAGACATGCACACCCACGCCACCCTCATCCCTCCATGCCATTGGCATCACATCCAGTCCTACCTGAATGGCAGCCAGTATGGCTGCAGGCAGTGATGATACAGCAGTCTTAATAGAGACACAGTGCTAAAGGCCACGGTCAAGTTCCAGCTTCCCCACAGTGCCGTCTATTTCAGTGCTTAAAGTTACGATCAGGCTTCATGGAGGAGAATCCGGTCAGGCTAGACACAGTCTTCGAGACACTAATCCAAAACAGTCCCAGTAGTTGAACAATTAGCCCATTTCACAGGCATGCCTTCATTGATTTATTTATTTTTTTAGCCTTAGAGTCAGGGAGCAACTTGCTTCTTTGCATCCCTGGTCAGTGACCAAATCCAGTGCATGACAAGACAAATAGTAAATCTAAGTCAATTCTCAGGCATCTCTCCCACCTCAGCCTTATTTCCTTGTTTTCTTATTAACACATCAGAGATTGAGATCCTCTGAAACCAGTGACTCATTTCACAGCTCAAACGGTAAGAAACTACGAAAATATCCTAACATCGACTTAGCGTTTCTAGACATTTTTGCAGGCCTTTTTGTTAGGGAGAATAGGGTAGGATGTGTTGCACCCCTTCATCTTGCAAACTGTATATTTAGTTCATATATAACTGTTTGAGAGATGCACACAAGTGAAAAGCATTGTTTTAATGCTAAAAACTGTATTTTCTGTATAGCGGATACAATTAGTTTTAAAGCGAACTTATCCAGGTCTGAAAATATATAATGCCTGTCTGTGAATTGCTAAAATATAAAACCATGTAAATTATTTACTTTACTTTATACTTTATTTGTCCCTTTAAGGGAAAATTGTTTTGGGCAAAGATTAGTAATGAATTATTAATAAAGCATTTCCCAAAATGGTTGTTGTGGGGTAAAGTACATTGGGAATTTGCGACCAACTCTGAGTAAATCTGAGTATTGAATGAGAACAAATAGAGGGCATATGTAATATCTTTGACTAGATATTACAAAGACAAACATTTTTTTGTGGATAAACTTGCATAAGACTAATATGGTGCTATAATAGGGTGCTATAACATATACTATTTAAATAGTTTCTTTCATTTCATTCAAATATTAAATCTTTTCTTGGTTGTTTTATGAAAATGTGAGTGATATACAGCAGAATTTGTTTGAATCTCATTTGTTTTTATTTTATTTGAAATCAGATTCTTTACTACTTCAACTTACTCCTTGATACGATGCAACTTACCCCTAATGTGTTTTTTTTTTTTTGTTTGTTTTGTTTTGCAGACATCCTGAAATATAATTAGGTGTATTAGTTTTAGCTCACATTTCTCTTTGCCAATAGGATGATCTAAGTGAAAACTGGCACAGCTTACCCCTATCTCTTCTGTATTGTACGATTGTATTGTAAGTGATTTTGTTTTGTGGTTTGCAGCTCCAGAAGTGGTAAACTATGAGCCTCTTGGCCTGGAGGCAGACATGTGGTGAGAATGAGCGTTATCTCATATCATTATCTGACCTCGCTGTTAGCTCTGTTCCTGAGCTAATCTTGTGTTTTTATTTCTGTCTAACTCTAGGAGCGTTGGGGTGATCACTTATATTCTGTGAGTATTCATAATCATCAGTGTTGTTGTGATGTTGTAAATATAGTATATATCATTACACATGAAATCTGAATGCATTCATGGATTTTCACTTAGGCGGTAAATAGCATCCATTTTCGTAACTGAATTATTTTTCTCAAAGCATGGCTGTAATCACATTCCACAGTAAAACGGGCTTGGTGACTAGCTGAATATGAAACAAATAAAGTTCAACTAAGTGTTTTTATTACCTTAATTTGCAGTTTTGTCAGCTAGTGTCACAGAATAAACTCTTGTCACTCTATAACTCTTATAATGATTGATGTTTGAAGTAAAAAGATAAAGCTCAGTAAGATCTTCCATCTAGCCAAGTGCTGCATCAGACATTGATGTTTCCATGAGCTGCACAGTCAGATGGTGGATTGACAGTTTTTCTCATTTACCACATTTTAATAACATTGACAGAAAAAAAGAAAAAAGTAAAATCCAAGCACTTGATAAGGCTGAAAGTGCTCTTGCCACAGAAGTTCTTGTGATATCAATGTCACATAAAAATACCAAGCAGTAGTGTTTTACTGCAATATAAAAATAGACATGGAATTTATAACCCAGTCCGTCAAAGTGATGGATAATGATTATTAGCGCAACCTCTGAGTGCAGTGTCTAATTGTAAAGCTGGTGTTGGTCTTACTGTGGAAACATTGAGGTTGCTTTTAACTCTGTGCGTGTGCGTGTGTGTTAGTGAGAGGGAACTAAGCATATCACAGAGCAATATAAACAATGGAACTTGCCTGTTGCTTGTGATAAGACCTAAGGGGACCCTCCTGTTTTGATGGGAACCAAATCCCCATATCTCTGACGTAAACAGTAAATAGGTGAATCTCACGAAAACTGTCAGGAAATATCCAACTCATTTCTCACCCTATACTCAAAAGGGGAAAAAAAGAAATCACATTACTTAAAGAACAATAAGGTCAAGCCTACTTTCAGGATTTTATAGAGCCACATTTGATCACAAAAAAGTCTGTTCTTCTCTATCTTATTTGTCCATCACTATCCGTCTATTAACGTGCTAATATTAGCAGTCTAAAGAGAGCTGGAAAGTTCTGTCTATCTCAGGGCTGTTCCTCCCACTCCTATTTCATCATTGGCAAATACAAATAGAGCTTTTTATCAGGTAGATATCACACACCATTGTCACGTCTAATCCTGTCGCTCTACTTGCATTCCTATTCTACCTTTCTTTTCTTTTTCTCACACTTTTCGAGACTTTTCTGTAACTTTACAATAATTAATCCAGCAATATTTACAGTTTATCTCCTGACAGCGTTTCTCGCCCCACATATTTATCTGTTAAGATTTCTAATTAGCTACAGCAAAAAAATATCAATTATAATAGTGGAAAGACATGACCAGATGGTGTATGACCAGATGTTTCTCTGGCACTATGGTCTAGAACGGAGATTATCATCACAAAGAAAAAAATGGAACACAGCGTGTATAATAAAGTGCTTATTATTTATGTGTTAAACACTAAATAGCCTTTGCTGGTTTTCTCACACTTTGATAGTAATGGTCAGGAAACTGCCTGGTCGCAGTTTATAATATCACAGCAACAGTCATTCACATAAAACCTAAATTTGTTGAATGCTGCTATACTGAAGACCTTCACATTCAATAAATGGTAGATAAAATGTCCTTTTTTCCTCTGTATCTTCAGGCTTAGTGGTGCCTCACCTTTCCTGGGTGAAAATAAGCAGGAGACACTTGCTAATGTGTCAGCTGTGGACTACGAGTTCGATGAGGAGTACTTCAGCAACACCAGTGCTCTGGCCAAAGACTTCATTGCACGGTTACTGATCAAAGATCCAAAGTGAGGACCATTGAAGTAGCTTCTGATGATTTGAGGTGGTTTGGTAGGGTTTTCAGGCTAGTTTTTCATTAGCAATTTTATTTTATATAAAAATTAATTGAACTTATCAAACACTTCACAGTTTTCACTGCACAAATCATAAATTAAATATAGATTAGTCCTTATTAAAGCTACAAAAGTTATTCAGTCAAGAGCAGTGAGTTATTTTCTTTTTCTTTTGTTCTTTGATTAACATTAAGGACAGACAGCAGCAGGTTTATTAGGCTGCTGTCACTTTAAGACCTGACAGATCTGACACACATCCTATTTTCTCACAACCCTTTATGTTAATTTAAGACTTTATTTAACTCATTTAAGATTGTGCATATGATGATACTCAACAAAATGGGCATTTTGGCATAATTTTGTGTGTTTTTGTCCATGAAAGAGAACTGAAAGCGGTACTGGCACGCTGTCTGAAGCAGCATTCTGTGCGTACGAGTCGTGTGTGTGTCACAGACAGGAGATTCACAGATGCACGCCTGTACCACACTGAGTTCTCTTTTGTGTCTTGTCACGTTTGAATGGTTTAAAAGCATTTGCATGAATAAGAGCGTGATCATATAATGTAACTAGCTAAAGGATGATGGAATTACTGCAAAGAACATTTTCATCACACTGCAAAGAACATTTTCATCACAAATCATACTAACTGAGGATGTGGGTTGTCAGTTAGTTACTGCTCTCATTTCATTTTTATTTTCCCTGTGGACTGACCTCATTCACCTCTGATGATTTTTTTTAAATCAAGAACTAAAGAAGAACTAAAACTAGTTTAGTGGAAGTTCTCTCGGTACTTCACTAAAATGTGTCATTCATAGTATAACTTCTGTTTAGGTCTAAACATTGTCACAAAAACTGATATGCAGCATTCCAGAGCCCATTCCCACAATTCCATCTGTGTGTACATTGCAATAACCATCTTTCAGTTTGTATATTGAATGCCTTCTCGTTTCTTCTAAAGGTTGTCCTTTATGTGCTTATTCGTGGGAGCTTATTTTAAGTTTAATGTTGGAAAGTATCATGATGAAGAGAGATCCACAGACTGTCTGCCTATGTTTATTACATATACATACTAAAAAATGTATATCATAAGTGAAAATTATGTTTTCATGTTTACAGAAAAAGAATGACAATCCTGGACAGTCTTCAACATCCCTGGATCAAGGTTTGTCCGACAACTACTACATATGAAGTACTTATCAAGCACATTTTATTACTTTAACGCTTGGTTAAATTCATCAATATCTTTTTTTAAGCCAAAGGACACGCAGCAGGCACTGAGTCGTAAGGAATCAGCTGTGAATATGGAGAAATTTAAGAAGTTTGCTGCCAGAAGAAAGTGGAAGGTGCTTTTTTTCATTTAATTTTTAATCATGTTCTGCTTATGAGACATTTAACTATATGACATAAAACATAATTAGTTCTCTGCCCTCAGTCAGCATTATGTGCCACACCAACAAGTCACACTATTTCCACACACACTATTAAAAGCACTTGTCTATGAAACAAAGAAGCACCCACATAGGTACAATGCCCTCATACGCCGAATTAAGTTAATGTAAAAAAACACATAATAGTTGGTTAATATGTTATTTGAAGAGCTGAAATGTCATTTAGTCTTTTTGAAAAGAGCTGTTTGATGCTTTAGATAAAAAAGCCTGATCTACAGAAGGTGTCACGAATATAATCTACTTCATATCATCATTTAATATGGTTTGTTTGTTTTATCTGTCTTCCTCAGCAATCGGTGCGTCTCATCTCTCTGTGTAACCGGCTCTCCCGCTCCTTCCTGTCTAGGAGCAACATGAGTGTGGCACGCAGTGATGACACACTGGTAAGAGCTCACAGTTAAAGTCACCTTTCAAGAAGCTTATTAAAAAAGCTTGTAATAAGGATTTGCAAACACAATAAGATGCATTTTTTTATTTTAAATTTGTGCATTGAAAATAAAACACACTCTAAGTTCAAGTTCAGACACCCAATAAAAAAACAACTTAAAACAGCAGCAGGAACTGGCAAAAAGAACAACAAAAGTCCTAAAAAGACACATGATCAGCCTGGCAACAGCAGAGGAACTCCTGTATCCCTGGGGTCTGGACTGGTTTGTATTTATGGGATGAAACAGCTCTAATGAGCTCCGTCAGCTTCCCACACACCTGAGAATAGAGGCAGACACACACACACAAAAGAGCTCCACACAAAATTGACTTGGACATAATGAAATACTTGCACTTATGTTCTATCTAAAGGCTGTAATTGGTTTCTACAGGTTTTGGAAGAATACTGTTTAACACATTAATGCACATGACTGCTAATTGCTGTGAACGCTTATATTGAAGCTTGCCATAAAGTCAGATGACTCATCCAAACTAATATGAGCACATTCATCGACACTCATACGGTCATGTAAGGTTTTGCATGATCTTTCTACTTTCCAGATATTTGCTTAGTGATGTGTGATAAGCCTGAAGAGTGAAGTGTTATTGCTGTTGGGCTACATAAATTATCTAAAGTTTACAGCTTACTATCTCTCTCTTCTCCTTCTTCTGCTAGTCACACATCTGTTAAACTGCTATAAAATCTATGTCTTTTTTACCTCATGCACTCCACCTACACCTGAAATAATCTTATAACTCTAATATCTATATATTAATATATTACAGGCATTATGGTAATAGTATAACTGTAAGAAACATTTCAACCTTTATAGTGCACTTGAATATGTGATTCATTTTGGGTTTCTTTGAGAACAGGAAATAGGTGAGTTTCATACAGGAAGGGTGTCAGCAGCAATAATCAAGATGTGACATCCTTTATCATTCTAATAATCCATCTATACACTACTTTTTTTAAAGAAATGAATACATTTATTCAGCAAGGATGCATTAAAAATTGATCGAAAGTGACAGTAAAGACTTCTAAAATGTTACAAAAGAATTCTGTTTGAAAAAAAAATGCTGCTCTTTTGAACTTTGTATTCATCACAACACAAAAATATTAAGCAGCACAACTGTTTTCAACATTGATAATAATAAGAAAAGTATCTTGAACATAAAATCAGCGTATTTTATGATTTCTGAAGGATCATGTGACACTGAAGACTGGAGTAATTGCTATTGAAAATTCAGCTTACAGAAATAAATTACATTTTAAAATAGAAAACAGTTATTTTAAATTATATTAGTATTTTACAATATTACAGTTTTCACTGGATTTTTAATCAAATAAATTCAGCTTAGCTGAGAATTTTCAAAATCATTTTGAGCAGAAGTGTGTGATTTCTGTGCCATATTGTGAATGCATTTTAAATCAAAATGGGGTTGCACTTTTTATTTTATAGTACGTGCACTTAAGTGTACTTACAGTGTACTTACTTACCTAAGAAAGTCCTGGGTAATATGAGGTAACTACATGGGTTAAGGTTCGGTTTCATGGTTAGTACCTAATTATTACCCAGTTATTGTAATTACTATAATAAGTACATAGTATGTATATGCGGAACAGAACTGTAAATTAAAGTGCTACTGGATATGGCTATCACTCAGTACCTTATCGTGTATTAAGTACATGGCAAAATCATCAGATACCATCACTATATCATAGTAGTTTTTTTTTTTTCAGGAACGGAACAAATTTACACCCAAATTCATGAACACAGAAATCACCTAAAGGTCACATAAAATGACACAAAATCCCATTGGAGTCGTGTTTTACAATTCAGGAGTGACTCTAGCATCACTCCCTTTAGAAGCCTCTGGCTGTTTGTAGAGTGTGTTCAAGCGTGAGTTTTGTGTAATTGGATACACTCGTCTTGTATGAGATGTGTATGTGGGTCTATCTGGGTGTTATTCCAGTACACTCCTTCACTAAACACAAGCACACATACTCTCTCGTTCTCTTCTGTCCCTCACGGCCAGTCCAGTTTCCCTCTAGCCATGTATTTGAGTCTTCTGACACACACATCTGAACTGTCAGATGCAGTTTGGAGGTGGTTGGGTCACAAAGCACACTAAGCAGCGGTCGAGCAGTGAAGAGAAAGCGCTGTCTGTGCACCGCCCCTCGTCTACATTATTCAATAGGATTAGGACTTCACGCTGTGTATTTGCTGATAAGACCAACTGTAGTACTACTGAGCGTAAAAGGATTTGCTTAAAGTGTGACTGTCAAAGGAGGCTTGCTGTTGTTTTTGCTTCTAAAGCTTATTGTATAATAGCCTAAACACTGTCATGTTGGCGGTTTTTCATCTGAAGTTGAGCTCGTCATTTACAAACCCGATTCCAAAAAAGTTGGGACACTGTACAAATTGTGAATAAAAAAGGAATGCAATAATTTACAAATCTCATAAACTTATATTTTATTCACAATAGAATATAGATAACATATCAAATGTTGAAAGTGAGACATTTTGAAATGTCATGCCAAATATTGGCTCATTTTAGATTTCATGAGAGCTACACATTCCAAAAAAGTTGGGACAGGTAGCAATAAGAGGCCGGAAAAGCTAAATGTACATATAAGGAACAGCTGGAGGACCAATTTGCAACTTATTAGGTCAATTGGCAACATGATTGGGTATAAAAAGAGCCTCTCAGAGTGGCAGTGTCTCTCAGAAGTCAAGATGGGCAGAGGATCACCAATTCCCCCAATGCTGCGGCGAAAAATAGTGGAGCAATATCAGAAAGGAGTTTCTCAGAGAAAAATTGCAAAGAGTTTGAAGTTATCATCATCTACAGTGCATAATATCATCCAAAGATTCAGAGAATCTGGAACAATCTCTGTGCGTAAGGGTCAAGGCCGGAAAACCATACTGGATGCCCGTGATCTTCGGGCCCTTAGACGGCACTGCATCACATACAGGAATGCTACTGTAATGGAAATCACAACATGGGCTCAGGAATACTTCCAGAAAACATTGTCGGTGAACACAATCCACCGTGCCATTCGCCGTTGCCGGCTAAAACTCTATAGGTCAAAAAAGAAGCCATATCTAAACATGATCCAGAAGCGCAGGCGTTTTCTCTGGGCCAAGGCTCATTTAAAATGGACTGTGGCAAAGTGGAAAACTGTTCTGTGGTCAGACGAATCAAAATTTGAAGTTCTTTTTGGAAAACTGGGACGCCATGTCATCCGGACTAAAGAGGACAAGGACAACCCAAGTTGTTATCAGCGCTCAGTTCAGAAGCCTGCATCTCTGATGGTATGGGGTTGCATGAGTGCGTGTGGCATGGGCAGCTTACACATCTGGAAAGGCACCATCAATGCTGAAAGGTATATCCAAGTTCTAGAACAACAAATGCTCCCATCCAGACGTCGTCTCTTTCAGGGAAGACCTTGCATTTTCCAACATGACAATGCCAGACCACATACTGCATCAATTACAACATCATGGCTGCGTAGAAGAAGGATCCGGGTACTGAAATGGCCAGCCTGCAGTCCAGATCTTTCACCCATAGAAAACATTTGTCGCATCATAAAGAGGAAGATGCGACAAAGAAGACCTAAGACAGTTGAGCAACTAGAAGCCTGTATTAGACAAGAATGGGACAACATTCCTATTCCTAAACTTGAGCAACTTGTCTCCTCAGTCCCCAGACGTTTGCAGACTGTTATAAAAAGAAGAGGGGATGCCACACAGTGGTAAACATGGCCTTGCCCCAACGTTTTTGAGATGTTGATGCCATGAAATTTAAAATCAACTTATTTTTCCCTTAAAATGATACATTTTCTCAGTTTAAACATTTGATATGTCATCTATGTTGTATTCTGAATAAAATATTGAAATTTGAAACTTCCACATCATTGCATTCTGTTTTTATTCACAATTTGTACAGTGTCCCAACTTTTTTGGAATCGGGTTTGTATTTGAATTCACAAATAGATCAAGTCAGAGCTGTGCAATAGACATGTTTGAACTGTGGAGCTCACACGGGTGATACAGGTTTGAGTCTAGCTTGCAACATGTCCTGACCTAAGGAAGTATATAAAAAAGCCCAAATCTATACAAAAATTAATAAATTAATAAATACATTTGACCTACAATACCCATCAAAAGTTTGGGATCAGTAAGATCTATGTTTTTTTAAAGAAGTCTCTGATGCTCACCAAGGCTGCATTTATTTGATTAAAAATACAGTAATAACCGTAAAAATGTTATATATTTTATATATTATATATATTTTAAAATGTAATTCATTCTGGTGATGGCAAAGCTGAATTTTCAGCATCATTACCCCAGTCTTCAGTGTCACATGATTCTTCATAAATCACTCTAATATGCTGATTTGGTGCTTAAGAAGCATTTTTTATGATCAATGTTGAAAATGGTTCTGCTGCTTAATAGTTTTGTGGAAACTGTGATACTTCTTTTCAGGATTCTTTGATGAATAGAAAATAAAAAAATTGGAATAGAAATCTTTATGTAACAATGTATAATATGTCTATATTGTCACTTTCGATCAATTTAATGCATCTTTAATGCATCAGCACCTTGCTGAATAAAAGTATTTCTTTAAAAAGAAAAAACCTTACTGACCCCAGACATTTCGACAGTAGTGTATTATACTGAAATATGTAATGTGTGCTTGTAGTATGTGTTTTGGTCTGTTATCATGACAATATTGTTTAGATTCAGTAATTCATATTTTTGGGGGGGTTTTTTTACAGGATGAGGAGGACTCATTTGTCATGAAGGCTATTATCCACGCAATCAACGACGACAATGTTCCAGGTCTGAAACACCTGCTTGGATCCCTGACCAGCTATGATATCAATCAACCTAACAAGGTGAGAGAGACAAAGCAAGTCTTATAGAGTTGATATGTGGAAGGAAAATGATAGAGAGAGTGACAAGCTTATACTTGACTCAGACTCGGTCCAAGTGATCAGTAGCCAACCTGAGCTTGATTGAGCTGATAAGCGTATCAGTGTCACTGTACGCCCATGATGCCTGAGTTTACGTTGTCGTTTTCAGCACTGACACTGAGATGTGCGGCATGTGACTGAGAAACAGTCACTGGACCATATCTCACCCCATTCGAGTGAGGCTGTGCTTTGCATAGTCACCTTCACAATGGGACTTTTTGAATAGAATGAAAGAGGCTTGGGGCTGAACTACCATTATTATGCTAATCGTTCCAGATATTTGCAAGAGAACACTACAAAAAAAATTCTTAATCAGTATTTTTAGCCAGTAAAAATATTTAAACATGCTTATATCAAGATCAGTTTATTGAGACACATTTTTAATTAAGTAAAAAAAAAAATGCATATTTTTATTTAAAGAGAACCTATTATGCTTTTTTACATTTTCAACTTTCTTTAGTGTGTAATGTTGCTTTTTGAGCATTAAAAAGGTCTGCAAAGTTACAAAGTCCACTCCAAAGGGAGTTATTCTCTATATCAGTAAGCACTGTTTCTGAACTCCCTAAAACACCTCGACTGTAGTTGTAGAGTTTTCTTCCTTGAACGTACACTATACAATATTCCTCATGAAATATTCCTCATTTCCTTCCCAAGGCATACACAAAATAAAGGGGCGAGGCCTGGTCGGGTTGCGTTTAGTAGTGTGTTGAAACTTTTCCATTATGGCGTGCTTGAAGCTGTTGACCAATCACAACACTCCTGGTCCAGCTGACCAATCAGAGCACATTGTGCTTTTTTACGTAAGGAGTGATTTCAATAGCTATGTTTACATCCAAAACTGCGAATATAACTTATGCACAAAATTAGGATATCACATAAAACATTTTTGAATACAGCACCGTTTCTATCCAGTGAGTCGAAGAGAACAAAATCTTCACTTCTTGATAAACTGGTGCTAAATATCACTAAGAAAAGTAGGAGAAGCAACTGTATATAATAATTTTCGTATAAAATAAATTACTTGCTTCTCAGAGCATGCAGACGAAAAACAATAAATGTGTTATCTTGCTTTCGGAGGCAGATGATGCTGTTTGGGAACGCAGTCAAGAGAGTTCTGGGAGGGAATTATACCGAAACACTTTGACGACAAGATCGGTCAGCTGGTTAGTCCAGTTATGCTGTCCCATCGCAAAGTCACATGTCTTTTTTGATGCGCATTGAGGAATTTATTCAGTAAAGGTGATTGCATTGTAGTTTATGCGCATGTTTTCTTATTGGATAAAAAAATGTATCCAACTCAAGTTTTTATGTGCATTTTTAGAATTTATTTGCATCTTGGCGTTTCCATCCAGCAGTTTTGGATGCGATATCCAAAAATGCGCATAAAAATAAGTGGACGGAAACATAGCTATAGAGACCGGAACTAAGCAAAGCATTACTGTCAG
Organism: Coreius guichenoti; assembly: GCA_039654105.1. NCBI lineage: Eukaryota > Metazoa > Chordata > Actinopteri > Cypriniformes > Gobionidae > Coreius > Coreius guichenoti. Next base: position 31,265,109 of record CM077169.1, read on the forward strand.
ACTGGAAAGAGAGGTGCTGCAACAAAATAAAATATGTAGAAAATTCATTCAAATTCCATTCAGGTATGAAAACCTATTCTAGTAGACCCCGAAAACAAAATCAAGACTTTGTAAAAGGGCATAATAGGTTCTCTTTAGCAAGATGTGTTTTCAGGGAGACTATCTTGAGTTAAGATTATTGAAAATGTAAAAATGCTGAAAGTTTTCTGTGATAGGTAAGTTTAGGGTTAGGGTTATGGGATATAATATACAGTTTGTACAGTATAAAAACCAATACACCTATGGAGAGTCCACACAAAGATAGCGAAATCGAGTGTGTGTGTGTGTGTGCGCATGTGTGCGTGCATGTGTGTGTGTTGTCACAGGAAAAGTGTTTGTGTAGAAGGAGGGAATGAGGCAGAGGTTGATGAAACCGTAATCTGCTCACTGATGTGAAGAGACAAGCGTGCATTTAATTGCATTGCTCAGAGCTGTCCAGCGCAATCTGTGTTTTTATATGCACATTGAGAACTATTCCCATCATGACTCTCATGCATTTATTCATTCAGAGGAGTTTATCGCCAGTCTTGAGAAACAGTTTCAGTCTTGCCCCTGCAAGAATTTTTTTTTACCAACCACTGCGATCGCTCTTCGCCAATTCAATCTGCAGTGCGAACAATGGAAAATGAATCAGGCTAACTTGAATTGCCATGTTCATACTGCTTTCGAAAGCTTCAAGGAGCTATTAATGCCTTGTTATATTCAATACAATGATTCCTGTTTGTGTGTGTGTTTCTGTTTGTTTTTGTGTGTGTGCATACTTAAGCACGGGACCCCTCCGCTCCTGATCGCCGCGGGCTGTGGAAACATCCAGATCATTGATGTGCTAATGAAAAAAGGGGCAGAGATTCAAGCCTTTGATAAGGTGTCGTACTTCATTCTCCCATTTAATTCATGTACAAGAAAATTAAATAATAATGTATTCTAGCGTTCAAATGTTTGGGGTCGAAACGATTTGGTGCTCACTTTTGATCATTTTAATGTCTTTGCTGAATAAAAAATTTAATTTCATTAAATAAATAAGTACACTTCAGACAAAATACTCCAGAAATATTGAATAGTAACGAAGATATGCTTTACATACCAGTAGTTTTAACAGAGTTTCAATGGTAAATATGGGTATGATAGACATCAGATATGCAAAACGACTGCAAATACGTACAATTCTGCTCAAGATGCCATTCTTTTCTTCAGACTGGAGCCAACGCTATCTACTACGCTGCCCGACATGGCCATGTGGGGACCTTGAGATTCTTGCATGAAAAGAAGTGCCCTCTGGACATCCAAGATAAGGTGCTGCCATCACTCTCTCACACACACACACGCACACACACACACACGCACACACACACACACTCACTCACTCACTCAACAATCACAACACCAGGGAAAGGACAGATTCGATTTTTCAAAGACTTTCCCCATCCAGCACCTTTTCTCCAGAAAAACCTTTCCTACTGAGTTCACACGCCTCTCTATTTCCCATTGGTAATTTGCAGTTGCTATGGTTACTCACTGGCCTGAGGTTGGCTGTTGTATGAAATAATTGTTGACTGTTTGTTGACTGCCTCACTAGTCAGTGAAGTGCGCTCAGTCAAGCGAAATCGTGGGGTAAAGTGTTGTTGAGTTGGTTGAGAGTGCCATACAGGATCACACTTGGAGTGTCCACAGCTTCATTACGGGTGTAAATTGAGTTCTTAAAACGTCCGCCTCAGCCTAAACTGTTGCTAGGAGGAGCACTGTGCTCAGATCTGGCGCAAAGCTGATTTGGGACTGGCTTTGGCAATTCTCAGCACACACAGGGATCTCCCTTAAACTGGTCACGTTCTGTTTACGCAGGCTTTTTCAGTTCCTTTGACCCTTCTTTGGCATCAGGGAAATACTTTAATGAAGTTCATAGCTGTTTCTTACCGTCTTGTTCAGCACTTTTGATTGTTTCCCTGATGTACATACATATACACATGGTCATTGCATTTTTTTTGTTCAGATCATCAACGTGTAATCACATTAATAAAATGCCTGCTCATCACTGAATTACGGGCAGACGTCAGCATGTAATTCATAATGTGAGTAATGTTTGACATTCTGTTCTAGTCTGGAGAAACGGCTCTGCATGTGGCAGCTCGCTATGGTAACGTGGATGTAGTCCAATACCTTTGCAGCATCCATGCCAACCCTGACCTACTGGACCGGGTATGTGTCATACACACACACACACTGATCTGAACAATGAACAGCCCAAGCCATTATGGACTAATATGACACTTAGCAGTGTGAATGTAGCATGTAGCATCGCAAGAAAGAAAAAAAATCAGTTAGCATTGTACAAATGTGATATTAACAGTCATCTTATTTAATAGATGACCAATAAAAGGGTGGTTACAGAGATAAGACGAACGAGTAGTGTTAGATTGGTCATGTGATCTCAGTTTTTTCATTGGTCATGAGATGTCTGCCCCCATGAGGCAGTCTGCTCCATGTAAAATAAAACACGTTTATTAGACTGCTGATTTGACTGGACTCTCATGTGAAAAATACTATTTTTATGTACTTTTTTTAATGAAGAAATTGAGTGAAAAATTTATGTGAAAAAAGAATTACTTCAAAAATAATTAATAATTCAAGTAGTCTTTAATATACACTACAGTTTATAAGTCTTTAAGAAGCAATGATGCATTACATTTATTAAAACTTACAGTAAAGAAGTTTAGAATATTACAAAAGATTTATATTTTTGAAATAAATGCTGTTCTTTTGAAGTTCCTATATATCCACAAAGAGTGCTAAAAAAAATTCACAAAAATATCAAGTAGCACAACTGTTTTCAACATTGATAATGTCAATGTCATTGAACATTGATAATAATAAAACATTTTCTTAAGCATCAAATCAGCATATTAGAATGATTTCTGAAGGATCATGTGACTGAAGACTGGAGTAATGATGCTGAAAATTCAGCTTTTGCATCACAGGAATAAATCACATTTATAACACATAAAATGTATTCATAATGTAGAAAACAGTTTTTGAAATTGTAATAATATTTCACAATATTACTGTTTTTACTGTATTTTTATCAAATAAATGCATACGCATAAGAGACTTCTTTCAAAAGCATAAAATAAAATCTTACCAACCCCAAACTTTTGAACGGTAGTATATTTGAAAGTATCCCTAATAAGGTTCAACTTGAAAGAAGAAAATGTTCTTTTATAAAAGAAAATGCTTAAACTCGGGTGTCTTTGGTGACAGTAACAACTGCGATTGTAATAAATGGTTTCGCAAGTGCTGACGTGACGTGAGTGCTGAAAAGTAATCATGTCCGTGCCTCACTTCACTTGTTCAGCACTATGAGCTCACAGCAGTAACTTTCATAGGCACATAGTCTCTTGTGTGTTTGGAAATATTGCTTCCATTGACTAACAGGCAAAATAAAAAATAGTCACTATAAAAAAAAAACTTGCTGTACCTCAAATTAATGAGCCTGAAGCACCACTTCAGAGAAATGCAATAAAGATAATCGTTTTAAGATGATGTGTGTGCAAGTTCAATTATTAGACTAACGATAAGCAATGTGCACAACTAAATTATTTAATAGTATTACAGATTCATTTTAAAGTGGTTGCTTTTACCATTATCAACATTTTATGTGTCCATCCCACTTTTAATATCCTGCTCTGTTGAAGAAACCCAATATTCACATGCCATTCCAGGAGGCAGACACAGCCATGTATTGTATATTTAAAATTGTTACATTCATTGGAGGTGTCAGCCAGGGTTGCAGGCTAATTAAGAGCAATTTGTCATGTGAAATGGCCTTGACACAGACTAATGTTGTTTTGTTAGCTCTGTGTGTTCAAGGTTATTCATGAGCTCTTGGTCTCAATGCCAAAGACTGTTTTCATGCCTCCACAGGAGCAGGAGACACCTCTACACTGTGCAGCCTGGCACGGTTACTCTGCAGTGGCCAGAGCCCTGTGCGAGGCTGGCTGTGATGTCAACGCCCGGAACCGTGAGGGCGAGAGCCCGTTACTTACCGCTTCTGCCCGCGGATTCAAGGACATTGTGGAGTGTCTGCTGGAGCATGGGGCAGACATGGACTCTGCTGATAAGGTGAACAGAAACTTACAAAATATTAACCATTAACAACTGCAGTGGTTGGGTGTTGTATGGTTCATTCAAGGTCAAAATAATTATTGACTATCCTTATCATGGTTTGTTTGCATCTGTATGTTTCAGGACGGTCACATCGCTCTGCATCTGGCGGTGAGGAGATGTCAGATTGAAGTGGTGAAGTGTCTGCTCAGCCATCACTGCTATGTGGACCACCAGGATCGTCACGGCAACACACCCCTTCACATCGCCTGCAAGGACGGCAACCTGCCTGTGGTCACACAGCTCTGTGCTGCTAAAGCCAACTTGGATATTCCTAACAAAGTGAGTTTCGAACTAGGATGGAGAAAACCATCTTGTATAATATGCTTTTTTGGCCCCTAATTGTGTGTTTTAGCCAGTGTTATTTTTGTGTTATTTATATACTATTATAGTTTTTATTAAAATATATATATATATATATATATATATATATATATATATATATATATATATATATATATATATATATATATATATATACTGATCAGGCATAACATTATTACCACTGACAGGTGAAGTGAATAACACTGTTTATCTCTTCATCACGGCACCTGTTAGTGGGTGGGATATATTAGGCAGCAAGTGAACATTTTGTCCTCAAAGTTGATGTGTTAAAAGCAGGAAAAATGGGCAAGCATAAGGATTTGAGCGAGTTTGACGGGCCAAATTGTGATGGCTAGACGACTGGGTCAGAGCATCTCCAAAACTGCAGCTCTTGTGGGGTGTTCCCGGTCTGCAGTGGTCAGTATCTATCAAAAGTGGTCCAAGGAAGGAACAGTGTTGAACTGGCGACAGGGTCATGGGCGGCCAAGACTCATTGATGCACGTGGGGAGCGAAGGCTGGCCTATGTGGTCCGATCAAACAGACGAGCTACTGTAGCTCAAATTGCTCAAGAAGTTAATGCTGGTTCTGATAGAAAGGTGTCAGAATACACAGTGCATCACAGTTTGTTGCGTATGGGGCTGCATAGCGTTAGAGCAGTCAGGGTGCCCATGCTGAGCCCTGTCCACCAGTGGGCACGTGAGAATCAGAACTGGACCACGGAGCGATAGAAGAAGGTGGCCTGGTTTGATAAATCACGTTTTCTTTTACATCACGTGGATGGCCGGTGCGCGTGCGTCGCTTACCTGGGGAACACATGGCACCAGGATGCACTATGGGAAGAAGGCAAGCCGGCGGAGGCAGTGTGATGCTTTTGGGACTTAAAGGTCCATGCCTCGACGGGTCAGGGCTGGTTTGGCAGCAAAAGGGGGAACAACACAACATTAGGATCGGTGTGTGTGTGTGTGTGTGTGTGTGTGTGTGTGTGTGTGTGTGTGTATATATATATATATATATATTAGTCAACATTAGCGAATGCGCTTTAAAAAATCCTTAACATGTTAAAATAATTTAACAAAAAAAATTACTGATGCATGCGAAATTGCGCCATTAATGTAATTTACATCACGCAGTTACAGTTAGATGATCTTAGAATTTGAGAGCATCTACAATGGCGTAACCCCGTAACAACCTGTAACCCTGGTAGGCATAAATTTCTATTTTAACCCTTTAATCTGATTTCGCTTCTCTGTTTTCTCTGTTTTGATTTTAAGCCGCTACACTCCGAGAAAATTTTCAGTCCAGGAATCCAGTAAGCGAATTCATTCAAACAGCACTAATGTATAGAAAACCAGGCTGATTACATCAGAGATGGCAGAGAGGATAGAGACTCGTTTTGTGTTTTCAGTGAATTATTCATTGCAGTGTTTCACTTTGAAACATGAGCTCTGTCATATTCTGTGATTGTTTCTGAAGAGTGCGAGCCCTCACGCATCTCGCTATGTGAAATACAGGAATGTCAAAACAAAACACCGCTGTATGGCCAGATGATACATAAACTACATTTCTCGGCTGGATAAAGCAAACCAGCATCTCGCTAGTAAAGTTTTGATTGAGGACTGCAATCAAGGTAAAGACGTTTGCAGTGACGTACAGGAGTTGTACAGTAAGCACGCATGAGTCCGTTATATTGATGCGCAAACGTGGTCCTTTTCAGTATCACAACTTGACTTGTCTAAAATGTAAACAAGCTCTTTGCTATTGTACTGTACACATACTATTCACTGTGAATTCTGAAATGTTTTGTTCTGTCATTTTTTGGTGTGCATAAATGTATGAATTATGGACTCTTTATATCATTTGGTGTCCTTTTAAAGTCCTTTTTTGGAAAGACACCTAAATTTACCATGAAAAAAGCTTGCAGAAAATACAGTTTTGTGAGAATCACCCTTCAATCTTTACTTTGCTGGATATAGCAAACGATGACAAAATGAAAGTGTTAAACAAGATAAATGATGTATGCATAATTTCATGATAAGCGTGTGATTAATCGCGATTCATTTTTTATCTATTGACATATAATTATAGCTTTTATTTGTACATTTTCAGTTCTCATTTTAATTTGTTAATTTTTGTAATTTTTTTTTTTATATATTACTATTTAGGTTAAAATTGTTTATTTCCGTTTTAGTTTGTATTTATTTTCAGTTAGTAATTTTAGCGCTTCAGCTTATTTCAGTTAGTTGCCAAGGCAACGTTTGTTTATTTTTTTTTTGTCTAATATTTATATTTTATTTCAACTTTATTTCAAAATTAACAAAATAATAACTTTAGTTTTAGTTATCTATAATAATCCTAGTTTTAGCCTATGAACCAGTCTTTGCTTTTTATCTTATTTAAGTATTAATTATGGCTCTTGAGGAAAAGCACTTTTTCTTTTCAGTCTTGAATCATCATCCACTCCTTTTTCAAGTCCCCTCAACTGACCCCATTTACTTGGTTGTAATTTTCTTGAAATTTTTACATACCAGTTATACATGCCAAGTTGCTACTTCTGTGTGAAATTTTTTAATGGCACTTCCATTACAGCTGGAAGAAGATTTGTATTCCTTCTAAATGAGGGATTTACAGGTCAAACGGAACAGAATTATAGTTTTTATAGCACTTTTATTCATGTGGTTCACACTTGAACAATTTTCTGGCAAAAGCATTTTTTTTACCTAATTGTTTTCTAGTTACCGTTTGTGATGAATCATTCTCAGAAAGAGAGCATTTAGAGGTGTTTGTTTTTTATTTGTCTGTAGTTTGGGAGAACACCTCTTCACCTGGCAGCTAGTAATGGTGGTCTGGAGGTGGTGCGTCATCTCTGCGTTACAGGAGCCAACACTGAGGCTATCACTAATGTAAGTTCAACATCCTTCAGGGTTTTGATGTGAATAAGTGATATCATTTGTAACTGTATTACACATTTATTATTTATTAAAAATATACATTTATATACACTACCATTCAAAAGTTTGGGGTCAGTAAGATTTTTTTAAAATCAAAAGTAACAGTAAAGACACATGTATAATGTTACAAAATATTTATATTTCAAATAAATGCTGATCTTTGCAGAAAAAATGTATCATGGTTACCACAAAAATATTAAGCAGCACAACAGCTCAACATTGATTATAATAATAAGAAATGTTTCTTGAGCAGAAAATTAGCATATCAGAAGGATTTCTGAAGGATCATATGACACTGATGACTGGAGTAATGATGCTGAAAATTCAGCTTTGATTCACAGCAAATAAATTACATTTTAAAATATGTTAAACTAAAAACCAGTTTATTTTAAATTGTAATAATATTTCACAATATTACTGTTTTTACTGTATTTTGGTACATACAGCCTTGGTGAGCATAAGAGACTTATTTAAAAAAAAAAATCATACCGACCCCAAACTTTTGAATTGTATTGTATATGCCTTTAGGTCACTATATAAATATTTATATATTCTATATATGATTATAAAAGTACATTAGAAAAGTACATTTTTCCACACATGCTATAAAAGGTTTTTTGGGGTTCTGTTCGACTACTGTCTTCTTTTTGTGTTAGACTGAGGTGGAACACTAATGATCTGGTGTCCTGCCCTCTTAGCACATTAATCAAATTGCAGGCTCTTCTTCTCTTTAAACAAGTGTTCATTTATCATTCATGACAGCCTAGATTACCATTTCTCTCCTTAATCCTTAATCTTTCAATCAACTGCATCTCGTCTCATATAGAGCCTCTCCCATAGGATGTGTGTTGGTTTCTGTAGGTTTGTGTGTTCTTATGTGATTGTGTGGGTGTCCTCCATCATCATCATCATCCTTCTTGAATGACTGATTCTTAATATGCATTTGTGTGGAGATATCTGTCTGCCTTTATCAAGTGTTCAGAGATTTGTGCATTTTTCCTTTCTTTCTGCAATATAAGGGTGTACCTTCTCCAGTTAGCTGTCAGCCCAGTGCAATATAATTTCCAGAGTGAAGCTTAATGAAAATGCCCAAGCATCATGATAGCACTCACATTTTCTTCAGAGAATCATTGTTTCACTGGTGAAGGACAACATGTCCCAATGAACGCCCAACCAACTCGTCCTAAACAATGTATGTTTCTAATCAATAACCCCCACATCCCTCCCCTCGGCCGACTCACACGCCCCTCTCTCACACACCCTACCTCAACCCCATCTCAAAGTGCTTCTCCTCTGTGTTAATATTGTATAGCAGCTGATGCACAATGCATGTTACAGCACACAGGAATTTTGAGAATCCATAATTCATTGCCAGAGGCATATGGGCCAGCGGCTTAAGAAAGAAAAAATGGCTTCCACATATAGGAAGCTGCTGATTAATGTGGCCTTCAGTCTTTGTAGTTTGCTCCTTTTTTTTTTTTAGTGATTTGTTAGGCTATATACACTCACCTAAAGGATTATTAGGAACACCATACTAATACTGTGTTTGACCCCCTTTCGCCTTCAGAACTGCCTTAATTCTACGTGGCATTGATTCAACAAGGTGCTGAAAGCATTCTTTAGAAATGTTGGCCCATATTGATAGGATAGCATCTTGCAGTTGATGGAGATTTGTGGGATGCACATCCAGGGCACAAAGCTCCCGTTCCACCACATCCCAAAGATGCTCTATTGGGTTGAGATCTGGTGACTGTGGGGGCCATTTTAGTACAGTGAACTCATTGTCATGTTCAAGAAACCAATTTGAAATGATTCGAGCTTTGTGACATGGTGCATTATCCTGCTGGAAGTAGCCATCAGAGGATGGGTACATGGTGGTCATAAAGGGATGGACATGGTCAGAAACAATGCTCAGGTAGGCCGTGGCATTTAAACGATGCCCAATTGGCACTAAGGGGCCTAAAGTATGCCAAGAAAACATCCCCCACACCATTACACCACCACCACCAGCCTGCACAGTGGTAACAAGGCATGATGGATCCATGTTCTCATTCTGTTTACGCCAAATTCTGACTCTACCATCTGAATGTCTCAACAGAAACCGAGACTCATCAGACCAGGCAACATTTTTCCAGTCTTCAACTGTCCAATTTTGGTGAGCTCGTGCAAATTGTAGCCTCTTTTTCCTATTTGTAGTGGAGATGAGTGGTACCCGGTGGGGTCTTCTGCTGTTGTAGCCCATCCGCCTCAAGGTTGTGCGTGTTGTGGCTTCACAAATGCTTTGCTGCATACCTCGGTTGTAACGAGTGGTTATTTCAGTCAAAGTTGCTCTTCTATCAGCTTGAATCAGTCGGCCCATTCTCCTCTGACCTCTAGCATCAAGGCATTTTCGCCCACAGGACTGCCGCATACTGGATGTTTTTCCCTTTTCACACCATTCTTTGTAAACTCTAGAAATGGTTGTGCATGAAAATCCCAGTAACTGAGCAGATTGTGAAATACTCAGACCGGCCCGTCTGGCACCAACAACCATGCCACGCTCAAAATTGCTTAAATCACCTTTCTTTCCCATTCTGACATTCAGTTTGGAGTTCAGGAGATTGTCTTGACCAGGACCACACCCCTAAATGCATTGAAGCAACTGCCATGTGATTGGTTGATTAGATAATTGCATTAATGAGAAATTGAACAGGTGTTCCTAATAATCCTTTAGGTGAGTGTAGTACCATTCAAAAGTTTGGGGTGGGTATGATATTTTTTATAACACTTTACAATAAGGTTAACTACATTACCTAACAATGAAAAATACCTCAAAACCATTTATTAATCTTAGTTCATGTTAATTTCAATGTTTACTAATACATTATTAAAATCAAAAATATGTTACTATTATTTAATGGACCTGAGCTAACATGAACTAACAATGCACAGTTGTAATTTTATTAACTAATGTTTACAAAGATTAATAAATGTTGTAACAAATGTATTGCTCATTGTTAGTTAATGTTAGATAATGCATTAACTAATGTTGACTAATGGGACATTATTGTAGTGTTATCATTTTTTTTTTAGTTATTATTTTGTTGAAATAGGTCTTTTTCTATATGCTCACCAATACTGCATTTATTTGATCAAAAATAAAGTAAAAACAGTAACAATATATTGGGAAATATTATTACAAGTGAAAATAATTGTTTTCAATTTTAATATACTTTAAAATGTAATTTATTGCTGTCGTGGCAAAGCTGAATTTTCAGCATAATTTCTCCAGTCTTCAGTGTCATATGATCCTTCAGAAATCATTCTGATATGCTGATGTGCTGCTTATGAAACATTTCTTATTATTATCAATGTTAAAACAGTTTTGCTACTGTATATTTTTGAGGAAATCATGAAACATTTTTTTCAGGATTATTTGATGGATAGAAAGTTCACGAGCAACATTTATTTGAATTCGATTTTTTTATAAATATATACAATATACATTATAAATAATTGACTGTCACTTTTGATCAATTTAATGAATCTTTGCTGAATATAAGTATTACATTCTTTTTAAAAAATCCTACTGACCCAAACTTTTGAACGGTAGTGTATTTATCAGACGTATTATTTTCACCTGGTTGATGCTAAAATGCACCTTAGCAACTGCATAGCAACAGACTAAAACCCACAGACAACGCCCGAGCATCATGATAGCACTCACATTTTATTCAGAAAATATAAAAAAAATCTACTTTGATTTGTTTTTGTTCATCTCTTCCAAACAACTACCATATATTTTTCATGTCTCCCTTTCCAATACGATAATGACAAGCTGTGGTCTCAATGTGTCAAACAAACACTAGATTTGGTTCCCTCATGTCAGGATGTTCTATTCAGCCTTGAGATTTCCAGGCATCTTTTAATCTTTTGGGAGACAACCACAAATCCATAAATGGATACAAGCCCACCCTCATGGGGACACAGTATGAGCTGGAGATGAGCAGACAGACACAAAAAGAGTCTGTGAATAAGAAAATGGGCTGTTTTATACGGCAGAATTTGTAGTCATATCTCATAGTCTAATTGGTAGGAAAGGCACGTTAGATAAGAGTAATTATAGTGCAGAATGTCTATCCTTTTCATCGGTGCTTTAACACCTCTGCTGCGTTAATCACATCCTCCTTCGCTCTGGTTTTCGTGGGGGTGTGTAGGGACTGTCTTTCAGAGGGAGGCTGGTTCATTTGTCCCCGTCGGTTTGAGGAGGAACACAGCTGTTTCTGGTTGTGTGGTTTGTTTGTGGCCCCAGGTGTTATGTGTGGGTTTGTGCTGCTGTGTGTGAGATTGTGTACATGTATTCTGAGGTGTTAAATCATTAATGGTTTTGGTCAAGGGCTGTGACTCTTGTGGGTTTTGGGGATAACCAAGACTGCCTTGAGGTTTGTGTACAGCATTGCAGAGTTGCCTCATGGTTTTTTCTAATGCTGTCTTTAAGTTTGTATGTTTATATGCCGTTTTTACATATGACCTTTCTGTGGAATATACTTCCTTTTCCCCTCCACAACCCCTCTCCTGATGCTGATTTCACAATCACACATGTGCAAAACCTCCTGGGAAGTTCTTATGTGCGTCAATTTGGTTGTAATAAAATGGTCACAGATTTGTTGGGTTCTCTCTCTCTCTCTCTCTCTCTCTCTCTCTCTCTCTCTCTTTTACTTCCACACAAAGACAGAAAGCTTTTTTTAGTGCTTGTGAAAAAATGAATAGCAAAGAAAGTGCATTAGGTGTGTAATTAATGCTTTCATTATTTATTTTATCATTCCATTGCTGGTCCCTAAAATAATTAGAAATGTAGATTGGTGGGGCCTCATTAACCGACTTAAATGAGAACCATTTTCCAGGGGGGTCTCTAGATATAAATGACATGTGGGGTTTAGCCCATTAGTGCCAAATTATAATACAAAGCTTCCAGTCTTTCCAATCTTTTAGGATTGTTAATTTGATGGTTAATACTGGGGTTTGAATAATATATGCACTACCTGTCACAAACGGTTGCAATAAAGGTGAGGGAACGCAGCAGTGTATATTTATTTAACAGAACTCAAAGTACTCTGAACACCAGAAACAGAACAATCGCTGTACACACGGCGAGAACTGACAAAGAACAATGGAAACACAGGACTTAAATACACAGTCCAAACTCATTAACCAAATGAACATCAGGTGCAAACAATAATCAGACAATAAATAACCAAGGAAACTGATCTAGTGAAAACCCACCCAAGCAGACACCGATAATCACTTAAGGCCCCGATATACTCACGGCGAAGTTCTTTTTCATTCTTCGCTTAAAGGTAAAAAGACATTCGAAATACATGAGCAGAGATATACTGTTAGCAAACATACGACGCCGCACACACTGCTGAGAGCGACGGTTAGATGAATATGTAAATATGTACTGCGCGCTTTCCTCTCAATAACAAAATAAACACACTTATTTTTTTTATACTTTATACAAAGACACATTAAATTGATCAAAGGTAACCGTAAAGACGTTTATAATTTTACAAAAGATTTCTATTTCAAATAAATGCTGTTCTTCTGAACTTTCTATTCATCAAAGAATCCTGGAAAAAAATTAATCAGTTTCCACAAAAATGTTAAGCAGTTGTTTTCAACATTGATGATCAGCATATCACCAAATCAGCATATTAGAATGATTTCTGAAGGGTCATGTGACACTGAACACTGGAGTAATGATGCTGAAAATTCAGCTTTGACATCACAGGAATAAATTACAAAAAAAAAAAGAAAGAAAGAAAACACTTAGTTTAAAGTGTAATAATATTTCACAATATTACTGTTTTTACTGTATTTTTGAAAAAAAATGTAAATCTTACCAACCCCAAGCTTTTGAACTGTAGCGTGTAGTGGTGTAACAATATATTGTGTCACAATATATCACAATACAAAAAAGCAACAATATGTATCGTGGATAGTGACAATCTGTATTGTGTATAGTTCACCCAAAATAAAAATTACTGTGTGAGGGGAAAAAAAAACAAGTTTTAGTGTCAGTACTACATTAAACTACTATAGATAATGTTGAATATAATGTATAGTAATTTTACAATATTTGTGGGTCCATATTCATCTAAAGTAATTCTGTATTTTCAGCTTCAGAATCATGAATATTTTTATTCTGGTGTCACCATTTTCCTGTTCATTGGGTTACCAGCACCAAGTCCAAGCCTATTAATTTCCACCCCCAATGTAATACCAAAATGAGCATTTTAATCAACTGTACATTTTTTGTTAACCTTTTACCATATGTCTTGGAGTATCGCAATAATATCGTATTGTGAGTTCAGTATCGTGCTATGTATCGAATCGTGACATGAGGGTATCGTTACACCACTATTACAATCTCAAAGAAATTATTTTATATTGATGCACATTTTTCTCTGATGTAATGAACTTTACCTGAACTGTATGGTGCTAACATGGCTTCTCGCAGGTGAAGAGACTGTTTCCATGGGCGGACAGACAGATAGCAGCAGAAGTGAGAGGGGGTGTGTGAATAGTTGGGAGCTGTTCAGAAAAATATTAGCCACCGTATCACAACTCTTCTTCAATGACTGCAGCAGTCAGGTGGAACGGAAAGCACATGTAATCCCATGACTGTTGCAAATGAGTGTTGTAGAAAGAATGACTGAGTGTTAGGACGCCACCCTGGTACTGACTTAATATTTTTGCCTGATAACCATCATTTTTGACTGATTACAATTTTGCGGAGTCTTTTATCTGCACTCATCTCGAATATACGATCATCTGATGTGAGCTGAAGGCAGCATTACACCTTTCATTCATTTCAGCCATACTTCACTGTACCTGCTGTTTGTCTCAAGCAGCTTTTGTAGCATACTGTGAGTCACACTGTTGAGCTGTGATATTCTCTCTTTTCTTTCTTTCTCACTTTCCCTTGTTAGCTTCTCACTTTCTCTTTTACACGTCTACACTGCAAACTCACTCACTCGTTCTCTATATCTCTCTATCTATCAGAGCTTTATCAGTGCAGTGGTCTGGTAATACTGAGCACATGAAAGGCTGATGGGCTTTTATTTATCTAGCTTTACTCATTCATCTGTGTCACTGGACGCTGAAGGGCCCGCATTGCCTGTAATGTTCTGTGGCTGCAGTTTATCCATCACTGTCATTGTCTCTTGCAGGATGGAAAGACAGCAGAGGATCTCGCGACTGCAGAGCAGCAGGAGCATGTAGCAGTGCTGCTGGCCAAGCTGAAAAAGGTGTGAGTCTTTGTTTATTATTCATCTCACTAAGACTCAAGAGACATTAATTTGCATTACATGAATGCTTTGTTAAGGATTATGAGATCCTTGCTGCCTTTTTTATGACACCTGCAAACATGACATCAGCTTTGCTCTCAGTAATGCCTTTCATCCCCCTGTATGCAGAAGAACTGATTTAGTTATTTCAAAAATAAATGTTTGGCTTGCATAACATATAATTTTTAACCCATTGATCTGCTGCTGGTCTGAAAGATCATATCGAAATGTATTTATAATATTACAAAGCAACTGAAATCTCACTGGCCCAAAATCCATCTCCATAGTTGTGTATTACACCACAAAATATGCTCAGATTGGCTATGAGTATATGCCATGCAGCAGTTGTCTTTTATAATACAGTATATAATAATGTATAGCTAAACTGCATTTTGAAGCTAATTAATGTTTAAATGTCCAGTGGACTTTATGGGCAGCTCTAAACCATAAAGACTAACAAAGGACTAACAAAAAAGGTACCAAAAAGAGTGCAACAATCAAGTTCCAGAAGTAAAAGTACCATTCATATTCTCCATATTGGAATTGAATGATAACATTAAAAACAGACTCACTGTGAGCTACATATGCTTTTGCTGTAGCCATCAGTCTGCATTATTTCAACTTATTTTTGAATAATCGTGTTAAACAGCGTAATTCCTGGTGAAAAACTACATTACCCATGACAGTGCAAGAAAATCTCCACCAATCAGAGAATCGTGTCAAGCAAATCGTGCCAAAAGAACTCTTTAGCGGCCACCCAATCCAATGAAGCCCTGCAAATGACAAAATAGTCATATGCATATTTTGCAATAAACTTAAAATGTATTGTTGATTTTATATGTGTGTGTGTGTGTGTATGTATATGTATGTATAAGTTCACAGTCTTGTACCTTTTGTCTGATTTTCAAATATTTTGATTCTCATCAAAGTTTATAATTTTGTGATTCACCTCATAGCTGGTTGGTTTGTTTCATGGCTTACAACTCTTTAACGAAGAGAGGAAAATGAATGGGTGACTAAAAATAAATGTTTTTCCATATGTTAACATATTTCAGTCACTTCTAATTTGACCGTCAGTGTACATCAGTTTCTTTTAAATCTTAGTCATTTTAATGCTGCAATCGCTCGGATTTGATCTACTGCTCAGATGTATGGTTTATCTAGATTTTGAAAGTCATTTTATTTGACCGTCACATACATGATTTAATATATGGCACCCAGCGTCTTGCTATTTGCTTCAAAATGTGGATTATACTCAGTCAGCAGACCCAGAATACTAGCTATTAAGAGCCTATAAATTACACTCATTAGGATGCACTGCACATTCTCAGTCACATTACCATTATGTCATTGCTCCATATGTCATGTTGTAATGCCATTGGATTGTGTTAATTTACATGCCCTTTGTGACTGGTCTTACAGGACAACCATAAGAGTGTTTACATCCAGCAGCTGCGGCCTACACAGACCCTTCAACCTCGCGTCAAACTCAAGCTGTTCGGCCACTCGGGAGCAGGGAAGAGCACTCTGGTGGAGTCTTTAAAGTGTGGCATCTTGCGGAGTTTCTTCAGGAGGAGAAGGACCAGACTGACCAACCCTGTACGACACCCAGCCTCGCCGGTCACCTCCAAACCTGCAGGTAGGGTGATGTTTCTTCCTTCTGTATCTATAGAAAAGCTGAAAATTAAGCTTGGCAACTCGAATTATGAAACTGTGGCAACTTTGTTCGCTTTCCTCACTCATTCCCAGATTAACACACGCGTCATATAGCGCTATCTTTGCAAGGCGGAATCACATCAATATAATGCATTACCTATGAAGCTTTTTTTCTCACAAATACTGCCGCAGCCAAACTGAGGAAGGTTTCTGTGAGAAAAGTTTTTAGAAAGAACCAAAGTTCAGTGGAAGGCGTTGATTGTGCGAGACACATGCAGCGCAGTGCGACTAACACGTTTGTAGGGTATAAAAAAAGAGTTTTTAGTCATCTGACTCTCATGTTATTTCTCCAAACTAAAATGGCTCTTTGCACTTCTGTGGTTTTGTCAGGAATCAGAACTTCTTAAATTATTTATTTATATATATATATGTGGTGATATTGGATCATCCATTGTGGGGCTTATCCTTCTCCATTACCAGCCCATATCTTTATCCAACTAAGCAACATTTTCCTTACTATGCAGAGAATTTTTCTGTAGACACCTTTCCTAAATATTTCTATTCCTGTTAACCCTGGGAAAGCTGGAAGCAGGCCTTGAGCTCCCCCATGTGGTGGGTTTCCACAGGTCATGAAATTATTGAAATGAAATATTTTTTTTATAAACCCTCAAATAATAGACATAATTTATCCTTCAGTTACAAATATATCCGTATTGTATTTGTTATAAATAAGTAGTCATAAAATTCCATGTAGTTTACAGTCTTTCTTTTTTTTCACATGTGTGTGTTGTGTGCCTGTAGTGTCTGTCAGTATCTCTAACCTGTACCCAGGCTGTGAGAATGTAAGTGTACGTAGCCGCAGTATGATGTTTGAGCCCAGTTTGACTAAAGGAGTGTTGGAGGTCTTCAGTCCTGTTCATAACGCTCTCTCCACGGCTGACGACACTGCCACCAAAGCCATCGACATCCAGAACGCCAATGTCAATGGTGAAAGTTTTTAATGTCTCTCTTTCTCTTCTCTCTATACATTATATAGTATATATATATATATATATATATATATATATATATATATATAAGGCAGTAGTAGTTATCTGATTTTTAGATTGTGTTCATATAATAAATTGAATATTCTTTAATGTTTTTGAAAGAAGTCTCTTATGCTCACCAAGGCTGCATTTATTTGATCAAAAATACAGTAAAAAATAACATTATTGTGAATTTTTTTTTTTACAATTTAAAGTTACTTTTTTCTATTTTGATATATTTTACAATGTAATTTATTCCTGTGACAGCAGCAATTACTCTAGTCTTCATTGTTACATGATTCTTATATTTTTTTATTTTATAAATTGTATTATATTTTATTGTGTATATGGGTGTGTTTTCAGGTGTTGGAGACTTCAGTATATGGGAATTCTCTGGTAATCCCGTCTACTACTGCTCATATGACTACTTCGCTGCAAATGACGCCACAGCGATTCATCTGGTCTTATTCAGCCTGGAGGAGCCTTATGAGACTCAACTCAACCAGGTCACATTCTGGCTCAACTGCCTAAAGGCTCTCATGCTGCCAGAGGACAACATCGGTATGTGTGTGAGACTGCAGTGTGCAATAGACCTATTCAGAGCAGCACTATGACAGCTATCAAAGTGAGGCTGTGAGGGATAGACTTACCATATTTTCAATGGCATCTGCTGTATAAAGCTCCTAGCTCATATTGTCTGGGGTTTTTGTCTACTGGAATTCCTCTGAAAGATATTTTTTGCAGTGTTTCGTCAGCAGAACAATCCAAAACCACATTAAATAACAGTACAACCCACTGAAGAGATGTATGTCTATCCTTCACAGCCTCGCTTTCATTCCCGCTTAAAATCAAAGATGGCGCTGCTGTGCATAGACTATGTATGGATGGATTTTTTTTCCTTTTCCTTTGTCGAGGGATTGCCATTACAATAATTACAGGGAACAGCTGAAGCTGTGAAGTCTGTGATTAAGAGGTCTTAGGAAGAAGTTATACAATTGTTTCTGGATTAAAATTTATATTTTATACTTGGTTAGTAACTTAGTTACTTTAGTAGTTTTGTATAATGTTTTTTTTTTTTTAACAGTAATAGACTTGATGTTTTTCATGGAAGTCATAGAAATACTCTGTAACATACAGTATCTTCATTTATTGCATTTACACCGTAACATATCTGTATTTATTGCATTTTTGTTAAGGCTCAGTTTTATTCATCAGTCTCTGCCCCTCTTTTACCCATACTATTGAAATTCTCATTTCCATAATAGTGATATTAGTAAGCTACAAAAACTGTGTCATGTCTTGCTGTTTTTCAAACCTTGTGCATCATATTTTAAGATGCACTTTTAAAAGCAGTTACACTTTTGAAATCTCAAGACCCCCCTGCATTCTGTTCCTTTGTGCCTCTGTTGCTTTTGCTGTTTTTGAACCAATTCTCTAATATTCGCTTTTTTAACACATTAATTTTTAAAATATAATTATTTGTACTAAATTAACAAGGTAATTGACAGCCCTATGAAAAAAAACGAGCTTGTGTGTGCAGTTTTGTTGTCCATACATCACTGTTTCACTGTTGTCCATTCTGTGTGCTTCATTGATGCTGTTTGTAGTTTTCTCATTCTTGTCTCTCTCAAACTCTTTCTGGTAATTTCACCCTGGCTTGCCTTTGCTTGCACTGTAGTGATGGTTGATGAATTTGTGTAAGTACTGTAGCAGGCACATCCATAGTGTTATGGATAATGCCAAAAAGAGACTTCATCAGTCAGTGCATCAGTCTAGGAATCTATTTTTTT
This sequence comes from Coreius guichenoti, assembly GCA_039654105.1. Lineage (NCBI taxonomy): Eukaryota > Metazoa > Chordata > Actinopteri > Cypriniformes > Gobionidae > Coreius > Coreius guichenoti. Next base: position 31,284,378 of record CM077169.1, read on the forward strand.
TAGAATTATGAGATGAAATAATGCATTGAGATTAAAGATGTTGAGAACAGAGAATAAGACTGGTGCTCTGTTGTGTCCGCAGCCTTTGGAGGGAAGATCAGGAACCCACTGCGCGTGGTGCTGGTGGCCACACATGCTGACATTGTGAATCTTCCCCGATCGTTTGGGGGAGAGTTCAGCTATGACAAGGAGAGATCTCTACTTAGGGAAGTCAGAAACAGGTGATTAAATCAGTATAAACTGTCCATTTGGATCTATGAGACCTACAAGGACGATATTTGGCAGAATTAACCTTTTACTCTATGTAGCACGGATTAAATCATACTTATTAAAGCGATTTGGTAGATTAAACATCATTATAAGCCAAAATGATCAATTGAGCAGAACTACTCAGCCTTGAATGTGCTTTGTTTCTATTAAATGATTATTTTTTTGTCAGGTTTGGGAATGATCTACAGATTGCTGAGAAGCTCTTTGTCATGGATGCAGGAGCGTCCAACTCCAAAGACATGAAACTGCTGAGAAACCTTCTGTTAGAGCTCCGCAGCGCCATCATCTCTGTAAGATCGTTCTCCACTCTACTGCACATCCCAGCACTTTACAGTTTCAACTGCCTAAATGTAGCATTCATATTAAACGACCTGAAACCCCCGTTTTATCATTGATGATTCGCATTAATAATGAAAAAGTCATGGAACTTTCCTAAAGACATTGCTCTTTTGGGTGCTTTTGATTTCTATAAAATGATTTTAAAGCCCCCCTGTGGTGAAAATCAAGTTTTTAATGTTGTTTATATGTCTATGTGGTGTTTTTAATATATGCTTTAAGACAAACCATGTGCAAATTCATAAGTCAACACCATTGCTGAGTATTTTCTCCTTAAACCTGACAAAAGAACACACACGGTTTGAAATCACAAACTACCTTGTAACCAATCAGGTCAACGTGCAGATGGGCTTTAGCAAATCATCATTAACTCTGCTGCAAAGTAGGGGAGTCTCAAGAGAAGCCAGATTATCCCAGTATATTTTTCTGTTGATATGAAAAATGTACATTTAGCAATATAGCTGGTGAATTATGTATATGATGTATATTACGGTGTTATGATGAAATATATGCCTTTCTCCACTGACGTTCTGAGTTGTTCAAAGCATTTCTAAGGATGCTGATTTTTAGAAGGCAGCTGTCTGACTTTGAAGCCGAAAGTATACTTCTTTTGACTCGTACGCGTACACAGGCATTCGACGCGTGCACAGTTTTGAGCAATCTCTCGCCACAAGTTACAACACATGTAAATACTGCAAACCTGCGCGTACAAAGTAATTACAAAAATCCGGCGGTGTGCGTTCAGTACACGCATACTCTTCTGATGACGAAATCCGAGTTGCGTGCACTGTACGCTGACCCTCACGTACACGTAAAAAGTGAAGTATACTTTGGCCTTCAGATGACGAGCGGGAACATGGTTTGTGTAACATTAGCAACACATTATTAGCTGTTTGATAACGTAGTTATCTTAAATGATGTTATCTTAAGTTATATGAATAATGTGTCCGACGTTGTAAAGAGCGATACCATTGTGCAGTGCTTACTACAGTAACTTGAGTAAAGTTGAGCGAGTATATCTCTGAGCTGGTGTGAGTGAGTGGAGGCGGGCTCATTTGCATATTCATGGGTCCGTGTATACTAAATTAAAGGTGGCATAACACATGGTTTCTGCCAATCTCATGTTAATCTTGAGTACCTATAGAGTAGTATTGCATCATTCATCATATTTATAAAAGACAGATACGCTGTACCGATTCTTTCTGAAAATAGCCGAACTCGTGAAGCCGTGCAGTGGGCGGAGCTAAAGAATCTTGAGCACACACACACTCCCTGGATAACTTTCAATTCACTATACGTTCGTGTTGTTTACATTATATGCACTTACGCGCACCGATTGCCAACAAAACACAGACATTTGATGCAGTTTCACTCACCGCCTGCGGTTTCGACTCATGACCAGGAACAAACAAACACACTTGCAGAACTCCGTTGCTGCTCCAGAAAAACAAACTGCATCTACTGTTTCCTTAACGCTGGATTATTTGGGAAGCTGAACAAGGTTATCTTTCCCTCACAACCAGAAACACACTTCTTTAGTGACATTGTTGATTTCGTGGTCTAAAAACTAAATAACAGCACTGCCGACAGCTCCCGTAACCCGAACGAAGCTCGTTGTTGATGCTCTTGCTCTAGTTCTGGTTGATGTGCGCACGCGCATATCCGGGAGAAGTGCCCATACAAGGAATTCCGCCCTTTATGACTTCATAAAGGGCCATACTCGAAAAAAACTTTCCGAAGCTTGTTCGAATCCTTATGGAGTGTATTTGGCACAGAAATACTCTGTCATACGTCCAACTCATTTTTTGAAATTTTGGCCATGTTGAGCATGAGAATCCAACTCTTTAATAGTGTAAATAAGTCAGAAGCAAGGGTGTAGAGTTACATTCAAGGCAAGCTATTTTAAGGCATGAAGAAATTTTTTCACAGGAAAAACGTTTAAATGTGTCATTTTGGTGATCAGAGATGAGTTTTAAGGGATACAATTATTGACTACAGGGGGACTTTAAAAATGTTTATCCAGCCATCACAAATGTCTGAAAAGAAAAGTGTGAAACTCTAATTATATGTAATGTTTTCTGATAGCATGCTGCCTTCTCTTTACCAAATAATCAGCACACACAGTTTTCTCTCAGAAATACACAATATCAAACACTGACACTCAGATCCTCCCACCTACATCTCTCTCTTTCTCGCACTCCTACCTGTTACGTTTGCCATTATATTGTGTCTGGAATGGATTTTTGTGTACAGTACAGTATAATTAAAGAAAAAATACTATTTCAAGAAGTATTTACTATAGTATTTATGTATTTATTATATGTTGAGGAAGTCTGGCATTCATTTATAAGTGGTGGTTTCTATTATTGCTCTTTTGGTTAATGGGGAAAAAAAACATATATTTGGACAATATTTCAAGATGAGAATATTAAAGACTTTGGGGTCTGCTCTTTTGACTTGGGTTGAAAGTAACTACCTAGCAACCACTCAAAACACCCTAGCAACTGCATAGGAACATGTTAAGAACCACTCGAGACCGACTTGACAACCCCTTTGACAAGTACACTCTCGTGTTTCCTTCAGAAATGTAAAAATTGCTTTTCTATCTGTCTCGTTTTGACAGACCTGCAGGCCGATGACTCAGCTGGCAGAGAAGCTGTTGTCCACTCTGCCTTCCTGGCGGAAACTGAATGGGCCAAACCAGCTGATGTCATGGCAACAGTTTGTTGTGGATGTGCAAGAACAAATTAACCCTCTAGCCAGCGAAGAGGATCTGCGGGAACTGACTTCACAACTTCACAGCATGGGAGAGGTGTGTGTGTGTGTGTGTGGGTAGGTGGGCGGCCGGCCCAGTGAATGTGTGCGAGTATGTGTGTGGTGATGAGCAGATGATTAAATATGTATGCATGTTTGAATTATGGTTATATTGCTGTGGTTATAAACTGTGTTTGAGGTGGTTACACTGTATCATTAATTAAAATTATTATTTTCATGCATTCTGCTATATTATCATACACGCCCCCGCTATTAATGCCACATCCATTACTTCAAACCACTCAAAGTCTACAATGCAGAACATCTACAAACATGTTTTTATGTGGATCCAAATGAGTTGGTGGGCGTCAGCAACTGAATAGGGGCTTTTTCAGTCTATTGACCACCCACAACCATTACAACAACAGCTTCACCGATAGAGAGGGCAGGTGAATGAGTCATTATCATCCATATTAGTCATTTGCGTTTTCAGCAACAACACTTAAACACATTTTAGGGAATGTTTTGATGTTGATGGTCTAAAATGCCAAACTGTGATTCAGCTTTATTAACATTTACTTACATAAGATACTCTGTTTATGGGGCTTCAGCTCCACTCTATTTATCCTCATCCCCCTTAAAATCTGTTATGTCATTTCTCTTCAAAGAATAATTCACCCAAAGATGACAGTTCATGTCAGCCTGTGTGATTGCATTGCAATCTTAGGCTATCAAGCTCCAAAATTTCAAAAATCACTCTTTAAGTTTCATAAAATGTTTCCGTATTCCTAGTCTTCCGAATGCATACAATAGCTCTGTGTGATGAACAGACCCAAGTTCTGACCTTATAACTGATATACATCTACTGATGATTTATCACATTTATTTGAAAAAATATATAATTTTAAATTGAGAAAGTGACCTTTCTCTCCTAAAGTTTTAAATTTGGATCTGCTGAACTGTTATGGAAGCCACCTAAAGGCTTGTTCACACCAACACAAATATTCACCACAGATATTTGGTCTGATTTTTGCACGTGATATGTCTGTTCAGACTAATGCATAAAAAACACCAGACGGGCTGAATGAAAACGCAGATTCACTGACTAACAGTAAGTGGTGCTTTTAGAAAAGCAGTCACAAAACAGCATGCAACTTTGTTTTGACACCCGCTTGTCAGGGAGAAAAAAGGAAGTGTAACAGTATTTACATGTTTTCAAATAGCCATTCAGATTTTTGTATTCGCTATCATCTATTGCTATTTGTATTTGTATTCGCTATCATTGTTTATCAAACAATAGCAAATACAAGAGTATAGAGAGCTGGTTCCAAATTCTTCCAATGCTATTCACTGGCACTTAGCAAAATAGTCTGTTCGTGAGCGCCACCAAGTTGAAGTTTTATGTAACTTCAGCAGCTCTGAGCATGTGACCAAAAGTGTCAATCTTATTGGTTTTCTTCCTGGTGCAGTGGAAAACAGTTTAGCACTAACTCTACATAAAAAAAAAAAATCTGTCACATTGAACCGACATTAACAGCCGTTTATTTAAATAAAAATTTCATTGCACTGAATATTCATCTTGATATGAACAGACCTTTAAAAGGCAAACCCATTTGCCTGCACTCAATCATATCTCTTTTTTTTTTTTTGCTCTAGATTAACATCATGCAGAGTGAGACTGTCCAGGATGTTGTCCTGTTAGATCCTCGCTGGCTTTGTAGTAACGTACTTGGCAAGCTTCTCTCAATTGAAACCCCCAAAGCGATCCACCACTACCGAGGCCGCTACCGTGTGGAAGAACTCCAAAACCTTGTCACCGAAGGCGACATCGATGAACTTCTCCAGGTGCTCGACGCCATGGATGTATGTGCCCGTGATTTAGCCAACCCGGGAATGGTGGACATCCCTGCCCTGATACGCACGGGTGGCCTACAGCACACCTGGACTGATGAGGAAGACATCGAAGGAGAGGACACTTTGCTTTATGGTGGAGTGCGCGTGGTCCCCGCGGAGCACTTGGCGCCATTCCCTTGTGGACTTTTCCATAAGTTCCAAGTGAACTTATGCCGGTGGGGCCGGCAACAGAAGCCTGAGGTCGAGCCCGAGGATGTGAGGTTGTGGAGCGGTGGAGCTCGGGTCGGACTCGGTGGTGCTGAGGCTCTGGTTCTGCTTGTGAACCACGGGCAGGGCATGGAGGTACAGTTACGAGGACCTGACACAGATCCCGGACGTTGCTATGCTTTGTTGGACACATTGTGCGGCATGGCAGAGGGTCTCTTAGCTGCTACATTACCCGGTTTGCTTACCGCCCGACATTATCTAAGTCCTCAGCAGCTGCGGGAACACCACGGCCCTGTCATGCTCTACCAGCCGAGGGACTTTTTCCGTGCTCAGGCGCGAGGCGAGAACGCGCTGTCGAACACAATGGGTGGCTATCGTGAGAGCTTTGTCAGTATCGTAGCATTAGGTTGCATCCAGGTCTACAAACAGGGCAGCCTTGGTGGGGAAGTGGCCGTGGCGGAAGTCAGTCACCTGGCTCGACGCAAGCTCTGCCGCCTGCTGGACCCACCTGATGCCCTCGGAAAGGACTGGTGCCTGCTTGCCATGAACTTGGGCCTTAGCGAGCTCGCTGCTAAATACAGTTCTGGCACCAACGGGACTCCGCCTGCAGACCCCCTTTCCCTTCTCAGCCCCACAGCCACGCTCCTGCAAGAGTGGAGCCAACGACCCGATTCAAGCATAGGCATTTTGGTTGCTAAGTTGCGAGAACTTGGCCGTCGGGACGCAGCGGATTTCCTCCTTAGAGCTGCGCCAGTGTTCCGAGTCAACATGGAGATTCTGGGCACCCCACCGGAGCCCTACAGCCCGGTGTGTAATGGGGGAGGCACGTCCTACAACTCCATCAGTTCCGTGATCTCTCGTTAGGACGTCACTGGTGTGAACGAGAGAAACGTGCAAGAGTGATGTTGATGGCAGAGTGGTGTTAAATATCAAACTCCCTGGTGTCCTGAGACTGAAGTATTTGAATCAGATACTCTTTTCATGTCCATTTTGTTGCCCTTCGCGATTTCTGAATGTTCATCCTTGGTGTCTCTCAAAAGGTGCCTATGTAACTTTTTTTCCTGCAAATCTTTTATCGACTGTCTCGCATTCCCAAGGTGAAACAACTGTAGATGGCCTTTCTCAAAATGTCCTTATCGAATGAATCCTTTTATATAATCAGACAGCTGTTAAAGGGGAATTACACTAAATTTGATGACCGAATGATAGATCACTAAGTGCTTGGCAACATTATTTAATAACTGACTCAAGCTATTGAGTGCCTTGAAGATGGTAAACTGTTGACAAAGAGCCATCATTTTAGATTTCAAAATTGGATGTGCACCTCTGCAAGTGCTTCAGTGTTTACCTGTCTTATGAAGCTTTTAATGAATATATCTATTACGCAACAATAGATTTATGCTTGTTGTCCAACATAGAAAATTGTGTAGTTTACATTTACTACCTGAATGTTTCTTATTGCAACTAAAAGGCATAATTTGTCAGACAGGATTTTATTTGACTGATAAAGCACAAACCAACATACTAAACATTCCTTTTTAAAAGCAAAAATACATGGTAAATTATTTTAAAATCTGGTTTCTGAAATCCTTCACATTTGTCCTATTCACACTTACACTTGTCACATTCACTTTTGAGAAATATTACAGTTCTAACTACGTATCAAATGGAAATGATGAAATAATCAAGGCACTTACATGACAAATAAGATTTCTTTTTTTTTTATAAAAATGATGTCTGCTTCAGTGTATTGATAAGCATGATCTTTGTTGGAATTGTTCAGCTGTTATATCAATATATTCTGTTTCACACATATACACTGTTGTTGAGTGTTTAAGACAAATTCATTTTGAACACTTAGTCATGTGTATTCTTTACACTGGAGAATTAAAAAAAATGTCATAAAATATGTCAACATTTGCATTGAAGCTGATAAAAGCGATGCCATTCCTCAGTTATAGGAATACCTGTCTGGTTGTAATAAATGTGGCATACTGGACACAAATGAAGTGACAACTTGAAAACTGTAGATGGCAGCAAAGACTCTCTTTTACATCTAAACACATGCTATGACTCTTTTTCTCTCCTTCAAACGAAACAATTTCATCATGTTTTTTATTGTCTGAAAAAATGAGGACTGTTCCATATTATATTTTGGGACAGGTCTATCCTCTAACCCTTCATCATTCCCCTTGCAGGCTTAAAATCTCGAACATTTCTTAAAGGGAATCGGCCATATTTTGTTCTCTCATTCCAAAAGGCACATTTTTATATTGTGATTAAGTCCATGTATTATGGAGCTCTTTCTCTGTTTAGCTGTGGTCAAGGTTCATGATTTCCCCTCTAAAGACTTTAACAGGGTAAATCAGAGGGGAATTTATCCTGGTGTATTTAAGACTTGTACAGTCATCTCTTTGCACAAGACCTTCACATTATTTCTCTATTTATATTATGTTCGCATGTCTCTGAATGCCATGTCCTTAATACTTCCTTCAACTTTACAGTGTACTACTTTTTTATATATAATAAATTGTTTACTCAATGATTCTCATCAATGTTTTTTTTCCCCCAGTATTTTATAGTGTTGTTTATGCGTTATTTTACATTTCGCTGTTTGAAAAACATTTTTAGGAGAATAATAATAATACATTTTATTTATGAAGCACCCCAACTTAAAGGCACTGTACAAAGAAAATAAATGATGTGAAGATATAACAGTTAGAAACATTCATAGTTCTATGTACGCTAACAACAACAAAAAATAAACACTAGCAGAGATGAGCTGAGAAACTGAGAGAAAAGATTTGAAGGAAAGCGACTGTAGAGATGTCATGGAAATTGCAAGGACAGGAAGATTTTTAGAAGTTTTCCCCTACAAAATAGCTGATTACTTGGTCTAAATTATGTAATATGCTATTAAACCTGTTCCAGTAACATTCAATGTATTTTCAAATGTATTGTACATTCTGAGTAAAATGGCTTTTGCGTGTACTCTCCCACTGAGGCCTTCAAATTAACCGTGAGAAGCAGGGCCCACTAAAGCGAATTGAAAATGATAATGATTACACAATGAATAATCAGTCATGTGCTTGTTTTTTTTTATTTTTTTTTTGTTTTTTTTGAGTCAGATCGTGTGGCATGACAGAGCTTGCATTATTCAGCAAACGGAATTACCGCACCTATATTTCAACATAACATATTGAAGCTTTCCTGTTCTCTTCTTTCTTTTTGATTCTTTTTATAGAGGTTTCTTTTTTTTCCACTTTAAGGAATCTTTATCCATTGATATTAAAGGTTCTTAAAGGGATAATTCACCCAAAAATGAAAATTCTGTCATCATTTACTCATCCTCAAGTTGTTCCAAACCTGTATGAATTTCTTTCTTTTGCTGAACACAAAGGAAGATATTTGGAAGAATGTTTGTAACCAAGCAGATCTCAGCAGCCATTGACTACCATAGTATTTTTTCCCCTCACTATGTTAGTCAATGGCTGCTGAGATCTGCTTGGTTACAAACATTCTTCCAAATATCTTCCTTTGTGTTTAGCAGAAGAAAGAAATTAATACAGGTTTGGAACAACTTGAGGATGAGTAAATGATGACAGAATTTTCATTTTTGGGTGAACTATCCCTTTAATGGAACCATCCATGCCAAAACAACCTTTATTTTTAAGAGTGTAGTTGACAAAAAAAACATTTAGTGACAATGTAATACTAATGTAACACAGAGTCATGTTTGGCGTATATTGCTTTCGCTTGATCAGTGGTATTTCTTTTAACTGCTCCTTTTTGATCATTGCTGGAAGAGATTGGCTGATAGGTGATGAGTGATAGCTGAGCAATCTTCCCATCCACAGCTATTGTGCACTACTTGTGACAGACGTACCCATTAATCAGTATGTTTTCCCTTGTTGTTATGTAGATTCAGCAGCACTCTAATGCTGGCCTGCCACAAAGCTTTGCAATGAATGTAAACAACGTGGAATGTTGTTACAGAGTCAAGTTATAGGATTAGATAACCTGTACTGACGTCCTCACATAGACGTACTGATAGTAAATTCAATATACACTGTACACATCTTGGTGTTTTCGATGTGTGAGTGAGCAAGGCCATGCAGTTCAATGCATTCATATTGTTTACTTAGGATTGTATAGTGTTCCTTGTGAAAATGTGAGACTGCCTATTGTGTTATGATCTTTTATAATTGAGTATATAAACGTTTTAAATGTATTTATTCACAAATGATCTAGTCAGCTGTTAGAATCATGGTTTGGTAATTAAATCTAACATTTTTCATTCAACTGTAATAGATTTCTAGTTGTGTAAAGAGCCTATCTTTGAACACTTAGGAGGCATAAGCACTACTTGCTGGTTAATAATAATAATAATAAGGTATAAAAAATATTTTAGGTTGTTCATTTAGCAACATTGATTTTTCCTCCATGAGTAATATCATTTGTCGGGAACTCATCACGTGCTGGTGGGTCACATGCTCTGACGTGTTGTCGGGGGGCGGGATCGAAAGGCCTATAGGCAAGAGTCTCGACCAATGAGAAATTGAGGAATTTGCCTTCAGATGCCATATAAACTTGTGGCCGTCTGCGACAAAATATTTTCTTCGGGATTCAGGACTACAGGGTGAGTCAGGAGTTTTTAAAGCTCTCCGAAATCTTTTGTTGTTTTTACGTTTATTTTCAAAAAAGCGTCTAACGTTATATGGACCCTTTAAAGCAAATTTTTTATATACATCTTTGTTTTTTTTTGTTGTTTTTTAGCTTTATACAGAACAGAATGGAGCTTGTTAGGTCGCTCTGTTGCTGATACATTCTTATGAACTGTAATACAAAATACATTCTTGAGACACACGGTTACACCTTCGTTTAATAGATGGGTAAAGCACAGCGCTTTTTTTCTATAACCATTTATCTAAAATTGTTCCAATAGTTTCTTTTTCGATTTCCGTGGCCTGGTTTCGCTCTTTGTTTTCTTTTCCTGGGAAACTGGGCTGCAACCACCCAGATCCCGTGACTTCCCGAACATCGTTTTCTCTTCTGTATTCGAGTGTGTCTGTCCGGAGGCCCGTGCTGTGAACAAATATATTTTTCAAAGATATAACGTTACAGATATCGATATAGATTCGTTTCTGTTCGGCGGCATAGGTCAGTGTGTCTTTTTAATTTACGCGTCCACTCTCTTTTCATTACACTCGGTGGCTTTTATTACTATTCATAACAACGTTATTAACGACATCTGCCTGCTGGTGGTTCTTTACACGGTGTAAACAAATATGTCGTGGCAGTAATCTGATCTCATGGCACTGTGGAAATATACGCCTGTTCTTTTAAATATACATACAAGTTTAATTATACAGCAGTGAGGTGACTAACTAACGAATATTTGGCATGACGTTTCAAGCAGTTTCCTCATTTTAAATAGGTTTATGCAGCACTAGGAGCATATTAATTACAAATAATTACTATTTCAGCACCATAAGATAAAAAGTTGGAATTCTGACTTGCTAATTCATAATAACGAGTCGAAATTATGTCGAAAAAGTCGAAATTATGACATAGTAATAATTCTGGTCTTAAAAGGTCGAGTTATTCCCATAATTTAGATTTTTTTTGTCTTTTTCTCTCATAATTTAGACTTTTTAATCTCATAATTGTGATCCGTTATGTTATAATTATGATCTACCAAAGACACTGAATATTTGTAGTAAAAATGTCTCAATTCAAAATATTAGAGCTAAAATGGTGGTGAAAAACAAACAAAAAAGAACAGTCACTTTTACATGTTTTAATTTGATATCTTTACATGGAATAAAAAAGTTCATGGTCACTTGTTGCAACATGTCTGACCTGTTGTTTTTTTCCCCCTTGCAGTGTTTTGATCATGAGGGTGTATTTGGCAGCGTTCACGTTGTGCCTCAGTGCAGTATTTGCTGCTCCAATTCTGGACAAGCAGTTAGACGACCATTGGGAGCAGTGGAAGAACTGGCACAGTAAAAAATACCATGAAGTGAGTGTTAAAGGTTCATTGCTGGCTTTAAATTAACATGAACAAGTTGAAAACGGAGCAAGACGTGGAACTCTGTGTTCTCTCTTTCAACACAGAAGGAGGAGGGGTGGAGGCGAATGGTCTGGGAGAAAAACTTGAATAAGATCGAACTGCACAATCTCGAGCACTCTATGGGCAAACACACTTACAGACTCGGAATGAACCACTTTGGTGACATGGTAAGACTGAGGAAGAAGTTTATTTGAGGCATATGCATACTGATTTATGAAATTCCTTCAACATTCATCAATATATTCTATATCTACAGACTCATGAGGAGTTCAGGCAGGTGATGAATGGCTTCAAGCACAAGAAGGAGAGACGATTCACTGGATCCTTCTTCATGGAACCCAACTTCCTGGAGGTCCCAAACAAGTTGGACTGGAGAGAGAAGGGATATGTGACTCCTGTGAAAGATCAGGTGAGATAGCTGCCTTTATCTTAAATAGCTAGAAATTATATACAATTGAATATGAGCCACGGCTCGTATTCAAACTCCACACACACACAAAAACAAAAAAACTGGTCTGACCACTATGGAAATTAGACCTATATGATGTGTATGAAAGATCATAGTTGTTTTTCCAGGTATACACAGAGAAAATGTGTCATAAATAAACCACATACACCATTTGCATATAATCTATTAGGCCACTTAAAGACGATTTAGATGCATAGCGTTAGTCTAAACTAGTGGTAAACTGTTTAGTAAACTACTAACCTTTTGGTCACTTTAGATTAGGGTCCAATTCTCACTATTAACTAACTATTAACCACACCTTTTGCCTTAATAAACTCCTAATTACTGCTTATTAATAGTTAGTACGGTAGTTTTTGTAGCGTTTAAGTTTAGGTATTAGGCAGGATTAAGGGATGTAGAATATGGTCATGCAGAATAAGGCATTAATATGTGCTTTATAAGTACTAATGAACAGCCAATATCTTAGTAATATGCATGCTAATAAACAACTAGTTAATAGTGAGAATTGGACCTAAACTAAAGTGTTACCAACCTTTTTAACTCCAAGCCCCCCTTTGTGCACAACAATATTCAAAGGCCCACTAGCCCTAGTTTTCAAAACTAATTTTAATCTATGGGCAATCATATATTCTATAAATTAAAAAAGTAACTAAAATAATTATATTTAAAATAACTCAATTTTAAAAATCGAATAAAATAACTTATTCAGTATTCCGTTAATTTTCTTGTTATTCAGTTTCTACACAATAAAATATTGACTAGTAGCAGTTATTCAAAAATCCCCATGGTTTACTAATTTACATGACTTTTCCAGGTCTAGAAATTGCATTTTTAAAATTAGGCCTCTTCATATATCCAAGTTTTTCAAGACATTTTTTTCTTTAAAGGTGTTGAAGGGGAACCAAAATAAGAAATATCTTAATTATTTTATGCCAAAATTATAATGGCCCTGGCCCCGTTTTATAATCACTGGTCTAAAACATTTTTAAATGTGATATTTTCAGGGTGAGTGTGGTTCTTGCTGGGCCTTCAGCACAACTGGAGCCATGGAGGGTCAGATGTTCAGGAAGACTGGAAAACTGGTGTCTCTGAGCGAGCAGAACCTGGTGGACTGCTCCCGTCCTGAAGGCAATGAGGGCTGTAACGGAGGCCTCATGGACCAGGCCTTCCAGTACATCAAGGACCAAAGCGGCCTAGACTCAGAGGAGTCCTACCCCTACTTGGGAACTGTAAGTTACATAACTTTTTATTCTTCTGATATTCTTCTGATTAATTACATAAAGGATTACCATAACATACATGCTTTGTTTTACATTTGTTTTCAGGACGATCAGCCCTGCCAGTACGATCCCAAAAACAGCGCAGCCAATGACACTGGATTCGTTGACATTCCCAGTGGAAAGGAACATGCTCTGATGAAAGCTATAGCTGCTGTGGGACCGGTGTCTGTGGCTATTGACGCTGGACACGAGTCATTCCAGTTCTACCAGTCAGGTGTGCAAATTCACCACTAGTTGTTAAGCCTACTAAATGACTGAGTTATGACAATTTAGTGAAGGAGAAGCCTGTTGATGTGAACTAACAGATGTATATCTCTTGTTATAGGCATCTACTTTGAGAAAGAGTGCAGCAGCGAGGAGCTAGATCATGGCGTTCTTGCCGTTGGTTATGGTTTTGAGGGTGAGGATGTTGATGGCAAGAAGTACTGGATTGTCAAGAACAGGTAAAGAAGATCATTTATACTGTACATTCATATAAAACCATGGATGGCCAATGTTTAAAGCCAGTGTTTTTAACCCAATGTGCCTTTTCTGTGTTCTAGCTGGAGTGAGAACTGGGGTGATAAAGGATATATCTACATGGCAAAGGACAGACACAACCACTGTGGTATTGCTACAGCAGCTAGCTACCCTCTTGTCTAAGGAAGATACCTCTAATATCGAGACATTGTACCAGAAGGCCACATTAGTGTCTTGGGTACCCGAGTGGTTCACTGAAACCCACTAGTGTAGTAAAAAAGGAGTCGCCTAACACAGGAGACTGTGTCTCACAGCCTGAATGAGACTGTGAGAGAGAAACCTCTAGGCATTGTGTGACACTGTTTTAGGGACTTTATGCAATTTTTTTTTGGTCATTTTAATGGCTTTGATTTAGTTGATTTTTGCCTCAGTGTAAATACATGTTCTTTAGTTTAAGTCAAAATGTACAAATGTGTTTTTTATTTCTACTTTCTGTATGATCAAATAAACTTTTAAACATGTAACTGTTTTCGGTTGGCTTGGATTTATATTCTTCCAGTAGTTTTATATATAGAATTTAAAAACATATTTTTTGCCCATAACCGCATACATTACTGTTTAAAAGATTTTTTTCACCAAATCAGCATATTAGAATTATTTCTGAAGGATCATGTGACACTGAAGACTGGAGTAATGATGCTGAAAATTCAGCTTTGACATCAGAAATAAATACTGGAATATTTCACTGTATTTCTGATCAAATAAATGCAGCCTTGGTGAGAATAAGATACTACTTTCAAAAATAATCCCAAACTTTTGAACAATAGTGTGTATATGTTGCTGTAGCTTTACATATCATTTGCAAAAAAAATTTATTCTTATCACCTCACTGCAATATTTTGTTGACTTGTGATTAGCAAACAGAAAATCAAAACTAGTGCAATTAAAGGGATAGTTCACCCAAAAATGAAAATTCTGTCATCCTTTACTCACACTCATGTTGTTCCAAATCTGTACGAGTTTCTTTCTTCTGCTAAACACAAAAGAAGATATTTTGAAGAATGTTGGTAACCAGACAGTTGACGGTAGCCAATGACTTCCATTGTATTTACTATGACAGACAGCTGACGACACCCATTGACTTTCATAGTATTTTACTATGGAAGTCATTGGCTACCGTCAATTGTCTGGTTACCAACATTCTTTAAAATATCTTCTTCTGTGTTCAACAGAAGAAAGTAACTCATACAGGTTTGGAACAACCTGAAAATTTTCATTTTTGGGTGAACTCTCCCTTTAAGCCTATTTAAACAGGAAGTTAGTTGGTTATGACTGAATGGTACTGGTTTTCAGTACTGCTTTCTACAACTTAAACCTAAGCAGCAGCATATCTGGGATCAATGTCATGTTCATGAGGGTTTAAAAACAAAAAAAAAAAAGGTTTTCCAAACATACTGTCACATTCTATTTTTTTCTTCACTGTATATGTTGTGATCTTCAGGAGAGGTAAACATTAACATGGAGGGCTGTTCATTTGCTTAAGCAATACAATGTGTCCTATTTGTTTATCTCTTGGCATGTTGCCATTAAACATGTGCCGTCATCATGACCAGCAAACTAAGACTTGTGGGGTGGAGATTACTGGCTCTTGTACTAGTAGGGAGGGGTCTGTTAGAACGAGAGGGTTTAAACGCTTTACCAACTAACAAACAACACATTGCTGAAGGCACAATATGTTCACATAAAATAAGTGAGAAAGAAAGACAGATTGCGAAAGGGGTAGAAGACCAAATATGAACTGGAAAGACCTTGAATGTGTGATTCGTGAATTAAGGAAAGAAAAAAATGGTTTAAAATACTGGAAATTTAATGTGATTCTGTTTACAAAAGCATTGCTTCTACTATTTTAAAAAAGCTACTGTGATGTTTTGTATGTTAATTCGATGTCATGTGGGTTTTCAATGTGTCAAATCACAACCAAAATCTCTATTTTTTCTGTTTCTTGACAAAGGACAAGTACTCCTCCACATCATCTGGAGAGCCCGCCACAAAGGGCGCTCTCTGGTGCAGTGCCTCGGGAATAATATCCAAGACGCGCTGGGTGCCTGTCGTGGCGATGCCTCCGGCCTGCTCGATCAGGAAGGCTATGGGGTTACACTCGTACAGCAACCTCAGCTGATGAGCATGAAACATGAGAAAAAAGAGAGCCATAGAAGTTACATAATGCTGATAAACCCACAATGGAAGTTTTTTTTTTCAAAGGGTCTAAACCATGAAGACTTGTCCTAGTTTTACCTCCAAGTTTGAAGCCGATATGTTTCATTTTCTCTTATCAATTGTCAAATTGGGTCATTGAGTATTTTTTGAGTTCATTCAGAATGGATTCATTTTAGTCTTATCTATGTAGAACAGAGAAACTGGACTGTGTAAATACATATTAAAGTTTATACACTGGTATTTCTTGAAAAGCAGCATGAACTGCAGATACTATATCTGGGTCACTGCTTTCATGCTATAGTGTGTATTTGCTCCAGTTTGTGTTTGGTCACTGCCCATTGTCAGGAATGACACATCTCTTCAACCTCAAATGAGAGGTTATCTGTTATCAGAATACGACCTGCCTGTACCTGCTGTAAACCATAAAGTAATCTACAGTATAAAACAGTGCATAGACTTATGGATAATAGAAGTGTTCTTATGCCTTATGATGGAGTGACCTAGTCTGCTGCAGTGTTGTTATTGTTAACTAAAGCTATTAATTAGAAATTAAAATTAACACATAAATATTGTTGAAAGAGTTCTGCAGGCGTGACCGCAAAACTCTGAAGAAGCAGCACCCACACACTACAAGATAATCGGGCCAATTTTGGGTCCAATTCTCCCCTCCGACAATCCTGGGTAAAGTCCTGATTATCTTGATGGTTCTATAGATTATCTTATCAGATTTTCCTGTGTTGTGATGTGTGTTAAGAGTGATAGAATCTGCTCGGAGGAACGTCGGGGCATCTGGGCCAGAAATCGTACTGGTCCTTACGGACAGCACTGCGACCGTTGCATACATCAACCGACAAGGTGGTATACGGTCCCTCTGCATGTTGCAACTTGCCATCTCCTCCTTTGGAGTCAGAAGCATCTGAGGTCACTTAGGGCTATTCACATCCCTGGTGTGCTCAATCGTGCAGCCGACGAGCTCTCACGACAGCCCACACTTCCGGGAGAGTGGCTACTCCACCCCCAGGTTGTCCAGCTGATATGGGACCTCTTCAGAGCTGCACAGGTAGACCTGTTTGCCTCTCCGGACTCGACCCACTGCCGGTTGTTTTACTCCCTGATCGAGGGGACCCTCGGCACGGATGCACTGGCACACAGCTGGCCCCGGGACCTACGCAAATATGCGTTTCCCCCAGTGAGCCTTCTTGCACAGACTCTGTGCAAAGTCAGGGAGGACGAGGAGCAGGTCTTGTTAGTTGCGCCGTACTGGCCCAACCGGACCTGGTTCCCCGAACTCTCACCCCTCGCGACAGCCCCTCCCTGGCCCATTCCTCTGAGGAAGGACCTGCTTTCTCAGAGACGGGGCACTCTATGGCACCCACATCCAGACCTCTGGAAACGTCTTGTCCCTGGACGGGACACGGAGGTTCTAGGTGGCCTAACACAGGCTGTGGTAGACACTATCCTGCTTTCTCAGAGACGGGGCACTCTATGGCACCCACATCCAGACCTCTGGAAACGTCGGAATTGTTCGGTTGGAGTCATGCTTCCCTTCCTGCAAAGTGGGTTGAAGAGAAGGCTGTCTCCCTCCACCCTTAAAGTGTACGTCGCAGCAATCGCGGCGTATCACGATGCAGTCGACGGTGAGTCTTTAGGGAAGCACGACCTGATCGTCAGGTTCCTCAGAGGTGCGAGGAGGTTAAAAACCCGTTACCCTCTTGGGACCTGTCTCTGGTGCTCACAGCACTGCAGAGACCTCCCTTTGAGCCTTTGCAGTCAGTGGAGTTAAAAATCCTGTCCATGAAGACAGTACTCCTGATGGCATTGGCCTCTATCAAGAGGGTAGGGGACCTGCAAGCTTTTTCGGTTGACGAATCGTGCCTAGAATTCAGGCCGGCCAACTCTCACGTTATCCTGAGACCCCGGCCTGGATACGTGCCCAAGGTTCCTACCACTCCCTTCAGGGACCAGGTAGTGAACCTGCAAGCACTGCCTTCGGAGGAGGCAGACCCAGCCCTGGCTTTGCTCTGTCCCGTCCGCGCTTTGCAGTGTTACTTGGACAGAACGCAAAGCTTCAGGACCTCAGAGCAGCTCTTCGTCTGTTATGGAGGCCAGCAGAAGGGAAAGGCTGTCTCCAAGCAGAGGTTAGCCCACTGGATAGTGGATACTATTGTCTTGGCGTATCAGTCCCAAGACGTGCCTTGCCCGTTGGGGTTGCGAGCACACTCAACTAGAAGTGTTGCTTCCTCCTGGGCGCTGGCTCAAGGTGCCTCGCTAACAGATATTTTCAGAGCTGTGGGCTGGGCGACACCTAACACATTCGCTAGATTCTATAGCCTCCGTGTAGAGCCAGTATCTTCCCGTGTATTCACCTCCAGTGGCCAGTAGCGCGAAGGACCCGTTCTAAGTGTCGGCTTGCAACGCCACTCCCGCCCGCTGGGCCGGATATGTGCGTCTTTGACTCTAAGCCTAACCCTGTTGAGTTCCTCTGTCACCCTCGGCAGTCAGACGTGGCGGAGCGTCTGACGCCAGGCCTACACTCGTATGCATGGTGGAACCTGTGTTAGGCTGGGTGTCCATATGTAGTGGTCCCTGCAGCGACCCCATATGTGTATTCTTCCACGGTACGGCTACCCTACTCGGCTAGCCCGTGTCTTTCCCTTGACAGAGCTCGCTCTGTCATCTCTGCTGGTGTTCTTCCCCCCTAAAACTAGGCTGGAACCACCTCAGAGACTGCCATATGTTGTACTACCCTGCTTGGCTAGTCCATATGTGTAACTTCCACATCACCTTCCCATGGAAGGATGTGGCTTCCGCAGCGTTCCCTTTCTCCAAAGGGGCACGCTTTCCCAGCGTTATCCAATATTCACTGAATGGGTCATGAGGAACAGCAGTGATGACTCTCCTTGCATAAGCATCTCCGCCCCAGAGGTACGGGGGTTTTAGGAAGCTTATCCAGGGCGCTGGAAGGGGCCAGCAGCATGGCGTTTTGTTAGGGATCCCATTTCATCGGATCATCTCTGACGTACGTCGAGAGTGACCAACTGAAAGGGAACGTCTCGGTTACGTATGGTAACCCTTGTTCCCTGAAGGAGGGAACGGAGACGTACGTCCCGTCGCCATACCTGCTGTACCTTCGCTGCGACCGGGTCACCAACTTGGCTCCTCAGCGAAAAGCAATCTGATGCGGGCACCCGCGTCCGTATTTATGTGCGGGCGGGGTTACGGGATGCAAAGCCCGCATGCCAATGTTCATTGGCTCATTTAGTTACACTCAAAGAGGATTGGTCTCACCAAAAGTGATCCCATTTCGTCGGATCATCTCTGACTAATGTCTCCGTTCCCTCCTTCAGGGAACGAGGGTTACCATACGTAACCGAGACGTTTTTTTGTCTACTGAAATTTCTTGGAAAAATATTTTTTGCAGTGTTTTGTCAGCAGAACAATCCAAACACATTAAATAAAAAACAAACTGGAACACAGCAAAGTCTATTATCAACGTTTCTTCTTTCCCATCATCCGCCATGTTTGTCTACTCTAAAACTGTTAAATCTATGATTTTTTTATTGTCATGTTTGTGGTCTCTCACATTTTAAAAAGCTTATAAGATTTTTAAAATCTTTTAGTGTGGGCCAGCCTTTACTCATTAGTGTTTCCCTTGAGATTTTCCTATGGGTTTTTATAACGGGGTTTTTCAGTTTATGAGTAAAATAAGGTCTGTGGTAAACATAACTTCACGGTACTCAGTACCTTATGTTACTCATAAATTGAAAAACTCCACTATAAAAACCAATAGGAAAATTTCTAGGGAACCACTGGTCAATTAGTCTTCCGGGTTTTGACGTCATGGCTGCAGCACTCTATTAAAATAAAGTTGAAATAAATAATATGTAAATATTAGATGAAAACTTAAACAAAAAAAACTCGAAAGGAAAAATGAGAAATGTTGCCTTGGCAACAAACTGAAATAAAATACGTTGAAGTACTAAAATTAGTAAAACTGAAATAAAAATGAACGCTAAACAGAAATATTAAAAAACTAATCAAAATGGCAACAGCACATAACAATGTTACTAAAACTTA
Source organism: Coreius guichenoti (assembly GCA_039654105.1). Classification (NCBI taxonomy): domain Eukaryota; kingdom Metazoa; phylum Chordata; class Actinopteri; order Cypriniformes; family Gobionidae; genus Coreius; species Coreius guichenoti. The sequence goes on from CM077169.1 coordinate 31,304,374, forward strand.
AAACTAAAATAAAAAAATGAATATATAAAAATAACAGCTAATAATAAATGCTATAATACATAAATAATACCAAAATAACACTGAACACAACCATAAGATTAACCTGATGTGAAACACTTTACTGTAACATAATATGATAAAAGTCTTCATACTCATTATTTTATTATATCACTACCACCAGATGTGCTTTTTTATGACCGGTTTCCACTGTTTGCCCTGAATATCTTAAAACACGTGATCTCACCTTTCCTTTTGGACTCTTCTCATTGGCTGGGTACATGAATATGCCACCATAGGCGATGGTACGGTGTATATCAGACACCATCGACCCAACATACCTGGCACCATACGGGGCACCGCCATCCTGTGAGACAATTACATTATATCACATATAATATCAGGACATGTCATCAGTATTCATATGAATAAACAAAACTTTATTCACACATTTTAGCTTTGAAACTTTGATTATACATCTAGGCTTGGATTTGTGAAGAAACTAAAAATATTTCGACTTGCATCACAGTCTGCAAACAATCTAAAAAACAAACATTGCTGGGAACAAAGGTCACATGTGCTTCAATAAAAGAGGATAGGAAAGCAGGAAGTAGTGTGAGAAGTTCCAGGAAACTGAAACCCAGCTGGACAGCTAAAACACATCGGGGGCACTTTATTTTACAGTGTCCCTATTATACATCATACATGTACTAGTTAGTAAAACACCAATTAACCCAAAACCAAACCCTACTCCTAATCCTAATTATATAGTAAGTACATGTTGTTAATTAATATTTCTCAGTACTTATTTGTATAATTACACTGTAACAAGGACACATTAAAATAAAGTGTAACCCCATCTGTCATCAAATGAAATGCCTCTTCCTTTAGAAAGATAGCATGTTTCTGACAACACTTCTACGAAAACGAGTTGATAACATAATGTACATGATTAGCAAGTTTCCCATTTTGTAATGCAGTATTTTATCTAAGACAAGCCCTTCAGGGTTTTTTTGTTTACTTTTCCCTTCTTATCACCATCAGACTGCTTAAGATGATCTTAAAATGAAGAAACAAAAACATGTATTCCTGGAAACACAAGATCTCACATCTATTCACTACAAAAAAAACTTTAATAATTAACTAGCTGACCCACAGAAAATTCATACATTGCATATTTTGTGATCACACTGCACCCAGTCGCTCTTGATTCAGTTACATATGCTGAGTCTATATGTTCCAGGTCAGAAAACAGAACAGGACTCTTTCTGCAGAGGACGTCGCTCATCACTTTCCAGCATATGTAACGTGTGTAAACATCAGCTGATGCTAAGCACGGCCTTGCAGTCATGCAAGCTGTTGATCAGTCAGCAAGCATTATTCAGACTCACTTTGTTTTAAACTAAGTGATCTTCAGGCCAGCTAAGCAACATTCCCTGTTCTGTCGCAACATGTCATGAGCATGTGAGTAAGGCTCTGTCACCTGATGTGTTGTACACAGCAAATCACCATATGCACTCAACAGTTTGATTTGTGCTGTGTAAGTGTTGTGGTCTTATGGACACACTTAGCTCAGAAAATCTCAGCTAGCAACAATAAGACTTTCCCAAAATAATATACGTAAACAGCCAAAGTATGTTGCTTTGCCTATGTATGTCTCTGTGCGGAACCCACCTCTGGGTATTTCTTGTGCTTTAAATACTCATTGACTGCAGGCTCAAAGTACTTAGCATAGCCCTCGTTGATACTGTAAATCTTCCCCTTTTTCTTGATCTTCACATTTCTGTCTGTCAGAATGAATTCACCAATTGCCTGAAGAAGAGGAACATTAAAAAAATCATGAGCTCATGTATGTTACACAATGACACAACTGTAGCCTACTGTATGCTGTAATAAAATGGAGAAACTAGATATAAATTAGCCAAAGATAAGGAATCAAAACTAGTTTACTACAGCCAAAAATTATTCAAGATGTGTATCCGAAATTGAAAAAAAGAAGTGCCCCCCCGTGTAAAAAAAAAAATATATATATATATTCTAAAGATGTTAAACTAAAAGAGAAGTGAAACAACTCTCAGTAACACATTGTATAAGTATAAAAAAGGTTTCACAGTTTACTACATAACTATTTTTCTTTTTAAGACAATATTATGTTCGGTGTCTGTTCACTTTGCTCATAATAGTCGTTAAGCTGAAAATTATTCACTTGAATTACTTGAGTACCTTGAAATACGGTGGCCATAAAACTCTGATCTCGAGTCATAACCTACTTTAATATTTATTTTATAAAGTCCTAGCATTATTATTCATTATTAGTCTATCATTTAAGCATATTGAACTTTTTGTGCGTACTGGGTCCAGCATGAAGAAGTTAACTCCAGCTCCTGTGCTGAGAGCCACTACCGTGGCACTGCCGTAAAGAGCGTAACCCGCACACACGATCTGATTGCCTGGCTGTAGGGCGTCCTTGACGGTCGGTTCTCCATCTGAGGCCTGAAAATGGAAAAACAACTGAATCAGCCGTCTGTCTACAAAGACAAAAGAGTGAATTTAGCCTCATCGTGATTATGGACTGTTAAAGCAAATAAAATTGTACATACACGTCAACATTTAAACCCAATGAAACTACCTAGAGTACATGTTTGTTACGTTTCAATAATAGACTAATAAGATAAGATGTGCCGTTGCTAATTCATTACATTCTAGTGCACTTAATCAAATAAATTTAAAGTTATGTTGAATTCATTCCTTAGCCAATATTTGTCATCAGGCAGGGTCAAATGCAGTCAGCATACCTCGTCAATCTGGATGGAAAAGTAGCACAAGAACACCAAACATAAAACCAATCCATCCCACACACATGACAGAAAGCTTACATGGAAACACAATTCTATTGTTATTTTTTGCATTTGCTTATGGGTTTCTCGCATGCACCAAAAAGTAGTACACCAAATGCACATGCAACTCCAATCTTGCAGTCAATAGATGCAGTACAAACACTCACCCTTTTGTAGATGGCAAAGATGGTGCCTATGGGGGCCAAACAGTCAATGTTGGAGGAGCCATCCAGAGGATCAAAACAGACTATATACTTTCCCTGTGACAAAACAGCAGCCTGAACTGAGTATGCAGTCGGAATGAGACGGCGACCTCATGTGGTAATTATCTGAATAAACTCCAACAAATATGCATTAGCACGGTACATTAGACTGACATAAATAGTTTTCAGCAGCCATAACTTATTTTGAAACCACACAGACATTTCTAAGGTTTTATTTATTTATGCTTCCAGAGGTGCAATTTTATTTTACCTGACTATTAAAATTTTTTAACATTGCCATTTGGATGTATGTGTGATGGAAATTAATTATAGGCCTACTTTATCCTATTCTAACCGTTTTGATAAAATCCAGCTTGAAATATTTATTATTATTATTATTATTATTATTATTATTATTATTATTATTTTGAGTTATTTCAAGAGAGAGAAAAAAAACCTGCTGGCATGAATACAAGAAACTACCAGGAATTTAAAGACTGCATTCTAAACATCAGAAATCAGTCTTGGATTTATTTGTCTTCAGTCATCCAAAACAAGCTCAACGTTTTAAACAACACATTTTGAGCTATTCTCTCTTTTATCCAATAACAATGTTTCCAATGAGCAGCAGTACCATTTTATTATATAAGCACATTAATATTTACTTGTTAGACTAGAGTTCATTGCTGAAATAAAAACTTTCTATTCATTCTACCTTTGGTTCATAACACAATCGTGAACATGACATCAGGTGTTAAAGGAATAGTTCAATATATATATATATATATTGTCATCATTTACTCACTCTCATGTTGTTTCAAACCTGTATTAGGCTACTTTCTTTCTTCTTTGAACACAAAAGGAAAGGCCAGAGCCTGTCAAGCTCAAATAAATGACAAAAACACAGTTAAAGTAGTCAATATGATACAATTCCAAATTTTCTTAAGCCAAACCAATGAAAATATGTCATATTATATATGTTCACATCCAAATATGACAAGTTTGACACTCATGATGTTGGACGTGAAGTTACATAACCGATCATGAAATGCCAAATTCAAATATGCACATATTCAATATAACATAAACAAGATAAACAAAATTTTCAGTGAATAGTGACTTCAATTTTCATGTTTTTTGTTTTGTTTGTTTTTTCAGAAAATGTGGACTAAAGTCATGGACAACTTTTGTGAAGCTTTTAATATGCACTAGAAGCTTGACTGACTCTCTTTATTTGCTCTTTATGAAAAGACATCTTTTGTGGAAAGAAAAACATCCTACAGGTTTAGAATGACACGAGGGTGAGTAAATAATGACAGACCTTTCTCTTTAACAGTAAAATATAGATTCATAAACAAGACTTATCACAATGCTCATACTCTTTTCTCAGCAGGTGTGTAAATGACGTCCTTGTTCTCCTCAGAAACCATCAAACAGGTGCCGTAAGAGGCCTGCAGCATATTGATGACCAGATCATTGGAAAGCACATCCAACTTCTTCTGGTCATCGCCTGTGACGTTCACCTGCCCGGCAAGGCCGTGACTGTGTTCAGTGAAACCAGAACATATTAACATTATTAAAAAGCAGATACTGAGGTTCAAATGCCAAAACAGTGAATGCTGGAGTTTCCTTAATCCTGCCATAGGACTTACATATTAGTAAATTAGAAATGAACAGCCTCACATGTAATGGATCATTTATATTATTTTATAATTATTAGGATTATTATAATAATATTATAATGATATTATTATTTCTTTACAAAGACAACTACATTACAAACTCCTGCTCCACATGTTAAGGGTCATGTTCTGTTCTGTTTAGCTATCCATGTGTAGGGGTGAGCGGGGCACAACCTAACGCGGGGTTAGTTGTAACAGACATGGTTTAAAACTTTCCACACATGCCAGGATGACAAAACGTAGTGTATTTACTAGTTGCCATACCAATACTATATAGAGAAAAAACTGCACCAAAATGAAAAAAAATCTTTGGAAGATATCACTAAGCATTTATTTAACCATAGCAAGTAAATTTTTCATCTCTGTTTTTTGTGTTTATTTAAAATAAGACAAATCTGATATTATTTTAATCTTATATCTGTTATTTAACAGTTGAGATAGTTCTTTAATGCTACACACTAGCCGGGTTTAAATCCCAGTTGCGCAGGTTGGGCATGTTGTAACACTGCGTTACAATGCGCCCCTATTAGAACTATGCTATTATATTCTATACTTTTATGAATTCTATTGAGAAACCATGAGAAAAAGGTGAATAAAGACTGAGAGTCAATGTTCAGAAATTATTAATTATTATTGTTTTAATATCTGTGTTTTGCAATGTGTTTGTTGTCAAACCCAAAATTAGTTTATTTTTAATTATTAAAAAATGCCATTATTTTATTTGAAAAAGTTAATAATTGTATTGTATTGACAAAATATTTTAGTTTGTCTTGAATATTTTCTTGATTGTATCAGATAGCATTTTAAGCTGTCATATGCTCATGTTACAATGTGCCCCTCACATGTTACAATGTACCCCACCTATGGGGCATGTTGTCACATTTCACTTCCATTCTTTGGGGGTAAATCAAGAAAAAAGTATACACTGTATTAATGAAACAAAACCACATAATTGTACTAGACGTGTGAAGTTAATATGGGAAAAATATAAATACTCTGAACCCCAAGTGGATTTACACAAACTGAGAAAGTCAAAAAGCGTTAGGTTGTGCCCCGTTCTCCCCTACTATGTCACTGTTTGTCTGAGGTCATTATTTGTTGCTATGGTGTCTGATTGAGTTTCACACCTGTTCTTCGTTTCATTACCTTCCCTGTGCATATAAGCCCTCAGTTTCTCTTAGTTTTTTGTTCCGCATCGTCTGAGTTATGGTTGATGTTTAACGTATAGTGGCTTGTTGATTTCTCCGTCTCATCTTGCGCCTCGATCTTTTGTGGATTACTCACAGCGTAACACATGCACTCAAAAAAATGATTCATGCCCTTCACAGATATGACACATTTAAATTCTGTTCACTTTAAATTTAGGGATTAAAGTGATATTTTATGTGTTTTTCTGAAAAGGGAAAGATGTTTTCAGTTATGTTGGACATTTAGAGGAGTTTTGAATTTTGTGGTTACCATTATACCGAAGAGTGGTGCCTGTGTTTAGGCTGTGGGCACAGTCTTTTCTTATATTTTTATTATATACATTGTGTATGATGATGAATGAAACTTCTTAAAATTGATTTTCCAATGAAATGTTTTAATTTAAGTTTGACAAGTATATAAATATCATTTAAACTGTATTTGATAAAAGTGAGTTGTACCAACTCAATTACATTGTCCCAAATTTTTTTGGACCAACTCAATTACATTTCATTGCATGAATTACTTTTTTTATGAGTTGGGGCTACACATATTTATTGGATGGAAAACCTGCCCTCAATTAAATTGAGTTTGTCCGATACTATATACTTATTATAGTTATTCCAATAACTGGGTACTAACCCTGAACCTACCCCTAAACCAAACCTTAACCCATATTTATTGGCTGAGCTGAATGAACATTCACCCTCTTCTGCTTCATACAGTCAAAGCATGCATTCACAACACAGTAAATCATATTAATTCTCATAATGCATATATAAAAAATTCAATGAAACTTACAGATGAACGAGTCCAGCTTTCCTGACAGCAGATGAAATAGCTTTAATAGCAGTTAACAAGGAATTAATGAGCTGTGTGAGTTCTCCGGTGGACCCCTTCGCCTTCCGCCCCGTCTCCATCACGAAGCGAGTGAGGGTCCATACGTCCACATCAAAGACCGACTGATCCGACATTCTTACACTATCCGAGTGTTGCAGCAGTTGGACAAGCAGAGACTAAATGAACAGACTCTAGGCAGTCTTTTTACATACACAGTGAGTGGATGAAGGCCAAAGTTATATTGGTGAAGCAGATCAAGTGACAGTAGTATAGTCTGAATGCTAGTAGAGCCAGAGCTCAAAGAGCCCAACTTATAAAGCACGTTCCTTGGCTCTCAGCTTATGTTCACTGTGGACACATGACATATACTCAGGGGTTAGAAGGTCATGGGTCACAAATCAAAGCTCATGATTGTTTATGACAATCATGTCCTAATGAACACCGAAGGTCAGTTAAATGGATCGCATTAATAAAACTGTGTATTTATTTATATGTAAATGTGTCCCCATAACTCAAAATCAAACCTAGAACTGTGACTAAACACATCAAACACATTTAAAGAAAATGGATAAACAGCATGCTGCTCATGCATTATATTTGATTCACAGCACTGAAAAGTGCAATTAACATGCTTTCCAAGGACTTTATTTAAATTGTAACCCTCAACAAGCACTGTTTACACACTATATTTAAGCGCCGCTATAGACGTCGCTCTCCAGCTTCAACAGATTTGACAGACATATTTCCAAACAAGCATTGCCTCATGCTCTTATTGCCTTAAACGTGGGTGCTTTCTCTGCTACAGAGCCCAAAATAATAAACTCATTAGATCAGATCCGTCCAGACAACATTTCACTCCTATGAAGAAAAGCTGTGGGCTCCAACACAGGAGAAATCACTGAACACAGGCAAGCCTTTCTCGGATCATTTCTATACACACATTTTGTTTTACACTGCACTATGCTACAAATAATTATCAATAACATCTTGAAATGAACAGATTTGCATGCATTTATATTTTGACCAAGGTCATGTAGAGCAACACCCCAAAATGTGTCTCAAATGTCAGCTGGGCTCTGTGCACCTACTGGCCTTTACTGAAAAGGTCATCTGCTCTTCATTTGGTTGCTTGAACTTGTTGTACAGTATGTCTTGTATTAAAATCTCTGTATATGTAGGAATATGTTGAGTATAAATAAAGAAACAGCTTTTTTTTTTCATTCACAAATAATATTTAAAGTGTTCTCATTACTGAAACACAATTAAAACATCAACATACTTTAAAGTCACCATGAATTCAAAATGGACAATTCCCCACCTTGGAATTATAATCTGCATTCCGAGCGGTTTTGAGAGATTGAGCTTCAAAGTTTATGGGGAACAAGTCTCTTTCATACATGAAAATGACAGAGACCCTAAATGTATACCAAAATCCTCTCAAATTTGTAAATGGGGATTTTTGCAGATAAAACCCCCTAATTCTAAAAAAATAAATGTAGTTTACTTGCAATTTATTTTGAAACATAAAATTAGTGTTGTAACAATGTGTGGACATGTATGATAAAGATATATTTAATGCTTTCTATGACATTTATTTAATATTTTAGGACGAATAAATATTTTCTTGTTCAAGTTAAGCATAAAAGGCAGTGCTAAATAAATTAAACACATTATTGCGGGAGCCACTAGTTTAGGTTGATTTTGGTTTAGACAGAAATCAGCTACTGTAATACATCTGACCAGGACTTTATTCCACAAAAAGTGGGACGGGTAAAATGGCTTTCTCTCTAGAGATCAGTATGGATTGAAAAGTTTGTAGACAAACTTTGATGTTGGAAGTAGTTTTAACAGCTTTACGTTTGAAATAGTTTTACTTTAAGTTTTAGTTTAGCAGTTTTAAAAGCTAGAATTTTAGATAGATAGATAGATATATTAGATCGATAGATAGATGTACACATCTTAAAAAAACACCACATAATGTAAATAAGTTGTCACAGAATAAAAATATGTGAATAACTCAACTTTGACAAAAATGTCAGATAGAACCTTATAATTTCAAGGTGACGAATTCTTATATTTAAGTATTTATTATAAATGATTTTTCCATACACATTATTATTTTATTTTTTTAATTCGTGTGCCATTGTAACCTTTAGTCAAAATAACTTCCCCTCCCTCTTCTCTGGTGACGTGCGGTCACTCCCAGCAATAGCCAAGCACAACGATCCAATCAGTTCCCCATGGACAAACTCACATTTTTTCTTATCCGAGAAGCTGTTTTACTCGGATTTGCATCACAACAGGGAAGAAAAGACTATCGCAACTTCCGTAAAAACTTCAGTTTTTAACACAGAACAAACATGTCTTACAAAGTCTTTTGTTTCGCCAAGAACTTTATTCACAGTTTCCCTCAATAGGATGCAATAAAGGCACAAGTGAATATTTGATCTGTACAGACAGAAATGAGATCAATTTAAATTCAAATCCTCATGAACAATTTCAGCTGCCAGTAACAGAATATACTGTGTTTTTGCTAATCCGTGTCCTCTAAAATAATTCTTATATTTCTTTATGGAGGTATGAAGTGTATAAAAACATTTGGTTTTAGGGAATTCGAGCTACATTGCAGAGGTATTTTGTAAGTAAGAATATATTTTGGTCTCTTATTCTGGAATGTCAAGTATTATATATCTTCTTTATAAGAGTCTTAGTTGTACATTCTGACTATTGGCCTTCATTTATGGTGTTTCTGAAAGATGGAGATGTACTCTTGGACATCATCAGGGGAGCCCATCACCACAGGTACCCGCTGATGGATGTTCTCAGGCTGGATGTCCAGGACGTTTGTGGTGCCTGTGGTGGCCATTCCTCCGGCCTGCTCCATGATGAAGGCCATGGGGTTGCACTCATAGAGAAGTCTGAGCTGAAGAGGGTAAAAGAGTTTTACAAGTCTCTATTTATCCAAGAACATTTAGTTATGGTTCCTCCTATTGCTACAGCTCCCTCTATCCTTAGAAGGATCCGTAGCAGACACACAGGTGAGTGAAGCATTAAAAGCTTTCTCACTAAGGTATTTGAATTATGATACTGTGAAGTAATAGTATGGCACAAAGGTTTTTACGCAAGTATCTGTAATGTAATGGATCCTTTTTCAGGTCTTACGGATAAGAGAGAATAAACATAGACACGCCTGTAGATTTGACACCAAACAAAAGAACTGGCGCAAAGGTCATATATACTTTTCATGTCTTCACTTCATTCATGCATTTCATTAAATAGTACAGTGTCCCCCAAAACTATCTGGACACTTTAAGTGAATATATGAATGTCATTAAATTAATGAAACAATACATTACATTTACACTGCTACATATAGTCAAACATGGTGGATCATTACACCTGTGGTTACTCTGAATGAACTTGAGAGGAACTCATTGGGAAAAGTTCGGCTCTAACCTTCTTTAGAAGGTGCTAATGCATTCAGGCATTTTTTAAGTGCAACTTAGGTGTCCAAATATGATAAAAATAAATAATCTATCAATAAACTGCAATGATTCAACTATCATCCTATTCTAAACGACACAATATTCCTGAATATATGGTTATATTCATCTGAGTATATGATAGTATATATAACTGAATATATGACTGTATAAGTGTTTAAGAGCATTTCAGAAAAAAACAGTTGATTTATTGGCGTCCAGGTAAACAGTGAATGTAAACAATGTTTAGATGAAGTACCTTTCCTTTGGGGCTCTTCACATTTGCAGGGTAAAGGAAGATTCCTCCATAAACAAGCGTCCGATGCACATCCGCCACCATTGAGCCTACATAACGGGCTCCATAGGGTGCACTGCCATCCTGAACACATTTTTATAGTTATACTCCATGCATGTCCTTTAGTAGCTGGATATTATAAAATAATTAATGTTTATTTTCAGATGTACCATATTTTTGCTTATAAGAATATATTTTTTAGGAAAAAATGCATACTGAACCTCTGGGAACTTTTTCTTCTGCAGGTACTCTGTGACGGCAGGATCGAAATAAAGGGCATAACCTTCATTCAGACTGTAGATCTTCCCCTTCTTCTTAATCTTCACATCTCTGTCCACCAGAATGAACTCCCCAATAGCCTGACATTTAAATTCATTAATGCATGTGTTATTTAGAACGTAATGTCTTTGGACAGCATCTGTGTCATCTGTCAATTACCACAGAAAATAACTTCGTCCTCAGTTTAAAAAAAGGAAGAGAATACATTTACAGTAATATCCATCTTAAAGGGTTAGTTCACTCAAAACTGAAAATTCTGTCATCATTTAATCACCCTTCTGTTGTTCCAAACCCGTAAGACTTTCATCTTTGGAACACAAATGAAGATATTTTTAATAAAATCTGAGCCAGTTCTGTATTCTCCATTGAATGGTTTATGAATGGTTTAGTCCAAATGCTATAAGAAGGCACGTTCGCTTTATGATAAACAGAGTGAATTTTAGTCCCCTGAAAGGTTCACCCTTTTCTAAGAGTGTACACTGTTTCAAAATATGTCTCCTAGCCGTATGAATCATATCATTTTAAGCTACAAATGATTAACTACACATAGCTGCACATTCTTAGCTTGCTTTGTGTAAGCTGAATAAACTGTGTGATGCCAACTGATTCAATGCTAAATGATCCCAAAAGTGATGTGTAAAAAATTGTGTAAGTAAAACTGACTCACTGGATCTAACATGAAGCAGTTGACTCCCTGACCAGTGGAGAGGACAATCATGGTGGCACTGCCGTATAGTGCATATCCAGCTGCCACTATGTCTCTACCAGACTGCAGGGCATCTTTCTCAGACGGCTCGCTGTCTGTGCACTGTGAACAGAGCAGGCATTAAAGTGTGTTCAGATACTAGGGTGGAATCCACGTGGACTGTCATGGGCTGTATACTTGCAAATCTATTAAATATATTCAGTCATACCTTTCTGTAGATGGCAAAGATGGTCCCAATCGAAGCAAGGCAGTCAATGTTGGATGAACCATCAAGAGGGTCAAAGCAAACCACATATTTACCCTTGAACACATGCAAGAAGTTTTGGTTAAATAAATATTACTAAAGTAGTGGTGCATCTTGACTTACATTACAGCCATTTAATGATGTAGCCCTATCATATGAAATCCTCCTTTATCCTTTAAAACAGACACACACACACGCTTTTTACTAATGTATTTCCATGACTTTTAGTTATTTATGATTAGTGGATAGAGTTTTTAAACAAGTCATTTTATAGAAACTGAACTCACAATGTTCTCTAGAGCAGAGAACTAGAAGCATTTACATTCAAAATTAAATTTTTATGATGTTTAAGATTTTATTAACTGTGTAATATCCAGGGCTGGAAAAGGCCTTTTTAAAATTCCCTGAATTTCCAGGTTTTCTATGACTATGGGAACCCAACTGATAGTACATCTTTGCACGTGTATCTAAGATCCCTATTCCTGAATGTCAGATTAGATTCAGGATAGGTTTTTGGCCAACAATGCAGGTAAAGGCCTGAATTTCATTACATACAAGTTATGATCTATAGGCATGCATCTCTACCTAGCAGCTGAAATCAGTTAGAGTCATGTGACTAAGTCTCCATGTTCTGCACAGGAAATGCAAGTTTATCTGGAAACACACACTTTTCCATTCTTGGAATAGACTGTGAAAAGTTGCTGTGAACTCATTGGCTATGTTCTGGCAAACACTTTCAACAAAATATATCTTGATTAAAGGGTTTATAATTAAACACTTACAGGAGTACCTTACCCGTCTATCTGGCTCCACAATGATTGCACTGTCATTTTCCTCAGTGACCAGTACACATGAGGTGAATGAGGATTTGATCATGTTTATGACAAGGTCATTGGAAAGGATGTCCAGCTTCTTAACCTGGTCACCTGTCACATTGGTACTTCCAGCAATGCCATACCTGCCAGAAATGGGGGGACGACGAATAAACCTGCATGATCTTGCTGTCTGAATGAGCAATTATGCAAAAAACAAACAAAAAAAACATTAAAATGCATAAAACTTTCTCTCAGAAACTTTGCTAAGGTAAAGAATCCTGAAATACATGAAGACTGTTTATAGACTGAAGGCTTTATAGACAGATAGGTTGAGAGTGACTCTTGAGGGACCAGACAAGTCTGACAACAGCAGCGGTGGCGAGGGAGTCGTGCTGTGAGCTGATACTAACAATGAGCAAGACAGACCTTTCAGGATAGGAGATGGACTTATAATCAACTCCCAAAACTTACAGCCAGATTCTGGAAGATAAATTCTTCAAACTGTGGTGCAAGAGGATGTCATGCTGGTACTTCAAGAGTCGCTCCCAACCTGTCTATAAAGCCTATAAAAAAACAGTATTCATGTGTTTCACAACACTTCAGCTTGTGATTCTTATTAAGTGTGGGTCATATTTCAGGATTCTTTACCTTAGCAAAGTCTCTGAGAACCTGATATCTTGTACTTCTGGAGACTCAAGGTAGGTTGCAGTTCTGGAAAATGGTGGCACTGGAGACTAAAGGGTTCCTGGTGGTTTCATACCTAATTCTTCACCCTAATTCCTCATTTTTATTGCAGTTAACATGCATGTCTTTTTTTTCTTGGCCTGTTTTTGTATGACCCTGCTGAACCAATGAGCGTTTTGCTGTCCATTGGTCAAGCCTTAATTTTGTAATTTCTAGTATTGCATTAGTATTGCATTCTTCTCATGAGCATTTAATAATTTTTGACTTTTCAGTGCGAGTTAAATCTCCTTTTTGGCTCATTTTACCTGTAAAAGAAAACCTGCTTAATAGTTATGCACACCTGAATATAAGGCGTTTTTCATTTCCAGCCTTCCTGAATTCTATATCACTTATAAATGATAAAATACAAAATTAATCGTAGTTATTAAGATTGATGTGGTTTGGAATTGGTAAAATGTGCTTGGGAAAAAAAATGATCATAATATAAACTTGCATAATCATTTTTTAAAACTTGCAATATATATATATATATATATATATATATATATATACAATAAACAATAAATATAAAAAAAAAAAAAAAAAAGTACAACAAATGCTACCATGATGTATAATTACTTTTTATTTATTTATTGCATTGCAATAATGAGCATCTGGCATAAATTGCAAAAATTGCAATATTTGTATTTAAAAAAATGTCAATGCAAAAATAAATTATCTAAAATATAAGCTTTGGTAACACTTTATTTTACAGTGTCCTTGTAACACGTTACACGTATTTACTATAGTAATAACAGTGAATTATGCATTATTACAAGCAAAAACCCTAAACCAAACCCTGTTCCTAACCCTACAGTAAGTACATGTTGTTTAATTTATATTACTCAGTACTTAATTGTATATATTAAACTTGTCCTGATTGGAAATTGAAATCTGATTGGTTGATTGAAATGTTGTTCCAGGAACATGTACTTGGTGAAATCACGTTCACGTGTGGGTATATAGTAAGGAAACAAGAGATGGACATCGTTAAACTAAAACAAACACGTTCGTTTTTGCAACTCAAACTCTTTGGAGTCCCAATCAATCCGTCAAAGGTGTGCATATAAGAAATACTCACAGGTGCGCGATACCTGCTTTCCTTACAGCGCTCGAGATGGCTTTTACAGCCGTGCACATCGCGTTCAGAAGAGTTGTCAGCTCGCCTGTGCCTTTGGCTTTCCTCCCCTCTTCAAGCAGAAATCTCGTCAAAGTCACAACATTAGTGTCAAAAGATCCTCGGTCTGACATGACTGCAGATTTAAAGACCTTCGTGCTGATGTAAAAAAGAAAAAAAATATCGCTGTTGTATTAATGATATATAATTCATGCAACTTATTCAATCGCGGAAACAACAATATGAAGGCGGAAATGGTGCTGGAAAGGGGTGTATGGAGATTTAGACAGCTAAACCAATGAGCAGTGCACAGCCAGAGGCTCAGAGGTGTGACTGACTGACTGCGTGGAAGTTTCAAAACAATGTTGCATTGTGGAAACGGGGGAGTGAATGAAAGGCCCCCTCATGCCTGATCTCTGCTGTGTCATCATGATCATGTTTGACTGGCGAGCTGACATTACTAGCTACTAGTATACGAGTGGCAGCAGTTTTTTAGGGTGAATTCAGGTTCTTTCTTCTGTTGTATAATGTTATAATATTTCTAACCAAAATTTCCTTTAGAGTTTGAATGGTCTAAAAAGAGTTGCTGATGATTTTTCAGAGAGTTGTCAACTATAAATGTAAGTCTTCATTCTGCCATGTTTGTACTGTAGGTTGTAGTTTGTCTCACATACTGATCAGGCTGGTTTATTGCCTGATTTTAGAGTTTTTTTTATTTTATTTTTTATCATTTTCATTTTATTCAGTTGTTGTTCAGTTCACCTTAAAATAGAGGTAAACAAACAAATAAAATAGTTCCCCCAACACAAAACATACTCATGTATTCAAGAGATTTACTGAAACATAGGCTACTTCAGACATTTTTCTGAGACAGACAGTATGAAAAGTAGGCTAAGCTGTGGGCTATATATGCAATTTACAGTCAGAGCTACATGGCTATAGGAAATTATCATTGCAAAAAACATTTATGCTGTGAATATTCAACATTTCCCTTATAATGAGAAAGATACAATGATGGCAGAGTTTTGTAAGCAATTTAAGTCTAACTGTTTCAGATGTATTGCCAAGTATTTAAAGGCACAATATGTAATTTTCGCTGCTAGAGGTCGCTTATTCAAAACAAAGGTGTAGCTTGATGACGCATTGATTTCGCGGAATCATGGGAGATGTCTTCATCTCTACAGCCGGTGGAAAAGAATCCGAAGGGACTCAGGCAGAAATCAAATTCATGGATAAGCTAATATATTTACGTTACTGTCGTATGAAGCAGGGTGGGGCTGAAAGCCACTGGAGCAGGATTAGGCCGCTAGAGCGATTGCTAATGAGAGACAAGCACGGGTATGATGTCATTGATAGGCGACGCATGAACACAGCCAGTGTCCTGTTTAAAATTGCTTATTTCTCTGGATTTAACCCTTAAATGCAAGACTGTTTCGCCAATCATTCTTACATATTCGGGTTTTAGCGACCCGGATCTATCTAACACGGATGTATCTCTACCTGCCGCGATAAACTCTCCTGATATTAGTGTAACAATTACAGAAGAATAAAATAAAGCATATTTCGTTACCTTTTGGAGCTTGGAAGGGTTCAGTTTGAGCAGATGTTTTATAGCCTACCATCATCACTGTCCTCGTCAGAGCTCATTTCCCAGTACATTCAGCATCTGGCTCATATTCACGATCTTAAATTCTCAAAAAGATCATTTTCAACATCTTCAAAATCAATATTTTGATCACTGACAGCTTCTTCACCAGATCCAACATCAAGTGACAGAGACACTAATATTTGATTGTGTTCAGTACTTGCTCTGCAGTAAATCGCGGAGCCATTTCAAGTTTTGCAGATTATACTTATTGTTTCGTTTTCAGTCTGCAGTAACTAAGTGAAACGTCACTTCATCTTTGTGTATCAGACATTGCCACCTTGTGGAATAAAGGTGAATTGCACATTAAAGATTCAATTATTGTGCAGAAAAAAAAAATAAAAAAAAACTACAATCTTACACACCTCGGGTCGTTAGCGACCCTATACAATTTTTACAAAAAATTAATGGAAAAACAGGCGTTTATATATATATATATATATATATATATATATATATATATATATATATATATATATATATATACACACACAATTCCAAAAGTTGGGACACTGTACAAATTGTGAATAAAAACAGAATGCAATGATGTGGAAGTTTCAAATTTCAATATTTTATTCAGAATACAACATAGATGACATATCAAATGTTTAAACTGAGTAAATGTATCATTTTAAGGGAAAAATAAGTTGATTTTAAATTTCATGGCATCAACACATCTCAAAAAAAGTTGGGGCAAGGCCATGTTTACCACTGTGTGGCATCCCCTCTTCTTTTTATAACAGTCTGCAAACGTCTGGGGACTGAGGAGACAAAGTTGCTCAAGTTTAGGAATAGGAATGTTGTCCCATTCTTGTCTAATACAGGCTTCTAGTTGCTCAACTGTCTTAGGTCTTCTTTGTCGCATCTTCCTCTTTATGATGCGCCAAATGTTTTCTATGGGTGAAAGATCTGGACTGCAGGCTGGCCATTTCAGTACCTGATTCCTCCTTCTACACAGCCATGATGTTGTAATTTATGCAGTATGTGGTCTGGCATTGTCATGTTGGAAAATGCAAGGTCTTTCCTGAAAGAGACGACGTCTGGATGGGAGCATATGTTGTTCTAGAACTTGGATATACCTTTCAGCATTGATGGTGCCTTTCCAGATGTGTAAGCTGCCCATGCCACACGCACTCATGCAACCCCATACCATCAGAGATGCAGGCTTCTGAACTGAGCGCTGATAACTTGGGTTGTCCTTGTCCTCTTTAGTTCGGATGACATGGCGTCCCAGTTTTCCAAAAAGAACTTCAAATTTTGATTCGTCTGACCACAGAACAGTTTTCCACTTTGCCACAGTCCATTTTAAATGAGCCTTGGCCCAAAGAAAACACCTGCGCTTCTGGATCATGTTTAGATATGGCTTCTTTTTTGACCTATAGAGTTTTAGCCGGCAACGGCGAATGGCACGGTGGATTGTGTTCACCGACAATGTTTTCTGGAAGTATTCCTGAGCCCATGTTGTGATTTCCATTACAGTAGCATTCCTGTATGTGATGCAGTGCCGTCTAAGGGCCCGAAGATCACGGGCATCCAGTATGGTTTTCCGGCCTTGACCCTTACGCACAGAGATTGTTCCAGATTCTCTGAATCTTTGGATGATATTATGCACTGTAGATGATGATAACTTCAAACTCTTTGCAATTTTTCTCTGAGAAACTCCTTGCTGAAATTGCTCCACTATTTTTCGCCGCAGCATTGGGGGAATTGGTGATCCTCTGCCCATCTTGACTTCTGAGAGACACTGTCACTCTGAGAGGCTCTTTTTATACCCAGTCATGTTGCCAATTGACCTAATAAGTTGCAAATTGGTCCTCCAGCTGTTCCTTATATGTACATTTAACTTTTCTGGCCTCTTGTTGCTACCTGTCCCAACTTTTTTGGAATGTGTAGCTCTCATGAAATCCAAAATGAGCCAATATTTGGCATGACATTTCAAAATGTCTCACTTTCAACATTTGATATGTTATCTATATTCTATTGTGAATAAAATATAAGTTTATGAGATTTGTAAATTATTGCATTTCTTTTTTATTCACAATTTGTACAGTGTCCCAACATTTTTGGAATCGGGTTTGTATATATATATATATATATATATATATATATATATATATTTTCTTGTTATATTGTTTATAATGAATTGATTGAGGAATACTAAGAAGGTCGATGTCTAACTTTAAAAAATGAATGAGGAGGAGGGTAGTGAATGACACCCGAGGTATGCAATTAAGGATTAAACATTCTTGGAAACATTTAAGTAAACAAGTCAACAAAATATATAACATTGTTCTAGTGGTTTTTGGATATTTTAATCCAAAAATCTTACATACTGTGCCTTTAATTGGTGATTTTTTACATTTTGTGTATTCTGGCTCTATGCTGAACTACCTATAGTAACCACTAGAGGTCAGCCCTGATTAAGTTTTTTTTTTTTATTGGCGAATGTGTAAAGTACAGATAACTTAGAAGAAATAGAATAAAAAAATCCTCCATATTTTTCTTTTGCATACAAAAATCTAACAAATAAAAGTTATAGTTCCTTCTGCAGTTAAGTATATAAACAAGTACATGCATATGAACACACAAGCATACACAGATATAGCCTACATGCCACCTACATATACATAAATACACGCAAACATATGCATATATTCCAACATACAGAAAACTCCTAAAACAGAACAACTATCCACCCACCCACAATTCTCTGTCTGCCTGATACACACTGCATGGGGAGGAATGCTAAAAACAGCCAACGGTGGAAGTTCAACAAACTCATAAATACACTTGACCTGGAACATATACGGTTCTTTCTAAGGAATAAGAGACACCAGTTTGCTAAAACATGGGAACCCGTTATAAGGTATGTAGAGGGAGGAGGCAGAGGAGACTTGGAGGAAACCGATGTCAACCCAGTTTGAGTTCAATTTAAGATCCGTTCCACGTTTTAGCAAACTGGTGTCTCTTATTCCTTAGAAAGAGCCGTATATGTTCCAGGTCAAGTGTATTTGTGAGTTTGTTGAGCCAAAGCTGGAAAGGGGGAGGCTGATTAAGTGTTTTCTTAATTCACTTTCCACACTGAAAGGCATGATGAGCCCATTTCAGCAAGTTCTCATAAACTTTGAATAAAAACAGACTGAATATTCAAATAAAGAGCAATACAGAACTACCTCCATTCAAGGCTGTTAACTAGGCCCTATGTTTTTGATAGATGTGCACTTTGTAACATCCTAGGCCTATACATTTTTTCCTTCCTGGATTGCCAGAACTACTATATGTCCATGTGAAAGCATCCAAGATGCTGCTGTTAGACTTTATAATATCTTCAGAAATTCTCTCACACTGTATAAAGTATGTCCATGCAGAGGTCACCTCAGTGATCACCAGTATCCAATGGATTTCAATTCAAGAAACTGGTTAACACTGCTGTAATGGCCTAGACCTATACTCTCTGAAGATACATCCCACCTCAACCCTCAGCGATCAGCCGCACCACAAAACAAACAAACTAAAATAATGATCATGGATCATCCAGGTAATGACACAAGTATTAAGAATCATGCATATATGTAAACTTTTGAATGGGGTCACTTTTATAAATTCAGCTACTATTTCGTAGCTTTTTTAGGGCAGTTCTAAATAAAAAATAACAAGCAATATAATCCCTGTAATTTGGTTAAAATATTAACATTTTGCAGATTCTGCAAGGTGCACGTCAACCTTTGACCAAAACTGTATCTCCACATGTAAGTTTTCTGCTTGGTTCCTTATTCAGCTCCACATTAGATCATTAAAAATAATAAATAAAATAAAAAACCTGTCAGAACATTTAGTTTATGAATGAGTTTAATACAGTCTATTATAATTAGAATAGAAGTGAGAACATTCAGGTTTTGGAAAGTTTTGGATCCTATTAAAGATTTAACATTTAGTAAAACCAAAATAAAAGTCACACCTTTGCAAAGTTCATTGCATGTTGTTAGCCTGACTTGAGCAAAAGTGAAAATGCCCCAGGAAATCTATAGCTATAGGATTAGCATAAACTTAAAGTAGCCTAAAAATTAATATAATAATTTGGTTATCATAGTCACAGTTAGGTGACTTTCAGTGGCCCTGCTTATATAGTAAGCAGTAAGAGGAGCACCTGCCTTTGTGTACTCAGTTATTTGTACGTCACGCTCTCACGTCAGGGAACATGTATTGTGCGCTCTGGTCTGGTGAAGCACGATCCGTGTTGCTCTTGTGCGCATGAGCGAAGAGGACACTTCACCGGGACTTTTACAAAGGGAGCGCAGGGACGGGAGAGGGACGTATAAACAAACTTCTTTGAAAAAAACAAAAAGGTAATTCAGTGTTCCTTTTTAAAAACCGCTGACCGCATACTTATAAACTAGACTTTATCGCTCACTTCAGGGCGCGTGCGAAACCTGATCCAGCAGCTACAACAGGTCTGCAAACACTTGTGTTTTTCTGTGGGATATGTTAAGCTGATAAATTTGATCTTAGGTAAAATATAATGAGAAAACAAATGAATCGTGACAGTGGTATAAAAAACACTGAATGTAAGCTGCAGGACCAACGTAGGGAATAAATGCCGTGGCCGATTGTAGGTGCATGTCGCACGACTCTTGTTATTTGCCTCAAAGCAAGATAAGAGATTACAATATAATTTTAATGGTTAACAGGGTCAGATCTTTGTGGGAAAAAGAGTTTTCTTCAGATATTGTGTGTTGAGACTACTCAGTGAACCGATGATTTGTGATCCCGTGTTTTTACACACCTGTTCGATATAAATTATGTAAATAGAGAGTTTTTGCAAGTATATCCTTTGTGTCAGGAAGCATGCGTTCTTAATTTTTGTCCCGCTACACCATGCGTTTAAGTTTTATTTTTGTTTATTTTGGTGTATGTGATGTAGCCTAAGTTGTCTGCTAAATGGTTAGTTGAGGTTTATAGTTCTCACAGCTGAGTAGGGGAGAGCAGGGTAACGTCTGTAACTCTGTGTTTTTGTCTTAACTTTGATAAAATGTTACTATATTTGTTTGTTAAATAAAGTAGTTTAAAATCTACAACTTAGCCCTAAACTGTATAAATGAATGTCAAGTGAGTGCTGGTGTTACAACTTCCCCCACTGCCAGATGGGTTGTGTTACACTATTAGAATACATAGACATTTGGCATTTGTGAAAGAAATTTGTTAAATGTATGATATATCCCTGTAGCTTGTTTCTATTTTGTTAGTGATTGTTACAAGTCTCCCCTAGTAGAAATAAATTTCCCGTATACATGAAGTCCAGCAAATTTCTAAACTTTTCAGATGCAGTCCACAGGTCGCTTGAAAGGAAGTAATTATGATGATCGCCTTTCCTGTGCAGATTTCAGGAAGTTTTAACTGATTTTCATGATAAACTCACTGTAAACGACGGATGTCCTAAAGCTGTTTGGTGGTGGTTTTAGTTCTTGAACAGCCGTTTAATGAAATTATTCTTTCACTAATGATTATATCATCATATCATATGTCAAGTTATTATCCAGGAAAATGTATTCCTTGTTGTACTACCTAAATCTGCTTTGCACCTTAAAATATACTGAAAACCACCATAATAATGCTGGCGATAAAATAGAATGCTACCTAATGAATCCAAGTTCATCATAAATGACATATCAATAAACCGTGACTATACAAACAAGGACGAGACAGTCCACCGCGTCATACAAACAAAGACAAAACTCCATCAGGGTAACTCATGTGACACTAAAATAATGGGATAAACATTCACTAAACAACATATGTAACATAAAATGCTCTAAATAAGGAAATATAATTACTATTTATTTAAACTTTAAAATAACCAGATATGTTATACGTGACATGACATTTTTTTTATTTTTATAGTGCAGCTTTTCGTGAAGGTCCAAGAGAGGACTTTTAGTCTGAAACACTGACATGTGCATTGTGTGTGCAGTGTTGGCATGCTCATTCTTCCAGGTTGGCATCACTGCCATGTACAGTCTGCAAGAAACTCTCACAAAGACATTATTATACTCTAGTGAAAAGGATTGTCAGCGACCTACAAATATTATCACCACCAGAAATGAAACCTCTGTTTGGCGTATCTGAAACAAGGGAGCCCTTTCCCCTTTCAAATATCATTTACTGGATGCATTCACCCGTCATTTCAACAGCAGACAATTTTTAAATTCTTCTTTGTTGGATTGGATTCCTCTCCTGTTCCAGTTGCACTCCTCAAGAAGTCTGTGACCTCTTAGACCACATTAAATTTGTGATAGTATATTTTGTAAGGGGCTAATCCAGAGGAAAATTGGCACGTCCACAGGGTGTAAACTGTTCGGTTCTGCTCCCAGACTATGAATGGAAGAAGGCTTTGTGATGCAGAGACATCTTTTGGAGGTAGTCCCAGTTGTTTAAAGAGGGAACTGTTTCTAGATGAAAGTCTTCTAAAGCCTCTTTTCACCAATGACATAATGAAAGACCATATTTGAGATCGCTGTCTGCCTTTATGCTTGCTTTCCATAGGGATTCTTATTGTTAAAAGCAAGATGGCTAGAACTTTTCTTTGAAGCTGAGTGCTGTTCATGGGTGGCAATGTGGCCGTTTCAAATGAGAAGATGCAGTGTGCAGCTGTATGTGAATTTCACTTTCTGCCCATGTGAACACATACATGCTCCTGTCAATTTGAAAACAATAGGATGTTCTATACACATTGTGTCCCTCATTAAATATTTATCCTGTTCTATTTGTTTTGTACATGAATTTGTTAGCAACAGCAGGCTTGGTTTCTGATTACTTGTTACAAAATAAAACCGCTACAACTACAGTTAAAAAGGCTAGATAGACCCGAAAGTAATTTTATTAGCCCTCATGTTGTTCCAAACCTGTATGACTGACTTTCTTCTGTGAGACACAAAAAAATGGTGTTTAGACGTTCTTCAAAATATCTCCTTTCGCAGAAAAAAGGAAATCCATGCAATTGTTGAAACGAAGATGTGTACGTTCAGGCCTTTGTGGACATATGGCAGAAGCCTCCTCAATTTGCACCTTGCTGAGAAAGCTTTCCACATTGGGATCAAAGCTCAGTTCATGGTGAAGGGAACTGTCACCTACATCCCTCTCTCTCTCAGGCTGTAAAATCCACACTGCCGCGGCCGCCTGTTTATACAGAGGAAATTACTTCCACTTTGCTGCTTGGTTAGAATTGTTTGCAAATCTAATCTACCCCCTTTACCATCGCTCGCTCCAAGCCTACCAAACATCTCTAGAATCTCTCACTATATTGTGGATGGGTTACCATGACTTTTTAGGCTGGTTTCTAAAACTGCTTCTGATAGATATTTGTTTTGTTGTACATAAAGTTTGTTCTTGAAAAGCAAGATTTTGTAATTCTGTTTTTTTTAATTATATTTTAATTATATTTTATTATATTTTAAAATGTAATTTGTTCCTGCGATGGCAAAGCTGAATTTTCACATGATCATTCAGAAATCATTCTAATATGCTGGTTTGGTGCTCAAGACATGTCTTATCATGCAATGTTGAAAAGGATTGTGCTGCTTAATATTTTTGTGGAAACTCTGATACTTTTTTTCAGGATTTTTAGATGAATAGATGGTTCAAAAGAACATAATTTACTTAAAATATATATCTTTTATAACATAAGAAATGTCTTTACTGTCACATTCTTTTCAATTTATTGCAACCTTGCTGAATAAAATTATATTGCATCCATACTTTTCAATGGTAGTGTGTCTTCAAATTCACTCACTGGCTAGTTTATGATTTGTGTCATAATTAAACGTGTTACTTATATTGTTAAACAATATGCAGACAGAAATGCAATCCTGCGTTTAAATTAGTCCTCGGTTATTGATGAGAGTTACTCATTCAAGTAGGTTCAGTAAAATAAGGTTCATAATTTTGATGTTAGTCAACTCTCCTTGCTCTAGTAATCCTTCCTTAAGAGTAAATGCTGGTTTCCTGGTGGAAAATATGAGCTGTTTGCACTCAGAATGCTAGTTGTCTTCATTTCCGTGCAGTGTTTTAATCACCTGCATTTGATGCCTCATCAACTTCATCTTTGTTCTTTCTCTTGGTGGAATAGGATGTACATCAAATCAAATCAGTCATTTTCCATCATATGCAGTAAATGTCCCTTCAGTTAAAGCCTTTTCTCATAACAATGCACCCTTTTTTGTCCTGCTAGCCTCAAGGAGGGGGTATATTTGAGGAAGAGACTCGGGTACCAGGCAATTAAAATCAAGAGGCAGGAGGTCCTGGTCTTTTGTTGTTGTTAACTGGTCGTATCCAATCAGGGACCATCACATTGGCTTGTTGGACAGTATTCAAGACACTCATGCTGACTAGAATCAAGATAAACTCCAGAATTACTTTATTGATGAGGATGCTGTCTAGACGTTCATGTTTACATATTAATTATCTAGACAATCAAAGTCCTGTGGGAACCTCTTATTTCCTCATTCAATTAATGATTGCAATATTTACAACAACAAAAGTAGAAAAGTGCTATTGGCAATTTTATGGAATATTGCTTTGCTTTTTGTAGTTTTGTACTTTGTACACAGCTTTGCCTTGAGCATCCACGAAAGGCCTTCTCAAAACCTCCCAATAGCTTTCTTTGGTCAGTAGTAGTATCAGTGCATTTCTTTTAGGCTTTCCTCTTTGCTTATGAGAAAGTAATTAGTAAATACTCTTAATTGGAAGAGCAAAATGAAGGCTATATCAAACCTGTGTAACGTGAATTGCTTGTTTAGGTTGGCTGTCTCTACATGGCTAGCACTGGGTCTCAGACTTAAACTGCTTTGTGAAATTGGTCCTTTCCTTTGTTACCCAGAATGGACAGATTGAATGGCATGCTGCATTCTGACACTCAGTCCAAAACACTGGATTAAGAGGAACACCTGGTCATTTGACGATTCTTTTAGTTAGCTAGAAGCATTCCAGTAAAATAGAGAAACAAAGGATCAGGTTTACTGCATCCCAGAGAGCTCTCTCTTAAGGTCATTTTCCTGAGACTATGTTGCCGCCTAACACAGTGACTTTATTGTGGTCTGTTTTAGAGTTTTGGATTGATTTCTTAGAGTAGGAAGTAGAGAAACACTTTACCCATCCATCCACTGGTTCATGTTTACATGTTGAACATGGATGGATATAATATAATGTTTCCATTAACAATACAAGTTGGCAGTTTTCCATCTTCCTCAACTTGGGCAGAGTTTAAAGTTTATTGTTTCCCATTTCATTTAATTTTCATCTGATAGATGTCGTCCACCAGGTTGTATAATTAAATGCAGTTTTTAAAATGTTAGAATGAGACAAATGGTGGCCCTTATTATTTATTTCATGCATGTAAGTGGCCGATGACATCACTTCACTATCCATTTTTTAAAAGTGTCACACAGTTGTTCCATCTTATCAGGTATATCTAAGCAGTTTCTCTGTATGGCTCTTCACCATGACTTATCTTTAATTTTCATCAGGCTTTTTTCATCAAAATGAAGGTAGATGTTCATCAATATGAAGGTTTCACATGTAGCAGCATGCAGATCTTGTCAGGTGACGAGAGAAAAGGGACTCAGCTGGGATTAGTGGGTGCAGAGGAAAAACTCCTACATTCTCAACGTGTCAGTTGTTTCACAGAGGTCTTTTTGTTCTTCATGACGTATGACATACCCACATTTGCAAGTGACATTCATTTTTGTAAGTATGGTGTACTCTTTTACATAACTGTGCCATTTGACAGTGAAGTTAACATAGGTCAAATGGTAGACAATTTTCTATCAGACTGAAACATAGTTGACTTGCTTCCTCTACATTCAGTATGTTGACATGCACAGTTACAGTCTTCATCTGTCAAAATATACACTCACCTAAAGGATTATTAGGAACACCATACTAATACTGTGTTTGACCCCCTTTCGCCTTCAGAACTGCCTTAATTCTACGTGGCACTGATTCAACAAGGTGCTGAAAGCATTCTTTAGAAATGTTGGCCCATATTGATAGGATAGCATCTTGCAGTTGATGGAGATTTGTGGGATGCACATCCAGGGCACGAAGCTCCCGTTCCACCACATCCCAAAGATGCTCTATTGGGTTGAGATCTGGTGACTGTGGGGGCCATTTTAGTACAGTGAACTCATTTTCATGTTCAAGAAACCAATTTGAAATGATTCGAGCTTTGTGACATGGTGCATTATCCTGCTGGAAGTAGCCATCAGAGGATGGGTACATGGTGGTCATAAAGGGATGGACATGGTCAGAAACAATGCTCAGGTAGGCCGTGGCATTTAAACGATGCCCAATTGGCACTAAGGGGCCTAAAGTGTGCCAAGAAAACATCCCCCACACCATTACACCACCACCACCAGCCTGCACAGTGGTAACAAGGCATGATGGATCCATGTTCTCATTCTGTTTACGCCAAATTCTGACTCTACCATCTGAATGTCTCAACAGAAATCGAGACTCATCAGACCAGGCAACATTTTTCCAGTCTTCAACTGTTTCAGTCAAAGTTGCTCTTCTATCAGCTTGAATCAGTCGGCCCATTCTCCTCTGACCTCTAGCATCAACAAGGCATTTTCGCCCACAGGACTGCCGCATACTGGATGTTTTTCCCTTTTCACACCATTCTTTGTAAACTCTAGAAATGGTTGTGCGTGAAAATCCCAGTAACTGAGCAGATTGTGAAATACTCAGACCGGCCCGTCTGGCACCAACAACCATGCCACGCTCAAAATTGCTTAAATCACCTTTCTTTCCCATTCTGACATTCAGTTTGGAGTTCAGGAGATTGTCTTGACCAGGACCACACCCCTAAATGCATTGAAACAACTGCCATGTGATTGGTTGATTAGATAATTGCATTAATGAGAAATTGAACAGGTGTTCCTAATAATCCTTTAGGTGAGTGTACATGACACATAATGGAATATTTGAAGGACACAGAGCATCATTTATGTCTATAGGAGCAAGCCAAACCATTTGCCGTATGATTAAAGGTTGGAATATGCTGGAAGAGTATGAAATTCAGAGCCAGTCTTTTGGATTTTGGCCAGTCTAAATCTGTAAACTCAGACTGGCCAAAATCTGCAGACTGGCTCTGAATTTCATACTCTTCCAGCATATTCCAACCTTTAATCATGCGGCAAATGGTTTGGCTTGCTCCTATAGACATAGGCAACTAGCGTTGACTTGTCCAGACTGTAAATTGGGGCAAAAATTTGTGCAAAAGTCTAGCGTATTCCAGCCTTTAGTCATACTGCAAATGGCCTTGGCTTGCTCCTATAGACATAAGTGACTCTCGGTGTCAATTTGTCATGTATATCCCTATTCAGATGAAAATGTATTTCTTGATGTGTGCACCAAAATACAGAATACAGAAAAACACAGTATGATGGGTATAGACTGATATTAAAAATCTTGAGCAGATTTCAGAACGCATATTGTTTTCATTTGTCATGCATCTTCTAGCAACAAGGCGCATGTTTCTGTGTGAGATTGTTGTGTTTGGAACGTTATTCAACTTCATTATTTTAACTTAAGAAAAAAACGTTTCAGAAAAGAAATTTAGTCACATTACTGTTGTAGCCCATACAGCACAGTGACATTGAATTTGAACTTGTGCCATCAAATCTACAGTAGAAGGAATGCCCCCAGGGAACTCTCAGAAATGTTGTGCTTGATGATGCCTAATTGCTCTAATTGGTTGTTTTGATGGCTGTTCATGATAGAGTTAATGTAGACAGGAGCAAAAAAAGACACTTGCTGTATTCGGAACCGCATACTATTACTATTCCTGCCATAGAAAAATATGATAAAAGTAGTAGTAAGAGCAGTATGTGGTTCTGAATTCAGCAACTGAGTCGATCATTAGCCATATCCTTTTTTACAAAAGGATTCCAGCAGGTCTGATTGAAGTGAGGAAAAGATATTCAAGGAATGAACCCTCCTGATCTCCCCTACACTGACTTCTGAAGTTCAGCCCTCAATGGAATGCAGTGAAGGGTAGCGTTGATGAATACTGAGCTGAAGGTTTGGGGCAGGAACAGGCAGGTCTGAGGAACGTACAACTTTACTAAGGAAAGGCAAATGCCAAATAGTCCTGGGTGTGAGAAATTGTGAGTGGCACTGCTCAATTGAGTGCCCAACATTTATGGAAATCTGCCTTGTTTGAGATCTTTCTTTATACATTTTTTAACCCTAGTCATGAAGTAGCTGGTCTTTTGTTGTTAAGAATGTGGACTATATAGTCAAATTGACGGCATATTGAAAAAATATTGAATTGAACTGTTAGGGATAAACTTAGTGTTTACAATGGCACACACAGTATAAAGGTTCTGGATCATGTATTTTCACAACTCACAACTTTTAAAACAGTTGTGAGTTTTTGTCTACTGAAAGTTTTATTCGGAAAGATGTTTCGTCAGCTGAACAAACGGTATGTTGTTAAACAACAGTACAATCGATTAAATGCACTGTAATTCTATCCCTCAGCTTTAGTTTTATATTCTGACAATATACAAATGGCTGGTGTTCGATTTATTTAGTTTATTATAGCAGTACTGGATAGGGCTGCACGATTAATCGAAATCGAACCGCAATCGTGATTTGGGTTATGTGCGATTATGAAAGCGCAAAGGGTGCGATTTTAATTAAATAAATATATGCACAGTGTGTTAGTGAAGAGCGGCTCTGTGATCAGTATTAAATGCTGCTCCGTCTGAAAGCACTGCGAGTTTGAGTCGCGTATAATGTGCGTTTGAAAAAGCAACACGCATCAAACATCTTCACAAAGTAGTAGTGCGAAGCGTTCGTAAACCTGTTGTCCAACAAAATACAACGTTTAATAACACGTTTTAACTCACTTCATATCGTCAGTCGAGTGAGGCAGACAATGCATTATTTTATAGTATTCTATACATTGATAAAGTCTATCAATCAGCACTACATACTTTATTATTATGAAAATACCCAAGAAGGCTTGAAGAACTCAGATACACCATATCTTGATGCAGTCGTGTTTATTGTCTTCATGTTTAATCAAAGCGTTTCTATCTTCTTTTTATTCAGCCTACAGCTAGGGCTGGGAATCGATTCCAAAAATAATCGGTTCCTCGATTCCAAAGTTTGGAATCGATTCCATCGAGGGGAATTGACTCCTCTTTAAGAGCCCTTTTCAGTTCAACAGAGTTCAGCATTAATTTGCCTCTCACTCACTAATAATGTTAGGAAGTCCATTTAATTTCTGCAACAGGTTCTTTCAGACAGTTAGTTTCAATGAACCAGTTAAAAATAAAGCAATTCAGCGGTTATTTTGCGTCATCGCGTAATGACGTCATTAGAACGTAATTCTAACTACTTAGTTTTATGGAATGCCACGCTGAAACATTCAAATAAAGCCATACGTGAACGCATATCGCTGATTATTAGCCTACCTTTCATTCACTTAGGTTAATGGTGTTTTTTGTCATTGTTTCCTTATGTGATCCTGCATCTTGGACAAGTTTATTACATTTTGCACCCAAGAACTCCATAATTTTAGCTTAAATCGTGAAACGGTTATGTTGTCCACAACGGTAGGTTTTGAGCGCTGCTTGGTCTAGGATAACAGATGCAGATGTGAGGGTCTTATTTTCATTTTAAATAAAATGCTGTTTCTATAATCCAATGATAATTCTGAAAAAAAATGCACCTAGAGCACAGATTAATGGCCGAGAGCCTGCTGTTTCTATAGTAACGAGCGCATCTGATTGACAAAAAAAAAAAAGCGCACTCTTATATCATTGTTTTTGTTAATATTGTGGTTATTTTGCCTCGTACATTCTGTGCAAAAGCACTTAAGTAAACCTGTGTCATTTAACTTAACTGTGCACATGCATTTTAGACATGTCATGTAGTTTTAACCATGCAATAAATCCACATCCTTGAATAATGTGCTATCCTGTTTATTTATTAAATCGCATTTACTGCTGGGCTATGGGCCATTTCAGGAGCATCCATAATTACAATTTCAAATCAGTCAGAGTTATTGAAATGTATCTTAATTTTACAAATAAAGTTTCAGAGAGGGATACTTTCTACACCCTTATATCCTGTGGTCACTCCGGGACTAGGTTCCTCCAGAATCGAAAACAATTGTTCCAAGAATCAATTCCGGAACCAGGAATCGGAATCGGAATCGATTCCAAAAATTCCAAAAGCAGCCCTACCTACAGCGCTAGCTTCACATTAGGGATTTCCTGAAAACTATTACTTCTCTGAGGCAAATGTGGAGTTTCTGCTCGAGGGCACCCTCTGGCTTCCAGTATGAATGAAACTTTTGGGTAAAAAATAAGAAAAATAATACTTCTCTCTAAATAAATTTATATGACAATCCATATGTTTTTCTTCAATGTACAGGAGTTTTTTCCCCACAGTGGATGCATAAGAGGCTCATATTTCATATTAAAGAAATAGACTTTAAGAAATTGATATCACAGATAAAAAGCACATATATTTTATAATAATAATTTTTTTTAACAATAAATCCTTAGACCTTTCTAATGATTTTTGGTCATAGGCTGTCTGCATATTAACAGGTAAACCAGCAGTTTTTTTTGTAAAATAAGTTTTTTTTTTGTAAAATATAAATATTATTATTATTATTATTATTATTATTATTATTATTACTATTATTATTATTATTATTATATTGTTATATTTATTCTTAAATACTTTTAATTTAATAATGAAAATGTTATTGTAATAGTGATATTTCTTATTTTGTTGAATATTTTTATTTAGCAATAATAATAATCATAATAATTATTATTAGTCATATTAATATATAAACACAAAATGTTATATACACACACTTTTCATTTGTAAAAAATAAAAAAAATCGCATTTTAAATCGCAAATCGCAATTTTAACCAGAATAATCGCAATTAGATATTTTTCCCAAATCGTGCAGCCCTAGTACTGGACGACCTTGAATAAAGATGGCAGAATTCATATTGTATCAGCTGAGCAGCTGGCATTGATATAAATGGGAATAGTAAAAGTTTCTCCAGGTATTATTGACCTCCTTGCTTACAAAGGCTGTGTGTGTATATATGTAAACTCTAATGTATTTAACACCCCACATTTGACTGTATGTGTTGCGGCAAACTGACAGCCTACAGAGAGCCTGGTTGACTGACCACTGATCTCAGGTTTCAGGTGAAGGCGTCTACCTCAGCCTGTCGGACTGCTTGAGTTACCCCATCAGTGTCAGCTAGACCGATGTCGTCCTCCTACACACTACCTTTAGGTGTCCAATGGTTACATGCTGATGGTTTGTCTGAAAACAGTAAAACTTTAGGAATTAAGACAAGATGATATGGAGGGTTAATCTGAAATATTCAAGAACAGGTAGATTTGTGTAACATCCTTTCAGTAATTAGTGTTTGTTGTACAGATTGTACAATGAAAGCCTCAATAATTTTCCTTTCAGAACTTTACATTTTTTTTTAAGATGCATTCAGTAGGCCTAGTTGTTTAGTTAGCATTAGCATCACTGTTTTGTGTGCTTTAAGTGCCAGTTAGTGATTGTTCATTTTGAAAGAATCTTTATTATGAACAACGAGTTGTCTCAGAGAGTGATTCGTTAATTTTGTGTTGACCGCTCATGCGCAACATCCCATAGGTTCTGTACAAGAAACAGAAATGATTAGTTCACCTCTCGAGTCTTCGGGTCCAAGTCGTTCGTTCTTTTGTCAAGTCACAGCCCTTATAGACTAAGGCTATTCTGTACCGGAAACAGAAATTATTAGTTCACCTCCTGAGTCTTCGGGTCTGAGTCGTTCATTCATACAGTGACAGCCCCATAGGCTAAGGCTATGCAGTCGATACCGGAAACAGAAATTATTAGTTCACCTCCCGAGTCTTCGGGTCTGAGTCATTCGTTCATTCGTTCATTTGTCATGTGACGGCCATATTGGATACAGAAATTAAAAAATAATTCCCAATAATTCCGTAGTTAGTAGGGTTGTGAAGAGATCTCGTGATATTAAAATGTGACGAGATTTCTCGACGAGGTGAAAAGCTCGGATCGGGAGGTGAGGTGAGGTGACTGGAGGTGGGCCTGAAGACCCAGCTAAGCAATGAATTAATAATTTTCTGTTTCTCATAATTTGGCCTTGGCTGCATTATAGTTTTTTTCTTATTTCTTATCTTTTCTTATCTTATTTTTCTAAATGTGATCAATGTTTGCGAAAGTTAATGTGTTGGGGAATTTGGCTATTAACATGTAAAGCCCCATTCACACCGCCAGCAACTTTATCGCTGTATGTTGCTAGTCTCTCTGTGAGACGCTTGGGCGTTTCTAGTGCTGTTGCTCTAATGTTATTGGTAGACTGCACGTCTGGCCATATCTTTAGAAAATGCAATCACAAATGATAAACTGAAATATCATTCTAATTTGTCTCTGTTGGAGAGTGTCGCAATATTAAACTACAGTAGTGCTCAGTGGCAGTACATGCAGTACATTGGCAGTACATCCAACCGGCCTCAGAACCGCAGACCACGTGTAACCACACCAGCCCAGGACCTCCACATCCAGCATCTTCACCTCCAAGATCGTCTGAGACCAGCCGCCCGGACAGCTGCTGCAACAATCGGTTTGCATAACCAAAGAATTTATGCACAAACTGTCAGAAACCGTCTCAGGGAAGCTTGTCGTTCTCATCGGGGTCTGACTACAGTTCGTTGTCGTAACCGACTTGAGTGGGCAAATGCTCACATTCGATGGCGTCTGGCACTTTGGAGAGGTGTTCTCTTCACGGATGAATCCCGGTTTTCACTGTACAGGGCAGATGGCAGACAGCGTGTATGGCCTCATGTGGGTGAGCGGTTTGCTGATGTCAACGTTGTGGATCGAGTGGCCCATGGTGGCGGTGGGGTTGGGCAGGCGTATGTTATGGACAACGAACACAGAGATCCTGAGGCCCATTGTTGTGCCATTTATCCATGACCATCACCTCATGCTGCAGCATGATAATGCACAGCCCCATGTTGCAAGGATCAGTACACAATTCCTGGAAGCTGAAAACATCCCAGTTCTTGCATGGCCAGCATACTTACTGGACATGTCACCCATTGAGCATGTTTGGGATGCTCTGGATCAGCGTATACGACAGCGTGTTCCAGTTCCTGCCAATATCCAGCAACTTCGCACAGCCATTGAAGAGGAGTGGACCAACATTCCACAGGCCACAATCAACAACCTAATCAACTCTATGCGAAGGAGATGTGTTGCACTGCGTGAGGCAAATGGTGGTCACACCAGATACTGACTGGTTTTCGGACCCCCCCAATACAGTAAAACTGCACATTTTAGAGTGGCCTTTTATTGTGGTCAGCCTAAGGCACACCTGTGCAATAATCATGCTGTTTAATCAGCATCTTGACACAAACACAGATTTAGACAGATTTGTGAACAATATTTGAGAGAAATAGGCCTTTTGTGTACATAGAAAAAGTCTTAGATCTTTGAGTTCAGCTCATGAAAAATGGGGGCAAAAACAAGTGTTGCGTTTATAATTTTGTTCAGTGTGTGTGTGTGTGTGTGTGTGTGTGTGTGTGTGTGTGTGTATATATGTGTATGTATGTGTATGTTTTGTTTGTACAAATAACTTTATTAACATTATAAGTGAACCACAAGGAACATATTAAAAAATCCATGTCATGACCCCTTTAAATCAGACTGTCCTTTCTCCTCTAAGCCATGCTTTCTGTTTGCAGCTGTTGTCTGCCTTCCTCCTTCTGAAATAAGCTTCAAGATATCCAGCTAACAAAGTTTTAATACAGTAGTTAAAGGGACAGTTCACTCTAAAATTAAGGGTCATCATTTACTTACACTCTCATGCTGTTCCATATCCACATAGTGTTATTTTTCTTTCTGTTGACTTCCTGCAAATACTTGTTGTGAACACCCTGTTAATTGCTAAACATTTAGCATTTGGCTTGATTTCTCAGTGATCTTATCTTAACCGGTACAAGCATGCTGCCACAAGCTTGTTGAGCTCTTTGTTCAAACATGCTTTATGTTCTAATGTGTGATTTAAAAACCACAAGAACAGCTTGCTAATGTTTTTACTTTAAAAAAAAAAATAAATAAATACATATCTGAATTAACAACATGCTAACCTAACCTGAAAGTGTCTTTCTTGCACTTTTTTGTCCCCCCATATTTACCTAATTTCAAGCTGAATTTGTTACTGTCATGTTTCTGCTTGATATTAATCTGAAATAACCAGGCTGTCTGTGTCTGTGTGGGATTCAGTGCTTGGCCTCTCTGAGCGCCATGCCGAGCTAAAGCAAAGCCCAGTTCATAATAGTCCTCTCAGGTTTCTGTTTTCACTAATAGGGGCAGGTTCACCTAGGTAACCAAATTTCCATCTGGATTCAAACTTCTAATGTGTCTTTTCATCCTCCCCTTCATGCTTTCGAGAAAAAAATCAAACAAGTTAAAGTTTACTTAAAGAAAAATCACAACAAAGTTTTGTGCATTTGTTTAAGTGGCCGAGCAGGATCTCACCGCCTGCTTTGTTTATTGAAATGAACAGGCCACCTGCACGTCAACACAAGCTTTTTAGCTGATTGATTTCAAATATTTCTGAGGGTATGGTGCTCAGCATGTTGAATTTTGCAATGGACATAATATTCAGACTGATTATTAACAAAATATGCAAAATCATTTTTATTGGAATAGGGAAATTCTATGGAAAAATCATTGTCGCTGATGATTCCTGAAGTTTTGGGGTTTGGAGTTTGGGGTTGTATATGTCAAAGTACATGTTTATTAAACCTAAGGGGCAGTTAGCAGTCACAAGTTACCAACCCAATTTAATGAGAAAATGTAAATATTTTACATTGACAAATCGGTGGCTCATTTGTATGCGCACGATTTGAGAACTACATTAAGAGATGAGAGCAAGTCTCACAGTCCTCATGTAAATTCTACTTGCACATAACATTATCAACACAGCCAGTCAATTTTATATTTTATGTAAGGCGATTTTTAAACTGTCCACTCACACTAATGGGTCACCTGATGTTGTCGGGAGCCGACCAAGTTGTTTTAGTTTAGCTCAAAGTGCGTGGAAGCACAGTGAAGTTGCGATTCCAAGTTTGAGTGCAATCGTGACATTGCAGAGAGAGCGCATTCGCAGATGTACATGGATGCAAATATGGAGATTTAATCTCACAGTAATCTCAAGGAATGGTTTGCTACATTTTATAAATTTGAATATGCTTACGGCACAGTGTAAAGTCTTTTCTCTTGCTAGAACATCCATTAGTCACTCTCAAGAGAGTGGCTGGGAAAACTTAAATGTTGTAGTCCTTTATTCTTAGGGAAAGTACGGTAAATTTCCCTGATACAA
This sequence comes from Coreius guichenoti, assembly GCA_039654105.1. NCBI lineage: Eukaryota > Metazoa > Chordata > Actinopteri > Cypriniformes > Gobionidae > Coreius > Coreius guichenoti. The sequence goes on from CM077169.1 coordinate 31,339,872, forward strand.
TGTCTAATTAATGCATTCGTATGGATATATGAAACATGAGAGATGATCAATCACAATTGTTTTTAGTTTCTCTTTTACAGTACCTAATAAGCAAGCATTTTTCTCTTACTGTATCTTGGCAATACTGTATCTTGAAAAAACACTGGAAATTTTTCATTAATTTATCAAGACATGATACATATATTGCTGCTTTGTTTAGCCAGTGTAAAAACGAAATGTAAAAATTAGAAACCTGTTACCACATTTAGTTAAGACTATCAGATAAACACCACTTTTATTTTCTGAGGCACAGATACTTGATATTTTTGCAGTCAGATGCAGTGTTATGTATTATGTGAGAGTGTTTGGACTGTAAAACTCTTCCAGGGGCTTGTGGTGTGATGACTTGATTAAAAATTCAGATCTCTCCCTGAGAAGAAGATTAATACTGTCTTGATCTGGAAAAGCCTCTAAGCAACAGGGAACTGGTCATGTTTAAAAGGATTCAGTAGCTTTTGAATGACATTATTTTTTAAAGCTTTTTAAGTGTTTACGTCATAAGATTCACAAATCTTCATCCTGCTTTTGAAATGATCTTTGATAATCCATCGTAAACTCCGTTAAACCTGCCTTAAGTATCAGAATTTAAGAATCTTGCATCTTATCCTTATTTATTTCTAAATATACATTATTCCCCCTCTCAGTAATACCAGATTATGTGCAAGTTCCTCTGCTGCTCCAAACCCAAACATTATGTGTTTGTGTGGCTACGTGACAGAACCCCTATTGAGGGGTCTATTTACAGACTACTCCACATGTCCACAGTGAGAGGAGGATCCCTGGAGTCAGCTTTGCGGTCGATAGACAATGCTTCTCCTAATTTGATCAGTGCTCATTGATTCGTTAAGCCATGCTCGCAATTACTGAGCTCATTCCCAGGCATTCCTCTAGTGTCAATGTCATGAGACGAGCTGTGTTCTATAAGATCAGTCCACTTGGGGTGCCATGTCTAATGGACCCGGGCAGCTTATAGACCAGAAAGAGCATCTGACTCTTCTCCAGCTGCCCATTGTGTGGGTTTGCTAATGCAGATTACTGTTTAAAGTTTTGGAGCAAAAATGGGAGAGAAAAATCTCTTTCTGGCGACACTGCAAAATTTAGAGGGCGAAATCCTGTACATTCTGATTGATGAATCCGAACGTAGTGTTTACATGAACTCTAAATAAAGCGATCAGGTTGATTTGCACATTTATATGTCACAAGCTTCTGATCGGATTTTAATCATTAATCATGTGACATACACAAATATACAGAGTTTCCAGCTGTTGTTGCATACTAACCATCCTCCTTTTCTTTGTTTTAAAAAGCAGACTTAATATTTATCAATTTCGGGTCCTTATTAGGAGACGACGAGCATATGAACCGTTATGCCGTGCTGCTTATATTTATCAAGCAGTAAAAACGCCCATTCCTGCGCCCAAAACAAGGCGTCTGAGGAGTCCGAAACAAGGACTGGTGGGATGTTGTCCTGCTCCACTTCACAGACAATGAATGGAAAGGGAATTTTAGAATGACGGGACACTTATTTATGACACTTTATTCAGCAGGAAGAGCAGCTCGTTCTGCACATCATATGTAATTACACTATTTCTATGTCATTGCACATGCATAGTACTCTCCAGTTTCGTTTTTCAATCCGATCAAGTGTTTGTTTCCTCTCGCTTGATTACAAAAGGAATTAAAGCAAGCAGCATTTATCGGGGTTCAAGCATTTAAGGCCTTTAAGCACATGGGTAAAAAGATATTATATTTAACAAGCATGTCACCACTTAGAAAACTTAGGAAACCAATAGTAATTTATAAAAGATCATATAAGAGATTCCGTCAAGAATCATTTTGTACAGATGTAAATAATGTATGTTGGATTGATGTATATAAGGAAAATCATCATGATAATGCATTGTCAGCATTTGAAAGATTATTTTACCCTTTGGTGGACAAACATGCACCTATGCAAAAATGTAGAGTGAAGAATGTTAGGGCACCATGGATTGATAATGAGTTGAAAAGCATTATGATTGAGAGAGATGTGGCAAAGGGTACAGCAAACAGAACTGGGAACGAGGAGGATTGGGAAGTCTATTGCAAATTAAGAAATCAAGTAAGTAATATTAATAGGAAAAAGAAAAGAATGTTTTACGAAGTTAAAATAAGTGAATGTAAATATGATGTAAAAAAAAATGTGGAGTACAATCAATGAAATAATGGGTAGGAAATCAAGTCCAACTCCTTTTATTGATACAGGTGACTCATTTTTAAGTAAACCATATGAAATTGTAAATCATTTTGCAAATGATTTGTTCATAAATAAAGTTGATCAATTAAGAGAAGAAATATTGTTTGGCAGAACCAGTTTGCCACATCTTTAATATCAGTATTGAAAAATGGATTTTCCCTTTAGCTTGGAAAGATGCAAAAAGGTTATTCCTCTACAGAAAAATGCAGCACTGGGTTTTAATGGTCATAATAGTCTACCAATAAGTTTGCTCGCAGTTCTTAGCAAAGTATTGAAAATGATAGTTTGTGAGCAAATTCAAGTCTTCTTTAAGGAGAATAATTTTCAGCATGCATAACAGGAACAGCATTAACACAGGTGACAGATGATTGCTTAGCACATATTGATGACAATAACTTAGTAGGAGCAGTATTGTTAGATTTTAGCTCAGCTTTTGATGTACTGGATGATAAATTATTGTTGGATAAACTGAAATGTTACAAATTTACTTCTCATACTGTACTGGTTTAAAAGTTATCTGTCTAATAGGAGACTGTGTATTTTATAATGGAAGATATTCAGATGTGAAAGAGTTGCAATGTGGTGTTGGTAATAAGTTGGTTCAAAACTTGACAAACTAAAAGGATCAAATTTTAAATTTAAATTCAAGCCACAGTTAAATCTGTCTGTAAAGAGAATGCCTATTAACCAGGTAGAGGAAATAAGACTTCTTGGAGTTATATTAGGCAGTAGGCTGAAGTTGTCAAAACTAGAAAATATAGATAGATCTATAGATAGATAGAAGAGGTTTGTCAGATATTAAGAGATGTGCAGACTTTTTACTACAACACTGTATTTGTCAAATTGTGCAAACAATGGTTCTTATTTAGATCATTACACAGTGGTGTGGTCGAGTGCATCAAGTAAATTAGTAAAATTAGTAATTAGTCCAGAACAGAGCCGCACGACTCACTTTAAGCTGTAACTGAAGGGCTAATATAATAAGAATGCACAAAACTTTAGGTTGGTCACTGGTGAATGATTGTCTGTCTGCTTTGTTTTATAAGAAATATTTCTGTACTGTCAACTTTTGTATAGTAGTACTAGTCATAATTTTAACAGCAGGCATCCATTAAAGGGATGTTTTTACTTTCTGTTTTGAAAATCACTGCAAAACAACAGACTGTAATGTATAGAGGAATGATTTACCATCTTTAACAAGTAAGTTTACATTTTTTTTTAAAGGAACATTTAATGGCACAATATAAATTGTTAATTTTGGAATGAATTTTGGGTTTGTATGTTTCATTGACTTGACATTTTATTGTTGTTGATTTAATGTAGTTTTGTATTTTTTACTTGTTGGGAGTGGGACCCCAGGAAGAGTAGCCACTGCCTGGGTAGTCAAATAAAAATAGACAAATAAACTTAGATCATAGATGGAAAAGACCATTTACACCCAATACAGACAATTTACTAAGGAAAAATGTTTTTTAAAGTTTCTTTGACAGTTATAGCACCATGTCTTTCCCAATCTCCACCACTTTTTTTAGGTGTCCTCAGAGTGTGCCCATACATATGTGTGTCAAATTTGTTGTAAATATCTCATTTCATTTTGAAGTTATAGACACTTATATTTATGAGAGCATAAAAATGACCCATGATTGACATTGATTAGATTTTTTTGCCACTTCCCCTCAATTTTTACATTTGGGCATTATTGTTTAGCTATCGACCTTTGTTTTTGAATTTCCTGTGGTGGTTTCGTCTGGATCGGATTAACAGTTTAGAAGATATTCGTTAAATCACACCGTTGCACAAACCCTAAGGTGAAACCTGGCATGTTTGGTATCGTTGGACTCGGCAAGGATTCAAGAGTCTAAGGAGGTTACTCCCGTGACTATTGAACTAATGGTTGGGTGCGGTTATAGACATGTTCATGTTTTTTTTCCTGTTATATCGGCACCAAGTGCCCAATCGAAGCAATCATTTTCATGTGACCTCAGACTGAGCTCATACACACGTGTGCTGAGTTTAGCGAAAATATCTTGTTCCGTTCATGAGTTATAGCCATTTTAGTAAAAGTGGCACCGGTCACATCGAACATTTTGGTTCCCCTTAGCGACCGTGAATTGAAATTTTCTATTTTTTAAAAAAAAAATTTTTTATGATGATTTATTGATAGTAACTCTCCAGAAATCAGCACTATGTGCTTGAACCCCTAATAAACCACCCCTTACAATCCGAATGAAATTTTAATCAGATCTGGCGAATTCATTCCGATTGACGTGTCTACATGTGACTAGTCTGATTGCAATCGGATTATTAGGGTCCATGTAAACGCAGCTAGTGTTATTCAACTATAATTTAACACGCATGACAATCAGTTTATTAATTGACTTTTATGGAGAATAGGCGTTTGCAAATTTGTAAGACACACATGTTTTAAGTATCTTGTTGATGTTTTTTCTGAACTGGTATAAGATGTGGTGCAAAATGGAAAACAATTTCAGCCTCTTAATGGAACGCTCCATCCTAGCACTGGAGATTAGTCTGTTATTGTTCACTTCCTCTTGTGTGAACTGTCCATTGACAAGGAAAGACGGGATGTTCAGCAAAATGCTGAGAATTGTGAATCCCTTGTCTGTCATAACCATATCACCTGGTTGTAGGTGTTGGAGAAGTCCACAGTCACCTGTTATTGCCTTGTTTGAGGCACTCCCATCATACAGGTCACTGGCAAAGGTAATTATTCCATTGGGAGCTACACCGATTAGAGCCTTCAGTGTGGTCCGTCCAGTACAATTGACTGGCGTCAAGCCTCTCTGTGTTACAGACAGCAACCTCTGTGCAGTCAAGCACTATCCTACAATTAGGAAAGAGCTGGAAACAGTCTGGCAATGATGTTTGATTCTTGGCTGTGGAGGGGATGTTGTTCTCAAGCAGACCGACATACAAAATGTCATACAGAGCACTAACGATGGTGGTAAAGATGTTGGTTACTGTGGCTGTGCTACAATTAAACCTTGTTGCCAGGTCTATGTGGCCATAATTAAGCCTAAGCTTCATTTAAAGGGTTAGTTCACCCAATGAAAATTACCCTGTCAAATTTAGCTGAAATTTAGCTAATTTGACTGCACTTTAAGACTTAATGCTTATTTAGATGACTTGCTGCTTCATTAGTTCACATGTAGGAAATATGAAAACATAAATGTAAAAAAAAAAATTGACAAAAGGACCTACAGTACTGATGCAACGTGAGAAAAATGATTATGATACGTACATTAATATATGATTGCATCTGCAAGGCCCTATTGAAGACTAACTTTGTGTGTGTATTCACATGTGGAGCACTCATGTTTTCCAACAAATTTTAATCTTATTTTGTTTTGTTTTATTTTATTTATATTTTATGTGCACTGAAAAAAAAATGTATGTTTTACTTTAAAACAATTTTCACTCAGAAATGCAAATTATTTGCAAGTAACGCATTGATTTAAAATGTGATATTTTAAAGTAGAAAGACTGAAAGGCATTTTTACAGTGTAGTATTATGGTATTGTTTCAAAGTAACAGTTAATTATATAGATGTATGGCATATAATACTTTATGTATGTAATAGTTGTAAGTTTCACCAAAATCTGATTCATACACATTTTTATAATTTGCACATCTTCTCATATTAGTTTTCTCATGAGTTCCTCCAGTTCTCAGAGTTCTTGTAATTACAGGGATGGGCTTGATGTGGGATTCCTGCTTTGATGTGAGCGTACAGTGATCCATAGGGTCACAATGGCGCTGTCTGTTCTCCTCCAGAGCTCACTTATCACAGCTCTCAACTTCTTGCTGAGAGCAGAGCTCCAGTGATCTCCACACAATACAGTGCATTATCTGCAGGAGGTAGTTATCTGCTAGTATTGTCATAACCTTATGACCCTTTGACCCTTCACACCATAAACAACTGAAGTTGTTCCAAGCTGTTGCAGATGATTAATTTGTGTTCCTTTTAAAGGGATAGTTCACCCAAAAATGAAAATTAGCCCATGATTTACTCACCCTCAAGTCATCCTAGGTGTATATGACATTCTTCTTTCAGACGAATACAATCGGAGTTATATTAAAAAAGTCCTGGCTAATCCAAGCTTTATAATGGCAGTGATTGTTGTTCTGTTTTTTTCATTAAAAAAAAAAATCTGTCCGTCATATAACTGCTCCACACGGCTCCGGGGGGTTAATAAAGGCCTTCTGAAGCGAATCGATGCGTTTGTGTAAGAAAAATATCCATATTTAAAACTTTATAAAAAGTAAAGTTCCGGCTGATCGCCTTCCGTATTCAATTTATGGAAAAAGTGTTGAAAGTGCCTCTGCAGTTCAAAATGCTTACGCTACCAGTTACGCTCGTCAGACGTAGCGTAAGCATTTTGAACTGGCTGATGAGCGTAACTGGTACTTTCAACTGCAGAGAACTGCAGAGGCACTTTCAACACTTTTTCCATAAATATGGATATTTTTCTTACATAAACACATCGATTTGCTTCAGAAGGCCTTTATTAACCCCCCCAGAGCTGTGTGGAGCACGTTATATGACGGACAGATGCATTTTTATGGACTTCAAAAACAGAACAACAATCACTGCCATTATAAAGCTTGGATTAGCCAGGACTTTTTTAATATAACTCCGATTTTATTCGTCTGAAAGAAGAATGTCATATACACCTAGGATGACTTGAGGGTGAGTAAATCATGGGCTAATTTTCATTTTTGGGTGAACTATCCCTTTAAGGAATCTGAAGCAATTTTCCAAAATTGCATTTCTGAGCCATATAATAATGGAAATTAATGCTCGTGGAGTGGACTGGGCATATAAAAGCGATTGAGGTGGACTAATAAAAATAAAGTCTTTAATCTCTGTGTATTCTTGGTGTAATGATAACTTGCGTTTAGAGCTTTGCTGAAAGCTCTTACAGATTTTTGTTTATACAAGTTGAAGGTTTGGTGAAATATATTGCTCTTTGTGTGTATATTTCTGATCAGCTGCACATGTGTGCACTCTGAAAAGTTTGAAATGACTAGTCACAGCTGTCAGCAGCACCATTCAACATGTCTGAGCATCAGAAACATTAAACAGGCATCATCATGTCCATTTGCAATTCAGCTTTAACTGAAGGAGACAGTTAAATTTATAGTATGTCAGATATCATGGATGGTGACTACAGCAGAGAACCAGCTGCTGTTTCATCCGTGTATGTTTATACATTCCTATGCCCGTGTTTGTTGTGTTCTTTTTATTCTTTAAATGTCAACGGATTAGTCGACATCAATATCTCTTTTTCTTTCCCCAGGCAGTGCTTGTCATCTGTTAAAGGGGTTTCCTGCATGCTTTATTTGGAGATCATAAGCTCTGAAAACTGTGGGTATTCTCACATCTCAACAACAGGTGATCTTTTTGTTCGTTTCTTCTTCTTTTTTTTCTTACTGAACGAGCCAGCCATTTTGGGCAATCGAATGCAAGAAGGCTGTTGTTTTAAGTCAGTTTGGCCTCAATATCTTTGTTTTTTTTCTTCCATGGGTGTTTATTTAGAGGCTTGTTTGTGGTTTTACTTTAGTTGCTTGTGTGTGAGTCCTCAGACCGAGACCTTTTGTGAACATACTGGATTTGTCAATGGTTAGATGCTGCTGACACGCTGTCAACCACAACACTCATTATACCTTTCAGTTTGAGCACACAAGAGTCCATTTACAGACTATGTCTCTTTCAAAAGAACTAGGGAAAGCACCACACACACACTTAAATCTGGTAAATGATTATTTTGCTGTCCTCAGCTAACCATTTCAGTTATTCTTGTTTTGTAGTCTAAACGGCTTCTTTTCATGTCTTCTTTATGAATCTCAGTTGGGTTATTATGGGTTATTGTTCAAAAGTTTTGGGTTGGTAAGATTTTTATTATTTTTGAAAAGTCTCTTTTGCTGTCAAGGCTTTGATTTAAAATACAGTAATATTGGGAATTACAATTTAAAATAACCGTTTTTAATATGACAAAGCTGAATTTTCAGCATCATTACTCCAGTCTTCAGTGTCACATGATCCTTCAGAAATCATTCTAATATAACAGTCGTGCTGCTTAATACTTTTGTGGAAACTGACACTTTTTTTCAGGTTTCTTTGAATAGAAAGATTAAAAGAACAGCATTTGGGTAGTTGACAACTAAGCAGTAAAAAAACGTTTTTTTTGAACATTTTTACTGAAATGTGTCCTATGGTGTGACAGAAAGAATTAAGAATATAGGGGTGTCACACCAAAGGACAACATAAATTAACACTTTTCCAAAAAAGTTAAATATTTGAACAATTCTGAGACAAAATCTTACCATGTGCACATGTCATGGGCTTCACCGTAACATGACCTTGAATGGGGTCCTTCAACTAATTAAACTTGTCAGTGGAATTGCCTGATTTAAAATCAGTTTGATATGGTGTCACACCGGAGGACATGGTTTTCAGTGACAAAATGTATCAGGTTCCTACACTTTTAGAAATATATAGATGAAAAAAATGATTGTCATTTACTAAAATAGACACTTGTAAAATTATGCATTTGTATGCTTTTCTTTTTAATTTTTAAAAGTTGTAATTTATTGGACCATGCTTGAGACAGTGACACCATAGGACAATATGTGAGATTTGGCTCAAAAATGTAAAAAATCTAAAGACAAAGCAGTTTTTATAACAACAGGTCCATGTAAGACAAATAAATGTTTAACCATTTACTGCATTTTAAAGGATGACAATACTAATTATATTCATTTTTATCTTGTGTGACAGTGAAACTGTTATGTCACGACAACAACCCATTTATTTGAAATAGAAAACTTTTGTAAAATAATAAATGTCTTTACTGTCAAATTAATACAACCTTGCTGAATAAAAGTAAAACGCCTTACTGACCATTGATCGGCTGATGACATATGCCGATATGGGAAGCATGTCAAAGCCCAATCTAAGTATTCATGCATCTCCTTGCACTATTGTTCAGCCCATTCCTGCCTCAGTTGTTATACAGGAAGCAATTAAAATATTTACTGCTAGATTGTGTCTAATGCATTCGTTCTAGTCATGAGAGGTTTTGCAGAGCAAGCTTCAGTGTTCTGACAGTCCGACAGATCCCATGGGGAGAATGGGACGGGTGGAAAAGTGTGTGTGTGCGTGTGTGTGTTGGATGGCAGTTACATGGTTTAAATGTGGGGGTTTCCTCAAACTGGCTTCGTCTACCAGTGGCTTACCCAGATGGGATCCTCAGTTTCTCTTCCTTGACTGTGTGGTGAGACAAATCACTTCACTGTGACAACACCATTATCTACGTCTTTCCCACACTTGCTGCCAGTAAACAACCGAAATCTGTTAACCTATTTCAGACACCTAATATCTTTTTTTTTTTTTTTAAACCTAAGACTTTTCATAAATTGCGTTTGGTGGGTCAGAATTGTTAAGGTTTCTACTTAATTTCTTTTCCCACCAAGTGCTCCTCTGGTCTTTCATTTTCAGATAACATTATACGGCTTATCAATTAGCCATGGGAATACTTTGTTCTGCGTGTCATTCGACCTTAAAGAGCATCTCTCGGTTCCTGCTGATAAGCTCATGGCATATTGGTCCGCTCAATATCAGCATGAATGGCTGAAGGAAGCCATTTAATGGCCATCCTTGGCCATGACGTCACCTCACAAGTCCCTCTGGACCATCTCTATAACTGGAGACAAAAGACTACTAGAGTAGTGACCGGCTAGTGGATATCCAATCTGACTCTGAGACTCAAATATTGGGGTTAAACAGCTGGTCCAGTCAGCACTCAACAGATGGCTTTGCATAAACAGTAGATGAGGGTTAGAAAATGAATTCGGAGGGAATACATTAAACCACTAACAAGATCATTTGACACATTAATGTTAATTTGTTATTGCGTCTCTTTTTCAATCTGGAAGCTGTTTTGGTAGCTGCGGTTGAGCCAATTGTTGCTTTCCTGCTTTCTGTTGTTGGCATCTATTGGGGTGAGTTTTACAAAGCGTATCGGAGTACCTCCCTGAAACATATTGTTGCCTCCTTTATGGTTGCTCACTCGATTGAAAGCATAGCAGATGAATGATTTCCCAAACTTTCACAGGGGATGCTCTGGGTCTTTGTTGTGCTGATTTTTGGCAGGGGAACAGCTGTGGAGGCTTCAGGATCATAGCGAGCAGAGGGAAAATTGATTTTTAACGCATTTCAGACAAAACCTGGTGGGATGATTGTGCTAAATGAACAGTTAAATGAAATGTACCTGAGTTCGTGTATGTTGAACCAGTCCCTTCTGCTGGTAATTGTTTTTATTTTTTTTATTTTTTTTTTAGGGTTAATGTCCATTGGATGCCAAGCAGTAAGGTGTGCCTATTCCATGCATTTCCCAGCCAAATCCACCCCTCTCTTCCCACCCCCTGGAATGGGCCCTTTCTCATTAGCACCATTATAGCCTAGCCAGCTCAAGTGGTTAAGCCAAACAAAACCCTTTAGCCTTTAAGCCTAGCTCTAATTAAGGCTGGCAAGGTGTGTTTAGCATTGGAATTTCTCCTGCTTCTTTGTAACTGCTGTCTAAAACATTCCTGTAGTCTGTCAACAAGGAGCACCCTTTGGGTTTCCAATTTTTTTTTTTTTTTTTTTTTTTTTTTTTTTTGTCTTGTAAACCATGAATCTTAATTTGGAATTAGCATGTAGTTGGGAAATGTAGGAACAAAACATCCTTTGAATTATTACATTTTATTTTTTTTATTTGTGTGTATATATATATATAATGTATGTATATGTGTGTATATATATGTATATACATGTATATGTATGTATATGTATATATATGTGTATATATATGTATATATATGTGTATGTGTGTGTGTGTATATATATGTATGTATATATGTATATATATATATATATATATATATATATATATATATATATATATACACACATATATATATACACACATATATATATACACACATATATATATACACACATATATATATACACACATATATATATATACACACATATATATATATACACACATATATATACACACACATATATATACACACACATATATATACACACACATATATATACACACACATATATATATATATATATACACACACATATATATATATATATATACACACACATATATATATATACACACACACATATATATATATATACACACACACATATATATATATATACACACACACACATATATATATATATATATGTATATTTGTGTGTGTGTGTGTGTATATATATGTGTGTGTGTGTGTATATGTGTGTGTATATATATATATATATACACATATACATATACACTCACCTAAAGGATTATTAGGAACACCATACTAATACTGTGTTTGACCCCCTTTCGCCTTCAGAACTGCCTTAATTCTACGCGGCATTGATTCAACAAGGTGCTGAAAGCATTCTTTAGAAATGTTGGCCCATATTGATAGGATAGCATCTTGCAGTTGATGGAGATTTGTGGGATGCACATCCAGGGCACGAAGCTCCCGTTCCACCACATCCCAAAGATGCTCTATTGGGTTGAGATCTGGTGACTGTGGGGGCCATTTTAGTTCAGTGAACTCATTGTCATGTTCAAGAAACCAATTTGAAATGATTCGAGCTTTGTGACATGGTGCATTATCCTGCTGGAAGTAGCCATCAGAGGATGGGTACATGGTGGTCATAAAGGGATGGACATGGTCAGAAACAATGCTCAGGTAGGCCGTGGCATTTAAACGATGCCCAATTGGCACTAAGGGGCCTAAAGTGTGCCAAGAAAACATCCCCCACACCATTACACCACCACCACCAGCCTGCACAGTGGTAACAAGGCATGACGGATCCATGTTCTCATTCTGTTTACGCCAAATTCTGACTCTACCATCTGAATGTCTCAACAGAAATCGAGACTCATCAGACCAGGCAACATTTTTCCAGTCTTCAACTGTCCAATTTTGGTGAGCTCGTGCAAATTGTAGCCTCTTTTTCCTATTTGTAGTGGAGATGAGTGGTACCCGGTGGGGTCTTTTGCTGTTGTAGCCCATCCGCCTTAAGGTTGTGCGTGTTGTGGCTTCACAAATGCTTTGCTGCATACCTCGGTTGTAACGAGTGGTTATTTCAGTCAAAGTTGCTCTTCTATCAGCTTGAATCAGTCGGCCCATTCTCCTCTGACCTCTAGCATCAACAAGGCATTTTCGCCCACAGGACTGCCGCATACTGGATGTTTTTCCCTTTTCACACCATTCTTTGTAAACTCTAGAAATGGTTGTGCGTGAAAATCCCAGTAACTGAGCAGATTGTGAAATACTCAGACCGGTCCGTCTGGCACCAACAACCATGCCACGCTCAAAATTGCTTAAATCACCTTTCTTTCCCATTCTGACATTCAGTTTGGAGTTCAGGAGATTGTCTTGACCAGGACCACACCCCTAAATGCATTGAAGCAACTGCCATGTGATTGGTTGATTAGATAATTGCATTAATGAGAAATTGAACAGGTGTTCCTAATAATCCTTTAGGTGAGTGTATATACACAAACCCGATTCCAAAAAAGTTGGGACACTGTACAAATTGTGAATAAAAAAGGAATGCAATAATTTACAAATCTCATAAACTTATATTTTATTCACAATAGAATATAGATAACATATCAAATGTTGAAAGTGAGACATTTTGAAATGTCATGCCAAATATTGGCTCGTTTTGGATTTCATGAGAGCTACACATTCCAAAAAAGTTGGGACAGGTAGCAATAAGAGGCCAGAAAAGTTAAATGTACATATAAGGAACAGCTGGAAGACCAATTTGCAACTTATTAGGTCAATTGGCAACATGATTGGGTATAAAAAGAGCCTCTCAGAGTGGCAGTGTCTCTCAGAAGTCAAGATGGGCAGAGGATCACCAATTCCCCCAATGCTGCGGCGAAAAATAGTGGAGCAATATCAGAAAGGAGTTTCTCAGAGAAAAATTGCAAAGAGTTTGTAGTTATCATCATCTACAGTGCATAATATCATCCAAAGATTCAGAGAATCTGGAACAATCTCTGTGTGTAAGGGTCAAGGCCGGAAAACCATACTGGATGCCCGTGATCTTCGGGCCCTTAGACGGCACTGCATCACATACAGGAATGCTACTGTAATGGAAATCACAACATGGGCTCAGGAATACTTCCAGAAAACATTGTCGGGGAACACAATCCACCATGCCATTCGCCATTACCGGCTAAAACTCTATAAACTCTAAAAGAAGCCATATCTAAACATGATCCAGAAGCGCAGGCGTTTTCTCTGGGCCAAGGCTCATTTAAAATGGACTGTGGCAAAGTGGAAAACTGTTCTCTGGTCAGATGAATCAAAATTTGAAGTTCTTTTTGGAAAACTGGGACGCCATGTCATCCGAACTAAAGAGGACAAGGACAACCCAAGTTGTTATCAGCGCTCAGTTCAGAAGCCTGCATCTCTGATGGTATGGGGTTGCATGAGTGCGTGTGGCATGGGCAGCTTACACATCTGGAAAGGCACCATCAATGCTGAAAGGTATATCCAAGTTCTAGAACAACATATGCTCCCATCCAGACGTCGTCTCTTTCAGGGAAGACCTTGCATTTTCCAACATGACAATGCCAGACCACATACTGCATCAATTACAACATCATGGCTGCGTAGAAGGATCCGGGTACTGAAATGGCCAGCCTGCAGTCCAGATCTTTCACCCATAGAAAACATTTGGCGCATCATAAAGAGGAAGATGCGACAAAGAAGACCTAAGACCGTTGAGCAACTAGAAGCCTGTATTAGACAAGAATGGGACAACATTCCTATTCCTAAACTTGAGCAACTTGTCTCCTCAGTCCCCAGACGTTTGCAGACTGTTATAAAAAGAAGAGGGGATGCCACACAGTGGTAAACATGGCCTTGTCCCAACTTTTTTGAGATGTTGATGCCATGAAATTTAAAATCAACTTATTTTTCCCTTAAAATGATACGTTTTCTCAGTTTAAACATTTGATATGTCATCTATGTTGTATTCTGAATAAAATATTGAAATTTGAAACTTCCACATCATTGCATTCTGTTTTTATTCACAATTTGTACAGTGTCCCAACTTTTTTGGAATCGGGTTTGTAGATATACATATACATATACATATACATATACATCAAATGTTTAATTAGTTACTGCTAGACAAAAATAATCAATTTTATTTTGATAAAAAAATTAATTAAAATGATGCTTTGTTTCTATAATTCCCAGTATTTTTAATATCTTATCAAATAATTAACTTTACATGTATATCTCAATATATAAATAGTTACTGCTACATAAAATTAAAACATTTATAAAATCAGAAAATATATCTCTTTAAAATCTTGTAAAATAATCATGTATGTATAGTTACATGATTATTTTACAAGATTTTAAAGATATTACAAAATAGTGGTCTGATGTATTTTCAAATGTTTCTAATTATACATTACTATAGATAAACTATTATATTATATACTATATACTATTATATTTTGTAAACTATTATAAACTAATATTTTATGTATAATATGCATATTGAAAATATATTGTATTAAGTGTGTGTGTGTGTGTGTGTGTGTGTGTGTGTGTGTGTATATATATATATATATATATATATATATATATATATATATATATATATATATATATATATACACACTCACCTAAAGGATTATTAGGAACACCTGTTCAATTTCTCATTAATGCAATTATCTAATCAACCAATCACATGGCAGTTGCTTCAATGCATTTAGGGGTGTGGTCCTGGTCAAGACAATCTCCTGAACTCCAAACTGAATGTCAGAACGGGAAAGAAAGGTGATTTAAGCAATTTTGAGCGTGGCATGGTTGTTGGTGCCAGACGGGCCGGTCTGAGTATTTCACAATCTGCTCAGTTACTGGGATTTTCACGCACAACCATTTCTAGAGTTTACAAAGAATGGTGTGAAAAGGGAAAAACATCCAGTATGCGGCAGTCCTGTGGGCGAAAATGCCTTGTTGATGCTAGAGGTCAGAGGAGAATGGGCCGACTGATTCAAGCTGATAGAAGAGCAACTTTGACTGAAATAACCACTCGTTACAACCGAGGTATGCAGCAAAGCATTTGTGAAGCCACAACACCCACAACCTTGAGGCGGATGGGCTACAACAGCAGAAGACCCCACCGGGTACCACTCATCTCCACTACAAGTAGGAAAAAGAGGCTACAATTTGCACGAGCTCACCAAAATTGGACAGTTGAAGACTGGAAAAATGTTGCCTGGTCTGATGAGTCTCGATTTCTGTTGAGACATTCAGATGGTAGAGTCAGAATTTGGCGTAAACAGAATGAGAACATGGATCCATCATGCCTTGTTACCACTGTGCAGGCTGGTGGTGGTGTTATGGTGTGGGGGATGTTTTCTTGGCACACTTTAGGCCCCTTAGTGCCAATTGGGCATCGTTTAAATGCCACGGCCTACCTGAGCATTGTTTCTGACCATGTCCATCCCTTTATGACCACCATGTACCCATCCTCTGATGGCTACTTCCAGCAGGATAATGCACCATGTCACAAAGCTCGAATCATTTCAAATTGGTTTCTTGAACATGACAATGAGTTCACTGTACTAAAATGGCCCCCACAGTCACCAGATCTCAACCCAATAGAGCATCTTTGGGATGTGGTGGAACGGGAGCTTCGTGCCCTGGATGTGCATCCCACAAATCTCTATCAATTGCAAGATGCTATCCTATCAATATGGGCCAACATTTCTAAAGAATGCTTTCAGCACCTTGTTGAATCAATGCCACATAGAATTAAGGCAGTTCTGAAGGCGAAAGGGGGTCAAACACAGTATTAGTATGGTGTTCCTAATAATCCTTTAGGTGAGTGTATAACAATATACAAATATAATCAAATATATAATTTAAGATATATTTTCTGATTTTATAAATGTTTTAATTTTATGTAGCAGTAACTATTTATATATTGAGATATACATGTAAAGTTAATTATTTGATAAGATATTAAATACTGGGAATTATAGAAACAAATGAATAAATTAATATTATTAAATCATTTTAGTATATTTATGTGCTCATGCACCCGTTTACAGCAAATGTTTGAAGAATATAGGCCTGTAGATGGCAGTGTTGTCAGAAAATTGCACTTGGTTGCACTTGATTTATGTCGGCATTGAAAAGTTGATACAGTCCAGAGTGTTGGCGTCAGTTATGTCCTCTGTCTGCAAGCAGACAAAAGTGGAAGTGTATTCACTGCTGTATTTCTGCTATTAATGAAAAGAGAAGTTGAATAGAAAGTGTGTTGTGTTGGATCCTCTTGGAACTATTTGGTTTAAATAATCCTCTGTTAACATACATTTTGCTGGGTTTACAGTTCTCTGTGATTTATGGGTTTATTTCAGTAAACTCTGAAAATCAGCCTGTCACTAAAGTCAGACTGCCTATCAGGATTAATTTTTGGGAAAGAATAATGTTGGAAAGACACAACAAGAAACTGTCAGACTTTCTCTGTTAGCTTGATCTGGAGTTCAGTTTTAACTCTCGAAATTATAGTGCAAAAGAAATAAACTATCAATGTTCTCTGGGAGTAATTTAAGGTTTGTTTTTCCGCTTTTGACTTCAGTGTGTTTGTTTATGTGTGTGCCTGCCTAACCATTATTTTGTGGACAACATATTTTGTACCCAGAAGTGAGCTGAATCTGCCAAAACCTAATAAAATATAAAATAAAATATAATATAAAATAAAATATAAAATATAAAATATAAAATATAAAATATAAAAAATAAAATATAAAATATAAAAATGAAAAAATGAAAAAATAAAAATAAAATATTAGGTTTAAATTATAAACATTTTTGTGTGGTATTTTACTTCATTTGGTCAGCTCGTTACCTTTGACAGAACGTTACTCCTTGTAAAATATTCTGCTGTTTATATTAGCCCATGCAACCCTTTCTGTTATAAGGAAGAAAGAGTTTTAGATAATAAAGGAAAGATCTCAGCTCTTCTTCAAAAGCAGTTCTTTGAAATCTGTCATTACTGAAAGTCATTGTCTCGCTCTTCCAGACCTCTTGACATTAGACTCTTCAGTAGAACAGCGGTGTTGTAATGTTTTTGGATTATTAATGAAAATGAATATGCATGATTTATTAGCTCAATAGTTTCAGTTCAATGAAATTGACAAAGTGACAGTAAAGACATTTTTATAATGTTACAAAAGTTTTCGATTTAAATTTTATTTTTATTTTTTATTTATTTATTTATTTATTTTTTAACTTTCCATTCATCAAATAATCCTGGAAAAAAATATCACTGTTTCCACAAAAATATTAAGCAGAAGAACTGTTTTCAACATTAATAATCATAAGAAATGTTTCTTGAACACCAAAGCAGCATATTAGGTTGATTTCTAAAGCATCTTGTGACATCTTGTGATTTCTAAAGCATCTTGAAGACTGGAGTAATGGCTTTCCCATCACAGGAATAAATAACATTAAGTAAATAACATTTTACTTGCATTTTATAGTGTATATTTGATCAATAGATGCTAAATTGGTGAGCATAAGAGACTTCTTTCAAAACATTAAAAAAATCTTACTGACCACAAACTTTTGAACAGTAGTTTATCTATAATCTTTCATTATTAATGCATTCCACAACAATCTATTAGCCCCAATTTCTCTGTCAGCATTACGTACGAAGGTCAAAAACCTCTTTAACCTTTAACAACACTAGATAAGGTGGTTTGGAAAGGCGCAAATGGACTTTTCATATGGTCTTGCATTGAATCAGACTAATTTGTTCTAAATCGTGTACATTTCATATACTTTTTGTTGTCATCCTTTAAGCTTTAAAGTAGTTTATTGATTCCAAAAGTATCAAAATGTATTTGTTATTCCACATATTCCATGTATATTGCACATACAGTTTTTAAGTTTCAGGGAGTATATGAAAACAGGAAGAGGCTATAGTAGCTTCGAGTGATGTCCTTGTTACTGATAAGCAAACACTTTGCCTTCACTTACTAGTGAATCTACAGCTGTATCACAGGACGCCGTTTAAGGCGAACAGACAAGAGGGTGATAATGATAAAAATAGGGTCTACAGCCTATGCGAATGGGTCCGTGGTTATGATTAAGTCACTTTCTCTTCAGGGTTCTTTATATTTAGCTGACCTAGATCAGGTTTGGGACCGTTCAGTCTGATCTTCAGTAGAACTGGCTGTCTAGTGCATCAGCCGCTTGCAGGAGTTTGCACTCACAGTTTGAGGTTTGACTTTGACTTTTCCAGCAAGTTGATGTCGAGTTCTTGGAATATCCTGGATACATTTGATTCAGATGAACCGGGTAATGACAGTGTGGTTGAATTATTGTAATTATTTATTTAATAAACCCATGCAGCACTGCAGGGTTTTAGTGTTTGTCTAATTTGCATGTAAAGATGATTTCTTTAGGTTTTACATTGCTTATGCTGAAAAAAACAGACAGAATAAAAGTGGTCTGCAGTTTCAGAGCCCCCTCTGTGCCTGTCAAGGTAATTATAAGCTTTGAAGCTGGATTTGGAAGAAGGGAGATCAGCATGGTTGTCGTAAGTAATGGTTGGGGGCATTTGAGCCCGGGTCAGACCTTTGGCCCCCCTGCCAGAAGCTAACATGAATGCACAGGTGTGTTCAGCCCCTCTCTTTTCTGAAGTTCTTTAGTTCTGGCTTATTCAAAGCTCAGCGCTATAATGAAATTCAGCTGCCTGCTTTCATGGTCAAGTTGCTGCTGGCAAATCCCCCTTTTCCCCCAACTCTTGTCTTCATAATGACTGTGGCTGATGGGAAGGGGAAAATGGTGTTTATGAGTGTACGTTAGGCTTTTTTTACCACTCTCTTAAACACTGGTGTGAAAGATTAAAAGGGAGTTTGTACATGAGTGTGTTTCTGGCAAATAGTTTCGAAGGGAAGTAGCATTATCAATTTTAACTTGTCTTTTGCTTGGTCATTAATCTTGATTTTCTGACAGGTTGTGTCACATTATAGACCCTCGCTGAAAATTATCAATGGACACACCTGCAGTTCCACCTCAAACTACAACAGCAATATCCGAAACGGCCTTCCCCTGAGGACATAAAGATCATATTACTTTGACCCATTATCTGAAATTTTGTGATAACCGCATGAGGCTCTCTAGGTGGTCTCGGGTTCAGAGTGGTTAGTTTGAAAAGCTTTTTGGATGGTGACTTAAACTTAAGTAAACTTAAAATCTGTTATATCGCCCTATATCACTTGTGTTTTGTGGAAAAAATAAAAAAGGGATATTTTTAAACAGGTGACCCCCCCCCCCCCCCACCCTTTCATACTCCAAAATGGACAAAATGCATTCAAGTAGCCCCCAACTCCTGTACTGTATTTTAAGGCTTTTGAAGCCATATGATAGATTTGTATGAGAAACTGATACTCTTCCCCTCCACTGTATCTGTCATATACATAGCTGTCACATAGAGCTGCATGATTAATCGTTAAAAGATCGTGATCTCTATTCAAACACCCACGCAATCTTAATTCTTAATGTCAACGATTCGGCTGTGTCTATTAAATCTTTGACAAGTAGCCTACGATCATTCAGATCTGTGTTTCGGATGCCGCTGACCCAGAGAGAGCAGTTGTCATGTTTAGGTATGAAACAGCTTCACAAACAGTCTTTACAATTATTTCTGTCTTACAATAAATTAGATTATCACACAAGTACTGGGATAAAAATGTTATAGTTCGGATATAAACACTGATGTCTACGGCAGTGATCGAAATAGAGTAAATCACCTTTTGAAACTTGACACTTCAAATAAAGATTGCATCAATTACATTTTTATTTCACTTGTCGCCAATTACTGGCGTAATAATGTATGTCATTGAATCATTCGTTCAAGAGATTCATGCAAAAATGCTAATTCATCCAGTAATGAAACAAGTGAAGTCTTTAGTCATTGAATCATTCATTCAAATCAATTTTTAAAAATAAATAAATAATTCAAATGTATTAAATATTTTTTTAAATAGACTGTTTTGTTTAGTTGTATTTCTTAAACAAAAAAAAAAAAAAAACGTGCGGCTCTACTATCACGTTTTTTTTATTAATTTATTTTTAAAGAAGTCTCTTTTTCTTACCAAGGATGCATTTATTTAATGAAAAATACAGTAAAAACATGCAATATTATTATAAATATTATTGCAATTTAAAATAACTTTTTCAGCAGCCATTCCTGCAGTTTTCAGTGTCACATGATCCTTCAGAAATCATGCTAATATGCTTATTTGCTGCTCAAGAAATATTTCTTCTTATTTATACATTTGATACATTTTTTTTTTTTAATGATACTTTTTTTCGGGATTGAGGCAAATACAGTATGGTCAATGAATAATTTAAATTGTAGCTAGTTTACCATTCAAAATTAATGTATGCCTTATTTAGACTTGGAATGTAGCACGAGAATCCTATGTTTTTTTTTCCTCTAACAATTTACAATGAATTCTGTGGAAGGTGTGGTGAAAAGAGCATTTAAATTAATGACATGCGACAAGGAAAGTAGGTGTGTTTGTGCATTTTTCTAAAGCAATACACCTTACCACTCCCATTTTAGATCTGTCTCCAGCAGTGGTGTGTGTGTGTGTGTGTGTGTGTGTGTGTGTGTGTGTGTGTGTGTGTGTGTGTGTGTGTGTGTGTGTGTGTGTGTTTGAATACAGAGCCTTGTACGGACCTGCACTCCATGTTTAAATGCTGCCTCTGGCTATTGTGTTGTGTCAATGACTGCCTCGTCATGCTACCCTGCCCTCACCTCTGGAGATGTGCTATACCTCCCACTAGCATGCCACGTTCTCTTGTGTAATTCCTGTATATCCTGTGTCACTTTCCCTCTCATCTCTCTTCTCTCTTCATGAAACTCTTTTAAGAAACTTTCTAGCATAAAATATAGACTGCAACAAAGCTTTGTAGCTCCCTTCAGGGACTGGAACTGAATAGTTAAGAAGTTCAGTATAGGGCAAATTTATAAAAGGAATTTAAAGGTGGCCATTTTATTATAGTTAAATTGCTCTTTTTTTTTTTTTTTTGTTCTTTCTCAGTATCTACCTGTTAGCATGGCTTTAAGTGCCCTCTTTGATTACAGATTAATTTAGCAATGATTTGTTTTTCAGGAGTTGTCAGTCATTTTGAGCCTGTATTTACTTTATCTTTTATAGAGTTAATGGCAAGATCCCATTGACATACCTGGAACAAGTTTATGAGAACATCTGTCCTTGCCATTAACAGTTGACTGATAAATTCAATGGTGTCTGATTCAGATGGGCCATATCGCATGTCCAGAGGTGTTGTCTGTGCATTTCTCCTTTCATTTTTGTGTTTGAAAAAAAGCATCCATATCCTACTAGTACAGACTTTGCTAACAGGGTGTTGAGAACAGGGAGTGACACCGAATGAGTAAAAAATTATGAAACACGCCTTTCCGTTTCTTTTCGCTATCAGTAAGAAGGATCTACCTGCAGTTACACGTCAATCTGTAACAGGCTGACCCTGTTTGCTATTAACAAGCAATCTTGTTGATGCCATTGCGCCAATAGAGGACTTTACATCGTAAGAGTGTTTGCTTGGACATCTTTTGCTTTACACCGAGGGTCTCTTGTTAATGGTCTGGTCACTGATCTGTTCAACACGGACGGATACATCCTTTCCTCTTATAGGACCGGTGACATCTGAGAAAGTTAGCTAATCTTAGCTGTAATATACACTCCACTTTGCGTGGATGCTTTGGCTTATAGGTGACTGCAAGGCCGTACTAACTTCATTCCCTGTGACTAGATGTTGAAGACGTTTAAGAATGACTGAACAAGGTAGGTGTGCTTTTTAGTCTGTCACATCTGCATGCATGCACCTTCGCAGCATGAACAAGAATATATCTAATGTGTGTACATTTGACCGAACCTGAACTGACCCTTGAAGTGTTTTTGTCTGTACAGTTAGTTATGCAAACTAATCTGCATGACATTTTTAAATAATAATGCATTCTGGGTTTAAAATATAATTGAATTTAAGCCACTCATTCATTTTAATGGCAGCATTTTAGCATGTTTTGACAAGCTCAGAGTTGACTTTCAGCCACATATGCATATTTTCATCCAATTAACTTGGTACATTTTTGCCTCTTTGTTGAGATGGAGTGATTATCTTTCTTAAAACTAAACAACTGTCTACACAGTGTTGAATATGTCTCATTGTTTGTACAGACTGAAGTGATTTATTGATGAAAAGTTGTCCTTTGTCTTCTATTCATATAAAAAATAAATATCGAAACTTGTCTGTTGAAAAAGACATTGCACAACATTTCTAAGTGGTTACCTAAGTTTGGCTGTGAACTTTGTCTGTTCTGTATGTTTCTGCAAAAACTGAGCCATGCTGTTGTTATAATATGTGTGTTTGTGTTTTTTTGTGCAAGATGGAGGAAATTCCTCAACACGTCCTGTATTTCGTAATACTCCGGACTGTTCCAATCATTGTTTTTACTAGCTTCAAGTCTGTGTTCTTCAGAGAACATGGAAGACCTCCCACTGGTTCCTCTTCCTGCCGTTCTTCCACCAGGGGTTTATGAGACCCACCACTGTATCTGCTGCACACATGCATATTTGCTGCTCCGTCACTGCTTTGCTTAAACAATCCCGATCTGCTGCCTAAATGCTTTAAGTCATGCTGAATCTTAGTTCTTGATATTACTGATGCTCCAACATGTAAAGATAAACAGCTTCTCCTTCACACAAAAACAAGTTTGTTTTGGCACCAGATATGTAGTTTGAGATGGTGAGCTGGTTGCCCAACATGTCTGATTGGTCGAGTTGGTCCGTCTTTAGTTCCTTCCAGTCCCAGTGCTAATTTAGAATGCAGTGCAGTTTCATTTCAGAGCTCTTATAAGGTGAAGAAGAATGCGACTGTGTTAGGCTATCAGTCTGTTTCTCATACGATAGCTTTTATGACAAAATTCTCTTTTTTAGGTGAACTGTAACATTTCTACTCTCAAAAAATGGTACAAAAGCTGTCACAAGCCTGGTTTCCATTACAGATTTGCGCAAAACTTTTGCGATATTTTCTAAATGTCGATAAAGCTATTGCAAAATGATGCCATTTCCATTAACCGATGTTATGCGACTAAAGCGTAATTTTTTCCTTTCACGATAAGTCATTCCAAAAATCATGGCGATGGAGGTTGGTAGGTTCCCGTATATCGCAGCCACCGCACTAGCCATTATTTTTAATCGAAGGAGAGGTAGGCATGTTATCCAAGCATTAATGGCAAGGAAAGTCCCTTATACTTGGGAGCGGCCACATATGAATTATTTCTGGGAGGTTATAGTACGCGATTTCACAGAGGAACTGTTAATAAAGTTAATAAAGAAAAGTTAATGAATAGTTTAATAAAGAACTCTGTCTCGTCTTCTGTCCAAACATACCACGCCAACTTTAAAGAATGATCGACTTTTATGTACGCCAGGTGACCTTTAAATGCGAAAAAACTGTTTCCATTGCAGTTTTGCGAAATATTCCTTTTTCGAATTGCCTGAAAAACCACCTCATGCGAGCATTAAAACTTTTTTGCGACTATATGGAAGTTTTTGCGAAGTTTCCATTGGGTGTATTTTCAATCCGCAGCTACTGGTACTCTTTCAAGGGTACTAATATGTACCATTTAGGTACTAATATATACACTTTAGGTAATATGTACCTTTACAGTACTAATATGCACCCTTTAGGAGTAAATAAGGTACAAAAGTGCTCCTTTTGAAACAGTGATGGCTTTTGTACCCTTTTTTTTTTTTTTTTTTTTTAAATGAGAGCGTAAGATTTGTCACAAGGTTATTTCTACATGCCCACCATTTGAAGGTTAGAGTTCTATTTGTTGTTAAATATTAAATGACCTCAATGAAAGCTCATGTTTTGGTTAAACTACCCACAAGGTTTTGGAGACAAGCACAAAATTGCAACACTGAGGTTCGTCACTTAGGCCTCACCTATATCAGATCTGAGTCTATGATTTGTTTTGTGAACTTCACATTGACTTTGGATTGTTTGTAGTATATGTATAATATGTGTATTTGCTGTTGTGAATCATGCATGTGCTATTGTGTCTGACATTTTGTGTTTTTGTTGTTTTGTCCAGTTTGCAGGTTGCATGGCAAGCTGATTTGATGCATGACATTTGCATGAGTGCATTCAGGCTCTCTGTGGGATTTCGAACGAGTGTCTGCGGCCATGGCCCAAACCATGCACGTTAACGGCAATGCCTCAGGTAACACCCCTCCCTTTTAATTAGCATGATTGTCTGTTCTGTTCGCTAATGAATCATTAGTGTTTATGCCTACAATTATTCTCAGTTAAAACTAAAGTGTGTAATTTATGCACCAGTAGAGTCACCAAATGGAATTGCAAAAATAATACTTGCTGTCAAATAGGTTTCCCTTAAACACTTCCCCTAAACCGTCCCACCCCAGACTCACGCCATTGTTTGAGCCAGTGGTTCTTTGTTGGGCTGGTTGTTTGCGATGCCCAAAAAACTATAATGGAAAAGGAGAAAGTATTTAAATATCAAAAAATTTACACACTTCAGCTTTAACTTTGCCAAGTGAAGACCCAGGTGAGTATTTGAATAGGTATATGAACATGACTGAACATATGCTTTTGAGTTTTGAGACATATTTTTCTGATTGTTGAGCACTGTTTGAGGATTCAAGCCCATGATTTTTGCACAGTCCTGCATTTCTTAAACTGGACAGGAGCGTGATTTTCACAGCATGATGTGAAATATTGCGTGTTAGCCTTGCCGGGCTCCGAACACTCAACCACAACATTAACACATTCCACTGCACATTCCTTCTGACAAAAAAGTGAAAGAACAACAACTTGAGTAATAAAAAGAACTGTTATGTCAGTCGCTTTATATTGAGTGATGCAATGGAAATAAATTAAATTAATGGTTTTTGCTCCTTTTTTTGCCATGCAGCCAGCTTGTGTTGACCAAAGGTCATTTTGATGGTACTTTAATGTCAAGTAGACATGTTTTTGTTGTAGATTAGGGAAATCAGCTTCACAAAACTAACACAGTCAATAGATAGCTTCTTTCATGATATTGTATCTCCTTTGGGCTTTTTGGTTGTCTGTGTCAGTGAACCCTCACCTTTGATATTTATACAATGAAATTCAGGTCAGTAAAAAGCCTAAAGAAGATTTTGTGTTGTCTTGGACTCTTTCCATATGGCGCCTCCACAGAACACAACGGGCCAGAGTACTTGGTGTTAAACAAGGCTGCCAAGCTGTGCCATTATAAAGTCTAGAGTTCTAGCTGATTAGCATGTCAAGATTGAAAAGGTTAATGGACGTGCTAAATTGTTGGACACTAGTATTACGGGTACTTGATTACTGTTAAGTTACAATGGTCTTCTTTATTTAAGCAATCTGGTACCTCATTAAAATTTTAAACATATTTTCAGTTTCTTTGTGTATTGAGTGTCTGCAAAGTCAAGCTTTCATCCTGATCTAGAGTGTAGAAACTTGTATTGAACATTTAGAAGTGTTTTTATAGCCTGGGATCGAACGTGACTGCTAAAATATTTAGTATCAGCGCATAATTTGAGTACATGAATTCGACATTAGGTACAAATTTAGTTTTGTAAAGCAAAACCATAAGCTCAAGATGGAAGTTTGGTGGCTTTTAGTCCATGTCTGTTAGCTTTGTGGCTATCTGTGGTGGAAGTTGACAAAATTATTAGATATTTATATTTAAAACCTTTTTTTGACATATTGTGCCCAGAAAAGAAAACAGTACTCTTCAAGCCATTTCATGGGGTATTTAAGGTTGTATATCAACTGAATCACAGCACGTCTGAAAACGTATGCAGTATATTATGTAATGAGTGAAACCAGGATTATGATTCAGCCCTACTAATTGTAATAATTTGAAGCCTATTGTCTTCAACAATCCCCTGAATGTAATATTCCTTCAGATATTCTTGATTCAGTTACTGCTAATATTGGCTGGATTAGCATTAGTCTGCAGTGTACTGCGGGTTTAGTTAATATAAATGCTTTAATACTGGATCTGTTCACCGTTTCTCTTGTTTGCTCTGTTCTTTCATGGCAGGACTATTCTTAGAGATGCCTCTGTATCTGTTCCAGCATTGTTGTTGTGCTTGTTTAATGGCTCTGCGTGTTTGTTAGTGTGGTTAGTGTGTGTTAGTTGTTAGTGTCTTGAAGATGACGTGGATTTCTGGGATAATTAAACTGGAAGGCTGACGTGGTTTCCATGGGCCGGGTCAGGAAATACCAGGCCAGAGTGAGGAAAAAGGGCCTCTGTTTTCTCTTCTCTCTCTCTCTCTCTCTGTGTGTGTGTGTGTGTGTGTGTGTGTGTGTGTGTTTGTTTGAGAGAAGACTCTGATATGCTCAGACCAGTAATGCTAGCCTGCCGCAGTCAAACTCCTGTCCCAGTAAGTGACACAACAGTATTATATTCAGTGCTCTAGGCATTTAAAGGTAGACTGAATGAATGACCATTAAGTAAAATGGATAAAGTGTTGTAGATACTTAATTACTGATATTCATGTCAGTTGTGTTTTGCCGATTTGTTTTAAAAGGAAATGTTAATTTGTATTTTTTTCAGATTTCAAGCTTCTCTGTTGTAGTTAATGTTAAAGATCATTTTTGAAAGGGACTCCATTAGATGGTCTTGTACAACAGGTTTTTGTGGGAAACATGTTGTCCACCAGGCAATATCATATGCCTGTCCTATATAATATGTCCTATTCTATAGCATCAGTACAGTAGGTAGTGCTGTAACTTGCATTGCTATTGCACTGGCAAACTGGTATTGTAAAGATCTGGAGGCCATTGATGTGGGTTTTTTTTTAGTTTTTGCAATGCATAAGTCTGAAGTGCCTGTATAAATGCCCCAGGTGCATGTTTCAAAGCTGACTCAAATATCCATACATTCACAAGCGCCAACAGGGCCTTACAGGCTTCTTTTATTGTAATATTTGCATACTGAATTGTGATTGGTCATGTCTTCCTTGCATATATTCAACTATTTATAACTGCAGTAACTGTGTTGATTCTTGTGTGCAGCCGAGTAATAATATAAGCCTATAGTGAACCCAGTGTTTTTAGAAATATGCGTAAAAAAAAAGGTTTAATTTTCATAATTGTCTTTATCGGTTTTATTTATTTATCAAGTGCTCATATGTAACTGTTTAGGTTACAGTTTCCCACATGTTATGTTCTGTTCAGGTAAAAGTAAAAATAAATCTAAATGTTCATGCAAACATATTGTAGTCTGTGGAATGTACAGGGGTTAGCTGTTGTTAAATAGATTCTGTTTGGGAAGTGGCTAGCATATTCTGTTGGTGTGAAAGTTCACAATAAAATTTAGAAAAGCAAATTATTGGATAACCTTGTGAAGAAATCTATAAAGTTTTGTTTTCTCACATTATTTTCGATGTGTTTTCCTGCTGCCCATATACTGTGAATGATAACTTGGGTGTATGGAGGTCATTCCTGACATCCTGATCTCTCAAATTTCCATATAGGTTTTGTGGTTAGCAAAACAAGCTGATTTATGAAGTTTGTTTTTCCTCCTACATCATAGATTTGGGCATTCTGAGGTCAGACTTTCAAATAGGCATCTATTTTCATTGCTAACATTCAGCAGATCTCGTGCCTAAGATGATTGTGAGAGATCCGCCGAGTTTTTATTGTGTTATATGAGACCTGAAAACATTGTCCTCAGGGGTTTGTAATTGGTAATGAATACTCTCAGGAGGGTTGTATTGGAATAGACCTGAAGTGTAATAGGCAGAACATAAAAGAGGCCAAAAACAAATCGGAACTATAGATTTTAGATAACAGTCTAGTTAAAATGTTTCTACTTTTGCAAGATAGCACGGTTTCTGGTGACAATGTAATGCTGATCGCTCAAATATGTAGCAGCTACTTGATGACATGTCTTTGGACATTTAGTCAGACAGTTTTTGCTAGACACAGTAGATAAGCTATGACCTTTTAAACTCAAAGATTGTGAGTCACACTTGTACTAATTCTTCTCTGTCCATCTCTTTTTTTTTCTTAAATTTTTTTTTTCTTTAAGTAAAAGCAGTGCACAGACCAAGCAGGAAAAATAACAGGGCTGTCTGTGGACATCTATTTTAAGTTGTTTACATGACACTAATGTTACATTTGGTCAAAAAGTGGATGTCTTGTGAGAATTTAGAGAACGCACACCATCCTGTCCATCTGCAATTCCAAGTGAACATACAAAACAAAGGAAACAATTCTATATTTTAGAAATATTACAATGGGATTCCCCAGACCATTTCCTCTACCAAATCAGGCAATTTTTTTACCTTTTTAAATGGTTTAGACAGATTGGACAATGTCACTCCTAATGTGGGCTGATTGTACTTAACACTTTTTCCCCCTAATATTAACAAAATCCATACCTTTTATAAACCCCATTTACACAGGGCTCTTTCTGCTCAATTTTGTCCAGAAATAACTTTGTGACAACAGACATGCCAAATGATTGTCACGTTTGTTTGTCCACCTGTCAGAAACATGTCTGTTTTTTTCTTTTTTCTCTCTTACTGCTATATCCTTGCTTTTTGGTTTTAGCCAATCACATAAAAAAAAAGTTGCATCAACCCAGTAATTTTTGTTTCTTTTTCTCGTGACAAGGACTACAACTTGAAACCTTAGCCTGCACTAACCCTAACCCTAACTACCATCAGTTTTGAATTTTACACAGGTGGAGTGTGCTTATGTCTTTATGATTTATTCTGTAAGCACTGTCTCAGTTTGGTCTTTTTAAAATATTTTACTTGCTGCCAGCCGGTTGCTGAACTTTAAACCAGTCTAGCTTACGCTGTTAAAAGTGCTTTCCATCATAGAGTAAGTTTGCTTCATTACGTTGCCCGTAGCATAAACTATTTTGATCTGAACATCCTCAAGGCTGTTTTTGTATCTGATGGTGGGTAGTGTAATTCTAGACTGCTAAAAGAGAGTGTGGGTGGATTATTCTTGGAGCCGTTTCTCACACTGCTTTCCTTCTTTTCTCTTGCTTCTCACTCGTCCCTTTAGTGTCACAGGTTTACAACCCCCCTCCCGGTGAGGTCAGCACTCAGCTGCCTAAGTGTCTGTTCCTCGTACCAGACGAGCTTGTCTCTCTCTCCATGACATTGCTGTTGTGCTCTTGCTATAGTCAGCAAAGCTAGCTGGTGTGCTTAACAAGCTAGCGATTGTTGCTGTGCAAATACAGTAAAATAGGTTTTTTCAGTGCTGTTGAATGATTGTTGCTTGGCTAAATAAAGAATAAGGCCTTTTATTTTGGTTGGAGTAGCCTATTTAAAAAAAAAAATTAGTCTACTAACCTTGTAACCCTTTATAGTTATTGAAAAAAGCCATATTCACACTATATCCTGGTGTTTTTATCTGTAATTCTAAACATAGTTCACATTAAGGAGCAGCAAAAGCTTAACTGAACCTTGTATTATGTATCTGGTGAGTTTAGGCTCCTTAATATGACAAAGACATGCCTGGAAAGAGTGTTTAAAAAGGGACCACTGTTTTAAGGGGTTACAAAGTGTTTAAAGAACACTTTCAGAGAGGCAAGACAGAAGAAACAGTGTAAGTGCTGCATGATTGGTAGAGGCAACTAGCCTATCACAGGCAGCGCTGAGCTGGGCTAAGTTTACACCAATAGTGGAATTTTTCCCCTTATGGAGTGAAGGTTGAGAAAGTGCTCAGTGAGTGAGGGGAGGCAGCCTCCAGCTTGTTCTAGTTATAAAACTATTACGGCTTGTAAGGGAACAGGCGCCTCTGCATGAGGATTGCTGTTTGACTTTGGGTAAGTGACGCTTAAACAATAAGGGATTCGGTTACCTTAACCTTCTCAAAACCTCTTTCAGTTATATAGGCTATATAGGCAATGTTTGAATGAGTGTTACATGGTCAAGTAAACTTTCATGCATTTTACATATGTCCTTAAAACATACCAAGAAAATGTTCAATGGTTTGTTGTTTGTACTTAATGCACTGTGTCTGCTCTCTAAATCATCTGAAAGTGTCTTGGCTTTCAGAGAGTTAATCTGTCTAACTGACGGCAGGAATTCTGTCCGTTGTGGAATTTGGACTGTGATATAAGCTCTGTTGATGGATATTCCTTGGCTTCTAGCTGAAAAGAAACTATTAACGTTTTTGCCTTTCTGTCAAGGTATTTCTTGTCTGCTATACAGTGAGTGAGTGAAATGTTTAACGTATTGCCAATTGCATCAGACCAGATTGATCTTTGGGAAGAAAGAAATATTTGCTTGTTTTCCCTTAACCCTACCCCCACTTGCCCCCACCTTACAAATGCGCAGCAAACACATGGAGTTTGTTTTGCCATGAAATTGTGTGGAATACTTCTTTACATTTAGTGATGGAAACCGATAGATGGAAAGTTCAACTTTGTTTTTTCATTAATGGTTTGACTGTTCTTGGAAAAATCTTAGCAATGTATTGTACAAGTGTAAAGTGGTGTTGGAATGACTGACTCACACTGTTATGATTACTGGGTATGACAGTAGTGATCACACCGCTATCACACCTTTTGTGCCTGCAACCATAAGAGTTGGTTTCAAACTTTATAAATATGTCTTAATGTACCAAGGACTCAGCCAGCTAACCTAAAAACAGTTCATTTTGACAGAATGGTTCTTCAGTCTGTTTAAATCCTTTTGGGAAATGAGTTTGTTGTTTTTGTTATAAAGCTTAAAAAAAGTAACCCATTTTAAGGACCGATCATATACATAATTTTAAATTTATATTTTTGTATTAATTTAATAAATTGTACAATGATTAGATAACAACTAATTTCACTCTCTGTTTCTCTTTGTTGCAGAAAAAGATGATGATGAGAAGGACCCTTACTGCTTGGAAACCCCATATGGTTATCAACTAGACCTGGACTTCCTTAAGTATGTTGATGACATTGAGAGGGGCAACACCATCAAGAAGCTAAACATCCAGAGGAAGCCAAAAGTGGTCAAGTCTGTGCCTCCTCCTCGGAGCAGTTGCAGTGGCCAGACTGAGTGGACTTCAACAGACTCCTTGTCCTCTTCCAACAGCGATGAGTGCAAACAGTCACTCGTCTACTTCACGCCTCAGAACCAGGTAGCCCCCCCTGGCCATACTGCCCAAGTTCATGAAGCTCCCCAAGCCTTTGTGAACGTCCCTGAGACCAAGCAGCTGCTGCCACCACCTTCTCCCCGCCTTCTTCGTCATAACCCCCAGGTGGAGAAAACACTGATGGAGACTCGAAGGCGACTGGAGCAAGAGCGGCTCCTAATGCAGCCACCAGTCAACGAGCCGCCTCGCAGGCGACTGGCCAGTTTTGGCGGAATGGGCTCTTCCAGTTCTCTGTCCTCTTACAGTGGCTCCTATGGGCCAAGCCAGATTTCACCTAGCTCACATTCTTTCCAACATAATGGACATCTAGGCAATGGCGAGTACAACCCCTACTTCACATCGTCTATGGGTAGTTCGATCCGCCATAGTCCCCTCAGCTCAGGAATGACCACACCAGTGACCAATGTTAGCCCGCTGCACCTCCAGCACATTCGAGAACAGATGGTAGTGGCTCTAAAGAGACTAAAAGAATTGGAAGAGCAGGTAAAGACCATCCCAATCCTTCAAGTCAAGATATCAGTCTTGCAAGAAGAGAAAAGGCAACTAGTGTCCCAGATGAAGAACTCCAAGGTAGCAGGGCAGGGTCAGTGTGGAAGTTTTAGGAAGCGCTCCTA
The DNA here is from genome assembly GCA_039654105.1 of Coreius guichenoti. Taxonomy (NCBI): domain Eukaryota; kingdom Metazoa; phylum Chordata; class Actinopteri; order Cypriniformes; family Gobionidae; genus Coreius; species Coreius guichenoti. Next base: position 31,372,089 of record CM077169.1, read on the forward strand.
TAGTGTTGGCAGTGCTGATCAGTATGAGCCCCTGACCCAAATCAGGACAGGCTCTGAACTTCACATTGAGGAGATTGAGAACACTGAGCACAGCACTCAAAGGCTACAGGAGTTTAGGCAACTGACAGCTGAAGTGGAGGCTCTGGAGAGGAACATACAGGATAATGGTGAGGAAATAAAGCACAGCTTACACCAAACAGAGCAAAAAACAAACCAAAACATCCAGCGGTGGAGCCGTGAGAGCAAGTCCATTGGTGTCGGAGCTGATGAGAACATGAACGACGTGGTGGTTTACCGAAAGTCGCCTGGAAAAAGCAGAGATGTGGCTGTTGGCACAGAGCAGGAGGTGAGGAGCACAGGAGTTGGTGTGACTGAAGCCATGCTAGGCATGAGCAGTGAGGTAGAAGCTGAAATCGAGATGCAGCACCAGACCATCGAAGCTCTCAAAGAGAAGATCTACAGACTGGAGGTCCAACTTAAGGAGACCACCCACCAAATGGAGATGGGAAAGCTAAAGCTTCAGCTTCAAGTGGCTGGATCAAGGAAAAAAACAGACAAGGGTGTGATGGCAAAGCCAGAGATGTACAGCACTTCAGTGGAGGCCAAAGTGTCCACAGAGAGCCAAGGTGTGGGCAACCATGTTGAGTTTAATGACGCGAGCACAAATCATGTCGAAAAAATGAATTCAGTGGGAATTACTTGCAGACCAGATGCATGGCATGTTTTGGTTGGGCCAGATTTGCCAATGGAGCAGTGGGTTGTACAAGAACGTGCTAAGGTTCAGGATCAGTGTGTCGGCAGGCAGGTTGTGATGTGCAACCAGAGTGTGGGAGTGGAATTAAATGTATGTGAAATGGGGATCAACACTGAGTTAACGGCCGAAGGTTTAGGACTTTTCAAAAGAGAGGCTGAACAAGCCAAGGAGTTCAGGTCTATTGGATGTGGAGATTGTTCAGTGGATGTAATGGTCAGGCCCATCATGGAGATGGCAACCCAGAGCTCAGCAACAGATGAAGTTCACAGAACTGACTTTGGAGTCATGGTCTTACCCATGTGTGCTTCACAGTACACAAACACAGAAATCGAGACAATAGGCAAGTTAACCAATACAGACAAGGTCATTCTTACTGATTCCTGCACTAATACACAACCATGCTCAAAAGACAAACAAGTAAGCACTGTACCAGTGGAGACTCGTACAATAGCCATTGGGGATGGTCTTGTAAAAGATGTGCCGGCCACATTGAAAACGCGTTCAGTTTCAGTAGGTACTACAGCATCTGAAGAGGTTATGCTTGATAAGTCAGCATCTTGCAAAACCAAAGAGGCTGGGGTTGGTCACATGAACATACATGAGAACTTTTTAGTCGGTCAGAAGACAAGGAACATTGCCTGTGGCCCATCTCAGTCTACTGCCCCGACCCAAGTTAAGAGTATGTCTGTGGGCTCAATGTCATCAGCAGAACCCATCCAGTCACAGGCTGGGGAAGGTGTTGGACTTGATCACTACATAGAGAGAGTGCAGAAGCTCTTGCAGGAACAGCAGATGTTGCTTGCTCAGAACTACAGTGAGCTGGCAGATGCATTTGGCCCACCTCAACAGTCCCAGTTTAGCTCCATCAACAGTGAGCTAGTTACTACTCTATCATCCATCAATTCAGTTATGAAGTATGGAAGTGTTGAGGAACTCTGCAATGTGGACCTTCTAAGGCAGCAGGAGAAATCAGACCACACCATGAAAGGTTAGTTGCAGTTTGCTTGATCCCTATATGCTCAGTGTTTAAGGACCTATGTTGATTTTTAAACGGCTCTTTCTTTTTTTTTCTTTTTTTGCATATTGCAATGACCTCATTAATCCGGTCTGGTTTTACTGGGGAACTGTTGTGAAAAATATTTTAGTTTAATGATCATAATGATAAATATTTCACTGTCACTGTCAGACTTGCATTCTGGAACCAAAGAACATAGAAGCAGAAGGAAGAAGAATATCACTGAATGTTTAGTATAAAGCACTGTTGCTATGTTTACACTCAGGCCCCTCCTCCTGCTGAGTATGTTGAGGAATAGGGACGAGACAAAAGGGTACATGGTGCGTTTGTGTCTGTAATGATGCCTGACACGATCTGACAGGGCAGAGTTCTCTCTGACCCTGAAAAATGCACGGGGGGCTTTGGATCTAATCCAACAGTGATCTCATCTCTTTTGGAAGGCAGCAGCTTGTGCTAAATGGCTAGTTGTGGTTGTCTTTGCTGATGCTGATTCATAGGTCCACTGTGTTATGTAATGGACAGAAGCCTTATGTAAAGACTTTCTCTCTATAAGGCCAGCCCTTAATGAAGCATATCCAAAGTTTCTTTAAGTATGTGCACAAGTACTGTTTTTATTTCCAGGAACGAGGGCTTAAAAATTGTAGGAATCTAAAAGTTCATGGTCATGGTCTTGTATTTCTCTCTCATCTTTTATTTAGAAATACCAGCCTTTTAGCATGAGTTTTTATGGAATGCTCTGAAGTTATAAATAGCAATTCCTTCTACTCTTTAGAGAAGGGAAAAGCGAGAGTGAGAGAGAGAATTTATACATGCACATCAGAGAATTATGGCCAATGGATCAGTTAAAATTGCTGCCAAGACTTTAGTGTTTCCATGTCTGCTGTGGACAGATTTGGCTCTAGATTAAGCAGGAGATGCGCTCAGGTATTCTCCATATCAGACATTCTTTTCAGAATTGTTTTTGTTATATTACTATATTTGGTGCATGCCAATAAAACACCACCTCATATTAGGAATATCTATAGACTTGAATTCAGATTCATACCATAACCATTGCACATCAGTAAGAACAGCAAATTTCTGACACAGTTCTATGTGATATTGAGTTGTCCTTTTCAAGCAATTCTGTTTTGGCAGGAGGTATATTATAATGTCTTGGAAGTATAATTTTTGAGCGAGCAATTTATGCACAGAAATACATTGCTGTACCTCATTTCTGCTTTTTTTTCTGTCTCTTCTTGTTCTATTTATCCAGAAACGCAAATGGTCAGTGCAGTCCATTCCCACTCGAGTAGTGTGAGAACAGAGGTCACACGGATAGAAAATGTCTATACTGACGACTCGCATGAACAGAGTACAGCTGCACAGAAAAGCCGCATGGACCAGCAAATGTCCACAGCATTGCATGGTATGCCCAGTTTTCTGTCACCAAACAATAGACATATTTTTTCAGTTATGGTCGGTTGTAGTTGATAATCAGTATGTTGTAAGTACTATAAGACTGTAATTTAACCATTATAAAAGAAGCCACTTCTTCATGTTGAACTCCCCTTGACGGATGGATTTTTTCATGAAGCCACCCTTGTGTGACTGGTTTAGGAGAGCATGTAACAGATTAACAGCTTCAAGGCACGTAGTTCCAGGGATTCAGCTGCTCTCACCTGTCAAAATAAGGGAAACGTGGATAATGAGTGCCTTAACCGTATACAATGTTAGAGATATAGACAGTCCGAGGGAGTGTGTCCATCCTGTAGGGCATGTTCTGGCAGTTCTCAGAACTGTTCTTTTTTCAGTCTCCGTGGAGAGGGGCGGCGATCCTCTTCGGTATTTGGCAGAGCGAAGCCTGTACTTAACATGTTTGCCATAGCTTTACGCTATAACTATTGCTTCACATAGTTTTTTTTTTTTCCAAACTCATGTTTGATATGCAACAGTTTTTTTTTTATCATGAACTTGCGGCGCTTGATTTATATTTTCTTCTGTTGAAAACAACAAGGGTTGGACATTCTACGTGTCTATCAGATTTGATAAAGTAATGTAGCCAGCTCCAGCTTATGGTCTTGATTAGCAGTTACTGGCTAAAGTAGATTCTGCTTGTTCATTTCCCATAACAGCAATAACACATTTATTTCATAAATCATGATGTCAGCTTTATGCATTTCTTTCAATTTTGATAGGGTGTGTAGATTTCTGTCAGCATTTGTGGTGGAGGCAAAATATTGCTTGCAGATCTAAAATAAAACTGTTGCACTAACAATATGTATAGCTTGAATATACCTGACTACTTTTGTAGTAAACATTTAAGCTCTACTTTAACAATATAAAACAATAATTGTTGATTTGCCTGCATTTCTCTTTTCTACTAGGCAGTCATAGCACCCTAAAGTCCATCATGAAGAAAGATGGTCATCAGGGACCTAATGGCACAAAAAAGAACTTGCAGTTTGTTGGTGTGAATGGAGGGTAGGTTCTCTTTCACAAGAGAAAAGATATTTATCATGGTATGTTAAAAAAAATATTTCTCAAGTCGATGTTGGTAAAATGTAAGGCATACAGCCAGCTGGTCATTTTTGCAAAAAAACTGAGAGTGATCAAGACCCTAATGCAAAGCTTATTACATGGCTACTTTCCAAATAGCATGAAATATTACTTTGTAGTTTAGCTTAAGGTGCAACAACATTACAATATACATTGATATATTCTTAGTAACCTGCAAATAAAAGTAGATATGTTGCCATTTAAAAACTATGAAATATACAGATAAGTGGTCATTATACAAAATGAGTGCTGCAGTTGAACAGTCAGAATCAGGTATTCCAGAGCATCATGTAAATGTGCATAGATTCAACTCAATGCTGTTTTCCATCTCTAGGTACGAGACGACATCGAGCGATGACTCCAGCTCAGAAGAGAGCAGCTCTTCTGGGTCAGAGGATGAAGGGGAGGAGAAAGACAAGATGGTGAATGTGAGAGAAAGGAGGAAAGAAGAATTCAGGAACAATGAAGCAGTGGATGAAGATAGAGACACTGAAGATTTAGACCAGGACAAAAGGCAGAGGCAAGTACTGCCAGTAACGCTTAGATCCAGATGCAACAAGTGATTTATAGCTAGTGTTGCGTCATTTATGACTGTAGACCAATTCAAGCATCTCTTGCATTAGAAAGAGAATTTAAGCTATTTTGGATGTGATGTCTGCAATGTTATATTTGAATATTTTTTTAAAAAGAGGAATGTATTCACTGGAGGCAGGAATGGGAGCTCTGTATAATCATATCATTTAAGAATCCTGCATACCAAGCCTGACATGAGTTATGAGAAAAAGTCCTAAAGTACTCTTTTCATAATCTCCAAGTAGTCCTCTTTCCACCTGGAATTAACATTATTTCATATCTGGATATATGCACTTTGCATTCCAATACGTCTCCAATATGAAATATACATATCAAACAGATATATCAAAATATATCAAACAGAGAGCTGAAAATGTATAAATTGCGTTTTTTATTTTGCATGAATAAATGCAAGCTTACCCATGCAAAATGGAAAACGCCATTTAAACATTTTCAACCATTTACTAATTAAAAGAAACATTGACAGATAGTTCTAAATACATTCAGACATTTCAAAAGAATGTATTTGGTCTATTAAGTTTTCCTACTTTACAAGCATTCCAACAGTAAAAGATGCTAATAGAGATTAGAAGTGAAGGGGAGAAAAATAAAGTTTTAAATCGCAGCTTTGAAAATTGAATAATAGAGAAACGTGAGTGAGGACTTGGGAGAGATTCCTAGTTTAGTCCAGAAGAATAATTCATGGGATATTGTTCATTAAATCAGATAACCAGATCACAAGACCGCAGTGTCTGTTGTCTTTTTTACATTGTAAAAGCTAAGAATCCACAAAACCAAGCAAAAGACACAGACGTTCTTGTGAAAATATGTCACGTTAATAAAAATAAAAAAAACAAGCAGAGTTTTTGTTCTAACGGCAAAAATAGAACATGACGGAAATCTGACTCAGTCCTTGAGTTGTGGATAATTATTTTTGGCACAACCTCTGTATTACAGATTATGTACTTGTATGCAGATAATGAAAATACATTAGCATTTACATCTTTGTCAAGTGTGGTCAAAGTCCAGAATCCCTTGACAATCTCAAAATGTGGTTTTCGTTTGTAATCCAAAAATGCATTTTTATTCGCAGGGTTCTTTACCCAATACTGGTTAGTAGTCAGAAATGTCATGTATTTAGTAATGTGGCTTTTTTTTGTTCTTCCCAGGTATGAGTTAAATGAGAAGATGCTTTCTGCATGCAACATGCTGAAATCCCACCTCAACGACCCCAAGACTTTATCTAGTAAAGATGTGGTAAGAAAATATAACCTTGTGTAAAAAAATATCTGTGATTTTCAAGATTAGTAAAATTATTTGGTGAATTACTCAAATCTTGCTGTTTTTTTTTGTTTTTTTTTTCTTTTGCTCAGTCAGCAATCTTGCAAAACAAACAAGCGATTCAAAGCAAATTAGAGTTTTAAATGTTTCTTCATGCTCTGCTTCACTGCGCCTGAACGGGAAGGATATTGGCTTCTTTTGTGGTTAACGTGGTGTAAAAGAATGTTGGATCAACATTTATTTCTGCTGACCCCCGAACAGAGGGTCTGAGACGCGCCCAGCTGTGCACTGACAGGCCTACTATTAAGTCCTGCCTCAAGTCAAAGCTGTATTTGTCCAGAATTTCAGAAAGGCTGTGTCTAATAAGTGGACGTAATTTAGACTAATTAGGATCATTATGTAACAAGATGCTGGATTTCTCTGTGTTTTGCTTCTGTTTACCAATCTTACATTTTATAATGATTTTGGGGTTCCCTCCATGTTAAAGTGTTCCTACAATAGAGCACAATCCATGTACATCCTCTGTAATACAAACCCGATTCCAAAAAAGTTGGGACACTGTACAAATTGTGAATAAAAACAGAATGCAATGATGTGGAAGTTTCAAATTTCAATATTTTATTCAGAATACAACATAGATGACATATCAAATGTTTAAACTGAGAAAATGTATCATTTTAAGGGAAAAAATAAGTTGATTTTAAATTTCATGGCATCAACACATCTCAAAAAAGTTGGGACAAGGCCATGTTTACCACTGTGTGGCATCCCCTCTTCTTTTTATAACAGTCTGCAAACGTCTGGGGACTGAGGAGACAAGTTGCTCAAGTTTAGGAATAGGAATGTTGTCCCATTCTTGTGTAATACAGGCTTCTAGTTGCTCAACTGTCTTAGGTCTTCTTTGTCGCATCTTCCTCTTTATGATGCGCCAAATGTTTTCTATGGGTGAAAGATCTGGACTGCAGGCTGGCCATTTCAGTACCCGGATCCTTCTACGCAGCCATGATGTTGTAATTGATGCAGTATGTGGTCTGGCATTGTCATGTTGGAAAATGCAAGGTCTTCCCTGAAAGAGACGACGTCTGGATGGGAGCATATGTTGTTCTAGAACTTGGATATACCTTTCAGCATTAATGGTGCCTTTCCAGATGTGTAAGCTGCCCATGCCACACGCACTCATGCAACCCCATACCATCAGAGATGCAGGCTTCTGAACTGAGCGCTGATAACAACTTGGGTTGTCCTTGTCCTCTTTAGTCCGGATGACATGGCGTCTCAGTTTTCCAAAAAGAACTTCAAATTTTGATTCGTCTGACCACAGAACAGTTTTCCACTTTGCCACAGTCCATTTTAAATGAGCCTTGGCCCAGAGAAAACGCCTGCGCTTCTGGATCATGTTTAGATATGGCTTCTTTTTCGGCTTTGACCCTTACGCACAGAGATTGTTCCAGATTCTCTGAATCTTTGGATGATATTATGCACTGTAGATGATGATAACTTCAAACTCTTTGCAATTTTTCTCTGAGAAACTCCTTTCTGATATTGCTCCACTATTTTTCACCGCAGCATTGGGGGAATTGGTGATCCTCTGCCCATCTTGACTTCTGAGAGACACTGCCACTCTGAGAGGCTCTTTTTATACCCAATCATGTTGCCAATTGACCTAATAAGTTGCAAATTGGTCCTCCAGCTGTTCCTTATATGTACATTTAACTTTTCCGGCCTCTTATTGCTACCTGTCCCACTTTTTTGGAATGTGTAGCTCTCATGAAATCCAAAATGAGCCAATATTTGGCATGACATTTCAAAATGTCTCACTTTCAACATTTGATATGTTATCTATATTCTATTGTGAATAAAATATAAGTTTATGAGATTTGTAAATTATTGCATTCCTTTTTTTTAATTCACAATTTGTACAGTGTCCCAACTTTTTTGGAATCGGGTTTGTACATACTGATCTCAGTCATATTTATAATTTTGTGTCATTCCAGAGGCCATATGTGAACACAGTGCAGCACGAGTGGTTCCGTGTGTCCAGTCAGAAGACGGCCGTGGCAGAGATGGTGGAGGATTACCTGAATGCTTTTAGAGGCATCTGCCCTGCCCTGCTACAACACATTGTAAATATGGCTGATGGCAACGGAAACACCGCCCTCCATTACAGTGTATCCCATTCCAACTTCCACATTGTGAAGAAGCTGCTGGATGCTGGTAAGTATGTGGCTCACATTCCACATTTCCACATTTTCTTTTAAAGCAACTTACAGCCAGCTTTTTAGAGCAGTGGATGACTGATGAGTGTGAGGGTGGCCTGTTGATGTTGTTCGGGACGGATCAACATGAATAAAGTCACGTGATCACATACATCACAAAACACTTTGGGCCCGTTTACACATGTAGTTAATGCTGTGCATTTGTGATTGGATCACCGGAGATCAATGTTAATACTAGGGATGCACCGATACCACTTTTATTTTTAGTCCTTTCCGACACAGAGTACCGATACTTGTATTTTCATTGCGTTTTTTTTTTTATATTGGGCATAGAAAGTTAGTTGGCTTAGCAAATAGACATTTCCTTCCGTTATTTTCATGCCTAATTATGCATGTTGAAATGTTTTGTAAGAACATTACACTGTTACTGTCACTGTTCATATTATTGCTCTATCATATTTTATCTTTAATTTTAATAGCACAGTGAATATTTAGAGCTGCTCCAGAAGGGCCAAACCAGTCAAGAGCAGTGAGTTTCAGTGATTTTCTCTTTGTCTTTAGTTGCCCTGGCTGTGTGTTTCGGGTCGTTGTCATGCTGGAAGACCCAGCCACGACCCATCTTCAATGCTCTTACTGAGGGAAGGAGGTTGTTGGCCAAGATCTTGCGATACACGGCCCCATCCAACCTCCCCTCAATACGGTGCAGTCGTCCTGTCCCCTTTGCAGAAAAGCATCCCCAAAGAATGATGTTTCCACCTCCATGCTTCACAGTTGGGATGGTGTTCTTGGGGTTGTACTCATCCTTCTTCTTCCTCCAAACACGGCGAGTGGAGTTTAGACCAAAAAGCTCTATTTTTGTCTCATCAGACCACATGACCTTCTCCCATTCCTCCTCTGAATCATCCAGATGGTCATTGGCAAACTTCAGACCGGCCTGGACATGCGCTGGCTTGAGCAGGGGGACCTTGCGTGCGCTGCAGGATTTTAATCCATGACGGCGTAGTGTGTTACTAATGGTTTTCTTTGAGACTGTGGTCCCAGCTCTCTTCAGGTCATTGACCAGGTCCTGCCGTGTAGTTCTGGGCTGATCCCTCACCTTCCTCATGATCATTGATGCCCCACAAGGTGAGATCTTGCATGGTGCCCCAGACCGAGGGAGATTGACCGTCATCTTGAACTTCCATTTTCTAATAATTGCGCCAACAGTTGTTGCCTTCTCACCAAGCTGCTTGCCTATTGTCCTGTAGCCCATCCCAGCCTTGTGCAGGTCTACAATTTTATCCCTGATGTCCTTACACAGCTCAATGGTCTTGGCCATTGTGGAGAGGTTGGAGTCTGTTTGATTGAGTGTGTGGACAGGTGTCTTTTATACAGGTAACGAGTTCAAACAGGTGCAGTTAATACAGGTAATGAATGGAGAACAGGAGGGCTTCTTAAAGAAAAACTAACAGGTCTGTGAGAGCCGGAATTCTTACTGGTTGGTAGGTGATCAAATACTTATGTCATGCAATAAAATGCTAATTAATTATTTAAAAATCATACAATGTGATTTTCTGGATTTTTGTTTTAGATTCCGTCTCTCACAGTTAAAGTGTACCTATGGTAAAAATTACAGACTTCTACATGCTTTGTAAGTAGGAAAACCTGCAAAATCGGCAGTGTATCAAATACTTGTTCTCCACACTGTACCTATACAGCATTTTGACATAATTTTGTGTGAATTTGTCCGTTCAAGCACAAGACGACATGAAAGAGAACTCGATTCAATAGGATATTTCGCACGCTGTCTGAGAGGTAGCTTTTCTGAGCGTGTTTCGGATGTTTGCGTACAGAAAACTTATCATGTAACAGTTTGTTTTTACTTGCACATACAATTTAGTTTTTGATCAGCAAACAAGAGCATGCACTCTCTCTTTCTCTTTACCGTTAGTTAACATTAGAAATATGCTTCTCATTTTACTTTTTTTGCTATTGCCATATCCGATAGAACTACAAAATTTACATCAATGTCTATGAAAAATGGATGTGCGCTCGACAAGCTCGCGTATCTGTGCTGCTGTGCGCTTAAACCACTCCATGTGTTTTGCTTATCAGCTCACACACAGCAGCTATATAGGCATAAAAATTTAATTTGTTTAACATTCTATTATTTCGATACATTTACTTCATAGATATCCTTCTCTGATATATCCATTCTGCTCTCTGTTTGCTCTGTTGTCTGTTTCTCTTTATCACAAGCACTGTACTGTACACGCTGCGTGGTATCGGTTGTTGGTATCAGAGCATTTTAATGAGTATGAGAAACTTTAATAATATTTTACAAAATGACAGTTTTTACTGTATTTTTGATCAAATAAATGCAGCCTTGGTGAGCATTAGAGACTATTTTCACAAATCTTACCAAGCTCAAATGGTGTAGGTAAGCTAATGGCAAATTCTCCAGCCACATCCAGAATCATGCCGTTTCCCACTGTTCCCCCTCCAAAAAGCACCAAAGACCTCTCTGAATACCACATGATGAGGTGCCTTGACTCCTGAAAATAAAAGCCCATTGTCCCAATGCCTTTGTGTTCCTCTACTATCTGACTCTTTTCGGGCGGCCCCCATTGTCTCGATTGTCTGCTTCCATTCTCAGACCCTCTGGCCATTTTGCCCCATTGCCAGTCAGTGAAGCCCCACTTTGGTCCTTCTCTTATTCCACAGCCCATGACTCTGAGTCTGAATAGTCTGCATGTCCTCACTCTTAAATTCACACAAAAGACGGCCTCCTTCCAAATGCATTTACTTCAAGGGTGGGCTCAGCGGGCTCTCTGATTCCCCTGTTCTCTCTGTTTCATCACAGATGTCTGCAATGTCAATCAGCAGAACAAGGCAGGCTATACTCCCATCATGCTAGCAGCACTAGCTGCCGTGGAGGCCCAGAAGGACATGAGGGTGGTTGAAGAGCTGTTCAGCAAAGGAGATGTCAATGCAAAAGCCAGCCAGGTCAGTGTGATCTGACAGTTACACTGAAAGTGTTAATAAATTAGCATTAACCTAGATGAATAGCTTTTCCCACAGTAGTCAGTTACTTTAGAAGTGTCTAAGCTGACCTCATTGACCCTGTGAATCCAGGCTGGTCAGACAGGGCTGATGCTGGCTGTCAGTCATGGCAGAATGGACATGGTGAAGGCTCTGCTCGCCTGCGGTGCAGACGTCAACATCCAGGACGATGAGGGCTCGACCGCACTTATGTGCGCGAGTGAACATGGCCACGTTGAGATAGTCAAGCTGCTGCTGGCTCAGCCGGGCTGCGACGCCACACTCAGCGATAATGTAAGTGACCAGAGTCCCCTTTTAAACTAGGTAATCCACCAAATGTTTAATGAACATGAAGTATGTTTATATAATGTGTCCAACTCATTTCTCTTAGTGGATAATGCAGTATTGTTATGAGACAGCAAGTAAGGCTAATGAGGCGTTTGACCATTTAGATGTTTGTTTTCGTGTCCCTAGGATGAGAGCAATGCCCTGTCTATTGCTCTGGAAGCGGGTCATAAGGACATAGCAGTGTTGCTGTATGCCCATATGAACTTCTCCAAAGCACAGTCACCAGTGAGTGGCCACACTTTCACATTCAGCTGATATGCAATGCATTCATGTATTCATGTTTTCTTTCTTTTAAAAGAAGTATTATTATAAAGAATCTTGACCTGTTGGACTTTTTCAGTGGAGAATGACAATTTATTTTGTAATACTAGAGTTTAGGGTCTGAAGGAGGCCTTTTATAATGGTTATAGATTTTGCAGCTGACTCATGTTTGGCTCTTAATCATGCCTTTTTATGTCTGTCATCTGCTCACAGGGTACGCCTCGACTTGGGAGGAAGACTTCACCCAGTCCTACAAGGAAGGGACATGTTTGATTGGAGAGCTTCTACCCCACCCTGCCCGAGCTGCTATTTTTTCAGGTTCTGCCGTGCCTACCATTTTCATCAGCTAGAAACCAAATCTACAGCTAAAAGACTGAAAACTTACTTCAAACCTCACTTAATGGATATTAGGCAATTATACTGAGCACTTTTGCAAACTTCTTCTTAGTTATGTCTTTCTCCTTGGCTTTCAGATTATATAAAACAAATGGACTTGCAAGCTAAGAGTCAGTCCTTTCAAGACCTCAAATCTGTACTCACCCTGAATGTATTCGAAACAAAGTATTCTTCTGCCTGAAATCACCAGCATATTATCAGAGCTAGACGTCAACTGGAACGTGGCTATGGAGTTGCCTTCAGAATATTTTTATTCTCATATAAATGTAATTTTATAATATATGAATATGTCTTGGTATTTTTCCTCCTTTAAGTGGCCTAAAGCTTATCTATAGTCCTGTTCAAAGGTTTTTTTTCTCCCTCCCTCCCTCCCTCTTTTTTTTTTTTTTTTTTTTTTTTTTTTTTTTTTTTTTTTTTATAAAGAATCAATAATTTATAATTCCAAGATGTGGCCAATGTTGCCTGACAATGAGTTTTATATTTGAACCATGTATATGCTGCCCAATATTTTAAGCCTTTAGAGTTGAAATCTTTTTTCCTCTATCAAAACCTCAGCAGAGATGTCCAGTGCGTATCACAAGTTGAAATACAGACTTTCAACTTGTTTTATACATATATTTCTAGATTGGAAATGGTCCTTACTTTTATACTTGCCATTTTATCTATTTAAAAATCACAGTATTTAGAAAATTTAAGATATATTTACCAATTAAAAGTTTATTGGAAATAATTGTACTTTCATTGTATATAATGTATGTTTTGCGATATGTAGATGTAATAGCTTTGACTGGCCTTTATGTAATAAACTTATGTCTAGCATCTAATATGTGGCTTTTCGTGTAGTCACAAATATAATGGATAACTGCTGATAGTAGCCTATAACTTGATAATAAAGTACTAAAATGACATGGCTTGTTCCTGGTTTTTCAGTCTCTCCAATGAAACTTTACTTTCAGTAGGCCAGCTTCTTACAAGTCAACAGTACAATGTCTCCCTCTACTGGAAAGGAAAGCTAATGTACACTTTTCATTTATTTAGACATGACTTGCTGTCTTGATCTCTTTTCTTATTAGGCACTATTATTCAAACAGGAAATATTCAGTTAAAAATAATGTAATTGCATACATTAAAACAATGTATTTTAAACATAATGTGATATTAAACATTTAATGTATTACCATTATTTTAATAAAGTAGGCCTAATTAAAACTGTGCCCACTAATTAGCTTGACTCTGTTGCACTCTTTTGCAAGGGTGGGATTTGAAAGCATGAAAATATGATGAGCAGCTTCTCAATTCTAATAAAGAGGCCTTTTAGATTTCGACACTGCAAAGAGAGTTACAATTATTATTATTATTATTATTATTATTATTATTATTATCATCATCATCATCATCAATGTCCTGGCTGGTTATGGCTGGTTAGCCCCTGCTGGTTGACATCGTTACTACACCATTATGCTGCTAAAAGCATTTTATTCTCTGCTGACCATGATTCAGAATTAGGTGTATTATGACTTTTTCCCCCCACGTCTACAGTTTATTATATATTTTATATAAAGTCAATTAAACTAGTCACTTATTTTTTTTACTACACAGAAATGATAGTATTGCAGTTAATTTGATATCCTGTCTGGAAGGTGATGACGTCATCTAGCTCATGGGTTTTCAAACTTCTTGCTCCAGTCCAGTAAAAAAACAAAAATATTATAAATGCGTTAACTGTAGAATTGCGTTTTTATTACGTTGCCTTTGTACCTTTTTCCTTCCCAACATAAAAGTACTTTAGACGTATAAACTTGAAATGTTGATTGTTGAATAAAATGATTTCATCATTTTTACTCTTCTTCTCTGAACTTCCCCTATAACCCCCTAGCACTCCCCTGTGTCCCACTGGGAATCCCCGAAGGTTATTGGCCAAATCAACCATTTCTGTTTTTTGGCCACCGTTATTTATTCTATTTAATTATTTTTTTACGTTTAATTAATTTGTATTAATTTCTGTTAAATTATTTGCTTTTTACTTTTGTTGTTGTTATTTGTAAATTATCATGACACCTTTCTTTGAGTTACTTTGATAGGCCTACCTAAACTGTCTGGCACCATATAAAACAATTTTCAACGCTTTGCCATCCTCGCATTTTGTTTTGTGTCTTATGATCTATGATTTCATGAGACATTTTGGGTAGTCACTTTGGTCTCAGTGGGAAGAAACTGAACATCAGCTCCCACGCGCGCTGGAATGCACAGGGTGCTCGCGCCAGACATTCGCCTATTGTATCAAACCTCAGACCCTTGCTCCCCCCTCGTTATAAACGTTTTATAATCCGCTGGCGTGACATATTCGAAGCAGAAGAGGCTGACCGTCTCTACCACCTGTCGGGATGAGTGAGGAAGAGCAGAGTAACGGCTCGCTGTCAGTCAAGAAAGCGTCCCGTATGCCCAAGTGCTCGCGCTGCAGGAACCACGGCATCGTGTCTCCGCTGAAGGGCCACAAACGCTTTTGCAACTGGAGGGAATGTCAGTGCCAGAAATGCCGACTAATCGCTGAAAGACAGCGGGTCATGGCAGCCCAGGTACACACGAGCCAGGAATCATGCAAGTTCAACTAGAGTCTGATTTGGGTTTTATTTTTCCCTCTTTCGCTGTATCTTCCGTTCTCTTGTGATCTAAATGCACTGTTTGTGTTTATGTATGGGTTGTTTATCAACTTTAAACTACTCTACTACGTGGCTTGCCTCCCCCTATCGTTTTTTTTAATTCATTGTTACTTAAAGAACACCACCGCATGTTTTAGCCGTTTTTCCAGTTTACAGTCAAGTTTACAAATAATTGGATCGTTTGCTAAAATAATCATGATAAATTGTTTACAATCATAGTAACGTTTGGTAGCTACATTGTTGAACAGCGCAGATTTTGCGACTGTTTCAGCTAGCTGCAGTTTGGCGCCGATATATTTTTTTTCTTTTTTTGCGAATAAAACACTGTAGAATAACAATTATTTTATAAGTATTAAGTAATTTAATTGTAACAAAATTATATTTCAAATGTGTGAAGTATCTCGTGATACTTTTAATGCGTTCGAGAGTGAACTTGTCCCGCCTGGGCCTTGAGTTCAATGTTTGTCGTGTTAGGTGGCCTTACGGAGGCAGCAGGCCCAGGAGGAAGAGATGGGCATTTGCTGTCCGGTTAACCTATCCTGTTCAGACACTGTGGTGAAGAACGAGGTCATGGGTGATCTGAATGTGTTTACTATCAGCTCAAGACCGCCATCACCCACCGCAAGCAGTGCCACCGCCTCTCCCACCAACCTAGGTGAGAAAACCTCCCTAATTAAAAAGATGATTAAAGGGATAGTTCACCCAAAAAGGAAAATTAGCCCATGATTTACTCACCCTCAAGTCATCCTAGGTGTATATGACATTCTTCTTTCAGACGAATACAATCGGAGTTATATTAAAAAATGTCCTGGCTCTTCCAAGCATTATAATGGCAGCGAATGGCTGTTTCTGTTTTGAAGTCCATAAAAGTGCATCCATCCATCCATCATAAAAGTAATCCATACGTCTCTGGGGGGTTAATAAAGATCTTCTGAAGTGAAGCGATGCATTTGTGTGAGAAAAATATCCATATTTAAAACTTTACGAACTGTAATCTCTAACTTCCGCTAGCTGTCGTACGAGCGTTCACCAGAGACTGGTGTTCCAGCGTGTGATGTAAGTTAGAGATTACAGTTTGTAAAGTTTTAAATATTTTTTTGAATATTTGTCTGAAATAAGAATGTCATATACACCTAGGATGGCTTGAGGGTGAGTAAATCATGGGCTAATTTTCATTTTTGGGTGAACTATCCCTTTAACAAAAACTTTACTTGTCAAGGGATATATCTCAATATCTCATATGCTTTTGAGTCAAAAGTCCAGTTAAGAAGTGGAAGTGGTTATTTACAGTATGTTGGGTTAAAACATTTTGTAAGTTAATCTAAGCAAAAAAAATTCCAACGTCATCATATACATTATAGCCTATGTAATAGCTGTTTTTGGGTTACAAGTGAACAAAATAAAATCATACTGGGATACATTAAGGCAAGAGTCAAGTATATAATCAAGGCAGATTTTAACTGTAAAGGGCATCTTTCAAAAAAAAAAAAAAAAAAAAAAAAAAAAAAAAATTGTCAGGTTGGGGCAAGTTGTCATGCTACAGTTGTGGGCAAAAGTTTGCATACACCTTGCAGAATCTGCAAAATGTTATTAATTTTAACAAAACGAGGGAAGTTGCTGCATATGTAAACTTTTGAACTAGGTAATTTTATGTGAAATGGCTTAAAGGGTTAGTTCACCCAAAAATGAATATTTTGTCATGAATTCCTCACCCTCATGTCATTCCAAACCCATAAGACCTTCGTTCATCTTCGGAACACAAATGAAGATATTTTTGATGAAATCTGAGAGCTCTCTGACCCCTCCATAGACAGCTATATAATTAACCCTTTCAAGGCCCAGAAAGATAGTAAATCATCGTTAAAATAGTCCATGTGACTCCAGTGGTTCAACCTTAATTTTATGAAGCGACGAGAATACTTTTGTGCGCAAAAACAAACAAAAATAACGATTTTATTCAAAAGCCTGTGTCAGTCTCTTACACTGTTGACGCAGTGTAAACAGCGCAGCGCATCCAGAATGCCGGCTTACCATTGGCCGACTCTGTTCACGTGAGCACCACGACGCATGCGCACAAGTCGTTCTGCCGTAGAACTAGGAAACACTGCACTGTTTACACTAGCCTACGTCCACAGCGTAAAAGACTGACACAGGCTAGAAGAAATTGACGAATAAAATCGTTATTTTTGTTTGTTTTTTTGCACACAAAAAGTATTCTTGTCTCTTCATAAAATTAAGGTTGAACCACTGGAGTCACATGGACTATTTTAACGATGATTTACTACCTTTCTGGACATTGAAAGGGTTAATTATATAGCTGTCTATGGAGGGGTCAGAGAGCTCTCAGATTTCATCAAAAATATCTTAATTTGTGTTCCGAAGATGAACGAAGGTCTTACGGGTTTGGAACGACATGAGGGTGAGGAATTCATGACAGTATATTCATTTTTGGGTGAACTAACCCTTTAACTGAGGGCAGTACTAAATACAAATAACACATAAGAAATCCTACACAAGAGTTTTAAGGACAAAAACCTGACAAATCTCTTAAAACACAACATCTGAACAATGTCTTGAAGTGTGGTAACCATAGGATAAGCGGAATAATTGACTCCGTTCCATTGAATTATTAGAAAATAATGCATTACGACCTTGGGTGTGAATTATTTTCTGATAATTCAATGGACCTGAGTCAATTATTTAAACCTATATTCTCACAAATCTAGTTCAGTAAAATATAAAGAAAAAAAATATCCTTTTTGTCTCAGAAAATATTTTTTTCATGCAATATCATCTTAACCCTCAATTTTAAGGTTTTGCTCACTTAGCTTGTATGTCCACTAGGAGCTTTTGTATTCAGTAAAAATTCTTAATGCAACAAAATCATTTAACATTTGTGTTTTGAAAGGCATGCTATCAAATTATATTATTATGAGAGCCTTGTAAAGTAAAAAAACGCGTAGCATCACAAGTTTCATTACTATGACCTTCTGTATTCTCATCATTTGTCCATCAATTTACACCCTCTTTTATTAAAATAAGATCTAAGCCCAACTCTTTGTAGGAGGTTTCTGTCTGTGAATCAGGCCTTTGTCACTTTACCATGGGAAGACAAAGAGATAAGTACGTCTTGACCCCCTGATCTATCCACTGTGTGAGTGGCAGAGGAAAAACTAAAGGAACCATGACCATGAACATCTTGTAACCGTCCCATGATTCTCCATTCTGCCAACCTCCTCAGCACACAGTGCAGTCAGTGAGGTGCACATCCATTCTCATAAGAGGGGGGGAGGCTATCAGCATAGATGGTGATTGTTCCGTGCCAGACCATGTCTGTGAAGGGCTGTTGTGTTCGATGAGAAACGTCCTGTTCCAGGGATCTCCGATAGGACTAAGGAAGGAGTTGGATACCAGACAGGTCAAGGCTGCCTATGCTCTGTGATTTAGCCAGCTGCCTCTTGGGTTGCTGACAGATGAAGCAGGAGTTACTGGTGGTTTTCAGAATTTGTCGTCAGAGATAATGTGACGCATGACATAACACGCATGCTGAAAAAATAACTTCTCATAAACTGCCATTTTTTTATTGCTGTGAATCTGTGCCAATGCCATTACTATCACTAAAGAACTTTTTTAATCATTACTAAATTTTGAATTTTGTTAATCATATGCATGTTTTTTATACATTGCAAACTTCAACATTTGCAAAAATGTGAGAATATCTCTTGTGCACTTCATTTTAGTCTGAAATAAGTCTGAAATCCTATATTCTCAAAAATCTAGTTCAGTAAAATATAAAATCCTTTTTGTCTCAAAGTATTTTTTACATGCATTAAAGCATTTTAATCATATAATGCCCTGCAAATTTTTTTGCAAACATAGTTTTTTTTTTTTAACAAACGTTTGCAAACATACATTTTTGATTTGTTTTTAAGTATGAGAATAGCTTGGAAGGAATAAGTTTCAGTTGGTTGATTTAAAAACAAAAAAAACAACAACACCTGTATAATTTCCGATTTTGTTTATTGTGTTAAATTTAAAGCTGATGGCTCATTTTGACCTATTGTCTGATGTTTCAGAGAGCCGTTCCATGCTGGCTCTAAGCTCTGCAGTGTCCAGCAGAGGGCACACTGAGGGCCCATCTGAGCTGATGGTGGATGCCTCCTATTACAACCTCTACCAGCCCACACCGTACACATCCTACTATAGCAACCTGTACAACTATCAGCAATACCAGGTGAATAGACGTGCTCCTCACGTCAAGTGCAACTGAACTCCTCTTTCAGGTTTTAAATTAATGTAATGCTTTATTTATTCTATACTAATATATATATATATATATATTAGAGTAGTAGTATCACTATGGGACCGAGTAGCTTAATACATATAAATATTATTTAATATGTACTAAGCTTCCTAGTCCCAGTTGCACTTCACTTCAGGAACCTTTTCTGTACGTTTGTAACCAGTAGGTTGTTGCATTATTTCAATTGATTATTTTTAACAGCATGATTAAGCACAAAAATAACATTGCTCCTCTCCTGCTAATTATTACATTTATCTTGATTATTCTGGCTTCACATTGGGTGAAAATGTTGCTTCATAATGTTTTATAGTATTTCATTTAATTGTTTTTTACACATTAGCTATGGTATTTCTTTACCATAAAGTGTCAGTTTTTTACCGTAGAGTTGCATCACTGTAAAAGTAACAGGAAGTGTTCATGACAGAAACGACTCAAAAACGACTCATTTATTTTGCATTAATCTACTGACCCCAAACTCAACCCCCCTACTATATAGTATCTTCAAACCAACCCTTTAGACATACAGTACCTCACATGAGCAAACTAGCAAACATCCGTGTGAACGCCAGCATGGTGCACACACCTCCACACTCACCCAGTCTGCGTCCCATGTAGCCCGGGCCACAGTAATAAGGTGATTAAGTGTGTTGCAGCCGTGTTGATAGGGGCTGCTGTCATTGGACCCGTCTGGCTTGTTGAAGTTGGCAAGCTGTAGTGAGCTTCTGTCCTCGGTGTACAGTGATAATGCTTGTGCCATCGTTCCAAACCACTGGCCAAACACAGCAGGAAGGTGTGGAGCTTTCATGCCACGCTACACCTCTTATATGCTGTTTACATTTCCCCGCTCCCCCTAGCCAGAACCGCAACTAATTCTGTCATTGGAGGTTTTTTAACCCTTATCCTCATTGTACAACTATCACAAGAAGACTGGTATATCAAACAGTCTAAATAAGCACCGCTTTCAATTAGTGTTTTTGTTTTATAATATCAGCTGAATATATTTTTGTTAGTTTAATTTGCAAAATCACATATTTCCAGTTTTCTAATCGTGCTGCTCGTGACGCTCTCACTCTTCTACCAGTAAAATATCATTTTAAAATTAGCTTCTGGTTATAGTAGTTGCATTACAAATGTTTAATGTAGTATAATCTATTGCTACCGTTTAAAAGTTTGAGGTCAGTAAGATCATTTTTATTTGAAAGCAAGAATTCATTAAATTGATCAAAAGCGACAGATGCTGAAGCAAATGATTTCTATTCCAAGTAAATGCTGTTATTTTGAACTTTCTGTTCATCAAAGAATCCTAATAAAGTTGTATTCCAGTTTCCTCAAAAATATTAAGCAGCACAACTGTTTTCAACATTGATAATAATAATGTTTCTTGAGCACCAAATCAGCATATTAGAATGATTTCTGAAGGATCATGTGACACTGAAGGCTGGAGTAATGATGCTGAAAATTCAGCTTTGCCATTACAGGAAAAAAATACATTTTTAAATATATTAAAATAAAAAAAGTTATTTTAAATGGTATTAAGATTTTACAGTTTTACTGTATTTTTTTTGATCAAATAAATGCATCCATGGTGAGCATAGGAGACTTTAAATTTTTTTTTTTTTTTTTTTTTTTAATTCTAAACCGACCCTAAACTTTTGAACTGTATATTGTAGAACTTACACAGTGGGATAAAAACATCTGAGACACCACTGGAGAAAATGCTTTCAAATGATTTAATGATTTTATAATAATACATTACACACATATAATTGAGCTTGATTGCAAAGTCAATATGAATTTCAGAATTTCTCAGTATTTGATGTGTCCTCTTTTTGCTCCAAAAACAATCTTGTTATTCAATGAAATCTGACAAATTAGCTTATTTGATTAGTGACCTGGAAATAGTGCAGAATAGAGGGGGCTAGGTGTTTCCATTTTGTAATAATAGAGACATTAACACGTTAACTGTATGATTAAAGATTTAACACCAAGTTATATTCAGATGTACTGTAATTTCAAATAGTTATCAGTTCCCTCAGAGTCAGATGCAAACCATGCAATTCTGATGCCAGGCACATGAATCTGTCCTGGCAGCCACTCTCCAGTGTGGACATTGTCTATGTCAAACCATGCTGCACAAGTCTGAAGATGTCTGTTTGAAGATATCAAATTGGACAGCATGAAATTGAGGGCATCCTCAAAGTCATGGCCCGTTCAACTTTGATATACCATCATCACATTGCAACAATTTTACAAGCCCTTATTAATCAGCTAAGGCTCACTGACATAAGAAAGTGTCTTCATACCATGATATAATATGGTTTTCATATGGAGATCAGCCTGTGTATATGGAATCTGATTTATATTGCAAAGTATCCCTGTTGTATCAAATCTGATCTACTCAAGTGTGAAGTAAATTAAATCTATATTTCTCCAGGGAGTCATTGCTGAGTGTTATATACACACGTCAGTGATGGGGCCATATTTCAGCATATTTGTGCAGTTGGGTCCCTGATGGCGACATATTGCTCCAGGGTCACTGCCTCCATCTCCTTAGTGTGTCCCGGGGTTTGAATTGCAAAGGTTAATGACATTGCTCATATGAAGATACAGCTTTGCTTTTTAAGCACAGCTCTGTAGAAGGGGAGTGACTTTAATTCTGCCTGATTTAACAATTTGGAAGATGAGTGAAGGAAATATGATGTGATTCTTTTGATGTTTTGTAGTAAACTACCGCTGCTTCCGAAATCGTGTACTGTGAGTAGTATTGAATTTGAATTTACTTCGCAACGTTCTATATAATGTGGGTAGTATGAATAAAATTCGGACGTACTAAATCCACCATGTTGTTACTGTCACATGACCTACCAGCGTGAGTTGCGTTGCTTCACTTCCATTCATAAATCCCCTCCCGTGGCCTCATGGGATAGTAAAGTGTCCATCGAATGCGCACTTCAGAATCTCGGCGGAAGAGGTAGGTCATCTGGGAACTTTTTCGACTTCAGTTTTTCGAATACTATGTATTCGGACATACTACTCTTTTGGCGTATTGTTTTTTCGCATACTATATAGTAGGGAAGTATTTGATTTCGGACGCAGTAAAGACTATTAGTTTAGTCTTTGTTTTTGTTTTATTGTTTTCGTTTTCATTAGCTATTGGTTTTGTTTTTAGGATTTAATGAAATATTAATTTATTTAAAGGGTTAGTTCACCCAAAAATGAAAATTCTGTCATCATTTACTCACTTTCATGTCGTTCCAAACCCATAACACTTTCGTTCATCTTCGGAACACAAATTAATATATTTTAATAAAATCTGATAAATCTAATACAATTTTTTCCCCTCCATTTACAGCTACGCAACTACCACTTTGACGCTTCAAAAAGTTCATAAAGAGATCAAAACAAATCCATATGAACTGAGCGGTTTAGTCCAAATTTTGGAATTGCCTTATATGATTAAATTATTAAATTTAGGCTTTTATTCATGCATTAACATGCATCAACGGACAAATCAGTTATGATAAACGGAAGCTCAAGCACGTTCGCTTGACGTGCAAGAACCAATGAGGTTCATTCTTGTGTGTTACACAGCACGTATAAGCTTCCACCAGAACCAATGAGGTTCATTCTTAAGCGTCAAGCAAGTACGGTTGAGCTTCTGTTTATGTTCACTAATCAATATTTATATGTAAAACTTAAATAATAAACTAAAAATTAAATCTGTTCATCATATAAAGCGATCGTCTCTTCAGAAAATTTGGTCTAAACCACTCAATTCATATGGATTAGTTTTACGATCTCTTTATGAACTTTTTGAAGTGGCAAAGTGGTAGTTGTGTAGCTGTCAATGGAGGGACAGAAATATCTCAGATTTCATAAACAAATAATTTGTGTTCCGAAGATGAACAAAAGTCTTAGAACGACATGAGGGTGATTAAATGATGACAGAATTTTCATTTTTGGGTGAACTAACCCTTTAACGTAGCAAGAGTTGTTTTTATTTATGTCTGTTAAAAAATGCATTAAGAATTTACAGTAGTGGCCAAAAGTTATTCAAAACAGCTGTTTCCGCTGATAGTGTTTTATTTACTGTTGGTTACTAGGTTACCAATACCACCGTCATCCGCTCGAACAACTTGATGAAAACGCACCTAATTCGCATGAAAAGATTCGCTTCACGTTTGGATGGAAACCCAGCTAATGGTTCTCTTGTTTTTGCATGCATTTATAATTTCTTTAAATGACAACCTGGCTAATAATTATGACTGCGGAATTTGGCATGTTTCATTGCATTATCACAAATATTTTAATCCTTTAACAAATTTTTTAAATATTTGAATAAAGGTTGAAGATGTCAATTTTCCTAGGCCGGACATCACTTTTGGGCACTACTGAAGTTCATACAGATAATCTTGAACACAGCTTTTTTCTAATTTCTAAATGTTTTCCATTTCTAAGTTAAAATGAATTTTACCTTTTTTTTTTGGAAATATCTAATGCAAAATTGTCACTGCCCTGAGAGTGTAACAGAAGAATCCCATTTAAAGGCTCAGATTCTTGTGTAGTTTAAGTAGTTTGACCTGATTTTAGTAAGTAGTTTGGTATAATATTTTAATATTTCATTAAAAAAAAATTATAAAGCAGTTTAAAAATATATATATTTCTACAACATTTGTCAGTCAAATCAAAGTCAATTTAACACACAATTTTGAGGGAAGAAAACTATAAAACATGAAATCACAGTAGACTCCTGAGACTGTCTGTCAAGGTCATTAAGATAAACATATCAGATTATTAGACCTGAAGGTTAGTTTGGGTTGTCATGTCAAATGGAATGAGTTTTTACCTTGAAAGATATTGTGGAAAATAGAAGCATGAAACAGAAGTGTGAGACTTATGTTTTTGTAAGAACAATGAACCTGTAAGAAAAGCATGTTGGTCACATCATCTAGCAGGATTTCTCTTTGAAACAGATCGTGTCTTTCTGTAATTTTGAAACTTCACAGTTGTTGGTATGGAGTGTTTGTAGGACATTTATTGTATTCTCCTTTACATTTACAAAATTATAACTTGTTCCATGAAACTTTCCATCATAGCTTCTTCTCTTTATTAGGGTTCATTTGATAAGGAAGTAATAGGGCGAGGAGCTATTCCTCCTCATCTGGCTTTTATCTTAGTGTGTCCATCTCCCGCCCTCTCCCACCTCCAGTGAGTGGGGCTCCGCTGCACTGCAGGTGGAGAATGAAAATATGAGGGTTGCGTAGAGGATCCAGACAGCTGATGGTGCCAGATAAGAGCTCACTCAGGGAGGTAAAGGACTCCAGCCAGCCCTCATTAATGGGGCTGCTCTGGATCTAACAACGCTAGCAGGCCTGTTCATAATTTTTGTGAGAAGTTCTCGTATTAAAATGAATTGGGATCACAATGCACTTTCAAACTGCTGAAGCTGTCCTAAGCAGGCACTATGCAATGTTACCAGATTTTTGCCTAGATATGTTCATACCTGAGATAGAGATCAGAATCACAGGGAATGACGTTGAATGATGCATGAATTTTATTCCACTTGCACTTATTTGGATGTAAGTGTTATGGTAGGTTAAGAGTGGCATATAAAAGCCAGGAAATAGCTGAGTAGCATTGCAAATCTTCTGGCACAAACACAGTGTTTGTCTCTTGCTTGTTGTGGCACATGATTTTTTCCACCTTGTTTTATTTCATGTATGTATTGGTGGGGTACTCTTAAAAAAAAATACAGTTTAATTTGTATTATATTTGTCATAGGCAATACAAGAGGCTGGCATTGTTTAAATAACAGTTTATAAACCTGTCAAGAGGTGATGGGGTGGACAGTAAATGGTGACATATTACTGGCTGACAGAAATCAAATTCCATAAAAGTGAAATTGAAAACACCCTAAAGCCTCAAGCTGCCAAGTAGACAGCTTATTTTAAAGTTTTCACAAGAGGGAAGAAAACTTGCCAGAGCAGTGTGTTGCAGTTTATTTTGAAAAAGAGAGCGAGAAATAAAGCAATCTAGGCAGGAGGTCAACCATAACTTATACTGACCATTTTTTTTTTCTCCTTCTCGGTGTAGAGGTTCGTATTGTCACATGTACAGAGTGTAAAGAGACTGCTTTATCAAGTGTTTTCAGTGCTCTGAGATTAATGTGTCATGCAGTGTGCAGTAGAACTCAAGACCCGGTTTAGGGCCATCACTGTTGGTGTACCATATATTGTACCTGGTGTCCATGTATATTATTTGGTATGTCTTCCGGTTCAAACAGAGACAGTATGAGAAAATGGACCATATATGTATAAAAGAATGAGGGAAATTGCAACACCCAATATGTTGTCTGTAATAAAGGATGTTCAACCTTTTAATTAAGAAAGCCAGTTGCCTCATTGGTAAAGGCACTGCCTAGTCTTTTTGCGGGCCAACATGAAAATACAGTCAGGATGTTTTTTTTTTTGCTCTCTTATGCTCTTTGTCTCTTATTCTCGGCGAAGTTGCATATATTTATTCAAAAATTACAGTAATATTGGGAAATATTATTACAAATTATTATTTTTTTTTTCATTTTAATATGTTTTAAAATATGATTTATTCCTGTGATGGCAAAGCTGAATTTCCAGCAGCCATTACTCCAGGTTTTAGTTGGGGTTGGTACTGATTTTCTTATTGATTCCCAGTTTCCATTCCAATATGGTAAAAAAAAGTCAAACATTTAGATATAAAACGTATTTATTCTGTCTTTTTACAAAACATTCTGTTCCAGCTGAATACCATGAACAAAAATCAGCAGCCTAAAGAACAACTAACTAATAATAACTAACTAATATAAATTTCAAACATTATTAGAGACAAGTATACAGTAATCAAATGTAAAATAACACTGCATGGTTTTCTTTTTATAAATAAAGTCTAGATTAATCCTTATTAAAGTTGCAAAAGTTATTTAGTCAAGATCAGTGAGTATTTTCTTTCTTTTTTTTGTTCTTTGATTAACAGTAATGACAGACAGGCTTATTAGGCTGCTGTCATTTTAAGACCAAATGCACATATCCAGCATACTGTTACACATGCATTTTCTTTGTACTCCTCAAAGTAATAATACTATTATTATTTCTAAGGAATATCATATAACCAAGATGATATGTTGATATGATCATCCATGTTTTAAATTTATACACTTCTGTTGTGCAGCATCTTATTTGGAGAAAAAAAAATAAAAATGCAATCATTTGTTGTAAATTAATTGTTATATTTTCATTTGATTACATTTTAAAAGCTTGATTTGAATTGTTAAAGTTTATATACATTTGTAACAATCATAAAACACAGAATCCCCCAAAAAATAAAATGGAAAACACAGAATTTAGGGGAAAATAAAATGGATTTCATTGGGCCCTAAATTAAAAGGAGTTTCTGTGAAACTCTGTGGAGTTTCATTGTGAACAAACACGTTTACGTTTTTCACATCATTCTCAAGATCTAACAAACATGTGGAAAGAATTCCCTTCCCCATTAATAGTAAATGAATATTGTGATAAATATCAAAATTGTATATGGAAAAAAATATTGTGATATTTTTGGCCATATCACCCAACCCTATTGTCAATGTTGAAAACAGTTGTGCTGCTTAATATTTTTGTGGAAACCGTGATACTTTTTTTTCAGTGTTCTTTGATGAATAGAAAGTTTAGAAACTCCATCCTTGCTGAATAAAAATATTAATTTCTCTAAAAAAATCTTATTGACACCAAACTTTAGAACAGTAGTCTAATGTTTTTATTTTTTGTTGGATTAGAACTAAAAAAGCAACTAGTTTGATGCCATTTTGTTGCCAAGTGAACTGACTCGCAAAATCTTTGTTGCGTTCCTATTGCTTAACATTGCTCCATTCATTGTCGCTACTTTTATTGTTTTATTGGAGTGTAGAGATCAGCGAAATTAGCAAGCTGTATTCAGTCTTGTGTTGCCCAAGTTGTTCAATATGTTGTTCCATGCACGCTAACTTTGACATGTTTTACAAATTTGAAAATTATGATGTAAAACATTGATGAGCAATTATACAATGTGAGTTAAAAAGTGATCTTGTGTCTTTTGATTCTTGACTATTCATACCATCAGACTCTTTATGTGTTGGCTTAACTCTTCATCTTTTTTCTCCACCTGCCCAAAAAATCAAATTTCTTCTGAAACAGATGCCCAGTGGAAATGGCCGCCTGTCCAGCCATAACGTTCCCCCCCAGTATCGCACACACCCCTACTATTCATCTTACCTGAGTCAGGGGATCGACACTGTCCCACCCAGCACCTGCCCTGAGCCCAAAGCAGCAGGTCAGTCCCACACGCACGCACGCACACACACGCGCACACACACACACACACTCACACTCACACACTCACACTCACACACACACTCACACTCTTAGGGCCATAAACTTTTATCCAGAGATTATCAACAGTGTGAGCAAGTACATCTGAGGGAGGTTCATACTCTGAGTCAAGGGCGCTGTAAAATTTATAAAAATAAATAAATTCAAAGGTAAAACTTTTATGAGCATCATTTGTTCTGGCGACTTCAGATTTAAAGAGACAAGGACCATGTGCTAAGCGCTTCAGCCTTAGAACATAGAAATCATAAATTGTATTTTAAATTAAAAATTCCTGTACCTTTTACTCCATAAAGCTATGTAGCGATAAAACAATTTATGGCTTACTGTGCACCATTCTAAACTAATTTAGAGTGTTGAAGGACATTTTAGCACTCACTGTCAGTGTGAGTATGATTATGGCGTTTCTGTGATCCACCATTCCCGTATACCTCCAAGCTTGCCACCTGCCCTGGCTGTTAATGATTTTTACATGCTGATTTCCAGTGGTTTCAACATGAGGGTGCCTGTCACCCCCACTATCACTGCAGGGGGTGTTATGTTCCATTATAACACAAAACACTCCAAGTTGGGTGGTCCAATCTCCAAAACAGCCATACTCAGAGCCCAGCATTGAATGGTCTGTGATCTATTATATGTGCTCCGTTCCTACTATTTATATTATTCCCTAATGCAGGGGTTTTGGGGTCTGTGGATCCACGGGGGGATGCTAAGGAGTCAGAGAAAAGTTAATGTATTAAATTAAGATATTAATTAAATGTGTTAAATGGGAGTTACAAAAGACAATAATTGTAACTCATTTAAAGAATCTGACTATGATGCTTTGATTCTGCATTCTGTTTTGAAAATAATGAAATTACTTGCAGTAATTTTTTTCTGTTGATAGCCCTGTTCTGTTGATAATATAGTGTATATATGTATGTATAATATAGTGTATATATGTGTAATATATATAATATAGTGTATATATGTATGTGTATATATATATATATACATACATACACATACATACATACATACATACATATATATATATATATATATATATATATATATATATATATATATATATACACACACATACATACATATATATATATATATATATATATGTATGTGTGTATGTATGTGTATATATATATATATATATATATATATATATATATGTATGTATGTGTATGTATGTGTATGTATGTGTATATATATATATATATATATATGTATGTATGTATGTGTATATATACACTCACCTAAAGGATTATTAGGAACACCTGTTCAATTTCTCATTAATGCAATTATCTAATCAACCAATCACATGGCAGTTGCTTCAATGCATTTAGGGGTGTGGTCCTGGTCAAGACAATCTCCTGAACTCCAAACTGAATGTCAGAATGGGAAAGAAAGGTGATTTAAGCAATTTTGAGCGTGGCATGGTTGTTGGTGCCAGACGGGCCGGTCTGAGTATTTCACAATCTGCTCAGTTACTGGGATTTTCACGCACAACCATTTCTAGAGTTTACAAAGAATGGTGTGAAAAGGGAAAAACATCCAGTATGCGGCAGTCCTGTGGGCGAAAATGCCTTGTTGATGCTAGAGGTCAGAGGAGAATGGGCCGACTGATTCAAGCTGATAGAAGAGCAACTTTGACTGAAATAACCACTCGTTACAACCGAGGTATGCAGCAAAGCATTTGTGAAGCCACAACATGCACAACCTTGAGGCGGATGGGCTACAACAGCAGAAGACCCCACCGGGTACCACTCATCTCCACTACAAATAGGAAAAAGAGGCTACAATTTGCACGAGCTCACCAAAATTGGACAGTTGAAGACTGGAAAAATGTTGCCTGGTCTGATGAGTCTCGATTTCTGTTGAGACATTCAGATGGTAGAGTCAGAATTTGGCGTAAACAGAATGAGAACATGGATCCATCATGCCTTGTTACCACTGTGCAGGCTGGTGGTGGTGGTGTAATGGTGTGGGGGATGTTTTCTTGGCACACTTTAGGCCCCTTAGTGCCTTGGTTTCTTGAACATGACAAGGAGTTCACTGTACTAAAACAGCCCCCACAGTCACCAGATCTCAACCCAATAGAGCATCTTTGGGATGTGGTGGAACGGGAGCTTTGTGCCCTGGATGTGCATCCCACAAATCTCCATCAACTGCAAGATGCTATCCTATCAATATGGGCCAACATTTCTAAAGAATGCTTTCAGCACCTTGTTGAATCAATGCCACGTAGAATTAAGGCAGTTCTGAAGGCGAAAGGGGGTCAAACACAGTATTAGTATGGTGTTCCTAATAATCCTTTAGGTGAGTGTGTATATATATATATATATATATATATATATATATATATATATATATATATATATATATATACATACACGTGTGTGTGTGTGTGTGTTTACGTAGTTTATTACGTTATAGGGCTATCAACAGAAAATAATAACTGCAAGTAATCTCATTATTAATTTGCTTCAGTACAGTAACAACATAAAAGACAATACATTAATTACGTAAGCAACATACATGCAAATATATAGCTAGCTGTCTTTATATTTCTTGAAGTGGGTCTTTCAGAAGTGGATCATCATATGTATTTGGGGGTCCTTGGCATCTAAAAGTTTGAAAACCTCTGCTGTAATGAACTTTAGTCAGCATAAATGTCATTTTGTGTGTGTGAATGAAACTAGGCTAATGAACTACTACACAATTACAACTTTAACAAAATTGTATTCAAGACTCATCCTGTTCGAAACCCTTTGGTTAGGGAAGACACTAGATGACACTGAGTGACGATCCAGGCTAGTGTGGCCTGAGTTTGATGGGGTCTGCACTCCCTCTTCATTCAGATCCCTAAACATCTCATAGTGTTTTATTGTGTCATATTCACAATCACAACTTCTACAGTCAGACCTGATTAGCTGTTCCCAGCATTGTTGTATTCTAGTAACTATAGAGGATTTTGGGGTATTACTGCTTGTACTGTAATGAGAGAATAAAAAAAGAGGCAACTCACTAAATGACAAGCATTCAAGTTTAATTATTTTCAAAGTAGCTTTACAGTAAGATACAATGGCGCCTGGTTTTCAGATGGCTTGACTCTTGAGTCCTCTGTACTCTTTCTGTGGCTCCAGTGCTTGTGCGGCATGTATTTATTTTCCCTAGCGCTGGGGTAATCAGTTGGCCAAATATGAGGCCAAATAACCTTCAGGAGTGCGACGCTGTCCTTTCCGAGCGGCCCCCACAGCTGTCTTTGGAAAATTGCCTCTGGGGTTAGTGAGCGGGAACAAGTTAAGATTTACAAACAATGATGAAGCTTGTCATGCGTCTTTCTCCATCCGTCACGAGCGGCGGCCTGCCGGGGCGTCGAAGTGTTCTTCATAAAGCTCAGCTCGCTGTGAAATACGCCCCTGTGCGCTCTTTACTGCTGGGAGCTCGTCAGCAGCGCTCCACCATAAATTGCCTGGGCCTGAGGTGACACTGCACTCCATCACCCGGCAGGGCAGCCTTACCTCCGCCCGCATCTGCCCCCACCCACGGCAGCCGCCCCGGCCCGTGAGATGATGTGCCCGCTGTGAGTTATGTAGGAATTTCAGTGTTATATGAGACAGTCTATGGGTTTTACCATTTTCTCTTGTGCTGTTTTTTCTTTTTGTCACCATTTATTATTGGACGATTCAAAGTTAGTTTTGTTTGCAGTCTGGGCCAAGTTTACAGTTTTGGAGAAAGTGGAGAGGGGGCTTTCTGTTTGCCACCAAGTTAGCAACCATATTTGAAGAGAATAGGGCTGGGCAATATGGCCAAAAAATTTTGGCTGAATGGCAATATATGCTATATATTTTTTCTATTTTGTATTTATTTTAAAAAAGGTTAACATATTTCACATCCTGCCCAATGTTGTCCTACAAACAATTTTCATATTGAAGGCTATGAAAACAAATATAGTGAATGTAACCACGTAGGCTATGCTATATGTGCAAAAAAAAAAAAGGGTTAAAACTACATTAAATTCTAACATTGTAACAACATTATTTTTCTGATTTTTAAAGCAGAAGTTAAATTAACTAAACTAAAAATGAAAATAAGTAAAAACAAAAGCACAAGGTTAACTGGTAAGAGGAGCACACATTTACTCATCTGAGCTTAGTAATTTAGCCAACAATATGATTACCCCATTACAATAGTCACTTTACAGTTACTGCTATCATAGAAATACACTTAATTGAAGGTTTAAAGTCATACATATGGCACATTTAATGTCCAACAACAAATATTTTTGCAAAATGTATGTTTTCATCAGAATTATTGCGCTTCCATTCTATTGCGTCTGTTGGGAACGCATGCGTGGAGCGACACTCGTTCACTGAAGTCTGTGAAGTTTCTGTGAAGTCTCCAACTGTGAAGTCGGAGACTTGCTTAAGCATAAGTCTCGTCCACTCCTGACAGCAAAATGGAAATATTTGCATGACCTTCTAACATTGTGAAATGTAAGTTATGAAATGAGGAAAACACCTCATCTCAGACGCATTAAACAGCACAAGTATCTGTCAGAGCATCTGACGGGCCAAGCCGCTTTAAACTATACGCATTATATATCTTACGAGTTATTTTGAAGCCTTTAATGTAAAGCATGTCTCATGTTTAGGACAAATTGGATTATGCATTTTCCCCACAGCAGCTCACTCTGTGCCCGCCGCTATTTTTCAGATGTGCTCGTAATATCAAACTACTGTATATCGATATAAACGTTATTGCCTAATCCTATATCGTTTATAAAAATATAGGCCTACCGATATATCGAACTCGTTATACCGCCCAGCTCTAGAAGAGAATATGTGGCTTTCTGAATAAAATATTGTAAAGATATTGTTTTGTAGTGCATAAGCTTTTTCTAAAAGTAACACATTACACATTATTGAATCTTTTTTGTTGTTTTTTTTTTGGACATGGTACTATGGTAATGCCATGTTTTATTTGGCTTGGACCAAGCTAATGTCAAGCTATTCTTTATACTGTACCTTCTAGTACCCTGTAAATATAGTATGGTATTCATTCAGGTCCATTACATATTTTAAATAGTACAATGGTATTATCATCCTGTTTCTGCCACAATACTTTTTTCTAATAAGTTCTAATTTTTTGTTGCTGTCCATCAGCAATGCTTTTATTTGAATACGAATATGGTAAAGGGCTTTATTTACAGGTAATTAATTACAAATTCCAGTCACATCGAATCGTACTGTGCTTTTGACATATATCGATCGTTCTGATGCAGTTTACAAACCACAAATTTAATAGATGCATTTCTTCTCGGTCACAATGTTATATCACTTTCAGAGGTGTCAGACACCCTGTAAAAAGTTCCAGGAAAACACAAAATCTCATAGGAGCAACCAAAGAGCCCATTCATTCTCTTTCAATGCAGAATAACAAAGGGGAATAATGATTCTCTCCAAGCTTCAAGCACAATTGAGAGGTAGAGCTTGAGCAGGAAGAGGTGTAACTTCTCATCTGACAGAGAGGCTATGGAGCTTTTTTTAACATTTAATCCATCCTGTTTGTATTATTCCTCTTTGGAACATGCATAGAACTCTGGCACATCCTGTGCCCCCGAGGTTAAGTGCTGTTACATGTGTCCCTTTATTTGGTTGTTACACAGTTTCGCTAGCCTGGCTAGGGTTACAGATAGGGCATGAGTTCACAAGAAGCTGCATACACTAAATTTAGTGTCGATTTTGAAGGAATTATGGTTGAATGTTGTATAATGGCAGTTGCAAGACAGCTTATACTGTTTAACTCTCTATATTTACCTGCTGACAATTACCACTTCTTTTCTATTTCCCCTTCTGATCTCAGATCAGTAGGAGAAAGCTACTGATCTGAGATCAAAACAAACACTTGATAGCTTTTGTAATCTGGGCCGTATGTTAGTAGTACAGATGACGAGGATGGCTAATCAAGTCAAGTCACCTTCATTTATATAGCGCTTTTTACAACACAGATTGCTTCAAAGCAGCTTTACAGTGATAATAGGAAATTAATTTTGTTTTTGATGAAAAGTTTTTGATTAATTTCTGTTGTAAAAACTGATTAGTTATTTAATTTGGTGCCATTTAAACAACACCACCTTCAATTAAAACAGAAAACCCACAATGCATTCTGGACCCCATCCGCACGGCAACAGCAAATGGTGGCCCTAAAAACGCAAACCATGAAATAGGTTTGAAATAGTTTTGAAACTATACCATCATCATCCCCGCGCAACCCCCAAAAAGGCGAATCCGTGAAAACGGCGACGGCATGTATGCAAGCATTATGTGTTCAGCCTATAGGCAAGTGCGTTTGAATACAGATGTGTGCATATGTGTTTTTATCTGTATAGAGGGGAAGGGAAGTGAAGGAGGCCTTCACAGGGGAGAGTCTAGGTGACACAGTCTCTGCTGACACTTCAGGGATGCGTTGTGGTCATCTGATCTGGATCCGGCTGACTACAGTAAACCTCGGGATAAACAGAGAGACTAACATTAGCGTAGATGCTTTTCTTTTTATGATGTAACGAGTACATCAGGTGTTATGGGATGTGTTCCCGGTTCCGGCAGACCTAGTTAATGCAGCCTAAAACAATCATTTAACTGATTTGAATAATATAAATTGATAATGTTCTATGTGTATGCCATAGTAAAGAGATGTGTTTTTAGTCTAGATTTAAACTGACAAAGTGTGTCTGCTTCCTGAACAATGCTAGGAAGACTGTTCCAGAGTTTAGGTGCTAAATAGGAAAAAGATCGACCGCCTGCAGTTGATTTTGATATTCTAGGTATTATCAACTGGCCAGAGTTTTGAGACCGCAATAGACGTGATGGAGTATAATGCGAATATAAGAGCTCGCTCAAGTACTGGGGAGCTAAACCATTTAGAGCTTTGTAAGTAATAAGCAAGATTTTAAAATGTATACGATGTTTAATAGGGAGCCAGTGCAGTGTTGCCAGAACTGGGCTAATATGGTCATACTTCCTGGTTCTAGTAAGAACTCGAACTGCTGCGTTTTGGACCAGCTGCAGTTTATTTATTAAGCGAGCAGGGTAACCACCCAGCGCTAATGCACCACATAATGCATTTTAAAAACTTTCAAAGGAATTGGTGAATCCTGACGTGTCTCAGTCAAGTAAATCAGAGGGTGAATCAGTGGCCTGCAGGCAAAATCCCTGGCTTCAGTGTTATTTAACCACACAGTCAGTAACTCCTCCATGTCATGCTGTCTTCCCTTCTCCAGTGCTGATGCTAAATGCTCTGTCTTTTCTTTCTATGGATCGGTTAAATACCAGTGTAATTGGCTGCTCCAGGCTCAAGCACTGTCGTAATGTGTTGTACAACATTTCCATTAACACTTGCCTGAGGCACTGAAGAGATAAAATGGGTAATGACTGCAGCCAAAGGTTCTGCTCTCTTTAGCACACTGTCCTCCTCAAGAGACGGTCTGTGTTAAAGAAAG
This sequence comes from Coreius guichenoti, assembly GCA_039654105.1. Lineage (NCBI taxonomy): Eukaryota > Metazoa > Chordata > Actinopteri > Cypriniformes > Gobionidae > Coreius > Coreius guichenoti. The sequence goes on from CM077169.1 coordinate 31,407,349, forward strand.
TCTAGAATCCTAAGTTTATGTACACTACCATTCAAAAGAATACCTTTATTCAGCAAGGATGCATTAAATTGATCAAGAGTGACAGTAAAGATATTTTTATCAAATTACCAAAGGTGTATATTTTAAAGAAATATTGCTCGTTTGAACTTTCTATTCATCAAAGGATTCCTAAAACAAATGTATCACGTTTTCCTCAATATTAACCAGCAACATTGGTAAAAATAAGAAATGTTTCCTGAGCAGCAAATCAGCATATTAGAAAGATTTCTGAAGGATCATGTGACACTGAAGACTGAAGTAATGATGCTGAAAATTCAGCTTTGCCATTACAGAAATAAAATTTTAAAATATATTTAAATAGAAGTTTTATTTCATTGCCAAATAAAATATTTTTAAAAAAAATCACACAACTTAAAGAAAAGATGTGTTCATAGTTGCTGCAGAGCGCTTTATTTTATGGGAATCGGTAGCAAATCTTGTGTAAATGGTTAAAGGCTGGCATATTTTGAGTCTTTACCTCATAGTAACTGGCTCCTTTTCCAAACAGATTTCAGTTAATTTGTTGTAGCATTTAATTAGTTTTGCTTACCAATGGAAGGTGGACATTCATTCTTGAGCAGAATGTTTTCTAAATGTAGTCTTATTTAACTATTCTAACGCTCGCCGTAACAATTAATTCAACTGAATCTATTAAGTTGTTTATTTCACCCAGGGGTGCTTCATTCTTCATCGGAGGCTTGCTAACCGATGCCTGCACCGCTTATTTCTCACTTGTGATTATTTTCTCTCCTCTAAGGATAATAACACAAAATCCCTCAAATCATCGATCCTGTGTCTCAAGTCATTATAGTATATCCATAATGTTTCGACGGATCGGCGTGCAGGCCGGGAGAGACGGACAGGTCATTTGTAGGGCCGGCGGAGAGCTGTATCAGTGCCAGTGATTTAACAGGGAGGAGGGCCTGTCAATTCTCTCAGAGACACTTTGAGACTGGGGACAGATTGGGGAACAATACAGGTCTGGAGATGCTTATGTGTTTAATTAGCCTCTGACCCTGGCATGATGCCTCCTGTCAGACGTTACAGGCCACTCATGCAGATCTCTAATAGTCCAATAATGGGGACTGAAGTGTCCGATGTGCTCACATGTGAGCTGAATTTTAGCAGCCATTACTTTAGTCGTCAGTGTCACATGATCCTAATGATTCTAATGCCGATTTGGTGCTCAAACATTATTTATTATCAATATTGAAAACATTTGTGCTGCTTAATATTTTTGGAGTATGATAAATAGACAGTTCACAAAGAAACAATTACATAAAGAATTTTGGTCCCACTTTATATTAAGGGCCTTTAACTTTTTATACAATGCACTTACTGTATAAATGTCATTACATTTGTAGATATATTTAAAAAAATACCTGTATGTAATTACAACTGTAATTAATTTCTGTAATTGCTTTTATAATTACACTTTAACCCACCCTTAAACCTACCCATACCACCAAACCTATCCCATACCCGTATCCCATCTCGATAGCAGCAAAAGTGTTTTGCAATACAACATGAACACAATTAGTACACTGAATCTAACAATTACTTTTTATGTAAGTAGTAGTTAAAGATACCTAATATAATAGTGTAACCAATTTTTTTTCTGAATAGAAAAAATACCGTAGTATTTAGTATTGATTTGCTAAAGTTCATTTTTCATATTTCAGGTTAGGAGTTATACACTTTGGCGCATAACTTGTCCTGCATGACTTGCACTACACGCTTGAATCATACCGCCCACAGCACCTTATCATTGTACGGGTGAGTTTTGCGCAGGCTACAGCACTGACATTTTCTTCATAGTAGTTGCATTCCGTTAAATGTTTTTTTTACTGAGTTACAATATCTAATACCCAGTATTTATTTAATCAGTAAAAAATCTAAAGATGAAATTTTATGCGGAAAATAATCAAATGCTTTTGAATTTTACTTGTGCAAGCTCATGTTTGTCATTAAGTGTTAAACATGTCAGCATCAACCTCGCTTGAGTGCTTCAAGCTCCAATGCCAATGTGATTATGAGTGAGCACTTCACTCCGTGAATAGCATCCGTCTCTCTGCAGCAGCCACGGCTCTTCACTCTTTGAGGAGTCAGCAGCTGTTTAAAGTGCGCCTCCTTGCTGTAGGCCTGTGTTTTCTGCGCCATTAAGTCCTGCCATGGCTCTAATGATTGAGAGAGACGTGCATGTCATTCCTTGAGGGAACTTCATCTCCCCCCAGCACATCTTCAGCCAAGTCATGTCGTATGGATATGTGTGTTTGTCTCTGAGGGTGCTTTCACAGCATTTGGTTCTGAGTTTGTTTGAACGAATGAACTACACCCAAGTGAACAGCAATATTGTTCAGCTTTGGCATAAGTTGGGAGCAGGGCTCCGAACCAGTTTATGAAACAAAAACAAAAACTGGAAACGAACAAAATTTTAACAGGAACAAAAACGAAATCAAGTTGAATTAAGTTTAATCGTTCTGAACAGAAACGCTTATTTGAAATTACCATTAACCGGTTAATAACGGTATTTTATCGTTTTGTTTAATATTTTAATTTGGCAGTCAACCAATCAGGCCTCTGCAAATGTGACGTTGATGCATCCAACGTGAGTGAAATGCCCGCAAGCTTAGCTGTCACTGGCATTAGCTTTTCGATCTGTGGAGTTTTTCCGAGGATATGTCACCAACCGTTAAAGTATTATAAAAATGAATGGCAGGTAGGCCTAATATCCAGCGTGGAGTGTGTTATGAAACCAGCGAAAATTGCAGGTTAGTTTAGAACTGCTACTATATAATTAAACACCATGTTGCCAAAGTTAGTATTGTGGCACTTGCGCGTGTCATTATATTATCAATATTTACCCAAAATCAAACTCAAATGGAGTTAAAAAGTTTTTCACCAGCAAATGTCGGAGATTTGTGTTTTGTCAGTCATTAACGGCCGCATTTGAGGCAGTAAGTTCAGCATTACGTTTTCATCAACTTACAGTTTACAAAGTTTATTGTAGCTGTGTGGGTGCCCAGTTTTTCCTGCCATTTAATACATTTGGCCAGAATCTTGTGTATAAAATGCACAGGCTGTATTGGCTATGATTAGAGGGCAAATATCAGACTGACACTCATCTCGGCTTCTTAAATACATAAAACATTAGCCTTTACAAACATCGTGTTTTTTGAAAAACGCTGTACTTCTTTAAAGAGCCAGTTCTTTATTTCCCCTTGCCCTGCAAGATGGTCCAAACTGTGTGCAGCGTTTCATTACGATTGAGGTGGAGCTATATATTGTATGAGGTTTTGCCACATTTTGAGGATCCACTGGAGTTAAGGTTTAGTCACAAGCTCTAGTATAAAGCTATTTAGTAAGTTCCATTCAAGTACTGGTATAAAGTATAGGGAAAACATTTTTTAAAAATAAAATGTAACGTTATTAACTGGTATTTTTTCTAATCAAACCGTTTTCGGAAGTTACAGAAGGGACGCAGAACAGAAACGTTAAAATACTAATTCTGCTCTGAGTGAACATATTGGTTTTTCTTTTCTGTTTTTAAGCCCTGGTTGGGAGGCACCAATACTACAATTCTCGCAGAAAACAATAACTTTATTTATAATAACCAATAAATTGCAATTCTGATATAGCTAGTTCCTTCGAGATTTTCCTATGGGGTTTTATAATGGGGGTTTTTCTATTTATGAGTAAAATAAAGCCTGTGGTAAACATAACTTGACGATACTTTGACATTTTGTTCTACAATGTAACTTACAGACACCAAATTTTGAAGCAGTTATGTTCATTTTTGAAAACATACGTTGACGTTTTCTAAAACGTAACTGGTAGCTACATAAGACAGACAGTAAAATGAAAAAAGGGATAAACGAGCATGTACAATTAAGATCCAATATCCACTAATATTGATAAATTAAATTAATATCAGCCTCCCTGTCTCTTAATCATGTCTTGTTGGGCTACTCTGCTTTTAATGCAAGATAGTAATTTTACATAGTATGCTCTCTTAAGGACTTGTTTAGTAAGATCTTACCAGAAAACATTTTTATAATTGTTTTCATATATACATTTAAAACACTTTGTGTAATTTTAATCTGTTGTATTTCTTTTTTCTATTTATTTTTATGAAATTGGCTTTGGCTGCTGACATGGCATTAAAATCTCCACTACTTACCGACCTCTAATATTAGCCTATAACCAATATGGTACAGATATGTTGTGCACATCTTAACTCTCAGTTTTAGACTGATACAGTGAACATTTATTCTTATTTTAATCGCTGTAAGCACGTGTGTATGAGTGCATCTGTATACACGTTCGAGCATGTAAGAGTGTGTGTGTGTGTGTGTGTGTGTGTGTGTGTGTGTGTGTGTGTGTGTGTGTGTGTGTGCATGTATGTTTGCCTGTGTGTGTGCGTGTGTGTGTCCCTGCCCGTGTGCGTTATCTCTGTGCAACTCTGTGTGTTTATCTAAGTGAAGGCATTATGGACCCTCATGGCCCAGTGCTGGCAGTATATGAGTTGCAGAGGAAAGAGCTTATCCACAATAGATCAACCCTGAATTACCATCTTCTCTCACATCTGGGCTTTTGTTCACCTTTTCCAAACTGCCAGAAATGATTGAGCTTCTTTCACTGTTTCCCCTCCCCTTTTCATGCTCTTTTTCTAAAAAAAAAAAAAAACTTCCTTTTGTTAAACCACACAAAGACTGTTTAATAGTTTGGAAATCTAAGATAGTCAGCCGAACAAGGGTGAATAGGGCAAAAGTTCAGATGGGAGAATAAGCTCTTTTTGGGCGTACAGAAATTAAATCCTCTCTTGTTTCAATACTGTTTTACACTTGACAGACACGTGAATTTTTTTTTTTTTTTTTTTTGGTAATTCTTGTGTCACTGCCATAGTGTTGGAAACTACTTGTTTGGCAACTTTGTGAAAGTTTCATAAATGTTATTCTTATTCCACTTCAGTTTAAGCTGGTTTTTGCTGGCTTAAGATGGTCTTCCAGCATGACCAGCTGTAAATCCCTCCAAAACCAGCCTGGGAGACCAGCAAACCAGGATAGGCTAGGTCAAATTTTGTGTCAAAAATTTAAATTATTTTGAGAGATATTTCTTCAAAGTCATAATACTGTAGTGAAGATGTTCTGTATATTAAAAGTAAACAAACTCCATTTAATTATTTCATTATTTAGGTTTTGTCTGTGTATTTAAAGGCCTGATTGTCTGTATTACAGAGTGTTTACTGCCGATCATCTAACATTAGTCTATATTAAGCGCTAATGCAATGATAATCAAAGGCAACGAAGCTATGACACAGAACATGTCCGCTCGCCGAACAGCCCCACAGCTGATTTACCGTCCCCACAAACGACCTGTCCACTCACCCGTGAGATCTTCCCTTTAATTACACCATAGATTTCCCCCTGATGAACTCCCTTAGAATTAACACAGCCACGGCTAATTCCAGCCCCTCCTCTTTCATCCTCACTCGTGTATTATTGTTGTACAGAGAGCGCCGGTGCAGTTTAGCTACACAAACATTAGTATTAACGATTGGCCAGTTTGGAATTGGTGACAAACTGCAGGCGGAGTGCAAAGTTTTGTAGCCTGAAACCAATCAGGAAGTTAATGAGGAGAAAAATTACTCCTTTTCGCCAGCGCCCCTTAATTACCTCCACGCCAGAGCAGCGCAGAGGAGAGGCAGATGAAAAAGAGGGAGGGCAAGAAGGGATGAGAGGCAGAGTAAGAGCCTTTATGCTCCTTTTCTCGGGTTATGAAGGTCAAGAAAGCAGCTGAACAGGATTTGTGTGCGTTGCCCCTCCCGACACTCGTAACTTTAATAGAATCTGTAGAGACTGTAATGTATTAGCTTCACTTCATATGCACATTGAGATGAGAGCTGACCTGGCTCAATGCACAAACTACCATCCATTTTTATAGGGAACTATAACATTTGTGCTATTTGTTTCAGTTTTACATTTACATAGTCATTTATTTAAGCAGATGATTTGGTCTTTGGGTTAAAAATATAACATAACTGTCAGGGTTTATTTAATGTTAAACAGAGCATGTGATTCTAAAGGTAATTTTTAGAGAGTCTTAATATTAATATCATGATGCTATTTTGGTTATAGTCAACTTTAATGCTCTGCCATGACGCTTTAAGCTTGACGTCGACTAGTCGCTAATCGTGGCCTATAGATGGTGCAACAGGATAAGAAATCTTTGAAGTCCATTTTTACTCTCTGTTTCCAAACAGTTAAAATGACAAATAAATGCAGAGCGCTCTGAGAGCGCTTCACAAGATATGTTTGATTATACCGTCTGGATGCTCAAAATTGAGCGGTGAATGCATAAACAGCTTATTGTACACGTAACTTAATCGCCCTTCTGCGCTGATGCATTGTAACATACACACATACAGACAATGCGCACATCACGCGCACAGAGAATCATCCAGAAACGTAGAAATGTATTGTCAGCAATAGCTGGGTTTCCATCCAAATGTGAAGCAAATCTTTTCAAAGTTCGCAGAAAAAGGAAAAAAAAACAAATGCGAATTAAGTGCGTTTCCATCAGCTGTTCGAGCGGATGACAATGGTATTGATAGCCTAGTAACCAACAGTAAAAAAAACACCATCAGCGGAAACAGCCGATTAGTCATGTGGGTTTTATGTTCACTACGTCAGAATTTATTCTACGTTTCCATCTTCCATTATTCGCATTAACTCTTTTCGCACAAGTCAAAAACCACCTTAAGCGTGCGTAAAAGCTTTTTTGCAAATTAAGGGATTTTTTTTCACTTGTTTCTGATGCAATACTTCAAAATGCGCATAAAAACAGGCTGATGGAAACATAGCTACTGTTCTGTGATTTATCAATAAAATAGATTAGAAACTGAAAAGTTCTAGCATATACAGTCAAACCAAAATGTATTCAGACACCTTCAACGTTTTCTAACATTATCACAGTTTATTCGCTGTAGTTTAGAAAATGGTAACAAAATATGACAAGAACTCAGAGTTAAACTGTGTCAGAACAAATTCATCTTTATAATGTCAGATAACTTTGATAGAAAGGTTTGTAATGGATTACAACCAATTTAAGTACACAATTAGATAATACCAATTTAGGTCAACCAATTACCAAGCAATGCTTAATTTTGTTCAGTCTGTGGTGTAAAAGGTCGCATTAGCAATTAAAGAAAAAACACTAAACATGGTCAGGTCAAAGTGCTGAATAATTTTGGTCCCAAATTTTTATCAATTTTACTGGTAGTCCACTGTATGAAGAATTTTTGGGTATAATATGTCACAGTTTACTTTAATTTGCTATCCTCACTTACATAAATGAACTATAGTGTCCTGCACCCACTAGTAAAAAATATCTGGTGTCTGAATAATTTTTGGTTTGACTATATTTCTTAGTAACTAAAACCCACAGCTTCACTATTAGTAGAGAGACGCTGCCAGGTAGAATTAATTCACACGCAATTGCTCTCTCACTAATGCATTCATATCTTTACTGTGCTACTTTATCTGTATCTGATTTAGTAATATAATGACACAAAGACAAAAGAACTGATAAAAATAAGCAGTTGTGTAGGAGCAATAGCCTTGTGGGCAGCGCTGTGTCATATGCCATAGATGTGCACAAGGCAACCCGTGTTCCAGTCTCAGCTCGAGGTTCAGGCTTATTTGTTCATTAATGACGTCAGCATCAACTTTCGACATCAACATCGACTTTCATCACATAAATGTCCACTTTAAAAAATCTGATGTCGTTCAACCCCTACTACACACAGATACTGGAGAAAGTCAGCACAGTACAGACTCGTCCTGCAGTCAGTATCCGTGTGCTCGCTCAGCAGTCTGACTGGCTCAATATGCGTATCTTCAGCTTCAGTGAGTTTGCCAAAGTAGCCAGAACTTGCTGCAGTGTGAGATTCATAAAAGGCACCACTGTCTTTACTTTGTTGTAATGTTGAGAGCTGACCGCACTGCTCATAAATTGATGCTGTTTGGTTTGACTGGAGAAGCTGATAATCTCTATCAGAAATACTTCAACAGCATTGTTTCCACTCTTCCACTCACCTTGTTCACAGATTCTTTTTTTGGTAGAATTCAAGATGGTAACTTTTAAGTTAATGACGTACAGTTGCCCCAAAACATTTTGGACACTTGAATTACACTTAGAAATCATTTCATCATTTCAGTATCATTTCATTACTTTGCTTTCAAAGTGATTGTTATTGGATGTACACTACCATTCAAAAGTTTTGGGTTTGTAAGTTTTTTTTTTAAAAAGAAATTAATACTTTATCCAGTAAGGATGCATTAAATTGATCAAAAGTGACAGTAAATACACTAAAGACAAAACATTTTTTTCTATTATCAAAGAATCCTGAAAAATGTCAGTTTTTACAAAAATAAAGCAGCACAACTGCTTTCAACTTTGATGATAATGTTAAGCATACTGTTGTTTATTGAGCAGCAAATCAGCATATTACAATGATTTCTGAAGGAAGTAATGATGCTGAAAATGCAGCTTTGACATCACAGGAATAAATTACATTTTTCAATATATTAAAATAGAAAACAGTTATTTTAAGTAGTAATAATATTTCACAATATTTCTGTTTTTACTGTATTTTTGATCAAATATATGCAGCCTTGGTGATACTTTTAAACACTTACCGACCCCAAACATTTCAATCATTTCCCTCAACTTCACACAGGTAACCTAACTACAGGTATGGACTTTTTGTCTTGTTCTTGAACAATATATCTTATGTTTATGGTTATTGCTGATAAATGCTACTTGCTTGACATTTTGTTTCTAATGCAAAGACATTCAAACATCATTAAGTGTGGCTTAAGGTTACTTTTTGGCACTGTTGCACTGTACATGTTGTTAAATGTGAAAGAATGTCAGGAACCAAAAAGCTTGTGTTTCATGCATGCATGCTTCAGGTGTCGTTTATCACAGATGCCATAACCAGGTTATGCTCTGGCACAAAAGGTTTTCAATAATAAACAAAATATAGTTTGTGATGTCATGATGCATCCTATTTCAGCTTACTCCAATGGAGCTCAAGACTCGGTGTCCATCAGCTCAATGATCAACACTGAGAACAAGCTGGAGTGTGAGAGCAGCTCAGAGTCTGGAACCTTCTCCGTCGACTCTGTCATAGATGGGGCAACCAAATAAAACCCTCACCTGCACCAACAACTTGATTTTTTTTCTTTGTTATTTGAGTTGTTTCTGTAATTTTCAACTAAAAGTGTAATGTGTAACCAAATCCTACCTTATTGTTCAACATTTTGTTGTTAATACTGATCAGGTTGAGCAAGGTGGTGTTATTAAACTTTGGAGGGGTGATTCTTTAAGATTTTTATAGACATTGGTTTTGTATTAATCAGTTTCTCAGTGATGATCAGAAATGCTGTTTACTATGTTTCATACAGTTCGATAGCTTCAGTTTGTTCATTTTGATGCTGCAGTTTTTAAAGACTAAAATTATTCACTTTCACTTTCTAGCAGAATGCTATTGAAAGAAATAGCAGAGCAGAACGATTTATTGTCACATATTGGTTCAAGCTCAATATTGCTGTCATTGCCCTAATGGATAATCTAACTTCCTTTCCATGACCTTCATGCTGCAAACTATATGAGGGCTTCTCCAGCGTCTCCATAGTGTTGTGCGGGACAGTTGGGTCAGAAGAGATACTATTAAATTATGCTTCAATCTCACAGCGAACGGCTTGTTTATTTATGGCCATCACTAAAGGACATCATTTAACTTTTGATGATTTGCATCAGCCCTGTTCCTGTGCATGATCCAGCTAATGTGCAGTGCTCTTCTGAGCTTTCTTTGTATAATGTGAAGCTCTGCCCTTGATTTTAATGGTCTTGGCACAGATAGTGTCCTCAGTCAAGTCACAAACAGAGGAGAAGAGGGACACAAAACTTTGCCTTTCCTTTTAGGCTCTGTTTGTTACGGACGTTTGTGACAGTACATTTAACTACAAATGATGTCATTTTTTTCAGTTGCTTGATCTGATTGAAATGAGCCATATGTTGTGTAATCTGATTTTTACATTTTTTATTATAGTGGCTGGCCCTTTAATATGCTTCGACAATCAGTATATCTTATTTACTTGTGTACAACTCACTATTAATAGATATCTAGCAGAGACGTAAATTAATTGAATTTTTTTCTAAAAATGAATGTACAATGTAATTAACTTTATGCATTTCCATTTTGATTTTTGTACCATTTTGTTAGACTAACAGTGCACAGTTTGATTCATTTGTTAATTTGTTTTCCAGACAAGTAAATTTACCCACTGTATTTTGATGGTGGTGTGGATGTGCTCTTGTCCTCTGACACCATGATGTTACAAATATTTGTATTAGTGTTATGATTATAAAACAATGCAAAAGCTAATTTGCAATCGTTGTGTGTTTATATGCTCTCATGTTCAGTGGAAATAAAATCATTATTGATGACTGGCTTTCACAATGCTTTTGACTGTTGGGAGCACGATATAAAACCTGAAATGAAAATTACTTGTATTTTCTTTGCTCTGCACCCTCAAAACATTCATTCGATTCTGCCCCATCTGCTGTAATCAATAACCTGACCATCTTGTTTTTTTTATTAAATGCACTTACTCTTAATTTCATCCCCCAGTGGTTTTAGTGAGAAGAATGTGGAGTTACCTATATGGCTTTGGCATTATAAATCACTTCTGGAGAGCAGATTGTACAGCAGTATCGATTGATCCTGATATATCACAGAAATTTACTGTCACTTCTGTTTTCAATTAAAGATACAATCAGTCAGATAATGACTTAATTGGATTTTACAGAAGATTGAGTTTTATTGTCCCGTGCTTTACGAGTTTAGTTAAGGAAGGCCGCTTTATCATAGGCTGTCAGCGCTGGGCTCCGGCGTGCCGCCGTGTCCTTCTGTTGCTGCTCCAGGTTTGTGTTCCAGCGACAGCCTGAAAAGTGTCTGTGGATTTGTTTTCCTTGAGCTGCTATTGTGCCATCAATCACGCCGGCTCCATGAAAGATAAAGCCGCCCCTGTCCCAAAGTCTCAGTGCATACTGGAGAGGGGGGGACAGGTGCTAGAGCTGCATTTTCTTAAGTCAGGGCTTTTGGATTTAAGAGAAGAAGAGGTCATCATAAAAGTGTTTGATGACTGTACGGTCTGAAACAAGGCCCAGTTTAATCTGTAATAATACATTTATTTGAATTGAATGCATTTTATTTTGAGGGTTCTGCAAAGATATTAAAGAAGATTACTGGAAAGCGAGAGAATAGAAAAACTGACAGTCAAATGTATGGAGAAAATGCAGATTGTTGTTAAAATATTCCATATAATTATTACAATTACAGATTACCAAATCAAATATTAGCATTCTTGCTTTGCACTTGATATATAACAACCTGTTTAGATGAAGAAATAGTACAACAATAATGTGGTTACATACCTCTTGCAGAATATGCAAGATGTTAAAAATTAACTTTTTTTTTTTTAATTATGAATATTAATTATGAATAAGCTATTTCAAATAACAGATGTTTACATGTATGTTTACTGGCCACTTTAATCCTGTTCAACTGCTCGTTAATGCAAATATCTAATCAGCCAATCACATGGCAGAGACTCAGTGCATTTAGGCATACAGCAGAGATGGTTTTATGGGGAGATGCAAGGGTCTGTGGCTCTAACATGGGAGAAAGTGTAATGGCTAACTTGGATCACGTGAGCCACCTCAGCCTATCATATAATGGCAGTGACGTCAGCGTTCAGAGTTTTAATGTCAGTTACAGTTTATGTTGCACACAGTTTCTTGTGGATTAGCACGTTCGCCTTGTGAATAATGCTCTATATTTCGTGTTACAGTGGGGAGAACAAGTATTTGATACACTGCCGATTTTGCAGGTTTGCCCACTTACAAAGCATGTAATTTTTATCATAGGTACTCTTCAACTGTGAGTGACGGAATCTAAAACAAAAATCCAGAAAATCACATTGTATGATTTGTAAATAATTCATTTGCATTTTATTGCATGACATAAGTATTTGAACATCAGAAAAGCAGAACATAATATTTGGTACAGAAACCTTTGTTTGCAATTACAGAGATCATACGTTTCCTGTAGTTCTTGACCAGGTTTGCACACACTGCAGCAGGGATTTTGGCCCACTCCTCCATACAGACCTTCTCCAGATCCTTCAGGTTTTGGGGCTGTCGCTGGGCAATACGGACTTTCAGCTCCCTCCAAAGATTTTCTATTGGGTTCAGGTCTGGAGACTGGCTAGGCCACTCCAGGACCTTGAGATGCTTCTTACGGAGCCACTCCTTAGTTGCCCTGGCTGTGTGTTTCGGGTCGTTGTCATGCTGGAAGACCCAGCCACGACCCATCTTCAATGCTCTTACTGAAGGAAGGAGGTTGTTGGCCAAGATCTCGCGATACATGGCCCCATCCATCCTCCCCTCAATATGGTGCAGTCGTCCTGTTCCCTTTGCAGAAAAGCATCCCCAAAGAATGATGTTTCCACCTCTATGCTTCACGGTTGGGATGGTGTTCTTGGGGTTGTACTCATCCTTCTTCTTCCTCCAAACACGGCGAGTGGAGTTTAGACCAAAAAGCTCTATTTTTGTCTCATCAGACCACATGACCTTCTCCCATTCCTCCTCTGGATCATCCAGATGGTCATTGGCAAACTTCAGACGGGCATGGACATGCGCTGGCTTGAGCAGGGGGACCTTGCGTGCGCTGCAGGATTTTAATCCATGACGGCGTAGTGTGTCACTAATGGTTTTCTTTGAGACTGTGGTCCCAGCTCTCTTCAGGTCATTGACCAGGTCCTGCTGTGTAGTTCTGGGCTGATCCCTCACCTTCCTCACGATCATTGATGCCCCACGAGGTGAGATCTTGCATGGTGCCCCAGACCAAGGGAGATTGACCGTCATCTTGAACTTCTTCCATTTTCTAATAATTGTGCCAACAGTTGTTGCCTTCTCACCAAGCTGCTTGCTTATTGTCCTGTAGCTCATCCCAGCCTTGTGCAGGTCTACAATTTTATCCCTGATGTCCTTACACAGCTCTCTGGTCTTGGCCATTGTGGAGAGGTTGGAGTCTGTTTGATTGAGTGTGTGGACAGGTGTCTTTTATACAGGTAACGAGTTCAAACAGGTGCAGTTTATACAGGTAATGAGTGGAGAACAGGAGGGCTTCTTAAAGAAAAACTAACAGGTCTGTGAGAGCCGGAATTCTTACTGGTTGGTAGGTGATCAAATACTTATGTCATGCAATAAAATGCAAATTAATTATTTAAAAATCATACAATGTGATTTTCTGGATTTTTGTTTTAGATTCTGTCTCTCACAGTTGAAGTGTACCTATGATAAAAATTACAGACCTCTACATGCTTTGTAAGTGGGCAAACCTGCAAAATCGTCAGTGTATCAAATACTTGTTCTCCCCACTGTATATCTGGTGTGGTCTTTTGCTGCTGTATGGTTGAGTTACTGTTGCCTTTCTATCAGCTCAAACCAGATTAGAATTACATAGCAGTAATACTAGTCACTAAAAATGTAATTGTAATTTAATTGTTGAAATCTGGAAGCCATAGAAAGAATACATTTATATTTTAAAATCTTTATATTTTGTATATTTTCATTCATTAAAAAGCGTTATATCATTATTAGGCATACACAGCAGTCATAAATCATTAAAATTCAAGTAATGTATTTGTTGAAACCTGGAAGCCAAAGAGAGAACCCATCTTTTTTTTATTTATTTTTTTATTTTCATTAAACAACAATATAATACAATATTTATAATAAAATTTTCTCTTTATTCATTAAAATGCATTATATCAGCATACACAGCAGTCATAGTCATTACAATTCAAGTCTTATTATAATTGGTAAAACCTGAAAGCCAAAGAGAGAACCCATCTTTTTTTTTTTTTTTTTTTTTTTTTTTTTTTTAATTTTCATTAAACAACAATATAATACAATATTTATAATTAAATTTTCTCTTTATTCATTAAAATGCATTATATCAGCATCATGGCAGTCATAGTCATTACAATTCAAGTCTTATTATAATTGGTAAAACCTGAAAGCCAAAGTAAGAAAACATCGATGTTATTTTCTTTAGACAATATACAATATCACTCAATATTTCCTCAAAGCTATTTCCTTACAAAAGCGGTTTATTCCGCGTAGTGAAGCCTCTCCTCCATTGATATCCATTAAAAAAATGGCCTCTTGTCTCCTTCCCTGTGTACCACAGCATTAGCAGCCATTACACTTTTTTCTTGCCTTCAAGTGGCGTTGGCATGTAGGCATCATCAAGATGATCTGCTGAAGTTCAAACTGAGCATCAGAACTGGGAAGAAAGGTGATATAAATGACTTTAAACTTGGCATGGTTGTTGGTGCCAGACAGGCTGGTCTGAGTATTTCAGAAACTGCTGATCCACTGGGATTTTCACGCACAACCATCTTTAGGGTTTATAGAGAATGGTCCGAAAAAGAGAAAATATACAGTGAAGGGCAGTTCTGTGGGCGAAAATGCCTTGTTTATGTCAGAGGAGAATGGCCAGACTGGTTTGAGCTGATAGAAGGCAACAGTAACTCGACCATTCGTTACAACAGAGGTCTGCAGAAGAGTACCTCTGAATGTACAACACGTCGAACCTTGAAGCAGATGAGCTACAGCAGCAGAAGATCACACCAGGTGCCACTCCTGTCAGCTAAGAACAGGAAACTGAGGCTACAATTCGCACGGGCTCACCAAAATCGGAATAGAAGATTGGAAAAAACGTTGCCTGGTCTGATAAGTCTCGAATTCTGCTGCAACATTCAGATGTAGGGTCAGAATTTGGTGTAAACAACATGAAAGCATGGATCCATCCTGCTTTGTATTGCCGGTTTAGGCTGGGACAGCGAGTCATGTTCAAATTGCCTCCACGGTCACCAGATCTCAGTCCAGACCTTTGGGATGTGGTGGAACGGGAGATTCGCATCATGGATGTGCAGCCGACAAATCTGCAGCAACTGCGTGATGCTATCATGTCAATATGGACCATGGTCTCTGAGGAATATTTCCAGCTCCTTGTCAAATCTCTGCCTCGAAGAATGAAGGCAGTTCTGAAGGTGTAACTAAGTGGCAAGTGAGTGTATATAGTCCACAAGTCAAAATAATAACTGAATTTACACAAATGAACCATTTCAAACTTTATTTTATACCCTTGAATCGTAATATGCCCATCAGTGGGGTGGGCTTGTTACTCAAATTAATTTATTACTAGTTACTCCTTTCAAAAGTAATATTATTACTTTACTTATTACTCCAGGCCAACAGTAGTTACACTAATAGTTACATTACTTTTCCATTACACCCCCAAAAATTGGTAATTGCATAATTTTTGCAGCCTGTGAATATATGAAAGTTACAGATAAATGAAGATTACAGCTGGCTCAAACTGATGACAAGCCACAATTTTTTTTAAACTTAGTAGTAAAATCTGCAACAGGGCTTAAGCAGGTAGAACTAACCAAACATGTTGGCAGAACGAAAAAGAGTCCAACAAGCACCAGCTCATTTAATCTGATGATGAAACAAGTTTATACAGTAGTATGCTATGTATATATCTAATCAACAACAATTAATGGAATGTGTTCTTTGAACGTTTCACTTAAGTAATGACCTAAAAACTATTACAATAGATAAAGTCTTAGTACCACTACACAAATTACATGTGACATTGATACTTTTGCCATCCTTTCTCCCTACAAAATTAAAATAATGTCTGTATTTCCAGCTGCTATATGATGTGTGCTTCTCCATCTTCCGACGAAGCTAGCTTGCTGCGTTGGTGACGTTACGTGCGTACACGCATGACAACAATTATGAAAATATTTGGGGTGATATAGGGATGACTGGATTTTTGAATTTCAAATCATTAGTGAATACCATTTTTTGGATGGTACAGTGCATCTGGAAAGTATTCACAGCGTTTCACTTTTTCCACATTTTGTTATGTTACAGCCTTATTCCAAAATGGATTAAATTCATAATTTTTTTCCTCAATTCTACAAACAATACCCCATACTGACAACGTGAAAGAAGTTTGATTGAAATCTTTGCAAATGTATTAAAAATAAAAAATGAAAAAAATCACATGTACATAAGTATTCACAGCCTCTGCTCAATACTTTGTTGAAGCTCTTTTGGCACCAATTACAGCCTCAAGTCATTTTGAGTATTACATTTGAGTAGCCTATTTTTGGGCAGTTTCTCCCATTCTTCTTTGCAGGACCTCTCAAGCTCCATCAGATTGGATGGGGAGTGTCGGTGCACAGCCATTTTCAGATCTCTCCAGAGATGTTCAATCAGGTTCAAGTCTGAGCTCTGGCTGGGCCACTCAAGGACATTCACAGAGTTGTCCCGTAGCCACTCCTTTGTTATCTTGGGGTGTGCTTAGGGTCGTTGTCCTGTTGGAAGATGAACCTTCGCCCCAGTCTGAGGTCCAGAGCGCTCTGGAGCAGGTTGTCATCAAGGATGTCTCTGTACATTGCTGCATTCATCTTTCCCAGATCCTGACTAGTCTGCTGCTGCAAAACATCCTCACAGCATGATGCTGCCACCACCATGCTTCACTGTAGGGATGGTATTGGCAGTGCCTGGTTAGCAGTGCCTGGTTTCCTCCAGACATGGCGCTTGCCATTCAGGCCAAAGAGTTCAATCTTTGTTTCATTAGACCAGAGAATTTTGTTTCTCATGGCCTGAGGGTCCTTCAGGTGCCTTTTGGCAAACTCCGGGCGGTCTGTCATGTGCCGTCTGGCCACTCTACCATACAGGCCTGATTGGTGGAGTGCTACAGAGATGGTTGTTTTTCTGGAAGGTTCTCCTCTCTCCACAGAAACGTTGGTGCTCTGTCAGAGTGACCATGGGGTTCTTGGTCACCTCCCTGACTAAGGCCCTTCTCCCCCAGTCGCTCAGTTTGGCTGGGCGGCCAGCTCTAGGAAGAGTCCTGGTGATTCCAAACTTCTTCCGTTTACAGATGATGTAGGCCACTGTGCTCATTGGGACTTTCAATGCTGCAGAAATTTTTCTGTACCCTTCCCCAGATCTGTGCCTCGATACAATCCTGTCTCAGAGATCTACAGACAATTCCTTGGACTTCATGGCTTGGTTTGTGCTCTGACATGCACTGTTATCTATGGGACCTTATATAGACAGGTGTGTGCCTTTCCAAATCATGTCCAATCAACTGAATTTACCACAGGTGGACTCCAATCAAGTTGTAGAAACATCTCAAGGATGATCAGTGGAAACAGGATACGCCTGAGCTAAATTTTGAGTGTCATGGTAAAGGCTGTGAATACTTATGTACATGTGATTTTTTTTGTTTTTTATTTTTAATAACTTTGCAAAGATTTCAAACTAACTTCTTTCATGTTGTCATTATGGGGTATTGTTTGTAGAATTGAGGAAAAAAATAATGAATTTAATCCATTTTGGAATAAGGCTGTAACATAACAAAATGTGGAAAAAGTGAAGCACTGTGAATACTTTTTGGATGCACTGTAACTGTAATATTATTACTTAAATTTTAGTAGTAATTAGTTACACTATACTAGTTACCAGGTAAAGTAATATTATTTCTGTAACGTGTTACTAGTAACTAGTTACTGCACTGATGCCCATGCACTGTTCACTAGGAAAATCTTTGGTTTTCTGGCATCTTCGGTATGTTTGAACCCCTTTCCAACAGTGACTGTATGATTTTAAGATCTCAACAAAATGCATTAAAGTCACCATGAAATCGAAATTGACAATTCTTATTTTTTTTATGGAACATTGCATTATAAATGATTTATCCATGCACATAATTATTTTTATGAAATTCATGTACCTCCGTAATCTTTAAACAAACCAAGTTCCCCTCACTCTTGCAACAACATCTCTTCTCTGATGACGTGTTTACTGGCGCGAGGACAGGACGCAAGCCGTTTTACTCGGATATACGTCACAATAAAGAAGAAAAGACTATTGCAACTTCCGTTCCAGAAGTTCCACCCGTCCAGAGCAGGATGTGTACGTTTTTCACATTTTGTTCATATACATTTTTTTCATTTAGTACTGCCGTTCAGAAGCTACACAAGATATTTACGTTTCCCAAAAGACAAAATAAGTACAATTTACCCCAATCATCCAATTAACAAAGTAAAAAAATAAAATAAAATAAAAATGTATTAACATCTTACATATTCTGCAAGGGGTATGTAAACTTGTGAGCAGAGCTGTATTATTTGCCAACATGTCAATGTGACAAGAACCATTTTTTTTTAACAATTATTTTGTTTTAAATTGGCTTGACCAATTTAGTACATGCCCAATTAGGCCAACAACGTGATCAAGCACCTGACCTGTGAATGTAATGGCCTGAACATGAAACCCTTTTTCCCAGGCACAAAAAAAGTTAATTAATACAGTAACTGTGCAAGAAATCCATAATGAGTCTAATTGATTGGATATGAAGCTGTCAGTGAGTTTTACAATTACTTATTTGTTGTACTAACTTAGAGTTTCAATTGTATATTTTAAGTCCCATTAGAGTGGGTTATAGAAAATAGTTGTCTGCCTTTGTTCACGTTGAGATGGAGAGGGTGTGGCGGGGAGGTGTGGGTCCTGTCAGAGTCTCAGTGATTTGAGTGCCCTTGGAGGCTCTGTCCATACAGAGGGAATAACCAGACATTTCACTAGACAGATGTCCCATCATTACTCACAACATTGAAACTATTGGCTGCCTGTCAGAGAGTCACAGTGAAAGAGAAGCCGATTGGGGTCTCGGTGGACAGTTCACAGACTCAACGTTGAGTCTATACATAATTACCACTATAAACCTCAATCAAACCTGACAGAAAATACAAAAAGAGACTAAATGAAATGTAATTAAATACAAGAGCATGACAATGTATACAATGTATTTTTTCCCCTTCTGTACCATTTTCTTTGCATGTGTGTTAAAAGGCATTCATTCAAAACTGCAGTATCTGTACTACAATAAAGTACAAGTATTTAGATTAAACCGATGAATGTCAGTATTCCTTGTCTGAAACATTGGACCTGCTTACAAGTAACCTTTTGTGTGTGTGTAACCTACTACTTGTTTTCTCTCTGAGATTAATCTCTTATAGATATAATAGTAATAATACTTAAACTCATTTGTAAGTTGCTGGGGATAACTGTGTTTTCTAAATTAATAATGTAAAATTTAAAATTATTAGGGAGTGAAAGTACCTGCCACGCTGAGTGGCTGACTGGAGAGATTTAGTTGGTGTCATAATACTCAGTTTATGGTTTCTTGGATCTTAGACCTGGGACATTTACTGGCTTTATTCTGTCCTTCAGCTCAGTATAAAACAACTTTTGAGCTCCACATAGATAAACCACAGTCTAGTGATGCTAGTATGGTTCACTTAACTGTGAATCTGTGAACTGTGAATCTAGTCATGATCTGTTAATTTAAAATAAATTCCACTTTGAATTAGTGGTATTTTAGCCATACTTTAAACACATTTATGAATGCAAAATTAATGAACACCCAAAATAATCTTTATCCATTTATTGTATCTCTCCTTTTACATTTTCTGTTCTCTCCCATTACTGTATTAGGTTACACTTTATTTTAAGGTGTCATTGTTACAGTGTAATTATATATTTAAGTACTGAGTAATATTAATTAACTACATGTACTTACTATAGGGTTAGGGTAGGATTAGGGTTTGGTTGAGGGTTAGGTGCATGTAATTATACATAATTTACTGTTATTACTATGGTAAGTACATGTAGCATATGTAACAAGGACACTGTAAAATAAAGTGTTAGCCTGAATTATCTTTCGTTGAGTGGATTTAATCAGTAAGTTCTGAACAGACAGACAGACAGTATTAGATTTTTTAAGTGTATATACATATTTATATAATTTCAAAATAATTAAACAATCTGATTTTTATATAGGCTTTGGTTTAATTCATTTTCTTTAATTACATTCAAAAGAGCCAGCTATTTGTTTCTTTGCTGGTTGTTTTTTTTTAAATAAAGCATTAAATTAAAGCATTTTCACCGTATTCTCTTTTTATTTTTCATATCCATTTACTCTGATGTCAATCAGTGACAGAAAACATAAATAATTGTATTAGCATTTGTGTTGTCCTCCCACTCCCCTTGGTGTGAATTCCCCTCGCCATGCACAGACTGCACGCTGCATTATCGTCACCTTGAAATTTCATCTGCTATTTTCCAATTAAAAGCTTAATAGCCCTGGAAACGGAGTTCATGTGGTGAAGTTTACCGTGGCCCCCAGTTCTCAAAGTTGTGCTGCCGGGATCCCATTACGTGCTTGAATAAACCCATTTAGGAACAGAAACGGGACTCGAGGGTGCCCGGTGTTGAGTTTCACTGGACTTTAAAAGCGATGGGCATCATTTTAAAAAAGGTGTGCTGCAATTTACACCCTACATCGCGCGCCAAATTGCATTTAAAGTCTGTGTATGTTTACTGTGTGCACAAAACAAAATAGGCCTGTTTATTGTTGATGACATCGTCTATAGTTCACTTGATTCAATTCATTTTTTTTCATCTGATCCTTCCAGAACTCATTTGGTACAAGTCCAAATTATATTGCCCAATTAACTCGCATGCATGTCGGACTATTCAACATTTTTCATGGGAATAAGTTAAGAGCTCATTCAAATGCAAACCACCATATTATTGTCGCCTGTGTTTAATTCGAATTCACAGCGTGTGGTTAAACTAAATACCAAAGCGGTTGTAGGATTTTCATGAAAAGCGCTCAGCAGTTATGTGAATTCTTTTCTACATTCCCACTTAATTTTTGAAATTACTGCACTCCTAAGAGCCTCACATGTTGAAAAATCGCCGTGGGTCCAATTTTAAACAACCAGTGAAAAGTATGGTGGATTATTATTATTATTTTTTAATTCCCTTTAGTTTTTACGCATTTTTACTAGGGGTAGCCTATATAACAATTCAGTTAGAGAGTTGATTTAAAATAATGCGCATTATTCAATTAGGCTACTTTTATGGGAGTCGACGTTTTGGGATTAATTACTGTCAATAACTTTCGATAGTCTATTTCGCTAAATGTGTTAAAGTTTGTCTAATGCAGCCGATTTAATTCTGGCAGAGGCAACTACTTTTTAAGCAAAACATTGTTTGTGATAGGCTATAGCCTACTTGTGTTATGTAAACGTATAATAAAATAATAATTTACAACAGTAGCCTATGCTTTGTTGATGCATCATCCTATAGCCAGATCCGAGCCAGTGCTCAAGGAGCCAAGTTGGTTACAAACTTTTAAGACGCCTTCAACCTTTTATTTGGACTTCCTTATGAGGGCTCCAAGTTTGAACAGATCAGACATAATTCCCACGCTGCTTAAAAACACTAAAATTGTAGGCTGTTTGTATTAAAAGGTTGCACATCGGCAAGATATTGCTCAAAACTCGAGCTGTAATTAGAAAAAAAAAAATACTTCCTCCCTCCATCCAGTGTCAGGGGAATGGAAATTGCTCGTGACAGTGATGTGAGAAATAGAAGTTACTCGTTAGTGCGTGTCAGATTGCCTGATGCACTTCTTTATTGCGGGGCGAAAGGTGGATCCTCGTCTTAAAGAGTCAACACCTCTCATCACGAGTGTAGCGAGCAGCAGAGGGGCTTGATCTCTTGACTGTACTTGACAGCACTCTTCCTCTACTGCTTATCTGATGCACTTGCGCCTCTGGCACCTCTGGAAGCGACTTGAGAAATGAATGGCTACGGATCGCCCTACCTCTACATGGGGGGCCCGGTGTCCCAGCCGAGAGCGCCCCTCCAGAGGACCCCCAAATGTGCCCGCTGCAGGAACCACGGGGTGCTCTCCTGGCTGAAAGGGCACAAGCGTTACTGCCGTTTTAAGGACTGCACTTGCGAGAAATGTATTCTAATAATCGAGCGACAGCGGGTCATGGCGGCTCAGGTGGCGCTGAGACGGCAGCAGGCGAACGAGAGTTTGGAGAGTTTAATCCCGGAGTCACTGAGAGCGCTGCCTGGCATCACGGTGGGGAGCGGAGAGCAGAACCCAAATAACCCACGGCCAAGCGACATAGACCTGCGCTGGAGCACAGAGACAGTGACCCCTAAACCACCACAAGGTAATCGCTTACATAAGTAACTCAATGTTTTAAACATTTTACTCCGGTTTTAGCAACACCGAAGACGAAACGTATAGCGTTTTGCATGTTGGAAAGGTTCTAAGTAATTGTAATTAATCGTTTTATTTTAATAATTATAATTTGCCTATTATTTTTATTGTTGTTACAAAATTATTATTAAAAAAAGCTTACATAAAATATGATAAACAAGATCTCGACTGGGGTTAAAACCACAATACTTTTTAAACAGGCCTAACATTGCCACGTTAATGTTAGCAACAATAGCTACAAACATAATTATCTCAAATATCTTACAAAAATAATCTTTGCACTAAGCAACAATCTTACTGATCGAGACAACATGATAAAGCATGTTCTGCATGTTTCTTGACCCGAAAAAATAAACTCATAATAAGTATTGTTATTAATTTTGTTCTTATACAAAATATTAGTGTATATATATATATATATATATATATATATATTATGGTGTTGTTCCTGATATTTTAATCATCGCATATTTTAATTATTGGACATACTTTTTTCCATGTGAGATTAAAAATAGCTACATCCCAAACCTGAAAGTTCTAAATTATCTAGTCAAGAAATTATCTATATTAGAATATAAATATTTAAGACAATCAGACATAAAGTCAAACTAAACTGGCGTCTTATTTCGGTGAGGTAATGAACTTGTGTAGTTTGAAAGATTGTATTCTGCGACTGACAGTGTGCACATCACAGGTAATAGGACAGACCCTGTCGGTCCTTTCGGGGGAGGTCAAGCTGAAATGCAAAGATGTCCAAATCAATGTAAAACGTTTCTAAAGTAATCCGTTTTCAAAACTGTATAGTGAAGTGGAATCGACATTAGATTTCTCAGTGCCACCGCGTCAGCATTTTTATGTGAACAGTTAATAAAGTCTCCCATTATAAATCAGGAGTGCTGACAGGTCAATAACCTGAATGTTGCACTTTATAGTCTGCAGAATCGGACAGTGTTTGAGTAGGTACACTGAGTCGGAATTTTAGCTGGACGGCTTCCACTTCAGTCATTCTGTATGAAATGCCTGTAAATTATCAGACCGTAAAAGATTTAAATTAAAATGTATATTTATCTTTTAGACTAGTGGTTTCATAATCATTTCATTTTTTTTTAATCATAATGCAGCTCAATGATTTTAATGTAGCTTCAGCATCACTGTATTACCATCTTTTGATATACAGTATGTTCATGAAGTCCATGCTTGTGTGCGTGTGTTCTCCAGACCTAAATGAGGATCTGTCTGGTGAGCAGTCTGGTGGAGAGAACGGAGGTAGTGCCAGTGACAGAGAACCAGAACCAGCCAGCTCCCCTGAGGAGTCGAAACCTAACTTGTGTTGCACCCCTGACACCTCAGACCCAACTCCCCAGCTTGAGGAGTCCCACTTTAGCCTGTCTAAATCCTGCACTGAGCCAGAGCCCAAAGCTGACAACCCCAAATACTCTCCTGAGCCCAACCTCCTCATCGAAGGCCTCTCAGGCTCTGTATCTCTGCCTTTCAGTCTGAGGGCCAACCGACCTCCACTGGAGGTCCTGAAGAAGATCTTCCCAGCCCACAAGCCAGCAGTCCTGGAGCTCATCCTGAAAGGCTGCGGTGGGGACCTGGTTGGAGCCATCGAGATCCTGCTGTCCAGCCGTTCCACAATGAAACCAGAGAAGATCCTGTCTGAGAACGCAGATGCCCTGGTTCTCCCGTCAAACGGCCACCTTTTTGAGCACCCGCTGAGCTCTTACCCCGTCTCGTCTTCCAAGTGGTCGGTCGGTTCGGCCTTCCGTGTTCCCGATTCCCTGCGCTTCTCCTCAGAGCCTTCTGGTGGAGTTGTACCAGGCCCTCTTAGCATGCCGCTACAGCACGGCTTCCCCCAGCCGCCTCGATACCCCCTCCTGCTGAGGAATTCGTTGAGCCGTGGCCAAGCCGGGCCCTTCGTGCACAACGATGTGACTCTGTGGAATACCATGACTTTACAGCAACAGTATCAGCTGCGCTCACAGTATATCCCACCATTCTCAGGCCCTTCAGCCGGAGTGATCCGCAGCTCACCGCTCCTCACCAGCAGACCCACCGAGGAGCATCGAATCAGCATCCAGGAGGAGAGCTGTCCTGTCATTGCCAAACAGAGCATGTACGCTGCAGATGAGGAGTATGATGAAAGATCTGACTCCTCAGACTCCAGGATCCTGAATACTTCCTCCTAACTTCTGCTCACTCCAGCGCTTTCATTAGGAGGATGGGAAACAAGCACTGAAATGCGTTTCAAATGAAATGATACAAAAGAGACACTGCTCATCTAGGAGCGCAATGAAAAGTTATACAGTGCATTACTTGAGGTATTGTATTTCTACCAGATCTGAGGTTGTTGTGCCAACTTAATCATGTGTGGAATAACATTAGCTTTAATTTTTTTTGGGGGGGGAGGAAATCATTAAGGTACTATTATTTGACCAAAAAGTCTGAATAACTTAATATATTTGAGCAGTGATCTCTATTTCCACTTTGCATGAAATGTACCATAACAATTTAGTGTAAAAAATATTCCAGCAGTCCTGCATGTAAAAGTATGGCAAATAAACCTTCTATGAACTGTTATTGTCATTGTGTTTACCTGAAGCGAACATATATATGTATTAGATATCTGCAAAACAAACATTTATTATTTTCAAATAAAGAAGAAAAAACAGGTAATAAAAAAATTAGGCTTGGATTTGTTTAGAACGCAGAATATATCTTCAAAGAAAAAAACTAAATTAAGTAGCAACTCTTTAGAATTAAAAATTAAAAGGCATGGATTTGTTTTTAGAATATAGAATATCCATTCAAATAAAGAAAAAAAAAAAAGACATAATTCAGTAGCAACTGTAAAATGTAAAACTTCAAGGAATACATTACCTTCTCGTCTCGCATTTGATCCACTACCAATTCAGCCCACCTCCTGCAAAGAACATTAATGCATATCTGGATAGTTCTTTAGTGTATAATAATTAAACCTATAGCCCTACCACTAATAATAACAAATGACACAGTCCTCATCAGTCTCTTTATTTTGTTTTAAACCAATCATACATAATTAAACAACATTTGCTGTTTATTATCTGATGGCTTACGTTATTTAAGTCAATGTGATAAACGTGATTATAAAATGAACACAACAGGGTATTTTATAGGCTATCTGGAGCAAAGTATTTTCAGTGGATCAAGTTATTTGCGTTTATCAATGACGAAATGAGCTGTAAAAATGAGCTAACTGCGCCATCTAGTGGACCGTTTTAACAATAGACAATTTCGTGACTACTACTGACCCAAAGAAGAAAACCCTTTCAAAAATATGGCTGATTCCTGTTTAGTAAGTTATTATTCGTAAATACGTAACCTACACCTATAGCCAACATTAAAGGCTAATATGTTTCACGCTTAAAAAAAGGTTCCAAAAAGGGTTTATCGAAAAACCACTTTTTGTGCCATTGAAGTTCTAAAATTAAAACTAAAATTTTAGGCTAAGTGAAAAGTTCTTTAAAATAACTCGTTTTCTTAGTATGAAGAAAACTGTATTAATCTAAAGAACCCCTTTTCCACTATAAAGAGCCTTTTGTACAATGTAAAGGTTCTTTATGGACGCCACTTTATTTTTTTAAGAGAGTTCGATTTGAATTCGATTTTATGGGAAACATAAAAACAAATTAATTTAAAATCACCATATTAAAATGCACGAATTATTCCATCATCTGTCAAATTATATTATTTATTATTAGACTATTATTATGTAAAAGTGCTCTATGTGCAAGAATTCCTCACTATGAAAACATCGATAATGACTCAATACTGTCACCTTGTGATCGTGTACAAAATAAATCATGACGTCATAAAAGTTGCGTTATAATTTGCTATCTAGGCCTACAATCTGACAAGTTAATTAGCCTATGCGAATGTCAAAAAGAACATTACTCAGCGTCTGAGGTAGGCTACTGAAGACGTAGGCCTACACGATATTAATATGCATCAAATAAATAGACTACATTCATATAGCCTAGTTTAGATTTAGAACTGAAAACCTGCAGTGTATATTTATTGTGACTTGTTGCTTGTTTAAGACGCCCTGTTTAGTTTTCATGGTGTTTATAAAAGTATGCTATGCTAAACCAGCGGTCGCTCGAGCGTGCAGGTGTTGCAGTTCTATTTAACACATCTGCTGTTGACTTAACCGAGCAACAGCTTTTAATGTTGACATTTGAATCTGTGCCTCTAAATCAACATGACCCTGTGTTCTCATACACCAACCGGACAGACAAATTATGAGTGGTTAAGCATTCAGCAGGTTGCACGTGTTACC
The DNA here is from genome assembly GCA_039654105.1 of Coreius guichenoti. NCBI lineage: Eukaryota > Metazoa > Chordata > Actinopteri > Cypriniformes > Gobionidae > Coreius > Coreius guichenoti. Next base: position 31,434,015 of record CM077169.1, read on the forward strand.
GATCCATCAGGCGTCTTCAAAAGCTAATTAACATAACAGGGATTCAGTGAACTCACAAATATCTTGTCTCTACACTCCGATCAGGTTACATTGCAGTGTGTAACATCATGTGACACACCCTGAACCAAACCAGAAGCTGGGACGCGATTGGCTAATTGTCACATAGGCTATTGGTTGTAAATAAATATCCTCGAACGTGTCTGAAGGCATGATGGACCTGTATTTTACTGTAATAGAAAGTAGCTATTGTAGGTATAACATGAATCATAAAAAATGCAGGCTACTAACATAAAGCTAATCTGCAAACAAGCATAGCCTACACATGGGAAATATGACAAAGAACTGAAAAGGTATTTTCTGCTGAATAAAACAACCATTCGCGTATAGCATGGTCTATTTAATAACCTATAGGCTAAAGCTCACTAAACAATAAACACACCGATTTTTTTCTCAATTTGGCATTGTCATATGCGTTTAGAAGAAGGCAACAGAGAAGATCAAAGCATTCCACATGGGGAAATCGCACCCTGGGTAGCAGTTTGGTTTGCTGGCCATAACCTTGCTAATAAATTAAGAGGAAAGAAGAGCGAGTGGCAAAGCTGCACCTGCACGACAAACATCTTCACCACATGTGAGTAACAGAGATGACGGGGCAAGACCAGACAGACAATTAGGCCCAACCAAAATCACCCTAGAAATACCATCCTGCTTATAAATAAAAATGTGTTGCCAAATCCAATTAGATAATTTCCTAGGATCTAATTTAAATGGCATGGACATTTTCTAAACCCATAATTGTCACCTATATGGCCAATATATACAATTTTGTTGTTGTTTGTTTTTTTAAATGTATAGGCCTAGCCTAGCCTATATAAAAATATAGCCGAACGATTCCCCATCAGCTAGCCTTTTTATTTTTTCGCGAACGAAAACGAGACTCGATTGTCTTGTACCTGGGTGTCAATTATTCAGCTGACGCGAAATTAAAAATAGATTTTTTTTTTTTTTTTTTTTTAAGTCAAACCACATAAAACCCTAAATCCATTGAACGGAATATAAGCCTTATTTATTCCAGTGTTTCCCAGTTCTGCTCCCGGAAGCACACCAACAGTGCACATTTTGGATGTCTCCCTTAACAACTGACTATTTATGGAGTCTAACAAGATGATGAGTTGAATAAGGTGTGTTTTATTAGGAAGAGTTTGAAAATTGATGTGCCTCCAGGAATAGGGTTGGGAAACACTGATCCTTCAGCTCGTTTTTATTTGTGATGAAATGAACATGCGCCATTATAATTATTTTACACGTTTTTTAAAAGGCAACATTTTTTTAATTCCATTGCTACATGCAAATTCATTATAAGGCCAGATATTAAAACATAACCAGATATTTCTTTATACGCTACAAATGACGCAGCCTAAATTTGTTGTTCATTTAAACCCTGTCTTGCAGCCAGCCTTACTCTCTCGTGCACGTCCCGCATATGCTGCTGTCTGTAGAGATTCTTTAGTGTCAGTTGATTTCACTTTGTTTTGAGAAACATCACACATGGTAGGTCGATCGGGACAAAGAGAATTGTGTTTTGTGTATCAGTCCCGCATGCTTAGTCAATGTTTTTTAAGTAACGCTTGTTGTGTCAACTGTCATATCACGCTCAATCTTGAAAAGTTGAAAACAGTGTTTAAATGCATCCCCGAAGGGTTGTGCATTGTCAACAGCAACTCAGAAACATATTAATTTGTGTAACAAGAGATCTAGTGTCTTGTTAACAGCCAAACTCATTTGTCAGACAACCGCTTCTAATCATTAAAATCGGAATTGCAACCTTTATGTAAATAACTGGGTATATAAATAAAGACAAGTGTCTTAAACAATTGAGCAATTATAAATAAATATATTTTCAAAGTTTTAAGATAATCATTAAAAAATGTAAAAATAAATAAATAAATAAAATAAAAAAATACAAAATACAATTAATCATGCTAAAAAGAATAATTATTATGTATAGGCTAGGGCCTACCCATTTATATCTTAAAGCAAACAAACAAAAAAACACCTGTATGGCAACGCTGTTAGGTGCATTTGAATAAAAATGAAAATTCATCGCCAGTTTTTGCATTCACCAACTGTAATTTGAATATTGTCAATTAGTGGTTACTTTAGCCACTGCAAGCACATTAACGAAATATAACAACGTAACTTGCAAATACGCTTTTGCTATAGGCCTAATTACATAAACATCATAATTCAGTTGCTAAGGAAATTTAAATAAATGCAACCTTCACTAAATATGCAGTGTTTATTCTTTTCGTTAAGCATCTGCCAAAGTGTTACGTTTTTAATCAAAAATTTTTTTTATCAAATATTATTTAATTAATATCACTCACTGTCGTTTCTAAGCGGGAAAATAATTCAATGTAATATAGCTGTAAGTCTTAAGCAATAAATGATTCATTAATAAGACGAGACATGGAGTGAAACTAGACGTATTAAACAGCTGAACCCCCATTGCCCTCCGTGATTAATTGATAGTTTCATAGAAATGTTTTATTGGTAACTTCACTCCATTAAGAACTTCGTTTAGCGAGCGATTCAATTCCAGCCAATTGGGAAGCTCCGTTCACATCGAGCCAATCGGGATGTGCTGTCACACGCCGTCTCCTGATTGGCTCTCTGCGAGCGGAGTTTCCCCATTGGCTGTGCCAGGTTTGCTGCGCGGATCTCAGAGTTGAAAGGCTGAGAGACTCTCACCACACATTTCAGTGACAGATCAGGTAGTCTATATGTTGCTCACTGACACATTTTTGAAGGTGGCTTAATTTACTTTGGAGGAGCGCATCTTATCTCTGGGAGAGGAGAAAACTCTAGTGCTATAAAGACTGTTGGATATTCACTCATCCTTTATTGGTCTGCTTTGGCAAGGTAAGTGTCTATGAAAAGGAAGTCGGAGTGCTATAATAATATTTTATAACACTGGCCATTTAAATAACATTTAAATAAATATACTGTAAAAATATGCGTTTAATTGTTGCTTTTTTAAGTAAAATCAACCGCGATAAGTTTATTAAATTATTTCAACCACTTGCTGGGGCAAATCTAATTTGACTCAAGGAGAAATTACAATAATTAATTGACACGCTAAATTAATGAGAAATATTTATATTTATTATAGACTTACTTACAATAATGTAGGTCCTGTTTTCTTCTGGACAGCATCTATTTACACGCGTCCTGAAAATGACGGATCTTTCGGGCACGGAGTTTGAGATCGACGTGGAGGGCCTGGAAACGGAGAGCGATGATCAGGCGGTGTTCACCGGCACCGGCGAGGACGACGCGGGGACTAAAGACGATGACAAACCCAGCCGCTTAAACCTCGGCTCTGGAGACCAGCGCAAACTGAGCCGCACTCCGAAATGCGCTCGCTGTAGGAACCACGGCGTAGTGTCTTGTCTTAAGGGGCACAAGCGATTCTGCCGATGGAGAGACTGCCAGTGCGCAAACTGCCTTCTGGTGGTGGAGAGACAGCGCGTAATGGCTGCTCAAGTGGCCCTGCGGAGACAGCAAGCGACAGAGGTGAGTGCGCGCAAACTAATACATTACTCCTGAAAAGGCCATTTAGATAATTTATTGTCATCAACATCAAATTGAGGAAACAAAATGTAAGGGCGTAAGTGAAACAAAACAGTGAACATGCAGACTTTTCTGAATGTAGTCAGTTAGATAAAAACATTACTGCATTACTAAAGTAAAAAGGTTATTTTTTCAAAGCAAAAATGCCGTTAAACTATGTATAATTTTAGGACAAAAAGGGAATATCTGGCAAGCAAATACCAGTGGAAAGACGAAGTATCTATCAGCGACACATCCGTCCATCGACCATGCTGGCAAAAAGTATTTTAGAAGGTGGGTAAAAAAATAAATGAACCAAACTGCATGCACAAATTGAGAACTCTTCCTCACTTATTATTAAAGCTCAAGATTGATCTGACTTTTCATCATTTCCCCCTTCTTTTTAAAACTAATTGTTACCCCTCTTTTCTCCTCTTCTCTCAGCCTTTCTTGGACTTCTGTCCATTTCAAATTAATTCACTTGGTTCCTCTCTGGATATTTTCATGGCGTAAGCTTCTTTTTAAATACAGCATGTAACTTATAATATTATTATATATAATATAAAACAATTAAAAATAAAATAAAATTTGATTGTACAAAAATCACGTTTTTGTTTAAAACAAATTTAGAAATCCTTAACATTAAATCAACAGAAAAAATGTGGCATAAATCTGGTCTGTTGTTCTATATAAATTGAACCAAATGTGTCTTCTTCATTCACAGGATATCGTCCAGTGCAAAATGACCCATTTCTAGGTGCCAGCCCCGCTTTGCCCCCTCCTCTGAGCGACCGCATGAGGAAGAGACGAGCCTTTGCCGACAAGGAGCTGGAGACTATCATGCTGGAACGAGAGTATAAAGAACGGGAGCTTCTCGAGTCCAGCCAGCCCTTCCTTCCCGGCAATATGGTCCATGCTGCCGAGTATAACTCCTACAAGACAGCCTTCTCATCCTCCTCGGCCCCATCCACGGTTGAACCTTCTCCCAAAGATCTCTGCGGCTTTCTGCCTGGCTGTCTGGATCTCTCCCTGCAGTATGCTGCCACAGGTGGGACAACAGCTAACGTGGAGCTCATCTCCTCCAACGTCAGCGTAGCGACCACCTATCGCCAATACCCGCTCTCACCGCGCTTCGTAATGTGGCCGCGGGGCAGCAGCAGTATTGGCGATGCCCTGTTATACCAGCAGTGTCTCTTGAACGCCACCGCAGTCCAGAACTTGAAACCTGGAGCTGTTTGGGATCCAAAGATGATGAGCTCCACCGAGAGCCACCCACCAGAGCACGAGGCAGCCGCGTCCAGGCTTGAGGGCTCTCGAGTGGCTCCAGAGCCCTGTGACCTCCAGGCGGGGCCCAGAGAGGCTCAGACAGGACTCGGCCAGAATGGAAGTGCCCGTTCAGCCTTCTCGCCTCCTAAGAGGGCGTATGGACAAGCTTTCCCAAATGTACCTCCACATGCAGCACATGAGCATGTGATCAACAACATGAGCAAGGACGCTGCCAAGCACACACTGTCCATGAAGCTCAACTCCTTCCATTCCCTCATACAGCAGACACTCAATGACAGGAATCCAGAGATGAATGGGCCGTACTGTAAGGAACTGCTGGAGGAAGCGACAAAAAAGTTCAGGGAGGGTACAGCCAAAGACACAGTGGGATTCAAAAGCTCAGAAAGAGCGGGAAAGGACTTTGTAGCAAAGCCATGGAGCACCAAGGTCAGCGCAGGAGAGGCTCTGTCGTTCTCAGTGGAGGCCATATTAAAAAGACCTGCGCTTTCTTTAAATCGGACATCCCAGTAAGGCTTCCTGCTAAAAATATAAATAGTAATAATAATCTTAAAATGCTTACTTTTCTACTGATTGTATATTTATTCACACACACACACACACACACACACACACACACACACACACACATTTGGACATTTAGAAAAAGAAATGTCAGAAAAATGATCCTAGCATTAATCTAAGCATAATTTTTTTTCCCAACACATCTGTATATATAAAAATGTACATACCATTTCAGACATGCATGTTGTACATTATAATACATCATAATGTGTAGATTATTTAAATGTAAATGTAAATTTTGCTACTTTAAAAGTGTCAATAAAATGAAAACTTTAAAATATTTTAAGATGTCACATGTTCAGACCTTACTTTGTCATCGTGATATTATTTTGACAAAAAGTAATTGTTTATATTAATCAAAGATTTATTCAAGGCAACAAAACAAGAGAAAAAAAACAAGTAAAAAAACATCAGTTAATTTAAAATGTGAATACAATGAGAGAGGGAAAAAAAAAAAAAAAAATATATATATATATATATAATGACTCCGATGAATTTTAGCAAACGATTGCTGCTTGAGACTTTTCTCAAGCCTTTCATTTGTTATTAATTAGATCCCAGATTGTGGCTTTTCCAGAGCAACAGCAACACTCTTTGTTACATTCTAGAGTCAATGTAAATATGTGCAAATACTGTAACTATATAAATGTGATTCTAACTCAGTTTAATTCTGGACATAGATGACAATGAGCTTTTTGTGTACATTGTTAGAGAGGCAACAATTTACACTGGCCATTAAGTTTATTAACTAGTAGTAACTGTGTGTGTTTATCTAAAAGGATAAATGATTTTGTTTACTTATTCCACTTTGTGTGCAAATATGGAGCACCTGCTCAAGACATTAATTGTCTACATCTATCACAGATGTCGTTGAAGGAAACATGAGAGGTCCATAAATTGTGAAATACCTTTTACAATTCACTCTTTTTTTAACATTTAGCTTTAGCTGACGTCAGATTATGCTGTGCCGACTGTAAACGCAGCAATTGTAGTCTGAAGATGACAGATTCACAGAATAAAAAAAGTGACAGCTAAAGGGAGAAAAAGAAAGTTAACAAATTATACTTTACTACATTTTAAGGCTTGAGTCTGATTCCATTCTATCATGTGAAATAAACCCTGAGTGTTATTTTAGTCTGCATATTAAAGTGAAATTTCCAAACTACATATGAAATAATTGTAAATGGACCTAATAAATGTTAGCTTAGACATTATAGCTTAAATGCTTGTTGCACAGTTCATTGGAATCATTTCTGGCTTCAAATGGAGCAGGGAAAAGTCTCTTAGAAAAGCCCTCTGCATGATATCTCCTAAAACGACTGAGAATAGCATGAAATTATAGATTGACTACAGCTGTTCTGTTTTTTTAGGAAGAATGTAGATTCTGGTAAGACAATCATGAAACGATCACATTGTCGGTATCACTAGAAGGTTCTGTGCTCATTTTACCTGTTATCTCTTCACTTATTTACTGTAAACATTTTCTGTAAATACCCTTGCAATGTGGAAAACGGGTCAGAAATTATACAACAGTAGAAGCTTTTGAGTTCAAATATACTGAAGCCAATGAGGGTCGATTGTAACAGTAGGACACTGAATCTGCTGATGTCATCAAGACTGATGAGCCCTGTTCCCATAGTGTCAGATTTAGCACATTAGCAAAGTGCCATCACTAGCATTGCCAGCATGTTTGCTCAGTTCCTTTTACTAGACCCTTATGTCAGTCTAAGTTAACCTGTCTGTTTAAAAACTGTTGCAAACACACGAGGAAGGCAGGTCAGAGCCACATTTATATTTCCTTAAGCAGAGTTTGGGAGTATATGATAATGCAGTTTATGTGAAACAAGCAGTTTTGCCTTTCAATACTAACATTTTAAAGAGATCAGATTAGCGAGAATGAGATAACAAAATCAGATTTTGATAACAGATAAGACAAAAGATATTTAAAAATAGCTTTTACTTGAGAATGCAAGTAATCTTTTAAGCATAAACCTCACTAAATATAGTTATATTTATGCTTAAAACTAAATTAAAAACTATAGTTTTAGAAATGTAGTCTTTAATTCAAGATATGTAGATATATTCTAAAAAAACAAGTCTTCTTAAGTTAATGTATCTTGTTTTAAGAATGTTTATAATTTTACTAGAAAACAAGACAAAAAAAAAAAAAAATGATTAAGAACATGTTTTGTGCAGCGTCAATAAAACAATGTAAAATGCACTTCTATTCATTTGCATTGCTGCACAGTTTACACCCAAAACATTTGTCTGGCCAGAGTAAGTGAGGACAACTCAAACTGGCCAGGCCACGTCATTGTCCCAACTTGCACCTTCTTTTTCACTCGTTCCTCCCCAGGTGCAGAACAAACCCATCTCTCAATCTGTCGACTTTGTCGCCTCAGTTGCAGAGCACACGGGCACGGGGCCGCACTGCAAGATGCTGTGCATTTAACACACATTAAGCCGAAGAGCATGCAAACCTAAACACAGGGAAGTCACAAGGCCACAGGGTTATTTTGACATGTGAAATAAATGGCGTGCTGTAAATTTTGCTTTGGCTTTCACCAATGCATGAACGAAGGGCAGGATCCCAATTTGTTACCCTCATTTCAGTACCAGCAGCTTTTGTGCGGAATTCCTGCAAGGCAACATGTAATATAAGAAATGTGTAGCGCATGAGCTTTTGTCAAATTTGCGGCTCTTAATTACCATGTTTGCTAAGCTGACAGCTGATGAAGTCAGTGCGGGTATAGTTGAAGTTGTGTCTGCTCACACACTCACACACAAACTACCATCATCCTCTGTGTTTCCATGGCGGAACCTTGTCAGGCAGGTTTATATCATTAACACCTGTGGGATGTTTTCACTCTCCTTCCTTTCACTTACCCCTCTCTGTCAGCATTTAACACATGCACAAACAGTCTTTCTTTTACAACATTGACTGTATTCTCCAATAAATAACAGCTGAGTATATCAAGAGGTTTCCCCTAAACAAACAATGCTGAAAATGTCACCTCCTCTCTTTCACGACAGGTTCATAAAGTAATCAGCCAAAGTGACAAGTCAGGGAGAGTGTGATTTGTGAAACGGAGTACAAATGAATATCACTTTCAGATGTTCATATCGAAGCCAAGCCATGTTGCGCTTGTGGTATTTATTCAAAGGTATTATTTACATGGATCCAAACAATAGTACAGTCCTGACCTCCTCGTTGTGCTCCTGCGTTTAAGCTCTCGTTTTTCGTTGTAGTTTGTTCGCAACATTTCCAAGACATTCAAGTAGATAAGCAAATTGCCTCAAGTTCAATGCAAATGCTTGTAAATCCAAATGTTTGTAAAGCGCTGCCTGTAACAACATTTCGTCTTGATCTGTCCTGGTTGGCCTTGGCATACGTATGCCCATTGCATGTTTTTGTATCGCTTGTTTGACTGTTATTGTTGAGGGGCATTTTGTGTGATTTTAGCCTGAGTGTTTTGTGTGTACAAGAGCAGCAAACTATCTTCTGTGTCCAGCAATGCATGGTCTTAATTTGCGATTCTGAAAGGAACATGGAAATTGTATGGAAATCCTTGGAGAGAGTCATGAGATTTTACTCCAAAAGTCATTTTCGAAGATCTTTGCTTAGGCTCATTTACAGTGCCCTAGCAAGAGAGCCAAGGAATGATGCCATGCTAAATCCAGAGAGGACAACATTGCTGATGGAAAATAAACGTTGAACTGTTCGAATGTGCTTTTTAGGTTAATAAATGCTTGTTTTGCTGATTTGTTGCATATATTTGGTAGGCTGTAACCACCATAGACATTGAGAAAGTTTGGGGGCAAGATTGTTTTTTTAAGAAATGAATACTTTTATTCAGCAAGGGTGCATTAAATTGATCAAAAGTGACAGCAAAGACTTTTACATTGTTACAAAATGTCTATTGTAAATAAATGCTGTTCTTTTGAACATTCTATTCAACAAAGAACCCTAAAAAAAGTGCAAAAATATTAAGCAGCACAACTGTTCTCAACATAATGTTACATAGTATTACAACATAATAATCAGCATATTAGAATGATTTCTGAAAGATCATGTGACACTGAAGACTGGAGTAATGATGCTGAAAATTCAGTCCCCCCCCCACCCCCCACACACATACACACATCCAGAATATATAGTTACATCATTGGATAATCCTGTTAATTCCTGTGAAATATATGTGGTCATTTATTTTTAATTCAACCTTTTCTCATACAAACTGTCAACTATTCAATGAAGAAACATTAAAAAGTCATTAACAAGCTAATAGAGGGGACTCAGCTCCCACGGGGGCCGCGGCAGCTTTGCTAAAGAAGTTATCACCCATTATTGGAGTCCAATGACAAAACACAGCTCTGTTTTCCCAGAGAGCACGCTGTTGGCTTCCCATCGCTGTCCACAAACCCTCAGCTTGGGGTTAAGAGACCGGCCCCTGAGGCTACTTGACATCTGCCCTGGCCGTGGCTCTCTGATTCCTTCTCTCTGTGCATTCTTGGGGTAATGCCTGCTGGGAGAGAAGTCTCACTTCCCTCGTGCAAGCAGGCTGAACAAAGTCTTGCTGAAAGATCAGGCGAAGGGGAAGAGATTACATGTCAGGTTAAGAGTGGGTGAGAAGCAAGCACGGGAGCCCCCGATGAGAGCGTGAAGAGGCTCTGAGGGAGGAATGTACACAAGGGATTGTGTTTGGGTTTATTTTGGGGTGGTTATTGTTCAGTGGCAATGAACGGTGAAATAGGGGGTGTGAAACATGAAAATGGTTATACAGAAAGACAGCTAATTCAGCCTGTAGACATGATTGTTTTTTTTTTTTATTATTATTTTATTTTATTATTTTATATTTATTCTAATTGACTTGAATTGAACTTAACTTAAATATTTACAACGGAATAACCTAAGAAATTTAAGAATTTTTTAAGCTTATCTGTGTGAAACAAACAATAGAAAATGTAATTTTTTATTTTATAATTTTGTTCTGAGGTCATACCATCTTAAATAAAACACTTTATACAAATCATACATTTTGTAAAGCTGTTCTGTGTGAAAAACAATAGAAAACATATAATTGATAATATATTTATTCTATTTTACTAATTTAATTTAATATTTAATTTCATTTAATTACAATGGAATAACCTAAGAAATGCAACAAATCATGCACATCCACATAATAATCATATTTTTAAGCTTATCTGTGTGAAACAAACAATAGACATTTTTATTTTATTTTATTATTTCATTTTATTTTTTCTGAGTCATACCATCTTAAATAAAACATCATGCAAAAACAATAGAAAACATATAATTAATAATATATTTATCCAATTTTACTAATTTACTAATTTCATTTCATTATTTACAAAGGAATAACCTAAGAAATGCAACAAATCATGCCCATACATCATATTTTATTTTATTTCTCTTTTCTGCAATCTTCTAAAACACCACTCTCACTTTCACTTCAAACAATAGGAGGCTGTTAAACTTGATAGCCATTGCTGGCCTCGCTAGCACATTTACACAGCAGCGTCAATGTGGGTAGCATGCTAGCCTGGCAAGATGGTTGCTAGTTCTTGCCATAGTGGCAGGATATCCAGTGGAGGACTGACAGAAGCACTTTTTACAAGAAAGTCAGTGAATGACTCCTTTTGTGTGATGCACTGTTCAAAGGAGTCATGGTTAAATTTCGAAAGTCATTAAAGTAGGTTCCTCATGCAAAGCTTGACAAAGAAACTTGTTTGAACACACACCACAAACTTAACCTTGCTGGAGGGTAAAGACTGAGTCGTTGCTACTCTGACACTTAGACTCTATTTAGCCAACAATATGTGTGCTAATCTCTTTGTTGCCATGTAAACACAGATTGTTTCCTGCACAATGTTGTGCAATAAAACTGGTTTATACCTTTGATCCGCTCTGAACATTAGGGACATGATGTCCAAATACCAGCCAGCAGGGGATCTTATGACGATCCAAACATCTGCAGGCTATTTGATTTGACACAACAGGCGCAGACTGACCACTATACCACTTTTTCAGTTTTTGGCCACAATCAGGGCTGACCACTACAATAGCTGATTTGAATTGATTTGAATAACTCATTATCGCTAATGTGGTTTGGGCTTCTATTATATACGAAAGCAAAACAGGGAAGCACTGTTCTAGAGAGTTAAATTCGTTTTTAAACGATTCAATTAATTGCCTTACTAAATGTTGTTCTATGAACTAAATACTCAGCTTGAACTACACTACCATTCAAAAGTTGAGGTGGGTAAGATTTTTCATGTTTTTGAAAGAGTCTCTACATTTATTAGAAATAAAAATACAGTAAAACAGTAATATAGTGAAATATTATTACATTTTAAAATAACTGTTTTCTATTTTAATATATATTAAAATGTAATTTATTTCTGTGATGGCAAAGCTGAATTTTCAGCATCATTACTCCAGTCTTCAGTGTCACATGACCCTTCAGAAATCATTCTAATACTGATTTTCTGCTAAAAAAATAAAAAATAAAAACATTTATTATTACTACTATTAATGTTGAAAACAGTTTTGCTGCCTAATATTTTTGTGGAAATCGTGATACTTTTTTTCAGGAATATTTCCTGAATTTTGAAAGTTCAAAGGAACAGCATTTATTTGATATAGATTTTTAACAACAACAACAACAACAACAACAAGTCTTTACTGTCATTTTTGATAAATTTAATGCACCCTGGCTGAACAAAATTAAATTAAATCTTACTGACCCTAAACATCTGAATAGTATTAACCACAAATATTCCCCCATTGCATTATTCAACAGTATATATAGTTAAATATAGTACTGACACTAAAACGTTTTATTTTAAACTTACATTTATAAATTATACAATAAAAATCAGCCAAGAACTACACGGCAGGACCTGGTCAATGACCTGAAGAGAGCTGGGACCACAGTCTCAAAGAAAACCATTAGTAACACACTACGCCGTCATGGATTAAAATCCTGCAGCGCACGCAAGGTCCCCCTGCTCAAGCCAGCGCATGTCCAGGCCCGTCTGAAGTTTGCCAGTGACCATCTGGATGATCCAGAGGAGGAATGGGAGAAGGTCATGTGGTCTGATGAGACAAAAATAGAGCTTTTTGGTCTAAACTCCACTCTCCGTGTTTGGAGGAAGAAGAAGGATGAGTACAACCCCAAGAACACCATCCCAACCGTGAAGCATGGAGGTGGAAACATCATTCTTGGGGATGCTTTTCTGCAAAGGGGACAGGACGACTGCACCGTATTGAGGGGAGGATGGATGGGGCCATGTATCGCGAGATCTTGGCCAACAACCTCCTTCCCTCAGTAAGAGCATTGAAGATGGGTCGTGGCTGGGTCTTCCAGCATGACAACGACCCAAAACACACAGCCAGGGCAACTAAGGAGTGGCTCCGTAAGAAGCATCTCAAGGTCCTGGAGTGGCCTAGCCAGTCTCCAGACCTGAACCCAATAGAAAACCTTTGGAGGGAGCTGAAAGTCCCTATTGCCCAGCGACAGCCCCGAAACCTGAAGGATCTGGAGAAGGTCTGTATGGAGGAGTGGGCCAAAATCCCTGCTGCAGTGTGTGCAAACCTGGTCAAGAACTACAGGAAACGTATGATCTCTGTAATTGCAAACAAAGGTTTCTGTACCAAATATTAAGTTCTGCTTTTCTGATGTATCAAATACTTATGTCATGCAATAAAATGCAAATTAATTACTTAAAAATCATACAATGTGATTTTCTGGATTTTTTTCTGGATTTTTTTTAGATTCCGTCTCTCACAGTTGAAGTGTACCTATGATAAAAATTACAGACTTCTACATGCTTTGTAAGTGGGCAAACCTGCAAAATCGGCAGTGTATCAAATACTTGTTCTCCCCACTGTATATGGCATCCTGCATAGTCTCGAAAAATGCGCTAAGACCATCAAATGAAATTCCTTTGGGTCCACCTGTTTCTTTTAAGAATACATAGCAACAGTAAATATCCTGATTTGTGTGCTGTGTCTAATTCTCTTGCTGAAGGCCTCTGCATGACAGAGAACTTAGGTGTGATGACCTGTCACATCACAGATACACAGATTCAGATTTAGGACTCAGATCTGCCTTACAGGGGAAAGACTACACAGAGGAGCCTGTTACTAAACCGATCCATACCATATCTGACATGGAGGAAGAGCTGTGAACATCTCATGTTTCCCCCTCTATCCAGGTGGCATTTCCTCCAGCGCAATCCTCTGCCAGCCTCTGTCTCCCCCACTCCATCATCTGCCAATGGACTAGACTGGACGGTACTGAGGTTACCTGAGATGGGCTTCTCTGAAACAGTGGGGTCTCAAATCCAGCCTGTACTACCATTCATTTATACATCCATTAAAATATATATTAACATTGCCCTTTAATACCTTTAATAATCCCCCTTAATGACACATTTACACATTTCAGTGCCAATGGACAATATCTCCAAAGTTGTAGGCATTCATTTCTAGAAAGCACAACAATAAAAACACATGCTTGACTCCACCTTTAAATTTCACAAGATGTGTTGTCTTTTACACAGACACATGAAAGACTTGAGCGGGAACCTGAGAGAGCGAGGGGTGATGCCCCTCATGTCAGTTTGGACATTGAAGTCATCAGATATATCTCCTGAAACCTGGCTCTTGAAACAAAGCTACATACCTTTACTTTGATGTGTAGGACTGAGATAAGAGCTGTCCTCTCGCTGTCCTCGCTGTGGAAGTGTTATAAATTCAACACGTCATGCACATCCACATCATACTCATATTTTTGTCGAGCTGTGTGAAAAAAAAAAACAATCGAAAAAAATGTGTATATATACATATACAGTCAAACCAAAATGTTTTCTTACATTATCACAGTTTATTCACTATAGTTTAGAAAATGGTAATAAAATATGACAAGAGTTAAACTGTGTCAGAACAAATTCATCATTATAATGTCAGATAATTTTGATAGAAAGGTTTGTAATGGATTACAATCAACCAATCAGCTGTCAGCTGGTAAATTTAAGTACACAATTAGATAATACCAATTTAGGTCAACCAATTACCAAGCAATGCTTAATTTTGTTCAGTCTGTGGTGTAAAAGGTCGCATTAGCAATTAAAGAAAAAACACTAAACATGGTCAGATCAAAGAGTCCCAAATTTTTATCAATTTTACTGGTAGTCCACTGTATGAAGAATTTTTGGGTATAATGTGTCACAGTTTACTTTATTTTGCTATCCTCACTTACATAAATGAACTATAGTGTCCTGCACCCACTAGTAAAAAATGATATCTGGTGTCTATCAATATATCAATATATATATCAATATTTTAATTTAACTTAATAATTAATTTTATAACACTTTAAAACTTCTCAGTGTTACACCTTTAACATTTAAAACACTTTTAACAACTTTAAAATTGTTTTGGTTAAAGCAACACTACTACTACTAATAATAATATAGAATTTTAACCAGAATATTTTTGAAAGGTGTTAATTACTGAGAATATTTTTATACCTCTGTGCACACACAATATATTTCCAGACAAGGAAATTAAGGGACAAAGGGTTACCAGAGCCTGATACAAAATATGATCAATCACATAGGGACGTCTACATTTCTTGGTGCTGTCACTTTAAGGTTGGTTTGAATGTGCGGTAGCAAATGATTTATGTCTTAGAGCTCATTATAGAAAATCGACGAGTCTTAAAATATGCTCACCTGCAAAACAGCTCTTGGAGCATGGCTATCATTTGATCAAAGGCCTTCTGCTGAAATCTATGAGAAAAACCCTCATGTTTTCTTAGAGGGAAAAAATTATATCACCCCTGTAAAAATGATCTGTGCGCACAGTGCTCCTTACTGAACAACTGAAAGATCATATGTTAAGACATTACCATTACTGACTGTACAAATTTGCCCTTAGTGTTTAGTTCAAAGACGATAATATGATAATTACGTATTTAAGTATAGCTAAAGTATTTTTCTCCTCAGAAATCCATTAAGAGGCCCTTTGAAAGGCAGGGGGGGGCGACATGTGCAGCTCAGCTGCTAGCGGCAGCCAAATGCAAGACTTCCTGCACACATTACAGTAACAGAGTGAAAGATTTATATCCGCTGCCTCAAATATGACCCTATGAGGCAATGTTCAAAACCATCATTATTAGTTCCACACCCACAGGTTATATGCTTAAACAGCACCATACATGTTTGTCATTATAATTACTGTACTTTACAATTACTTAATCTTAGGAAATTGTATGTATCAACCCATATACAATACATCCCTAGTACTGTTTGCTCTGTTGCAATTTGCTGTCACTTGAGTCATGGCAGTGATTAGGAAAATAAAGGGTGTGTTCAAGCTTTAAATCCACACAAACTAATTGGATTCAAATGAGTTCTCTTTGCCAATGGCAGTAAAACAATCTGTCATATCTAGTCCTGCTTATAATAGAAACATCCAGCCAACTAATTCACAGCTTTAAGTGCTGTTGATTCTTGAAGGAAATGGGGTGGATCACTCTGTTTGATGAGAGCATTGAGGTGGATAAAAGAAAGCACTGGCCAAGTGCCAGCTTCACTCTGTCACTCATGGGTGTTTCTCAAACGGAAGGCTGCATCCTACCAAGGCTGCATATCTCGGCTGCCACGTCATCAAACATCGCTGAAGGCCATCTCAATTTGAAGGATCTTTGGAAGGCAGCCTTCGTCATTCAGCCTGTTTTGAAGGACGCATCGGATGTATTCTTCGCAGCCTTAAATAACCCACAATCCTTTGCACACATTTCAATTCATGAAAATAAACTGACAGAAAACGAGTCGGTACTGAGCTCGTCTGAGTTTATCATGAAATGTAAGCCAAAAATAATGTTTTCGGACATGAAAGCATATGTTATCTTTTGTTTTGCTGTGAATTAATCACTAACACCAAACTGACAATAATGTAAGCCACTGGGAGACCACAGATAGCTGTCATTCACTGTATTGCGTTAATAGAAAGTCAGTTAATATAAATATTTGTAATACAAAGTATTTTTCCAAAATTAAGTTTAAATAGTATAAATGTGATGTGACTGCGGGGGCGGGAACAT
The DNA here is from genome assembly GCA_039654105.1 of Coreius guichenoti. NCBI lineage: Eukaryota > Metazoa > Chordata > Actinopteri > Cypriniformes > Gobionidae > Coreius > Coreius guichenoti. The sequence goes on from CM077169.1 coordinate 31,450,613, forward strand.
GTGTGACATAGCCATGCGCACGTACTAGACCATCTCATTCTAGTGTTTAATGCTGAGGAGGTCTCGAGCCTACAAGCCTCAAAAGGACTGGACTAGGAAGGACACAGCCTCAGAAGGATGCAGCCTTCTGTTTAAAAACCACCCATTGTGTGGAAAAACCATGGAAGATGCATTGTCTTAAAGGGACAGTTCAGCTAAACAAAAACAAAATAAAACAAAACGGACCCACTTTATATTAGGTGGCCTTAACTACTATGTACTGACATATAAATTAATAATTTGATACAATGCACTTATTGTGTACATACATGTTTTTACATTGTACTTACATTTAAAAAAATACCTGCATGTAATTACCTCTGTAATTATTTTCTGTAATTACACTTATAATTACACTGTTGACCCATCCTTTACACCTAACCCTACCCTTAAACTTACCCATACCACCACACCTGTCCCTAACTTTACCCGTATCCCACCTCAATATCAGCAAAAGTGTTTTGCAATACAATATCAACACAATAAGTACACTGTACTTATATTTTGATGTAAGTACATAGTAGTTAAGGCCACCTAATATAAAGTGGGACCAACAAAACAAATTTGAAAACATTGAAAAAGTAAAGCATTTACTTGCCTTCATGTCACACTAAACTGTGTGAAACATAAAAGGAGATATTTAACAGGGTTGTTTTAGCATTTTTCTCTCTCTAGTTTTCCCCCATACACTTTCATAGTACATATATATATATATATATATATTGCCAAAAGTATTGGGACACCCCTCAAAATAATTGAATTCAGGTACTCCAATCACTTCCATGGCCAAAGGTATATAAAAATCAAGCACATAGGCATGTTCTACAAACATTTGTGAAAGAATGGGTCGCTCTCATGGTCTCACGTCCATTCGTGAAATTTCCTCACTACTAAATATTCTACGGTCAACTGTTAGTGGTATTATAACAAAGTGGAAGCAATTGGGAACAACAGCAACTCAGCCACGAAGTGGTAGGCCACGTAAAAATCACAGAGCGGGTTCAGCGCATGTTGAGGCACACAGTGCGCAGAAGTCGCCAACTTTCTGCGTCAATAGCTACAGACGAGCTCAAGAACAGTGCGTAGAAAGCTTCATGGAATGGGTTTCCATGGCTGAGCAGCTGCATCCAAACCTTACATCACCAAGTGCAACGCAAAGCGTCGGATGCAGTGGTGTAAAGCACGCCGCCACTGGAATCTAGAGCAGTGGAGACGTGTTCTCTGGAGTGACCAATCACGCTTCTCTGTCTGGCAATCGGATTCTGGGTTTGGCGGTTGCTTGCCTGACTGCATTGTGCCAAATGTAAAGTTTGGTGGAGGGGGGATTATGGTGTGAGATTGTTTTTCAGGGGTTGGGCTTGGTCCCTTAGTTCCAGTGAAAGGAACTCTTAATGCTTCAGCATACCAAGACATTTTGGACAATTTCATACTCCCAGCTTTGTGGGAACAGTTTGGGGATGGCCCCTTCCTGTTCCAACATGACTGCGCACCAGTGCACAAAGCAAGGTCCATAAAGACATGGATGAGCGAGTTTGTTGTGGAGGAACTTGACTGGCCTGCACAGAGTCCTGACCTCAACCCAATAGAACACCTTTGGGATGAATTCGAGCGGAGACTGCGAGCCAGGCCTTCTTGTCCAACATCAGTGCCTGACCTCACAAATGTGCTTCTAGAAGAATGGTCAAAGATTCCCATAAACACACTCCTAAACCTTGTGGAAAGCCTTCCCAGAAGAGTTGAAGCTGTTATAGCTGCAAAGGGTGGGCCAACTCCATATTAAACCCTACGGATTAAGAATGGGATGTCATTAAATTTCATGTGCATGTAAAGGCAGGCATCCCAAAACTTTTGGAAATACAGTATATATGTTATTTTACTTTATTCACAAAATTATATATTTAGCTAAACTTATATAAATACTACACACACACATATATATAAACCAGTTTTTACAACTTGCTAAATAGCCTATATCATTTTGTGAATAAAATGAAATAATAAAATTAACATTTTAAAAATGTAGATTCTTTTTATATTGCTCAGAGAACACCTCAAATTCTATGCTAAAGAGAGTTTTTTTTTCAGCATTATCCGTCATTTATAATTGTATTCTTGAATCCAGTCCAACACTGCCATCTTTATACTAAATGCAGCAGCTTGGCAGTGTCCCAGCAGAACTGGAGGATGGACGGCTGCGGTAGTAATGAATGACAACAGCGATGGTTGCATTTAAAAGACAGCCTCCATGCAGCGGACACCCTGTCAGCCATGCTTGAGGTGATGGGACCGTCTGCAGAGGTGATGGAAAAGCCAGACCACTAGTGCAGGCTTTTACTGTTTCTTCCTCAGTGGAAAATCCTCATTTTCACTGAACACGTTGGTGTCTCAGGCACTGAGTGACCAGGGAAAGTGTATATAGGGCTATACCATGACATGTGTAAGAGGATATTGGAGCATTTGAAGTTTTAAAAGCTTCTGCCTGAAAGATTTAGTAGGAAGAGAGAAAGGGGGAATTGTATGTGACACCTTTGCGAGAGCACTCTTATAAATTGGAATCAATTTTTCAAAGGAAATAATAAAAAATTTTAACCCCTCCCATGCACCCAGTGCCATGCTGATAGGCTCCTTTCAGGCTTGACAATAGACATTTTTTTACAATTACTGTTAAGTATTCGCTTCCAGGCTCGTACCTTCCATGGCTGCTCTTACAGACCCAGCTAACTGTTTAATGGTCCAATTCAACCATTTTTATATCTCTGCAGAAAATATAGGCTATTATTTTGGAGGAAACTCAGAATCTATATAGGACCGCAGAGGATGACAAAGCATCGTTTTGGTTTTAAATTGACGAACTGATGGGAAAAGCAAAGTGCATATAATAGCCTGTGTGACTTCAAAAAGGTACCACATGTTGAAAAAGGAAAAATGAAAAAAGAATACTGTTCTGGTGTGTCATGCTTGACTGCACTGGCTTGTAACAAACCTGACCCAGTTGAGCTATTGGTGACGCAAGACCGACGCAGTGACTTGTTCACAACGACTCGTCTGAAAGTTCCCTGCTTTCATCAGGACTCAAACAGGCTTGCCAAAGCTATTGGATTTATTTATATCACTTTCAGTAAAAGAAATCTATTTCAGCTCATCAACATTAGTCAGGGTGAATATTTTAGATGTTCTGCCTGACAAGACTTTTACCATACTCTTCTGATTGGCATTTCCATTTGGAAGAGTTTATCAGTATCTGAAAAAAAAAGAGATATACAAAATAAATAAATAAACTGTTTTTGAAAGTCTCTTATGCTCACCCAGACTGCATTTATTTGATAAAAAATACAGAATAAACAGTAATATTATTAAATATTATTACAATTTAAAGAACTGACTTCTATTTGAATATATTTTAAAATGTAATTTATTCCTGTGAATCAAAGCAGAATTTTCAGCATCATTACTCCAGTCTTCAGCAAATCATTCTAATATAACATTTCTTGTTATTATAAATGTTGAAAACAGTAAGTGCTGCTTAATTTTTTTTTTTTTTTTGTGGATACCAGGATGCTGATTTGGTTCTCAAGTAATATTTCTTATTATAATAAATAATAATTAATTAATAAATTATTAATGCATAATTGCTGCATAAAATTATAATTTCTTTAAAAAATTATCTTAGCCTATACTGACCCTATATATTTTTGTTTTTAGGGCCTTATTTTGTAAGTGAACACTTGGAAGCTTAAGCAGAGTAACTGAACATAAATGTATATCATAACCAGATATGATATGATATGATATGATGTCTTTCTTTTGCGCCTCTGTCGATTCACTCCATTTGTCAATATTCTGTACGACAGTAAATTTCTCACAAATTACAGATGATTTTTTTTTCTTATTTTTACTCTCTTTTCCATAATTAGCCTGTTCAATTCAATTCAGAATCATAAGTAGGGCAAAATTCTTAAATCTAACCAATCGGGAGGCTGCTTGTAACCCAGCAGCCAATGAAAGTCCATCTTCAGGGACTGTAGTATTATCGCCACAATACGGATCTCTGTCAAGTTTCAGTGGATCTCACATCTGTTACCTCAATGTGAGAGACCCAAAACTGCTTGCCATGAGGACCAAACATGCATAACCTTCTATTTCCAAGCTTGACAGTTACAAATCCCACCCAGAGGCTCTGTTGTAACACAGCAGAAAGAGTTATTCCTTCATGTAGATGAGACCTGTAGTTCAGATGCTGAGCTGATCCCTGTTCTCCACAGACGCTGAACTCCATTACCTTGGGTGTGTACAAACACGGCTAATAAATACATCAGATGGACAGCACAAGAATCCTTTTCCCTTGTGATCGAAGAGGTCGTTAAACCCAGTTCTGCTTTATCAAAATGAAATTTCTGCATCTGTAATAAGTATCAAAACTCAGCCGCTCTTCCTGCCTCAGCTGCTTCCCAATGGAGAGACGTTATTTACGAGTGGATTGGTCTCCTCGTTCTTCTGAGGGAACTTGAACACAAACAATTGACAAGTTCTCAAGCAGTGTGACAGTCGAGATGTGCCTAGAAGAGATGGCATGCTGCTCCTCATCTCCAACCTACACCTCCAGAATCCATTCTGGTGGACATGTCTTTCAGAAGGTCTCAGTAGGGGCTTTGACAGTCAAAGTTGCATCATCTTGGAAAGGACATAATTGCAACCAGACATATTCAGTCTATCTATATATCTTTCAGTCTCTCTCAGCTGTATTTGTCATCTTCAAGACTTGAATGATGAGCTATCAGGAGGAGGCCCTGATTTTCACATACAGTGGGGAGAACAAGTATTTGATACACTGCCGTTTTTCCAGGTTTGCCCACTTACAAAGCATGTAGAGGTCTGTAATTTTTATCATAGGTACACTTCAACTGTGAGAGACGGAATCTAAAACAAAAATCCAGAAAATCACATTGTATGATTTGTAAATAATTAATTAGCATTTTATTGCATGACATAAGTATTTGATCACCTACCAACCAGTAAGAATTCCGGCTCTCACAGACCTGTTAGTTTTTCTTTAAGAAGCCCTCCTGTTCTCCACTCATTACCTGTATTAACTGCACCTGTTTGAACTCGTTACCTGTATAAAAGACACCTGTCCACACACTCAATCAAACAGACTCCAACCTCTCCACAATGGCCAAGACCAGAGAGCTGTGTAAGGACATCAGGGATAAAATTGTAGACCTGGACAAGGCTGGGATGGGCTACAGGACAATAGGCAAGCAGCTTGGTGGGAAGGCAACAACTGTTGGCGCAATAATTAGAAAATGGAAGAAGTTCAAGATGACGGTTAATCTCCCTCGGTCTGGGGCACCATGCAAGATCTCACCTCGTGGGGCATCAATGATCATTAGGAAGGTAAGGGATCAGCCCAGAACTACATGGCAGGACCTGGTCAATGACCTGAAGAGAGCTGGGACCACAGTTTCAAAGAAAACCATTAGTAACACACTACGCCATCATGGATTAAAATCCTGCAGCGCACGCAAGGTCCCCCTGCTCAAGCCAGCGCATGTCCAGGCCCGTCTGAAGTTTGCCAATGACCATCTGGATGATCCAGAGGAGGAATGGGAGAAGGTCATGTGGTCTGATGAGACAAAAATAGAGCTTTTTGGTCTAAACTCCACTCGCAGTGTTTGGAGGAAGAAGAAGGATGAGTACAACCCCAAGAACACCATCCCAACCGTGAAGCATAGAGGTGGAAACATCATTCTTTGGGGATGCTTTTCTGCAAAGGGGACAGGACGACTGCACCGTATTGAGGGGAGGATGGATGGGGCCATGTATCGCGAGATCTTGGCCAACAACCTCCTTCCCTCAGTAAGAGCATTGAAGATGGGTCGTGGCTGGGTCTTCCAGCATGACAACAACCCGAAACACACAGCCAGGGCAACTAAGGAGTGGCTCCGTAAGAAACATCTCAAGGTCCTGGAGTGGCCTAGCCAGTCTCCAGACCTGAACCCAATAGAAAATCTTTGGAGGGAGCTGAAAGTCCGTATTGCCCAGCGACAGCCCTGAAACCTGAAGGATCTGGAGAAGGTCTGTATGGAGGAGTGGGCCAAAATCCCTGCTGCAGTGTGTGCAAACCTGGTCAAGAACTACAGGAAATGTATTATCTCTGTAATTGCAAACAAAGGTTTCTGTACCAAATATTAAATTCTGCTTTTCTGATGTATCAAATACTTATGTCATGCAATAAAATGCAAATTAACTACTTAAAAATCATACAATGTGATTTTCTGGATTTTTGTTTTAGATTCTGTCACTCACAGTTGAAGAGTACCTATGATAAAAATTACAGACTTCTACATGCTTTGTAAGTGGGCAAACCTGCAAAATCGGCAGTGTATCAAATACTTGTTCTCCCCACTGTATGCATATTGTTTAAACAAATATTTTGCTGTAAAGTCTCTTGGTCCATTATAGAGCTCAATAAAAGCCATTTCTTATGCAACCAAAGGACTTGACATGGCTCTCACTGGATAAAATTTGGCCCTCGAAACTCAAAGCCTGACATCTTAAAGCCTTCCAAACACTTTGTTGGATAGTCTTACCGCTTCTTAAGAACACTTAATCCATATAGGCCCTGGAAGGTAATCCATGGGAGACTGGCAGGAGAGGTCCTGGAACATGGGTCCTTTTTTGGTACAGAGTCTTACAGGTCTCCACAAGTCCTCTTCTTTACTCTCACTGTGCTTTGCTCTTGTGCCCTCCATGACTGCACTGTTGTCCTTTTCAGAGTTCAGATCTCACACCCTCACGTTAACCATGCCACAGCTCAAAAAGCACCCGATTACAACACTTCATGTAAGAGGAAGCATTGTGCTTTCCTAGGAAGAGGCATAAAATGAGAAGTAGGGGCGGGAATATAGTTTAGGTCTGTTTGTAAGCAGGTATGTGGCTGCAGCTCTGCATTACGAATTGGTTATGTTACTTGCTCAGAATTACAGAAAAGAGACTGGAACAGTGGCTTAACTCTGCTTAAATAAATGTTAAGAGAAATACAAAGAAAAACCCCAAAATAAATCAAAGAAATGTATAAAAAATACAAATAAAATAAAATGTTTAATATATTTGTTAGGGGATATCATATAATTTACAAGAAAGGATTCACATCAAAAATCAATATTTCTGTCTTGTTTTCCCAAACAAAAAATCGTCATAACAACTGTTAGTGGTATTATAACAAAATGGAAGCAATTGGGAACAACAGCAACTCAGCCACAAAGTGGTAGGCCACGTAAAATCACAGAGCGGGGTCAGCGCATGCTGAGGCGCACAGTGTGCAGAAGTCGCCAACTTTCTGCAGAGTCAATAGCTACAGACCTCCAAACTTTGTGTGGCCTTCAGATTAGCTCAAGAACAGTGCGTAGAGAGCTTCATGGAATGGGTTTCCATGGCTGAGCAGCTGCATCCAAGCCTTACATTACCCAAGTGCAATGCAAAGCGTCGGATGCAGTGGTGTAAAGCACGCCGCCACTGGAATCTAGAGCAGTGGAGACGTGTTCTCTGGAGTGACCAATCACGCTTCTCTGTCTGGCAGTCCGATGGACGAGTCTGGGTTTGGCGGTTGCCAGGAGAATGGTACTTGCCTGACTGCATTGTACCAAGTGTAAAGTTTGGTGGAGGGGGGATTATGGTGTGAGATTGTTTTTCAGGGGTTGGGCTTGGCCCCTTAGTTTCAGTGAAATGAACTCTTAATGCTTAAGCATACCAAGACATTTTGGACAATTTCATGCTTCCAACTTTGTGGGAACAGTTTGGGGATGGCCCCTTCCTGTTCCAACATGACTGCGCACCAGTGCACAAACCAAGGTCCATCAAGACATGGATGAGCAAGTTTGGTGTGGAGGAACTTGACTGGCCTGCACAACTTTTGCGTCCTGACCTCAACCCAGTAGAACACCTTTGGGATGAATTAGAGCGGAGACTGCGAGCCAGGCCTTCTCGTCCAACATCAGTGCCTGACCTCATGCTTCTAGAAGAATTCCCCAAAATTCCCATAAACACACTCCTAGACCTTGTAGAAAGCCTTCCCAGAAGAGTTGAAGCTGTTATAGCTGCAAAGGGTGGGCCAACTCCATATTAAACCCTACTGATTAGGAATGGGATGTCATTAAAGTTCATGTGCATGTAAAGGCAGACGTCCCAAAACTTTTGGCAATATAGTGTAGTAATAAAAGGCCAATATCCTATGCATACTAATAAGCAACTAGTTAATAGTGAGAATTGGACCCTAAACTACAATGTTACCAAAAATGTCTTATGCAATTTTCCTTCTTAATTAAATTGATCTTGTTTTAGGGAAGTTTACTGGAAAATAAGATAAAATATGTAAATGTAGGGTAGAAAAGGTTCTGGAAAAGAATGCAAAGGAAATGTTCTGACACGTCCTTAAATATGTCAAACAGTTTCTCATAATGGTGCCCTATCAAAAATAATAAATATGATCTTCCTGTTTCTAGCGTCCATCTGAAAGTATGATTTCATGCAACACTCATCCATCATAGGATCAGTTACTGAGTCTATATTATCCTGGGCACCTGGAAGAGTACACAAACTACAGCACAAGAGACACACGCACTTACTAATCGATGCAATGGAAACCAGTCTTACATGTTTGAACTTCTAAACTTTTTTGTTGACTAACGTTCTCTATTTATTTTTCCGCTTAGGATGTCAAGTGCATTTGTACCATGTTTACCCTGGATTTGTTTGTCCTTTTGGTGTGCTTTCCCCTGGTGGGAGGCTGGTCGTTTAACTGCAGAGGACTCAGCAGGACACAGCAAATGTCCACTTCCTCTCACACTGTCAGTGCTTTACCTGAATGTGATAGATTGTGCTCTTTGACTTGGTCTCTGAGATATTTAGTGATGACTACAGGCTCTGCACACAATTCACATTGAACAAGGAGTCAGTTTGGTTATAGAAAGTAGTGTCACTCTCATTTTAAACCACTGAAAAAAATAATAAAAACAAACCAAAACAAAGGCTTAAGCACTCCAAAACAAGACTGACAACCATATTCTGCTGCTGAGAACATTGCCTTTATGTTCTGTGAACACAAAACACTCAACCTCAATGTAAAACCCTGCCCGAGGACAGGAGAAGTGTAAGGCAGTGTAACTGACCCTGCATAAACACTTTCCATAAAAGTTTACACAAAAGATTTGAAGAACCACAGGCCTTGAGGTTTGTGTGAAGATGAACTCGCCAGATCTGTTTTGCTTGAGCAAGAGCGGATCCAAACGGACTGCCTGCAGTTACTGCAACACCCTGCCGAACAGGGTGATGTAGCTATTTCCGTGAGCGTACAATACCAAAGGAATGCACAGAAAGCCATAAAAGAGAAGCTGGATTCTAGATCGGAATATATAGAAGAGAACATTAATCTCTGCTAGAGGTTTTCCTTTTGTTTCTGGAAGACTCTGTCCTTCATGTGTCCACCTGTTTTTTTCAAGATATTTTTTTCCACCTTTTGTAAAAAGATTTGGGAGGGAAGCAAATGTGTAACGGATGTGCAGTGATGTGATCTACCGAACTGATCTGTTCTTAGATACACTAACCTTTACGGATTAGGATAAATCAGAGGTGAAGTCTCAGTCTTCAACCCCCAGCCTTCTTCTTTTATTTTCTCCCTTCTCTCTCTCTTTTTGTGCAATCCCACATGTGCTCAATATATCACTTAAAGTATATCACCTTATCCTTTTGTTTATCATCTCCTGGGATAACCGTGTGGAATCCTCATGCTCATGCGTTCCATGTCTATAGTATTTCCAAACGTATTTTACAAGAGATCAGTTACTGAGCTTAATGCTTTGCAGCAGCAGCGCTGGTAGCACACATGATATCTTAAATGTAACAATCAAAGAAGCATGCAAGATTTCGGTATTTCCGCTGGCCTACAGATGTGCTGATGATTCTCTCAACCCATCTTCCAAAAGCTGTAATGTCAGTTTTGGCAAAGAAAAAAAAAACTTCAAACACACTAACATCTTATCACCATGTGTCAATATGAAGTTGAATACAGAGCAGATTTACTGTGGCTCTTCAAGCTATTTCTACTAATTCTGCTGGTGTGTGCACTATTTTTACAGTATGTCACTAATCATATAAGCAATTTGGAGGCCAGGGCAACACCTTGAACTCTTCATCATGTTCCTCAAACCATTCTTGAACAACGTGTGCAGTGTGGGAGGGTGCGTTATCCTGTGTTATCCACTTCCACAGGAAACACCATTGTCATGAAGGGGTGTACCTGGTCTGCAACAATGTTTAGGTAGGTGGAACGTGTCAAATTTATACATGTATGGCCGGACCCAGGGTTTCCCAGCAGAACATTGCCCAGAGCATCACACTCCCTCAACCAGCTTGTCGTCGTCCTGCAGTGCATCCTGGTGCCATCACTTCCCCACACGTCTCAAACGTACATGGCTGTCCATGTGATGTAAAATAAAACGGCACTCATCAGACCAGGCGACCTTCTTTCATTGCTCCAAACTCAGTTCCGATGCTCGCATGCCCATTGTAAGCGCTTTTGACAGTGGACGGGGTCATTATAGGCACTCTGATTGATCTGTGGCTACTGAGCCCCATACGCAGAGTGCAATGCACTGTGTGTTGTGATACATTCCATCATTAAAATTTTGTGTGACTTGTGCCACAGTAGACCTTCTGTTGGCTCGGACCAGACGGGACAGCCTTCATTGCCCTCGTGCATCACTGAGCCTTGGGCACCCAACACCTTGTCGCCGATTTGTGGTTTGTCCCTCCTTGGTCCACTGTTAGTAAATTCTCACCACTGCTGACCAGGAGCAACCCACAAGCCTTGCCGTTTCAGAGATCCTCTTAACCAGTCATCTTGCCATAACAATTCCGCCATTGTCAAAGTCGCTCAGATCTTTATTCCTGCCCATTTCTCCTGCATCCAAAACGTGATTACGAGAACTGACTGTTTGCTTACCATCTAATCTACCCAGACCATAATATGTGGCCTTGTTAGGAGATGATTAACGATATATGCTTCACCTGTGTATTATACACTGTATATATTAATAAAAACTATGTTCGCAATTTATCACTTTATCACAATACCATCTGGTTAATCTTTTGCAATACCACTTTAATTAACAAAAAACAGATCCTTAAGGATTCCATTCTTCAGGAAGTTACATTATTTTTCCTGGGAAAACAAAAGCAAAAACATCTGTAATTATTAATAATGGATTTGATTCATTTTGTGAGTTTTTTTTAGCATTAGTTAGTTTGTCTCACTCTAAAAAAATCCATACTATACATCAATATCATAATTGCAGAATTGCAAAATATATGTTTTCTTTTTATCTCTTACTGAGCAATGACAATGACGTTAGCGCTTTATTTCCTGTGAGGCATCTTGCTAAATTTATTGCCAGTGTTTGAATAATTAAGCTATAATTAATCAAGTTTAAGTGTATGAGTGTGACCATGGCATATTTTTTATTTAAAGAGCACATAGGTGTTGCATAACAGAAATTACTAGGGATGCACGATATATCGGCGGATATATGTTTTTAATGTTAATGTTTTTAACATTTTTAATGTTATCGTTATCGGCCCGATAAGAAAATTTGGCCAATATATTAAAGCTGATAAATAATGTATTATTTCCTTCAGCTGAGACACTTCAGATGCGCACTGTTTACCATGATGGTTTTGAATTGCTTGAAATATGATTGAAATCACTTCAAAAGGTTAAGTGCAACATGTGCAGCGCAAGTAAAATTATAATGAGAACATTACACATTAGAAATTACACATTAAATACTAAGGAAAAACGTTAATTTTTCAATTCAACTTCCCACTCAAATTATTATGCTAATGAATGTAATAAAAAAAAAGAAAAAGAAAAACAGAAAAGTGTTTAAAAAATGTCACTAGTGATCTCAGACTATTAGTCCTCGCGCATGTGTAAATGATCACTTTTTTTCACATTGCACACTAGGTAAATGAATGTGCATGTAATTATTCAGCTGATCTCATACCATGTAAATCCTCTACGGAAATTATTAATCTCTAAGGATTATTAATGGCCTATGACCATCTTCTAAAATAGCATCTTTTTGACATTTGAATGAATGAAGGCTTCCAGTGACTCACAGACTGTATGTGCATGAACAGAGCCAAAGAAAATGAAGGAATAGAAAAAGGAGTGACACTGGAGATAAATGAGCTTCCTTTCTGCAGGTTGAGAAATGAATGTGGAGTCAGAGAGGAGTAGGACGTTCCATCCCACACGTCAGCCAATCAATGCCTTCACAGAGAGACCGGTGCTGTCTGCTTCTGTATGGCTGGCTGATGGGACAAATGAGCTTTTGAATGATGACGAACAAGTGAAAGACACGTCTGCGTTCAGTCGGCTCATGGCCAAACCTTAGCAATAGCTGCCCGGCGACTGTTGGACAATCATGAAATTGTTCGCAAATGTAAGGCAGTTATATTCACTTGGCCAGTATCTGGATTTTTATTTGGCTGACAAAGAGGCATTACAACAGGACAGGCCTTACAAATAGTCAAAGACAGGCTCTTATAATATTATCTAGACTTTTTCTATTAGTAACTATATTTTACATATTTTTTTCTTTCAATATTCTTCTGCCAGTGCTGCTAAAATCATATCATTTCTCAGTAACAGTACTTATGTACAAACAGAAGCTCAGTAAGTATCAAATTTCAGTATGTTTTTAAGAACAGAATAAGGATTTTGTTTTACAATGCTTGTCATTCGTCTTACACTTACACACACCTCAGAGAACGTCTGTTCATTTCTCTTGGAAAAAAAAGTATTGTATCGAATAGACCAAAAGGTCAAGAGGAGGAAGCCAGATATGGTGTGTTAATGTGACCAGGAAAAGTGGAATTAGTTTTAATGTTTCACATGCTAATATTTTTATAGTCTCCCACAGTTTTGTATTACATGACACTGTAGAGGAGGGGGGGGGGGGGTGTGCACCTTTCAGATATTGAAACCTTATGAAGACTGCTGTCAGTGTTCCAACTCCATGTCTGCTTGAATGGAGATGCACAGGCAGCTCTCTCTCTCTTTCTCTCTCTTTCTCTCTCTCAGTGGTTATTTTATGTCCACATGTACCCGGGTGAAAATGTTAATATGTTTTCGAGTGCAGAAGGGATGAGGGTGCAAATATGTTTTAGGAAACAGAGTCTTGTTTGCAGAAAACAAAGAGGGTGTTTAAGTGCTGATAAGAACATGTGGCAGTATTAACAGAGAATAAGTTGCTCATATTGGAAATTTCCATGAACTAAAGAATGGGCTGGTCTGAGATGGAAAATGTAAGCTTTGTGTAGATGATAAACAGCAAGTGTGCCACATCTGATGAGCTCTCATTATTGTGATACTGCATTAAAATATAATATATTATCGCAAAAAATCAGTGTCCAAAATTAACTTTAATACTACACTTGCCAAAAGCAGATAAATTGAGATAATTTACCATCCAAAATATTTATATTATATTCAACAAACAAAGACTGAAACACGGGGTATATATCACAGGCTATCAAGTGGTTAACAAGGCAAAGGTGAGACTGATTAATTACTTTACAAGGGTAACTAAGGAAACCAAAGCCACTTGAAGGCAAGACTGCAACCGTACCCGAAAAAAGCATAACGCCTGCAGGGAAGGAGACAAGAGGCCTTCTTCTAAATGGATGTCAATGGAGGAGAGGCTTCACTACGCTGAATAAACTGCTTTTGTGAGGAAATAGCTTATCATTTAATGAATCGACAGCCCATCAGCAAATCTTCAACATGTTTGCTCTCAAACATTCATTTTGGATTGATATTTTTTGAGTTTACACCAAAAAAAGTGCTGTTTTATAAGAGAAATCTGATTCTAATTCTGATTCAGGAGTCACAGACAATTGCGCGACAGGTATGATTCAGTTTACGGCACTTCTCATTCATTTCTATGGTATTCGCAAACAGTGATTGACTGTCGCACAACTCTGAATGAAATTCAATGATGTTAAGGCTGTAATGTGATTGGTTATCAAGGCACACGTGATCCAAGCTAGCTGTTATGCTTTCTCTAATGGTAGAGCCATGGACCCTTATATCTCCCAATAATAAGATCATCTCTGAAGGAAAAAAGGCAGACAGGAACTAAATACAGGAGTGAAAACATGGAAACAATAGAAACAGCAAAACACTAGTGAGGGGCAATCATGAAGCTTTGAAACCTTTACAAATCTTTTGTTTCGAATCAGTGATTCAGAGCATGTATCAAACTGCCGAAGTCATGTGATTTCAGTAAACGAGGCTTCGTTACGTCTCTAAATTTTAATGGTTCACCATGATCTGTGTGAACCCATGAATCATGCAGATGTGCAGATCCTCCAGCGGCGAACCATTGAACAAGTATCTATGGGTTTTACCTTATCGCTGTTCAGTTTTATACATTTGTATACTTTTTAATTAGACATTAGTAATTAAAAGGAATAATAGTAGTTAGTCTCTTAGTTACCTGTTTAGCTGAGCCATCCATGGAACAACCAAAACAAGAAAATTGTTTTGCCCTGAAAATTGATAAAAGAACATATTATACAGAAACTTGATATTTAATCTTATTAGATGATTAGTTTATTACATTGGATAGATTTTACATTCAATAAAACATTTGCAATGGGTTTGTAGAAGGTGTTTTTATGCATGTTTGGCCTGAGTTTTTGTTGCATCCAGCGTGTGGCATTTCGAACACCTTGAAACAGTGAATCATTTTGCGAAGCAATTGGTTCAACTGATTCGAAGCTTTGAAAAGCTTTGCTTCTCCCATCACTACAAAACACTTCAAAATAAAGGTCCATATATTAAAACCAAAGAACATAAAACCAGTGAACATGTAACAACAATGGGACAAAACTTATAATAATAATAATAATAATAATAATAATAATAACAATAAAGATTTAATGACTTTGTATGTAGTAAAAATACAAAAATATAAAAAAAGTATCAAAATATAAATATAAAAAAATATAAAAAATACAAATATAAAGAGGATTTTTACAGGAAAATGTTTTTCAAATATGAATACTATTTCTTAAATAAGCAGTGATGCAATTTTATTTAAGAAATAATATGGTGGGGGTTTGTCACTGTTTGCAGCCTTCTCAGAACAGACCTATGATCCATTCCTGGTGACCCACCAGCTGACCTCTGCTCTAAAGCATCTACAGTAATTGTATAAGTATTTAAAGAGTGCATGGACACTTGATCTAACACAAGGCCTTCTGAACTGAGGGAAAGCTGCACAACAGCTTGTGAGACAATGAGAAAAGGAAAAAGAGAGAAAGAGAGCGAGAAAGCGGGAGAGAGCAGGAGATGGGCTGTTAACACTCCTGCAGCTCAAGAAAGCAGTCGATCATATAAACAGATAGCTCTGCGTGAGTGAGAATTAATCGTCATGCATACCTTTCTCTGAGATAACACAGCAAAGCACAAGACAAGTCCTGTCTATTAAGTATGATTTGTATAGAGAAATACATGTAATATACTCTTATTGAGGTTATTCATATTTAAGACCCAAACAATCCTTGTATTCTCCAGCAAAGAGCATTTAACTCGCTTCATTATCAACCGCCATGATTTATACTGCAAATGAAAGCTTGTGTCCGCACTTAATTTTTGTTTTACAGTCAGGGTCCTTAATTCAGAAAAGTTGATCCATGTTTGAAAGATACAAAGCAGCTCCAGTTCACAAAACGCCGACCATCTGATTAGACACATGTTGAAGTCATTGCTGTTGACTTCCACTCCATCCAAGAGTTGCATCAAAGAGATGCTGACAGTCCTCATATAACATAATCCTTGGCAGGTGGAAATAAAACAACAGATCTGGCTCAACTACATGGGTCCTATGTAGTGAAAAAAGAAAGAAAGAGAGAGAGAGAGAGAGAGAGAGCTGGTGGAGAGAGAAAAAATTTAACTGTTTAAATCACATATTAACTCCTACAATGGAGGCGTTTTATACATAATGATAGTAATAAGTAATTCATAAAATTATATATATATGAAGCTAAGTCTCATTTTTGAAGAATGAGCCATATATGGGTTGATGACAAACTTTCAACTTAAGTTTAAATTCAACTTAAGAGAATATCAAATAAATGATCAAGATGAAATGTTTAACTTGGCATTGATGGATAATCAAGTGACATACTTTGTGCACATTCGTCCACAACCATGATATCATAAACAGATGAAATGCAGTCACAACTTTGCGAGACGCTCTTGTTTGTCAGTCACATGATAAAGAAGTAGGAAAACTAATCATGACCAAAGGAGTGAAAGGTTATGCTGAAGCAATTAGACCTTGGTGGTGGTCCATGAGTCGGCCCATAAAACAAAAGATCTAAACCAGACACAGAAAGCAGGCACTGTGTTACAAAAGGAGGAAAGATGAGTCAAATAATTTGTCACTGTTAAAAAGCATTGAGCTGAGGAGGTCTAAATCCATTTTCACAGCCTCCAAAAAAGTGCAGTACTTTATAGGTATTATATGTAAACATTGCTAATCCTATTTGAGGAATCCTGGCATGCTCCTTACTGATATTTTATTAGCCACAGTGATAAAACAGAATATTATTGGCCTAAAACATGTCATGTGCACATGTGTTAGGTGCTGTTAGGGTTACAGTCTCTATGTTATCGCCAGTTAGCTTGTAATTGGAAAACCATGTTTCTGAAAGAAGTGAATGATATCAAAGCAAACTGAACAAAACTACAAAATCAAGACCAAAATTACATCATGGCACAGGCCTTATAAAATGTTGCCATTTGGCAATAGCAAAAATGTTTTATGACAAAATGGTATACAGTGTTTTAACAGGGTTGAAGAGCCATAAAAGGTTTAAATCATTTATGTGTTCTTTCTTCTTTGTTTCTCACAAAGACAAAAAAAAAAAAATTGTGCTCACAGATGTACATTATGACATTTATCAGTTGTCACTATTGGGGGTTATCTAGCCAATAATATGATTGATTTGTATATAAATCTACAACAACAACAACAAAAAAACCCCAAAGAAAATAAAACTGATTGCAAATAAAAACTCACTGCAAAAATACACTACGTTCAGATTTTTTAAAAAGAAATGAATACTTTTATTCAGCAAGGATGTATTAAATTGATCAAAAGTAAAGACATATTATGTCAGAAGATTTCTATTTTCAAATAAATGCTATTTTTTTTAACTTTCTATTCATCAAAGAATCCTTTTTTTTTACAACATTGATAATCTAATGTTTCTTAAGCAGCAAATCAGCAAATTAGAATTATTTCTGAAGGATCATGTGACACTGAAGACTGGAGTAATGATGCTGAAAATTCAGCTCAAGGAATGAAATACAATTAAAATATTAAAACAGTTATTTTAAATTGTAATAATATTTCACAATGTTTTACTATATTTTTGATCAAATAAATTCACCCTTGGTGAACATAAGAAACTTCTTTCAAAAACGTTTGAATGGTGTATATAAAATCATAGAATAGTTTCACATTTTACTTTCAAAAAATGTGATTGGAAACAAATCAGTAGTTTTCACACAGTCCCTGTTAGTTTTAAGGAACACAGTGACAGAAACAAATGCTAAGACTCGGATGTAGAAGGTCAGTGACATGATCTCAAGGGGAAACATTCCCCACCTCAGTCCATTATAAGCTTAATTTGGGTGTAAAACTGACAAAGGCACTTTGGAGATTTATGTGCTTCTTTGTACTGTCGACTCCCATGTGTGCAGCCTGTTAAGATAGTGACTGGACAGGCTAGCTAAGACTTTTTAACACAGTCCACAGACACTTTTAATCTGCCTCACACTCGCTTGTTTAGATTAGATCTGGCCTCCACACATGGAGAAAGCATAGAGGGCAATTAAAAACACACTCTATCCCTGCCGGTGGCCTTTTGCACTGGCAATGGCTTCCACACTTTTGAGCAGGGCGCGTCTGCTAAACAGATAAAACATCGTTTAGCTTCTGTTACACTTTGCCCGCCATCAAGCAGAAGTTACACATCCGTCCACTTGAAGCCGCCCTTTGTTTATTTGCTTATACAGCTTGGTAGGAGGCCATACGTTTGGTCGTTAAGACTTTGATTGCCACCTGCACCTGTCTCGGACAACGCTGTTTGTTACAAAGTCTGCTACTTCATTCGGAGCTGCAGGGGAACATCTGATGGGCGGGGAAGAGATGACTTTCTCTTACCGGTCTGTTTGAATCAGCCTTTGTACAAAAGATGGAGTGAGTAGCCGTAGGGTAATTCTATACCGCATTTACCTTCAAATGAAGCAGCAGGATGAAGTGAGTCATTTGGTTCAGATAAACAAATTTGTGCAAACCTCAGCTCTGCACGGCTCTGGCCTCAAATGTGTCTTACAATGCAGTACAAGTGCTTCAACATGAGATGACCGATAGTAAACTACTGCTAGATAATACTGCTTGTATTTATTTTAAGAGAGATATGTACACAGTGAAAGCCATTTAATCCATTTTTTAGTGTGTAATCTTTAAGCGTAGTCCTATTGACATTACCTCATAACAAAGAAATATTACAACGATCTGGTCTCAAAATGCACGGAACCTATAATTCTAAATGATTTCCCCTTTTTTACATGCTACCTTCTACATCACTTCATATTTGTCTGTATGGAAACCAATTTCTGCCTCAGAGTAAAAGGTAATAAACTTTGCAATGTTATATTTTGTTACTTCATATTGGACAATTTTGACTATATTTCTTGAAATTGCAACTTCATATCTAACAGTGTAACTTTCTTTACTCAATTACATGTTTTATTTTTTTACTCCGAACAAAATGGGCTTCCAACTGTCTGACAGAGAGCCATTTTGTATTAACCAACATATTTATTGCAGCTGCAAAAAGTGGTTATTTTTCTGGCAACATATTGTGATGTATAAGTGGAACGCAAGTAAGAACAGGTCTGTTTTGTTTCTGTCATGGTAAGCCACGCCATGCTATGCCTGAGTGCACAAATCATTCTAGTCTTCCATGAGATCCCATCTATCTAGTGTAGGAAGATGCTGTAATGACATCTAAATCAGTGATTCTCAATGACTGCTGTTGTTTTAGCATTTGACTTGCTTCTGTTTTACTGCCAGACCGCTTTTGGCTCCGGATTTTCCTCTTCAGTGGCCAACAACATGCACCAAATGTTTCACATTATCGGTGTGAAAATCCCCCAATTCTTTCGCTTTTTTTCCTTACAAGTCCATACATCCGTGGAAACTTGATATTTCATATTTCATTCTGGTTTGCGGATGTCATCACGAGAGATGCTGGTTCACATGCAACCGG
Source organism: Coreius guichenoti (assembly GCA_039654105.1). NCBI lineage: Eukaryota > Metazoa > Chordata > Actinopteri > Cypriniformes > Gobionidae > Coreius > Coreius guichenoti. Next base: position 31,470,062 of record CM077169.1, read on the forward strand.
CCGCCCGAGTCCTTTGATCAGCCTGACCACGACTAATTACGAATGGAGAACAACTGAAAGAAATATCGAGAGATTTCATGGGAATTGGCGCAGTGGCCGAGCTTCCTAATTCCAAACGGTCACTGAATGTTCATTGAAGAGTGTGTCTTTTCAAACAATGTTATGGTGTCAAATATAAAAGAAACAACAACTCAGATGAACTGCATTAAAGTACTACATTTGTCAATGCCAAATAAACATCACATCACACAGCAATTAGATTCTGTTCTAAAAAAATCCAAATTGAAAGTGATCGTACTACAAAGGTGATCTGTCGAATGTGACTATTTGAGCTTATAACTAAAACCATGTCGAAACTTTGACCGGGAAAGGCGAACATATGTGATTCAGAGCATTCGAAATAAAAACCTGCAGCTCTGGAAAACAATATCCCTGAGCTGAGATATCAAGGGAAAGATGTAAAAGGAAATTTAAAGCAGCATAAATGTTCAGAGTGTTTAAGAGTGGTGCAAAGGTCCCAGGGGTCTCATCTGGCAAAGGCCTTTGTTCACAGGGCAGGATGTATCCAGCGAGATAGTTTCCTTTCCATAACATTCCTCATCTCAGATGTGCTCCATTGTATGCTTGAGTTCCTTATCAATTTACTAAAAAACTACAGTCTTTATCTTGACTTTAACACAACTGGGATGCTAAGATTCCTTAGAACGTACAAAAACGAAACTGGAAAGGCTAAACACGAGCAGCTGAAATGGCATGTTGGTCCACATAGTTTCTGTGAGGCATTTCTAAAAGGCTACAGATTTTTTTCCAGAAGAGATGCCAGGTCAAGCCTGGTCACAGCAGCAGGTGACTCAAGTGAGGTCATTATGTGGTCGTTAGGGTGATTTGAAACCAGCGAGCAACTGCTGGGTTCGGAGGTGAGAGCTGTCACACATCCCACAGGAGTGTTTTTGTTTTCATTCCGCTTTCTTTTTTCCAGGGATGCTGTCTCACACCAGGTTTTTACTTTCTCCTAACAAGCGCGACATGCACGTTATCTTCAAAAAGAAAGAAATTAGCAAAACCGGGCGCTTTCGACATGCGTTTGGCCCCTTATTGACAACAGTGATTCATGCCGTTTCAAAGATCCCTAGTTTGGAAGAAGGATTTTTCATAGACGTCTTAATCGACACAGCTACACTGCTGGTTTTGTCATCAGCGTTTCCATAATAAATCAGAAAATTACAAATGCGTGTCGTACTTTTGTTTCAATTGTTCACACGGACAAATTCAAAGCTTTTATGGATCCGTGAAACCCATTCTCCCATGTTTTGGCTGACTTTCCCAGGCCATACTGTGATCAGCCTGGATTCATCTTACATCTCTTTCTCCCCTCTGTTTGCAACAGGTTCACTGCCATAGAAAGGGAACTGTTCCACATTAAATCCTCCCAACTACCTGTCTGATAGTATGCCAGCTGTATCCCTCAAAGTCAGCCAGGTCTTCCCTGCAGGGCTGGAGAGCACAGAGAACCTTGGCCTTCATTCAGTTTAATAATGACTCTGGAATACACAGCGGGTGGTATTTAGAAAGGTATTTTAGAAAATATGGGGGTAAGTACAGGTATATATATTTTATATAAAAGTCACTTTTTCTTATTCTTACAATTGCCATGCACAAATGTTCATAACTGTTAAAGGGATAGTTCTCAAAAATAAAAATTCAGTCATCATTTACTCATCCTCATGCTGCTTTAAACTCACATGACATCCTTCTTTCTGTAGATCACAAAAGAAGATATTTAAAGAATGTTTCAGTTGTTTTTGTTTTTTTTCTTCTGAAGTATGATTACTTTGCATTATGAACTGACTGAATTTGAGTGACTACTGACAAATTATTGATCAACTCATGAAAACTACTGTTCAAAACTTTGGGATCGGCAAGATTTTTAAAATTATTTTTGAAAGAAGTCTCTTATGCTCACCAAGGCTGCATTTATTGGATAAAAAATACAGTGAAAACTAAAATATTGTGAAATATTATTACAACTATTTTTATTTTAATATATTTAAAACAATTTATTCCTGTGATGGCAAAGCTACATTTTCATCAGCCATTACTCCAGTCTTCAGTGTCACACGATCCTTCAGAAATCATTCTAATATGCTGTTGTCATGCTGCTTAATATTTTGAAAACTGTGATATCAGGATTCTTTGATGAAGATAAAGTTAAAAAGAACAGCATTTATTTAAAATAAAAATCTTTTGTAACATTACATTATAGTCACTTGGCAATGCGTCAATAACATCAAACTTTATTGGTGCTCTTGTTATGATGTCATGAAGTTAAGTCATGTGACACACAAGAACCACTGAGGTTTGATGTTATTGAAATACTAATATTATATTTTCATTCATACACAGCTAGGATAAATAAGTGAAATCAATCAGTCTAATTTTTAAATTGCAGTGTTTTTTCCAATTAATGAATAGATTAAAGCTCATTATAACTATCACAGATTGGAAAAAAAAAATAATAATTGATGGGCTACTTACATGCAGAGGGTCATTATTGCTTTTGACATGTGCTTCTCAATCACAGGCCGCTGTACATGATGGGCTGTTTTCTAAATATATGGTTATTAATACAAAAATTATGCACTGTTTGCTAAATTACAGGCGTCACACCATACATTTTGACACATCTGCAATCAGGCACAATACAACAAAATAGATAATGTATATTTTAAAAATTTAAATTCAAGGTAAGTGTAACCTTTCTGGTTGTCAAATGTTAGTGGAACATGTTCATAGTTAATGTGATGATGAACTACACAAGTGGTTACTCTGCTTAACTTGAAACTGACTTCATTTATCCACTAAAAGTAGCCTTGACACAACTGGTTAAAAGTAACTATAAAAAAAATTGTTAGTTCTGAGAAAAGCTCTAGCATAATTTGCATGCAAAACTACTTACAAAATCTCTGCTGGCATTTCATAGTACAAACAAACATCATATTTCGGGCTTGACTTGTATGTGCATTCTTCATCATTTTATTTCCTAAGCATCAGCTACAGCTTCTTCTGTTTCCTAGACTTTTGAGAAAGCCTCTTCAACAAGTGCAGCCATCACATGTCACACAAGTATCTAACTACTGTAACCAAGTCAGAACACATGGGCCGATGAGAGCACACTGGATCTGACAGTCGCAGAGTTATGAAGTTTGTCATGCTGGAAGATTATCAGTTAGGGAGCAAAAACACATGTGCGCTATAATTGCAAAGAAGAAACAGAAATGTTGATCGATTTATAACACTGCATGTGATTTATTAAAAGCTAAATAACCTGCAATGCCAAAACCATCTCTTTATATATCAATTCCTACACCAAGTAATGTTTGTTACAGCACCCTTTTTAAAAAAATAAAGTTGCTGGGATAAAACCTGCTATATAGGAGCAGAAAACATGCCAAGTTCTTCAGACAGACACGTGAAAAATGTGTATCTGTTGACAGTTCGGATTTAAAGTAGCTATGATTTGAGGTAAGAAATGACCTGTGTTCAAATGGCCTCAAGCATTCCAATCCATGTAAAGTCATGTAAACCGATTTGGTTCTACACAGTGTGGCCATATAATGGTGAGCCACCTGGTCTTGGCGCTTTTAATGTGGGAAATTTCAAACAAATTCTACTTCACATCAGCTGGGGTTCCCAAGACAATGTACCTGATACTAGTTCACAGGATTCTACGGAAATCACATTATGTATAAATGTTTTCCTCCAACACACATTGGCCACATCTATTGGCACCCCTAGAATTTTTATGAGTAAAATATCTCTGAAGTATATTCCCATTAATAGCTAACCCTTAATCGGTCCTTGGGGTCCAGCTGACCCCACTGGACTTTTCCTTCATTTTTTAAAAAGTGTTCCCTTCATCTCAGGGGCATGAGACTCTATGACTTTTCCTAAATAATCTATCTAAACATGCACAAAAAATCTGGGCTTGATTTGGTTGTTCTAAAGGTGTGTAAAAAAAAAAAAATTACCGTTTAAGTCCCTCTGGGTCAGATTGACCCCACATTGAAAATGAATGGGAAAATGTAAAAAAGTAAAAAAAACATTTTTTTCATTTTGTTTGTAAAAAAAAAAAAAAAAATTACCGTTTAAGTCCCTCTGGGTCAGATTGACCCCACATTGAAAATGAATGGGAAAATGTAAAAAAAATTTTTTTTCATTTTGTTTGTAAAAAAAAAAAAAAAATTCCAGTATAAATCTGAAAATTTCTACATTTAAATCAAGGTCTGGTCCTAGAGCATAAACACAAAGTCGAACGAATTTTCTATCTCATACACACACACACGCACACACAAACACACGTGTGTGTGACTGCAACAGAGAGTATTTTTTTTAGAAATTGGCAAATGAAATCAACAAAACTTGCATAACTCAGAATTTTTTTTTTTATACATAAATGAAGGACTAATACTAGAGCACAAATGCAACATGGAACAAGCATGTTCACTCACACACACGCACACACACACAAACACACACACACACACAGAGACAGGCGTCTGGGGCATTTATTAGATTTTGGCAATGAATGGGAAAATGTAAAAAATGCTTTTTTTAAATTTTGTTTGTCAAAAAAAAATAAATAAATCCAAAATTTCTACATTTAAATCAAGGTCTGGTCCTAGAGCATAAACACAAAGTGGAACGAACTTTCTATCTCATACACACACACACACACACACACACACACACACACACACACACACACACACACACACACACACACAAACAAACACACACATGTGTGTGACCGCAACAGAGAGCATTTTTATAGAAATTGGCAAATAAAATCAACAAAACTGGCATAAATCTGAAAAATTTCCATACATAAATGAAGGACTAAACTAGAGCACAAATGCAACATGGAAAAAGCGTGTTCACTCACTCACTCACACACACACACACACACACACACACACACACACACACACACACACACACACACACACACACACACACACACACAGGTGTCTGTGGCATTTTTTTTAGATTTTGGCAAATAAAATCAGACATAAATGCACAACAGTGTGTGAAGGGGTAGACATAACACACCACACGCACGCACACAGACGTACACACACGTACACACACACACACACACACACACACACACAGAAAGAGAGGAAAAATGGCAGATAAAAGAAAGATGAAAGTTTTATTGTTCTGTGAACTCTTCACTCCTGTTCATTACTGTTTATTGGTGCTGTTGTTTTGTTTTGTATTGTGTTGGTCTTATTTACTTTTTAAAATTCATCTCTTGTTCTAAAAAAATAAATAATTTGTGATAAATAATTTTCTGAAATAAATAGTATGTGATTACAGTCATGTCTTTTTGTGGTGACTTGTAACATTTCTGCAAATTTATGTATAATAATTTGCAAAAGCAAATAATTCAAAATATATCAGACAACAACAAACAGATTTTGAATGTATTTTAGAATATTTAAATATATATTCACAAAATATATATCATAAAGTTGTGAGGAGAAGTTGAAGCATCAAGAAAAATGAAGTGAAAATGAAATGAGTCCCTATTGACCTCTACTGGATATATGTGGTCATTGCACTTTCTTTCTTTAACTATAATTCCTAAAGTTTTTCCACAAACCTGCAGATGGCAGTATTCTATCCCTAACACATATAGCAATGTCCAAAAACAATTTAGATTTAATTAAGATCATCATTTAAGTGATTTTTTCATAAAAAAATGAATTTTTCATGAGTCAGTTTATGGCATAGTTAAGTAATTGTGCAGTAAATAGGTAAAAAACTACCCAAATATCCACAAAAACACAGCATAAATGTATAGTTGAGAAGTAAATAAAAAAAATGATATATAGTTTGCCATGTAAAAAAATTATATTTCCTTATGCAATCGCTCTGTAAAAGTTTGGGGTCTATCTGACCACAAGGGACTTAAACATAAACCCTACTTGAGGGACGATTAAGGGAAAAAAATTTAGCACACCAGGGTCATGAAATTGTCTAGCTATGACTTCCTGTTTCACAGGAGTATAAATATGAGGAAACACGAAGGCCAAATTCCCTTAATCATTCATCACAATGAGTAAAACCAAAGATAGTTCTGATAGTGCAGCAAAAGATTGTTAAGCTTCACAAAATAGAAAGTGGCTGTAAGAGAATAGCTAAAGCATTGAATTTCAATTTCCATTATCAGGGCAATAATTAAGAAGTTCCAATCAACTAAAGATGTTACGAACCTGCCTGGAAGAGGACATGTGTCTATATCGCCCTAATGCACGGTGAGGAGGAACGTTTGAGTGGCCAAAGACTCTCCAAGGACCACAGATGGAGAATTGCAGAGATTAGTTAAGTTTTGGGGTCAGAAAGCCTAAAAAAAGCCGTTAGAACTCTTATAATGGGCCGTGGTTGGATCTTCCATCAGGACAACGATCCAAAACAAACATCAAAATCAACATAAAATCAGAGTCACTGAGCACAAAATGAAGCTTCTGCCATGACCATCCCAGTCCCTGACCTGAACGCTATAGAAAATGAGTGGGGTGAACTGAAGAGAAGAAGCACCAACATGGATCTGGGAATCTGAAGGATCTAGAGAGATTCTGTATGGAGGCATGGTCTCTGATCTCTTGTCAGGTGTTCTCCAAACTCATCAGGCATTATAGAAGAAGACTCAGAGCTGTTATCTTGGCAAAAGGAGGTTGAAAAAAGTATTTAATAAAAGGGTACCAATAATTATGGGCAACGTATTTTGGAGAAAAGCATTTATGTGATTTACCCCCCACTTTCAATTCTTTTTCTTTAATTAAATTATTTTTTTAATGAAAGATCAAAAGGATAAACAATGCAGATTTATTTTTACAGCCATCTTTGATGATATTTACCAGGGGTGCGAATAATTCTCACCACAACTGTATTTTTGCATTTGATTGAAAAAATAGTCGGATTCAAATATTTAAAGGGTACATAACACACACAGTTTCTGCCAATCTCATGTTAAAGTGCCCCAATTATGCAATTCTAAAGTTTCCTAATTTAGTTGTGTAGGTCTCCAACAACAGGTTTACATGCATCAAAGGTGAAAAACAGTTTCATTTTCTCATAATATTCATTGCACATCACCACAATGTTCAATAATTCTCAAACGACTCGATGGATGAATCAGTCTCTCTAAATCCCTCCTTTCCACTAGCCTACTCTGCTCTGATTGGTCAGATGGCCCAGTCTGTTGTGATTGGTCTACCGCGTACAGCGCGTATTTCGTAAACAAACGAAAAGCTAAAGCTCAGCGATTACACACTGTAAAGACAGTAACGATGACGTCGATTTCACACCAATCCCAGCGCGAGTCCGAATCGATGATGAAACATGAAGAACTAGTTACTCAACCCGAACCTTGAGCAGGACGTTTCTCAGTGATGCTACTCAGTTTGAGGTACATTATGAGATGTTTCAACTGTAATTCCTCACCATCAGCATTAACAAGTGTGTGTGTGTGTGTTTCTAATTTATTGCGGTGCACATGCAGGAACTGTATCAATAACAGCGCATACGTTAGCCGAGCACTAACGTTAATGACTGATGTAACATTAAAGTTTGCAAAATAAATCTTGCTCCATCCATTATCTTTACTCAAAGTATTAAAAACGACAGACAATCTGCATTTATAGACAGACAATCTGCATTTATATCTCATGTCCAGGGTTAGCCTGGACATGACGACCATATCCCTGAAGTGTCTGTAGAGACCGTGTCAATTAAACTCCCCCTGTAAATGCCGCATCGACACAACATCCTCACTAAACCCGTCCCCGGCGTGACGACTCCAATCTTTCGAATAATCCTACGAATATCTATTGATCTAATATGACTTCTGACCTGTAATGTTGCCAGAATCATAACCATACACTATTTGTTCGTCGGCCAGAGGAGAACTGGCACCCCGACTGAGCCTGGTTTCTCCCAAGGTTTTTTTTTCTCCATTCTGGCCCTGAAGGAGTTTTGGTTCCTTGCCACCGTCGCCTTTGGCTTTTGGCTTGCTCAGTTGGGGACACTTAAATTTCAACTATATTACTGATCTGCCCGCATTGACACTATATGATAATTGAAATGAGCTGGATGACATCACCGTTTTCACCAGAGCCGAATCAAATTCCGTTGCATTATTTTCCTGTTACCACTGTGAAGCTGCTTTGAAACAATTGCCATTGTAAAAAGCGCTATATAAATAAAGGTGATTTGATTTGATAGACACAGTTTTAGGTAATACTGCAGACCACAGCTGATTAGCAGAAGTATTTCAGTAAGACAGTAACGTGAGTTAGCCGGTTAGCCAGATACCTACACAATATGAAACACAATAAACACATTGTAGAGCACAGAATCTTCTCAACATGATGCTATCCAGTATCCACAGGAATCAGCTACAGTGTTTGAGGTGGTTCAAGTTCTCCCTGGTGTCTGCGCGCACAATAAGTGGAGGGCAATATGCTAATGTTTCGTCTTGATGTCACAACGAAACGGCTTGGGATTCATTTAAAAAACGGTTCGTTTAATTGACTCAGAGTTGACTCTTACACACTACATGAAAGGTCATTTTCAAAAATCCATAATAGGGGTAAAAGTATTAAATACTTTAATCTTGAGTAGGCCTACCTATAGAGTAGTAATTGCATCCTTCATATCTCCGAAGAGATTTTTTATCATATTTATAAAAGACAGATACGCTGTACCAATTCTTTCCAAAAACAGCCGAACTCGTGGAGGCGTGCAGTGGGCGGAGCTAAAGAGTCACAAGCACACACACACACACACACACACACACACACACACACACACACAATACATCATCGCATTATCCCTGGATAATTTTCGATTCACTATATGTTCGTGTTGTTTACATTATATGCACTTACGCGCCGATTGCCAACAAAACATAGACATTTGATGCAGTTTCACTCACCGCCAGTGGTTTTGACTCATGACCGGGAACAAACAAACACACTTGCAGAACTCTGTTGCTGCTCCGGAAAAACAAACTGCATACACTGTTCCCTTAACACTGGGTTATCTGGGAAGCTGAACAAGGTCTTTCTAGGTCTATCAAGGTCTATTTTTCAAGGTCTATCTTTCCCTCACAACCAAAAACACACTTCTTTAGTGACATTGTTGATTTCGTGGTCTAAAAACAAAATGACAGCGCTGCCGACAGCTTCTGTAACCCAAACCAAGCTCATTGATGGACGTGCATTTGCTTTTTCTCTGGTTGATGTGCGCACACGCTCATCCGGGAGAAGTGTCCATACAAGGAATTCTGCCCTTTATGACGTCATACAGGGCCATACTCGAAAAAAACGTTCCGAAACTTGTTCGAATCTTGAAGGGAAATACTCCGTCATACGTCCAACTAATTTTTTGAAATTCTGGCCTTGTTTAGCATGAGAATCCAACTCTTTAACAGTGTAAATAAGTCAGAATGCATGAAATAGCATTAGACCCCCTTTAAGTTCTTAATTTTTTCCTGTTGATCAGATTATTGCATTCATTCTGATCAAGCTTATTCGGATCCATTGAGGTATTTACATGAAGGCTTTCAGTCCGATTAAGCCATCAGTCTGATTACTAACAGACTATTTGGGTGCATGTAAATAGCTTTGTTTGTAGCTATTATCTCATCACAGCTACAGCAGGTGAGTGTGAGTACAGATCCACTGTGTCTCCTCAACACCTGAAGATGAGGATGATTATAAGGTTTAGGGCACCTATCATGATGTTTCGTCTGTCCCAACACAGCACTGTTTTGAATGTGGTTAGTAATGGAGAAATGGCTGTTGTATTCCCCAGTCCATGTAACTTGAGGAGGCCGCCGTTTCTGCCTGGAGACACATTGGATCGAGGCCACAGGGTACTTGACTCTTTCAGAGTTAACCTGTAGGTTGCAGCCACCACTTGGGTCCTTCAACCTCAAATGCGAACTCCATCAAAATATCATCTCTCATGTGCCGGAGACACCCTGCTCATTTCTGCAACCCTTAACACCTATGAAACCAAACAGCCTGGATACCTCCAAAGGCCTTTATTACTGCTCAGTTTTACAAAGATTTGACACAAAAGAGTCATAAAGATTACAAGATCCATACACCTTTCTATAAAAAGGTGGCAACCAACTCAAAAGTCAATGCTATTATTTCAGCAGCTCTTTCTCATTCCTGCAGTAACATAACACTCTTTTATTAACCTGGTTAGTGGAAATGCAGAGCACCTGCTCAAAAGGGGAAAAAAAGTTTTCCCATTCTGGGTAAGCGCTGGGTTGTAACTGAAAGTACAGACATTACTTTCGGCTTAGCTTTTCTAGTAACAATTTAAGTAAGATTTTTATCAAGTAGTAGGGGCGAACAAAATGCTACAGCATATCTAAACGGTTCTCTCTTGGAAAGTCTGAATCATTTTAGTGAATCGGTTCATTCGGAGAGTTGTGTGTAAATTAATTGATTCAAAATGATTCACCCATTCGACTCCCAAAACAACACTTCAGGGCTGCGTTTAACTCCACTTTTTGACATACACTTGCAAACTTTCCTAAGCACTTGCCCTCGGGGGAATCGCCACCACCATTATGAAGTGTGTTCAACTTCGTCAAGTGGGTGAGGGAAGTTTATTTGGACAGACTCTCGACCCCTTGATTTTGACAGAGGGAGCGAGTCTACTCTATGTACACTTCTGGCAGATATATAGACCACAATTCAACATGATTGTGATGTCTCAGCAGATCATGCTTAATTTACCCCCACCCTACACAATGACATTGGAGTTATTTTGACATTTAACCACATAATACTTGTAGCTACCTTAAGCTGACTGTCATAGTTTATTGTATTGTTATCATTTTCGTTTGTTTAATTTTTTTAATATTTTTTCCAACAGCCCAAGCATGCATACAGGCCTATAGAATGGTGTGTAAAACAAAATCATAAAGAAAAAAAATGTAAATAATAAATCAACTCCATTGCGAAATCCAAGTGATCAAGGGCTTGGGGTATTCCATTTAAACACATTTCAAGGGTTCTGCCAGTAGTGGGCACTCGTGCAACTTAAGCAATGACATATGACGTTTTATTAACCAAGTTCGGGAGGAGCAAATTCAGATAATTAACCTAATTAACACATTCAGTTAATCAAACCAGTTAACAAGATAAGAGGAATATATACAGCAGACTTACCTCTGTTCGTTGACAGTTTATCAGCATCCCTCCACCACCCCATCTCCTCAGTTCTAACTATTCCTATCACAACCGGGGGGAGTACTCTGGGTTTGAGCCAAATTCTGAGCTTGGAGCCCTCCCCCTGGACAGCATGCCAAATACGCATAACCTTTACTCTATTTAAATATATGTAAGTGTGAACTCGTGAAACATCTGAGTGAACAAGACGGAGGGAAGTTAGGGAAGGGCATACAAAATGGATTTAAAAGAAGTCCAGGATAATTTGTGTAAATGAACAGATTCAAAAATATGATTTACAGATCCGATTCCCACCATGGCACTTTAGGTTGTCTTATTATACTGAAATATTTAGTTAAATGCTGCAGTTCGTAATTCGATTTGTGTATTCTAGTTTTATTTAATTGTAATCTCTCCAAGTAAGTAATTATCTGTTTAAATTGAATGCTGTCACCTGAAATGTATAATCCAATCAAAACCCAATTGTTTTTGTGAAAGAAAAATATGGCTCTGATTAAATTTTACAACTGATACATTAAAAATGAAATAAATGTAAAGATATAATAAAATATATATTTAAAAATAATAATAGGCCTAATTTGAGGTAGCTAACTAAATTGTACTTAATTGAATAGTTCACCAAAAAATTTTCCTTCTGTGGAACATAAAAGCAGATATTTTGAGAAAAATCTGTTTCCTTTTTTTTTGTATATCCAGTGGAAGTTAACATGAGGGTGAGTAAATAATGACAGATTTTTCATTTTTGGGTGAACTATCCCTTTAAATAGCATCAATGTGGTTAGCTATTTCAAAATATGAGTAGCTTGTATATAGTTTAGCAAACTACAGTTTCAAAGTAGCTTACCCAACTCTAATTCTCATGTCTCAGAATTTGCTATTCGACAATATGGGTGGGCTTAGGAGAAGGGTGCAAGTATGCATACTCATGGCACATTACCGAGGAAGGGATTGAGGACCCATCAAGCCATCAATAAAATGCAGATCTTTCACATGTAGAAATACCAGACCATCCGTCACACAGCAGGCAGTCGAGACTCATGTGCGCGTCCTCTAAACCAAATCACACAACCATACGGAACATGTGTTCTCAAAATGTGTGATATCTTACCCACACTGCACCTCAAAGTGGAGGATTTCAAAGGCCCACTGCGGCATTTATTGTGTCTACCTGGACTGTATATTGTTTCGCAAAGCAGTTTCGTTTTTATCACCTTGAGGAACAGTTTAGACTGGTACCGTTCACGTCACACATAAACTCTTTGTTTAAGCAGTAAATGTGTAGGCGTATGTGTCCCGTCACGTTACATGTGCTCTTTGTGATGATGGTGTGATGATTTAAAGCAGTCAGTGTTACTGAGATAACATCTTAAGTGAGTCAGTTGCAGTTGTGTCTGTATCTTTTGGAATCACATCAACTACAGAATGTTATAAACTGCAAGATTGTTGGGAAAGATTGTGCTAAATTTCCCCAGATGACCACTACAATGCCTAAATATACGGGCATTAACCCACATTGAATATAATAGTGCAGATAAGAGTTGATAATATAGCAGAGAAATAATACAGAAAAGAGATAATGTAATGTTAGATGGCCACTTCCATTGATCAGACGCATCATGGGTGACTGCCATGCTGATGTTTCCACTCACACCACTAAAAATGCTCATCTAAGCAAAGTTTAAGATCAAAACGCCTCCATCTTGTTAACAGAGGCGTGAATTGAATCACAATCTCTGAAAAAGTTCCCTTATGGTCAGAATCTCAGTTTCTCAGGTAACCTCTCTGATGTGCCAAAATGCAGCAAACAACACCTGCATCCAAAAGTATTTTGCCATGCTTCATCGCTGCGATAGATACACCACCACTGAAAGAATGCAGGGACTTTCTCAAGAAAGAAATGACCAATCAGACACAAGGAAGTGCACGGAGACCGGCTCCATCTGTCAAGTCCATGGCCGAGTCATGAACCCTCCTCTTCCTCATGCTTTGAGCAGTGAATGTGAGCTCTTGTAAAGATACCTGCTGCACTGCCACTCTGATTAATGCCTCCAGACATTTGACAGGCTTTGAAGATCTTTACACCCATGCATGCAGTGGGTCAGTGGTGGAGTGATGTAATTTTGTTTGTGGATGTTACAGCTGTCCTCATGTCCTGCGACTTTCGCGATTGCCCTGATAGCTGTTCTGGTACGGGTGCAAAATGTAATTCAGGATCAAAGCAGAAAACACAACATAGAGATAAATACAGGCGGTGTTCTGTAGTGCTCAGTCAGCTGGTAGATAAGACACATAAGAGGTTTAAAGGCAAAACACTGACGGAAAAACACATTTCACAAAACCACAATCTCAGCGCTTTGTGGCAATTTCACTAATTGACTGAATCAATAATTACCATGCTATTTCTGAAGTAATAATGACAGTGCAAATGTATAAAATACAATGCATGATTTGTGTAGCACAACGAGAAAAGCTAGTCTTGGACTGATGGCATGAAAAATGTTAACAGAACATCAGCCATAAATGGGATACATATGCTAAAGCACTTTGGGAATGATAGAACACACTCTCTTTCCTCAATAGGAGAGCAATCTCTGGAGAATTATTAAGACTTCCTAGAGTTCATATTTGGGCTTGAAATGGTCTATAAAAGGCCAAATGATATCAAGCTGTGTTGAGGTATATTTTGTGCCATTCGGTTTTGGTTGGAATATAAAATGTGAGATTAGTGAAATGACATGCATGCAAGAGGAATGATTAATTTAAGGTGCAGATGTCTATTTATTTTCAATGAGACATTTTAGTTTCTCAATAAAACCACTATTTTGAATATATAAGTTTTTGTTTATTACATTTTTATACAGTATATTTAAAGGGATAATGGGGCCCATCAACTGTTTGGTTACCCATACTCTTCAAAATATCTTCTTTTGTGTTCAGCAGAAGAAAGAAATTCATACTGGTTTGGAACAATTTAAGGGTGTGTAACTGATGACAGAATTTTCATTTTTGGGTGAACTATGCCTTTAAATAAAATAAATATGGTTACAAATGTAGTACTTTATAGTATAGGGTATACTGTTTTACTATATATATATATATATATATATATATATATATATATATATATATATATATATATAAACTTTCACAAATGAGAGCAGTGCAGCACTGGAATCATCTTTTGTGTGTTGTTTTGTCATCGGTTACAGTTTATCTTTGAAACAAGATTATAAAGTTTGTCTATACAAATACAGGCAGCCCTTGTTTATGTAACAGACCATTTTAAGAGGTACGTTCTCTTTATCAGAAATCAGTATTTACCAACAAACACTGTTTAGCTGTTCAGTTCATTGTTCAGCTATTGAGCTTTTTTTCATGGATATGTAAATACAAGGTCAAGATGTCTAACACCTTCTGAGAAATATATTTTTACTCCACTGGTAGTTGCAGTTAACAAAAGAAAAATAAACAGTAAATATTTAGCATAAAAATTAACCTGCTTTACCATATATAATCCCTGACATTCTTAGAATATTATCAATTGAGCAAAAGAAAGCATTATTTATACATACTAACCACAAAATACATACCAATTAACTAGTCTGCTTCTAATTCTAATCGAACCCATTCTGTTGGGTTTTCATGTTTTATGGGGACTTTCCATGATTTTTATACTGTACAAACTGTATATTCTAAACACTAACACTAAACATACCATCACAGAAAACTTTCACTTGATGTTTTATAATTATATAAGCTGTTTTCCTCATGGGGACCAAAAAATGTCCCCACACAGACAAGGATTTCGGATATTGCCATCTTTGCCATCAAAGATCGACAAATTAAGTCAATTAACAATACCGTCAATAATTAATTAAAAAAATATATAAATTATGATACAATAAATATGCTACATTAAAATTATACAACAATTCGGATAATTAATTGGACTACAGTGGCTGCAAAATATGTTTTTTTACTTCTAGAAGCAGGTGTCAGTAATGTGACGGTAATCAAATATTTGAATAATTGAGGTTTTACTCATGTAAAAGTTTAAAGTAGATTCAGTTCTGTGTACTGGTGATCCGGGAACTGCAATATTTGTGCCCTTGAGGGAAAGGCAAAGCTGCCCATGCAGTAAGTGTGCTTCAAGTCACTTTGGATGACCAAAACAGTACACGTCATGTCAGTTATTTTAGGAAAAATGACTGTTTTTTTCACAGAATATAGTGTAATGTTGTTGGTCTGTCGACTTTCCATAGAATTGCAAACTAGCACTGTATCAGTTAAGAAATAGCTATAAAAATAAATAACAATAAAGAAAATGACAGCACACATAACTTAAGTCATTTAAATTGGAATCCACACAATCTGGTATTTTACGTGAGCAAAATTTCGCTAATGTAACTGCACCTTTATTGTGTACATAAGAATTGTGTGCATTGTGTTTTTTCTTAAAATTCTGTTGTTTTTTTTTTATTTATAATAAAAAATTTAACATAGTATTGACATGTTTTTTTCCCCAAAGAATGTTGTTGCTGATATAATTTTTTGCCACTTTCTTTGTTCCTGTTTGCCAACTCATGCCTCAAACACAAAATAAAATACACATTTTTTTACTCAACATCTGCTTCAGTTATAGTTACAGTAGCCTAGGTTCAAGGACACTGGACAAAAAAAAAAAACCTCTTTATGCGCTTTCTAAAAGCAAACAAATCTAGTATATCTCAGAAGTACATTGTATAGAATTGCCGTTGACATGACAACTTATCTCTTTGGCAATGAGCTGAAGAGGCTTGTTACATGCTTCTGTGACACTTCCAATCAGCACTAGCACTAAAGTGATAGTGAAAGACAAGGACGCAGAGGCCCAGCCCAGTCACTTTGCCTGGGCGCATTCATCACAGAAACCGCATCATGCTTTATTCCAATAAAGCCTCGTGAAACAAGAGCTGATTTCTTGCTAAATTCCAACATTAGTCACAGGTCCATACTTCTGGATTAGCAAAGTCTACGGGGAGTAATCGTTGCCCAGGAACAAATGAGGCCTGCCCGGGTTACAGAACCACTCAATTTAAAGACATTTGTTTAGACATTGCTTTGTTAAAAAAAAAAAAAAAAAAGTACGTTTATGCTACCAGATCAACGGCAACAAATTCCAGTCTTTGTAGCTGTCAGTGAAACCTTGTGAGTGATGCCTGAGGGGCAAACAAAAAAAAGGTTTAGAGGAGATTTTCACTAGGTAAAGAGGTTTTAGCATGTGTTGGAGTTGTCTAATGGTTACCCTGCAAAGGCTAAACAGTTACCCAAGTACTTGAAAGATCCAATTTCACAAGTTTATATGAGGAGGATCAAGACGGGAGACCTTTCATCAGAAAAGCACTTAAGATCCATGCTGATATTCGATAGAACTTAATCACTGTTTAGAAAAAATGGCGCCTGTCTAAGCACTCTTGGATTGGATTCCTTCATTTCAATGAGTGGATTGTGATTTCTTTGGGGACTTGCATTGACTCGTATATGATCCCCAAACATTCCAGATCACTCGTTCATTCATTCGTTTTCAGCACTGTGCTAATGCTCAATGTGTCTCTTGAGACTGTCATTCTTATAGCAATTCTATATTAGCATTTTAGGCCCATCCGCGCTGACATGCTAACATTCCATACTCTATAGATTCAATCACATTCATTTTAACCATAATATTTAGTCAACCCATCTTCTGTGGTTTAACTGAAAGTCAACCCCCGTGACCCACGATTCTTTGGTTCTGCCAGCGTACAGTGAACTCTATGTGAACTGAGTATTAATGAATACAGCACTAGTACACTGTACGGATATAATGTGAATGTGACTGACTCCACTCCATGCAGTATAATCTCACAAGAAAAATAAAACACTATGGCCCGGTTTCACAGACAGGGCTTAGATTAAGCCAGGATTAGGCCCTAGTTCAATTAAGAAGCTTTTATAAATGTGCATTATAAAAAACATTCCTGGTGTGCATCTTGAAACAAAACAATGACACGGACATATTTTAATATATGCCAGTGCAAATTGCTTTCAGTTAAAACAGCTCAAACATGCATTTTAGTCAAGAACTAAGCTTAAGCCTTGTCTGTGAAACAGGGGGAATGTCTATTTTTGTCAAATTAGCAGTGCTCGGTCTTTAAAGATCTTTAGTCAGCATAAATTATTTAATAGTAGGATATATCATTAAAATTTCTGTTTGACATCTGTGGGCTTCTGGGCTAGATAATGAGCCAAACTTATCTTATAATAGCCTAACTTATATTTTTTTGTGATCTCTTATGAATGACAGGTTGTCCTGTCCTCGCACCAGTAAACACATCATCAGAGAAGAGAAAAGATGTCGCTGCAAGAGTGAAGGGAAGCTATTTTTGTTAAAAGATTAACAAAAATTAAAAAATTATGTACACAGATAAATCATTTATGATAAATACTACAATATTTCATAAAAAAAATTTGATTTCATGGTGACTTTAAGTCAAAAATATGAAAAAAAAAACAAAAACATTGGGTAACATTATTTCACAATGCCCTTGTTACACGTTGCATAATTACAAGCAACTAACCGTAAACTAAATCCTAAACCTATTGCAAGTAAATGTTGTTAATTAATAATACTCAATACTTGTTTGTGTAATTACACTGTAACAAGGACACCTTAAAATAAAGGGTCACACTTTATATTAGGTGTCCTTAACTACTACAGTATGTACTTACATCAAAAAATAAGTACAATGTACTTATTGTGTTCATATTGCATTGCAAAACACGGTAACTCTTTATTTCGATGGTCCACTTTATACATTCTACTAACTAAAGTAACTTTGCAACTACATGTCACTTACCAGTCAATGATTAGAGTACTAAACTGTCTGCCTAATATCTGCTAACATTTTATTTTGATGGTTCCCAACAGACATTACTGATTATAAGTAACTTTGCAACTACATGCAAGCTTATTCTACTTACCCGAACCCTACCACCTAACCTAACAGTCTACTAATACTCTAATTAGAGTTAGTTGAAATGTAGTTGCAAAGTTCCCTTTCGTTCAGTCACTCCGAGTAACATCAGTGACTGATGAATGGGGGTTTCGCCTAGAAGCCTATCATCTTCGAGATCTAGAAAACGCCTAAGGCAGTGCCAATGCCATGGGCATGCGGAATTTGCATAGCATGACTCCGCCCCACAGCGTGGGTATATAAGGAAGTACGCTGGCAACATCGCATTATGTTTCTGCTTTGGAGCCAAGAGTATCTCTCTCTTCACTCCTTAAGCCTTCTGAGTTATCGTCAAGCTTCTTCGAGACGAGCAGCTTCCCAGTCGGTGTTGGTGTTACCGCGCGTTCCAGCGATCGTTTACTGCCTGCCTGCTGATCTGTGCAGTGGTCTGCATCCAGCTGGTATCTGGTCCATGGGCGCTTCAGCATCGTTGTGAAGTTTTCCTCTCCTAAAAGAGCTCACACGTGGCACGTCTTTTTCAATATGTCTCGCCCATGTGCTTCTGGGTTCGGTCGATTTCTGCCGCCCTCTGATGGGCACAATCACTGCCTGACGTGCTTGGGCTTTCAGAACGCTCAGGCAGCGCTTGTGGATGAGTCATGTTCCCACTGCGGGGACATGGCCATCTCTGTGCTGCGGTCGAGACTCAATGTGCTCCGTACTGGAGCGAGAGTCCCCTCTGCCAAACCCCAATCTGCCGTCTCTACGCAAGGCGGCACTTTGGCTGGTGGCCAGGGTGACGGTGTGGAAGAAAGGCCCGACGGTCATGCCTCGGGCCACACCCCGCTCTAGCGCACCGCTCCCGCCGTGCGCCCAAATTGGGACACCGGAACCGGCTCCTGCTGTTCCGTCTGTTTCGTTTGGGCCCGCAGAGGACGAGGAGATGTCGATCGCCACATCGCAAGGTGGGCTGGAGTTCTCCGAGGATGATGATTCGGCTATGCTGCCGCCTTCCGGTGTGCCAGCATTGCCCGAGTCGGACCCGGAGTTGACAGCCATGCTTTCCCGGGCAGCCGCGAGCCTCGGGTTGGAGTGTAACCCTCCACCCTGCGGTTGGACGATTGGTTTTTGGTTCTGACACCTGTCAGGCCACGCCCCCAATACCTTTTTTCCCGGAAGTGCATGAGGAGGTCACGCGGTCCTGGAAGTCCCCGTTGTCTTCCCGCGACCGTTCGGCGGCCTCCTCCACCTTCTCTGCCCTCGACGGGGCTGCGGCCAAAGGGTACACTGGGGTTCCCCCGGTTGAACACTCTGTTGTGATGCAACTGTGTCCTCAGAGTGCTTTAACCTGGCGTGGCGACCCAAAGCACCCCTCCAAAGCCTGTAGGTTCACATCAACCTTGGTGTCGAAATCCTACAGAGCTGTGGGGCAGGCTGCCTCGCAAACAGTAACAGAAACAGTATGCACCCTCCGTGCTTACGTAGACAGAACGCAGTGTTTCTGCTCTTTGTCTGTTATGGTGGGAAGCTGAAGGGAAAGGCTCTCTCCAAGCAAAGGTTGTCTCACTGGATAGTGGATGCCATTGTCTTGGCTTACCAGACGCAGGGGCGTCCATGCCCCTAGGGGTCAGGGCGCACTCCACCCGGAGTGTGGCCTCCTCTTGGGCTTTAGCGCATGGCGCCTCGCTAACAGACATCTGCAGAGCTGCAGGCTGGCCGACACCCAACACATTCGCTAGATCCTATAATCTCTGAGTGGAGCCAGTGTCCTCTCTTGTACTCGCCTCTACTAGTGGCCGGTAATGGACTAGGCTCAGGTGTCTTCGCTTGCTCGCCATTCCACTCCATGGACTGGATACGTGCGATATTTCCTCAGGATGTGTATTTCCCTAGGCAAGCCCTTGCCTCCCCTGGGGGTAAAATTCTTCCACCTTCGGCTGGTTACCCCAGAGTTCTTCCATATGCAGCCCCTCGCGGGTCATATGGGTATCCTTAAGTCCTCCCTATGGGCAGGCACTTGGCGCATACTTCCACCTGGAATATGCTTCCCAGTGTACTTTGGTATTCCTGTGTTAAGTGGGAGTCCTTCATCCATACTAGCTTACGCAGGGCACTGGATGACAGCCGAGTGGTGTGATTACATTGGGACTCCCATTCGTCAGTCACTGACGTTACTCGGAGTGACTGAACAAAAGGGGACCTCTCGGTTACGTATGTAACCCACGTTCCCTGAGGAGGGAACGGAGACGTAACGTCCCTCTGCCACTTCCGCTGTACCGCTGGAACGGCCGGGAGTTCAGTCTTGGCTCCTCAGCAGGTAAACATAATGCGATGTTGCAAGCGTACTTCCTTATATAGCCACGTTGTGGGGCGGAGTTACGTTATGCAAA
This sequence comes from Coreius guichenoti, assembly GCA_039654105.1. Lineage (NCBI taxonomy): Eukaryota > Metazoa > Chordata > Actinopteri > Cypriniformes > Gobionidae > Coreius > Coreius guichenoti. The sequence continues at coordinate 31,490,702 of CM077169.1, forward strand.
TTCCGCATGCCCATGGCATTGGCACTGCCACTGGGCGTTTTCTAGATCTCGAAGATGATAGGCTTCTAGGCGAAACCCCCATTCATCAGTCACTGACGTTACGTCTCCGTTTCCTCCTCAGGGAACGAGGGTTACATACGTAACTGAGACGTTACTTAGAATGTCTAAAGTGTAAACCAAAACACTTTTGCTGCTACTGAGGTGGGATACGGGTAAGGTTAGGGACAGGTTTGGTGGTATGGGTAGGTTTAAGGGTGGGTTAAGGTGTAAGTGATGGCTCAATAGTGTAATTATAGATGTAATTAAAGCTACAAGCAGCGATGAAAGGGCCCTCGCACCCGTGCCACTACCACCCGGTGGCTTTAGGAAAACAGAGCACGGTGGGCAATATGCATTTAATTATATAAAAATAAGGAGGACTATGTCAGTCATTTTTATTTGCCACACTTCCTGCTACCAGCTGGTGGCGCTATGACTATAACTACATTTTGGCGTGAGATGTCTTCAGGCCAGGGCACTTATCAAACGTGAAGTTTGAGGCAGATTGGACTTAGGGTATTTCTCAAACGGAAGGCTGCATCCTACTGAGACTGCGTCCTTCCTAGTACAGTCCTTCAGAGGCTTGTAGGCTAGTGTCCTCCTCAGCAACTAAACGCGAGAATGAGACGGTCTAGTAAGCGTGCATGGCTACGTAACGCACGTTCCCGCCCCCGCGGTCACAAAGTGAAAATACTATTAAAACTTATTTTTGGAAAAATACTTTGTATTACAAATCTTTATATTAACTTGCTTTCTATTAATGCAATACAGTGAATGACAGCTGTCTGTGGTCTCCCAGTGGCTTACATTATTGTCAGTTTAGTGTTAGTGATTAATTTACAGCAAAACAAAAGATAACATATGCTTTCATGTCCAAAAACATTATTTTTGTCTTACATTTCATAATAAACTCAGACAAGCTCAGTACCAACTCATTTTCCGTCAGTTTATTTTCATGAACGTGCGCAAAGGATTGTGGGTGATATAAGGCCGCGAAGTATACATCCGATGCGTCCTACAAAACAGGCCAAATAAAGGACACGAAACAAAGGCTGCCTTCCAAGGATCCTTCAAATTGAGATGGCCTTCAGCGACGTTTGATGACTGGGCAGCCGAGATATGCAGCCTTTGTAGGATGCAGCCTTCCGTTTGAGAAACACCCATTGTATGCATGAGTTATAACAACTTCCTGTTTCATGAAGATAATAGCATGCTTTAGCACTCAGCTAAGTGTTACTAGCATGTTTTAGAATGTTTCTAGCATGTTTAGTACTCAATTGCATATTTTAGTATGTTGCTAGTAGTGCATCACAGTGTTAAACACGTCACTTACTGTTACCAGTGGGTGGCGCTATTAGGCCTACTATAACTGAATATTGTCATGTAGATGTGTTCAGGGCAGGACTCTTCTCAAACATGTGAAGTGTGGGGCAGATCGGACATTGTATGCCCGAGTTACAACAACTTCCTGTTTCATGGCGAAACATTGAATTTTGTCAGGCCGCCACGGACAGTTTTCAGCGAAAACTCAAGATCTTCACAATTTAACGTCGCAAAGGCCTTTAGGAGGAGTTTGTTAAAGTAAAACGTCTGGAAATGGCAAAAACTGCAAGCATTTTGCAGAGAAAATTCAAAATATCTCACTTCCTGTTGGGTTTTCAGAATTTGCTCCCAGGGACTTTTGTAGGTATTGGGCTGTTACATATGTCTACCGAATTTCATACTTGTACGTGAAACGTAGTACGAACGGCACTTAATTGAAATTTTGTAGGTGGCGCTATCGAGCCATTTTGCCACACCTAATTCTGAAACCCATATCAGATGTAAATTTTCACCACTTCTGATGCGTGTGCAAAGTTTCATGAGTTTTCAAGCATGTTTAGGCCATCAAAAATGCGATTCATTTCGGAGAAGAAGAATAATAGGCTGAGCAATTACAATAGGGTCCTCACACCATCGGTGCTCTGGCCCTAATTACAGAAATTAATTACAGCTGTAATTACACATGTTTTTTTCCCCCCAAATATAAGTACAATGTAAAAACATGTATGTACACAATAAGTAAATTGTATCAAATGATTAATTTAAATGTTAGTATATAGTAGTAGTGGGACCAAATAAATTGTAACCAAACATTGTAAAAGAATTACTTGGATCAGTGATTGGGAAACAAGTCAGTACAACCCTAAATTCGATGCTTGTGATAACTTGTGACTCGGATGGGAAATAAAAGTAATGTGTGTGACGGCCAATATGATTAATGATAAACCTTGACAGCGTAAACTTTGAATCAGACATCTGTGGAGAGCAGTTCTGTTGTTATCAGACAATCGGGGGAAGTTTCTCTCTGTGTTTGTGCACACTTACCAGGTGAAGTTGAGACTTGTAGAGCGCCACGGCCATTGAAAGGCAGGAGAAAAGCTCATAAGGACTGTTTGGAGTTTGGACACTTGAGATCTTGCTGTGAGGGGATGTTGCTGCTTGGTAAAAGGAGAGGAAAATATAATCAGCTTGAGAAGGATGGGGGTGCACTGTGTTCAGTTTGTGACTTCATGGATTTGACCTTGACCGGTATGTTAGGCGACCGTTTAAAAGAATCTTATGCTTTTTGTCTTGATGTCCTCAACCACAGTTTACAATTTACAACAGATCATTAAAATACTAAATACACAGAAATAAACTGATACTAAATGATATCTGATAATAATACCGATACTGATAACAACATTTCTTTACTGATACTTACTTTCATTACTGATTTTTTTTGTTACTTTTGAAACTCGAAAGGCAAAGTGATTTTAACACTGTGTCTGTAGTGTAAATTTACAGTCTTTATATATTGCTTGTTTTTTTCACAGTAATTATTACCGTGGCAGTTTAATAATTTATTGCATGACAACTGTATATTGAATTAATAGTTGCATGCTGATTGTTGATATCTGTTTGTGTCAATGCTAACAAGCACTCAGCCCTAACTATAAATTATAATATTGCAACATATGCATTGCGAAAAAATTGTAACATCTAAATTGACGAGTTTTATTCAAGTCAAAAACATTATTCAACATCAACCTAAATTATTCAGTGATGCATAGTCATGATCAGACATGAGAGTACTCACCATTGACACTATTATGCAACAATGCAATGCAATATTTAGTAATATGTCTTTCACAAAACATTGTGAATACAGGTTAAGACATTACTGTTGAATATTTTTTCAGTGTGTTTCAAATACAAGGAAATACATTTCAATCAAATAGTAACGGAGGCTCAAAGAATTTTAAATCTCCAAACATGCAAAATACCCCATTATTGTATTCCTTAGGTAAGCACCCAACCACGAAGAAACATATTTTAGATCCAGTAGATAAAACACTAATGATAAACTACACAGGTGTACCCACAGCTTGTATTTAGGTCAACAAATGAAGCACAGAATGTGAACTCTATTCAAGTCTGTCAATCAGCAGAATGCGGTAGAGAAAGTATTAACTTTGCAACACCTTCCATTGAGAAACACAAATCACTCATATCAGTCATATGCCAAATTTGTTTCAAGAGGGTGTTGTTGTTTCAACAGTATGGAAACACTCTCTCTTGTGAAGGGCAGACAGGTTGGCACTAGCTAGCACATAATTCTCATTTTATGTTTTGTTAAAAAAAAAAAAAAATCACAATGAGCTGAACAGCCTACCAGCACTTAACGCTATATATAGCCTGCATAGAAACAACTCGCTGATCCAGTGCGGGTTGTTACAAATATTATGCTTGGGCCAATCCTACTTGAAAACGTGCTCAGCCGTGATGTTTAAATATGTCTACAAATGAAAACAGTTTGCATTATCTTCATTTATTGAAATTAATTGAATTGTATGTCACATATGATTTTTTTTTTTTAACTTGCCAATGCATTGGCCTTTAATAAACCCAAGGCCTTTCCTAACAGAACTATAGCCATAGCGCACCATGCCTGAACTCTGTCAGAATCTTCCATGCATTTATGACGAAGAGTATATGATTACTTTTTGTGCCAGAACGATTTTATTATTTTGCACAAGTTGGAGAACGGACCACTTGTTTCATTGAAAACAGGTGTCACCTTTTACCATTAGTTTCTATCGAGGGGCAGCTGCCCTGGAAATACCGTTCATCTTACAGATTTAGATGTTTGATTTATCGACAAAAAAACTGACTGACAATGGGAAATAACATTTGTGAACAACTTACAAAAAAGCTCTGACCACATGGCATGAATACAACTAACAGCTAAACATTTTTATTTTTAAAGAAGAGTTTAATTAAAGGTAACAGCACTGCTTTATGGATATAAATGACATGTACATGCATATTCATTAGTTGAGAAAGACTGTCGCATATTTCCCAACAGGGAATGTTCTCAGAACTTTGGTTAAAGTTCTTGCAAGGTTCTCTTAAAATTATGAACAAATGTTCTTCCAGTAACTTGAATAGAACCATATATAGTCTTTAATAGTGTTGTCCAAGATGTTGGCACAAAAATGTTATTTATACATTGTTCATGGAACTTTTTTTTCTGAAACATTTTAGTTGGACATTTGTTTTTTTTAACTTTGTAATTACTGTAACTGTTTAAGAATGTTCAGAGAACATTCAAGGTTCCCCTTTCACCTAATGTTTGCAAAATGATAAAACAGAACATTCCCTTAATGTTTTCTCTAACATTCACATAGGCCTATGTTTTTTTAAACATCTTGACCGTTATTCAGAAACAATATTTTGCATAACTTAATGGGAACCTTAGCAAAATGTTCTTAGAACAATATACTTTTGTTAGCTGGGTTGACACCCATCAATAATTAAAATGGACACAAATGCACAACATGCTGTTTGTAACTCAATATAAAGTGATATCAAAGATCATACTGAACTTTATCCTGAATGGAATCCTGATGGAAAAAAAGCCTATCATATAGGGTAGGACGGGGGAAGAAAACTTTTACTCCACACAAATACCACACAAATTTTTTTGATATTCAACATAATACAATATCATAGATCAATATATTCCAGAGACAAAATTAGTTAACCACAAAACTGTTTCAACTGACTAATTCTCACAAATGTTGATATTCAGATGAAATGACAAAATTAAAAATAGCATAGCCATTCATCAAAAGTGCCGAGATAAGATTTTGTGTCATCTATGGACAGGGGAAAAAATTAAGGTGGGGGGGTCATCTTGCCCCGGGGGGGGGGGGGGGGGGGGGGGGGGGGCATAATACTCCAACTTACCCAACTAGTTGTTGCAGGTGGGTGTTTGCTAAAGCCTTATGTCAAATGCCATTCACCTGATGACTTCCCTTCTCGCAACAAGTCATCACGAGCATAAAATAAGGTGAAAAAGTTACACACACACCCGTCCTGTACAACAAAAAATCCCTCATTGTGTTTCCAATGGTGAAAAATAAAAACAAAGATTTGCCTTCTGAATGCTAACGTGAGAGGGCAGGGATGTACGAAATGGTGTGTATGTACATAGGAATCAGAAATTAATTACAGATGGGCCAGCTGTCATTCTGCCACTGGCAGCTCAACAAAGCTGAGCGGAATACCTGAACCGTGAGTTTAGAGGGGTAAACACTTAACTTATTCACTGTGCCTTCATGTGGCATCTGAGCTTCTGTCAGAAAAAGACAAGCACTGTTATGTCTACAGTCAATTGAGAGGCAATTACGTGGGACTAATCTGTCATTACCACTAAAACGAACTAAGCCCAGAGACATTGTATCAAATCACATGTGTCTGACAAAGCATGCCTGTCAGATAAACCCATTGCATACCAATGAGCACAGAGCTTGTGTGCTCAGGCATAGCATGAAAGAGGGAAAAGGTCAATGTTTACTGTATGTGGCATGCAAAAGGCAGACTAGCTCAAGTTGTCGGTGATACGACAGATCTGCATTCTGTCATCTTCCTTTCAGAAAGGTTTTGGTTTACTTGTCACCAGGGCGCAATCGTTTATTAATTGTCTTTTTTCTGGCATCCATTTGGTGCCTTGATGATTCAGTAGACTCCTTTATGGCCGTTGGAGTCAGCGTTTGGCCCCTGAGAATATGAGACTGACAAATTAAGATAGAAAGTCAGGCCAAAACAGTTTCTCACATACCACAAGCTTCATGTCATCCTAAAGTGTTTTGAAAACCTGAGATCTCCACTGATATGACTAGCTAATGCATGAAACTCCTCCTCTACTGCCTGTATTCATTACATGGTTCAGAACGGCCAAAGACACTGACCGGTCCTGTGCTGTCTTACTCTCTGAAAATAATATCTTAATCCAGCAGAGGGCCGGACAGGAGGTGTAATTGCTTTTGTGCGTATGTGTGTGCAAGTGTGGACACTGCAGATGTTCATAAAGATATTACACAGATTTTTATGTTTTAATTTCTATAGCGTGTGTGCTGAGTCTGCTGACATTTTAACATTTACTGTCTCCCCAGTTCTCTCTCACACACACACACACACACACACACACACACACACACACACACACACACACACACACACACACACACACTTGACACTGAGGGTGCGAGAATAAAGTAGCTCTAACTGATCCCAGATGCAAGCTGGTCGTTGGTGGTAGTCAGGTATTTTGCTGACATCATCCCTCAGGAGTTGAAAGTATTCAGTGTGACAAGTTAAAAACACATTGTGAGCTTAAATTGCCAGGCTCATCTTGATTTGAAGCAAGACAGAGAAGCCAACACTCTTTTCAGGGCTCCAGACTAAAGAAAACTAGATAATGACTAATGACTACTAAAAAAAGAAACATTTAGGAGTCAATAGACTTTTTTAGTAGAATCACTCAATAAAAACAGATGTTCAGAAGCAATTTAGTAGTGCTCCTGATTGTATTTGTGCTATATCATTCCGTTTTGCAAGAATATGTATGTGTGTTTTAAAAATATGGTGGTTCCAAAATGTTGCCATCTTAGTTTTACTCCCAATCAAAGTTTCCATTACAAACAATTCATCATAACAACCAAACCCCACTGTTAAACAACAACCAATTTTTGTTAAATATTTCAATTTTTTCCCTCCGAGTTTGAATGAAACCAACATACCATATTCATGATTCTTTTGACCAACTTATTAAAAAGAATTGTGAACACAAGAGTTATTTGTTTATGAAACAGACGTCATGGCTCATGCTGTTTGTTGTTGCATACAAGAAACAATAATTGACATATGACACATCCGCATATGAGCACAAAGTTTTTTAGGCTAATGGGAACGATATCAATTTTAAATTATTGTTAACAATAATTAATTACTGTTAAAATTATTTTGGTTGCTTTTGTGACCACTTTGTCACAGTCTTGAACCCTGCTTTTAAAGGTTTAAAGGATATTTCACCCAAAATTCAGTCATCATTTACTCACCCTCATGTCAGTCCAAACCTGTATTATTTTCTTTCTTCTGTGAAACACAAAAGAAGATATTTTGAAGAATGTAACCAAACAGTTTTGGTGACCATTGACCATTGAGTTAGACAAATGTTCTACACAATAAAGAAAATCATTCAGGTTTGGAATGACATGAGGGTGAGTAAATGATGAACTATTCCTTTAATTTTTAGGTTTCTACAAGTTTGAATTCATTAACTTTTGCTTATTGGATCAGTCTTCACTCTTCTTAACAAGTATTTGCAGATGTTTGACAATCAGACAATCACTTTAAACCCGAGTGTAGGCCAAACCTCTCAGATTCTCAGTCCTATTAAACCCAGACAACATGTTAAGTGTTAAGTTTTAGTGCAGAGTCTCTATCCTAAAAGTAATGTGTCTTAGTTTAGCAGATGTCACGCAGGTAAAGATGATGAATAGACAGCAGAGGATAATAGTGAGTGGCAGAACACCTGCAACAAAGGCAACTACAAAGAGGCCTCACTGACAGCGCTTCCTTCCCCCCAGCCTCCATCGTGACCCCTCTGGAATCTCGCACCATCTTGGAAAAAGATTTCCAGCGCTGCTCTTTATCAGATGCTGGTCCCAAGAGCCTGTTAAAAAAGCCAGGGGTTTGCAAATCGAGTACCGCTGCGGCGAAATTAAAGGGTCAAGTGATGGAAGGTGTTCCACACCTGCTGATAAATCTGGCTTAGTTCCACTTTTGAATGGGATGACAGAGGAGCAAATAAACATTGGCCAGAGTGTACGAGATAAAAAGGGAAAGATGTAGCCAATTGGCCAAGAGGGATCTTTAAGAAACTGTTTATTGCCATGGATGGACAAAAAGGACACTACTTAGATTGAAGAAGTCAGATTTAGAGGTATTTGACAGATTTTTATTTTCACAAGAACAGACATATATAGTGTCTGTAAGATTATAAAAATAACTGCAGTTCATTAGGGCACAACTTATATACCCGGAAAACAATAGAGCCTAGAACCAGACCGACCTAGAGAGTTGTTCATTGAAACATGACACGAGTATATTCAAACCTTTAAATATCCTCCATAACTGATATTTGTTTTAGGCATACTGGGTGTCAATAACACAAGATTCGCAAGTGTAATGGCTCGCGACAAACCCCTGCCTTGTGGCTTCATTTAAATACGAAAGGCTTAATAAGGAAAGTTATCCACCTGGGACGCTCATAATACCAGCAGCACCACGTACAAAACAAACAAGCCCTCGCAACAGATGCCACATGTAAAACTAAATATAACGTGCCTTTGGTTGGGTCACACCTGGAAAACACAGGCAATTAGCCAAAGTAGCCCATGAAAGCCACTCCAATCTATGATATTATATATATATAGCTGTGGCTGCTGTGCAAATACAGAGCGTGCGTGCCGATACTGCCGTGGAGACTGTAATAACCGATGTGTTCATACGACGCCCACAAGAGCTAAAATTGTCTTTCGGTGAATACGTTACATTTGTTAAAACACTTTTGTAATGTAGCCTACATGGGATTGTTATTATAAGCCACATTTCCATAAAGCTAAAAGCCTATATGTGTTCATACTGTTGTACTCATTTGAACTGGTAGTTTAAAGGCATGTTTGAGATCCAATCCCTTGGCATTAAGCTGCTAAGTGTCATTTAACCTATTTGACTAATTCAAATCTGAATAGTGAGAGATCACCTGACTGTACTATAGGATAAGTACAGGTTAGGCGACTGCACACACCACAACTGGAACAGTGGGCAAATTTCATGGTGGGCAGCCTAAGGAGGTAATGGTTTTAAGGCAAATTGATTTTGAAACCACTGTCCACTGTCATTTTCCATGTCAAATGAACGCTGGTCTGGCCTTTCCTGACCAGTGAATCTGAAGTGGTGGCACTAACCATTCAGGTTATTTGGAGGCTTTATTTGGATGAATTTACATTCAGGAACCTTGCACACATCCTTTTTTGAAAATGGCAAGAAAATAAAGGATTACTGAGGAAAGGAAGCAGAGTCAGAGCCAAAACCATATACTTTGTTTACCTGTCCAAAGGCTATTCAAATACAACCTTTAGTTTGTGCCTTGCAGTCCAACAAGATTTGATTCATTTGACTGATTCTGACTTTTGTTGATCGGAATTGAAGAAATGCAACAATATTAATGGAAAGTTCATAGTACTCGTAATGGGCTAAACTGCGTTGTGGAGTATCAATGGACATCATTACACGTACATTAAATTGTATATTCTTTGTGATTGGTTATTTATCTGTAAATTGACAACCCGCATATCTGCAGCATGTTTTAAAACATTTGGAAAAATATAAATGGACCCTGGATCACAAAACCAGTCATAAGTCGCACGGGTATATTTGTGGCAATAGCCAACAATACATTGTATGGGTCAAAATTTTGTATGGGTCAAAATTTATATTATTTTATGCCAAAAATCATTAGGATATTAAGTAAAGATCATGTTCCATGAAGATATTTAGTAAATTTCCTACCGTAAATATATCAGACATGTATTATTAGTAGTAATATGCATTGCTAAAGACTTAATTTGGACAACTTTAAAGGCAATTTTCTCAATATTTAGATTTTTTTGTATCTCAGTCAAATATTGTCATATCCTAACAAAACATACATCAACAGAAAGTTTATTTATTCAGCTTTCAGATGATGTATAAATCTTATGCTGTACTTGTAGAATTTTTTATTTTTTTTAAACCCTGAATCATATTCTGTGCTTTCTCAGTGTGAACAGTGGACATAAAATCTACACCTGTGTGACAAAAAGTAATTTATTTTACCATGTGGTTAGTATTGACTTGATAAAAGAAACAACCACAAGAATACAATCTGTCATTCCAACACTGAGGTCACATTCAACAACATGCCTATCTCACCTGATAGCATCAGCCAGGTGTCAGAGAAAGCTGACGGGCGATAAGGTTACACTGCAACCCAAATTACGTTTTGTCAGGGCTGCTGTTACAATTTATAAATACGTGACTACTAGCCAAAAGACAAATGTATCATTTTAATACATTTGAGATATTTTAATTAATTGTATAATTTAAGAAGCAGTTGTTTAACTTGTTTTTATTATTAAAACAAAGAAACTAATTACAACTAATCTTAGATTAAATGCCTTTCCCTCCACCAAAATTATCAGCTTCTTATTAGATCAGTTTAAGCTTGACTTTGTATAAATGTGAATGATTCCAGATTACAATGTTTATTTCATCATATAACGTAAAGCTCTTAGAAATGCTCCTCTGCAAACTCTTTTTAAGACACAGACATAATTTTCATCTTATAAAACAACACAAACTTCTTGATTCATTGCCATTTACGTTATACAGTAAATCAAGTTTCAAAAACAAAATCCTCCATTAAAGATAGAAAATATTTCCATTCAGAACAATAGAATCCAAACTTATTTGCATAAGTCCCTCAGGTACAACTGAGAGCCAATTGGACATTTTTGTATTAGCAAATTGTCTACCTTGGCTTACCTTTGTTGCTTTTTTTTTTTTTATGGAACATTAGTAGAGATACCCTATTGTTTTATTTAAAGATTTATATACCCATTATAAAACAACAACAACAACAAAATAATTATTTTTGCTACCATTTTCTCTCAATGGTGGAACAAGTTCCTAATCAGAACATTGGGTCTGAAAAAAAGACAAAAATGTATGAAAAGTTTCAGAAAATCTTTTAAACAACCCACTAAACAGCAGTATGATAATATTGTGACAGCACTAATACTGTTGTTTTAGAGCATTGTGGTTTAACCTTCATCTCCCAAGTGCACAACACCACTTGTATCTGTACCAATACTGTATTCTTAATGACATTTGAGGTTTACTCAACTCTCCTTTCCTGTACCTGCACAACCGATTATCTTTCTTTTAAGATGCAATATAAAAACATTTGTCATGAATGTAAATGTAGCTTGGTATTAAGATGAAATTGTAGTTAAGATGAAACCAACAGTTAAATAGCACTGTTGCTCTATCTAATGACATTACATCAATTCTGAAAGCTTATTATTAAAAAATAGGTAATTTCATTTTCATGTGCACTATTGCACAGTAATTATGAAGGATGTAAGGCTAATTTAGTAAACTGGTTAGCAAATTAGTTCACTAATGAACTGATTTTATACATGAGTTACAATGTATTAATTTCAACACATGAATTACCCTCTTACCCTCACTATGAACTGACTGTTGACTGACTCATAGCTGTATTTGCATGTATTGCGCTTGAACCTCATTGAAATCTTGAGCACTGACTCCCTCGTGTGGTAACATTATAAAACTACAGTTTTACAGCTCTTTTTACACCAGTGAATATTTCTCTAATTGACTTCCTCATAAGTCAATTTCGGTATAGACACATAGGTCCGTATAGTCTAGGGCTAGGCCTACCATATGGAGTTAACTAGTTAACTGAGGTTCGGAGCGGGGCCACGCCTCAACCAATCACCTGACTTCTCAAACCTTCTTATATCGGGCCGCCCCTTACAGTACTGTTTGTCTCGTTCTCTCGAACCCTCCCTTCGCCTCCCTCTCTCATCCATTCAACCATCTTTACGATCCCCTGTTCTCTTTCCTTCCAGGTTGTATCGGGGGGGTCCTAATCTCTCGGCCTACATTTAACTGAGATGATGCCCCCTCTCTGAGTCTCCCGGCCGCCAACACCAGATGCCCAGATCAGCCTGACTACAATCCCCTTCGCTCTTCCCCATCATCCTCTCGCTATTCATCACTAACTTCTTCAATAAATAATTCTCCAACATTCATGGTTGTGGCGTGGTCCTTGCTCGTGATATATATATACACACACACGTTATTGCACAGGAAAACGGATCTAGTTAGCCTACACGTTAAACTTTACACATTAGACATTTTCACAATAAACAGCCTGGCTAGGCTTTTCAGATAATATGTAAAAGGTGAAAATGAAACTGAAATGAATTTGAAAATGAAATGAATTTAAAAAGTAAAAAGTAACGCCCAAAATATTAAATGATTGTCTTGACCAACAAATTGTAGTTAATAAACTGTACAAATTTATAAAATAAAAAAGGAAAGAAAAAAATGTGACAACTTGCCCCCCAGCTGACATTCTTGAATGATACCCTTGTCCTGAGAACTTTTTAAAATTTCAGTACTAATAGGCCTATTGATCCCATTCTAAATAATGAAGTATTCTACTTTTGATGGTGTGGGCGTGGGCTTTAGAGATAGGGACGAATCTGGTAACAGCTCCCCGGTGTATGAAGCAATTCAAAAGCAGAAAAGTTATTATCTCACAATTTCGGTCCAAAATTAGATAATTATTGTTACCAGTAATTTAAGTATGAGATACATTTTCAATAACACTTGTTTTAAATAAAATGGATTGTTCAGCAAACAACAACATGCTTATGCAACCTATGCATATGCAATGTATGAACCTGTGTTAATTCATCTACTACTAACAGAAAAAAAAGTCCATCTTCGCTCTTCCCTGAGATACGTGTGGACTACAACAGGCGTGAAAGGGTGATCATTTTGAAACGTGTGTCCCCAAACGCCCTGGCGGACATGCGAAAGTTCCAGTAGGCTACGTTCGGGGTTGTGAAGTGAAAGTGTACTTGAATGGCCCCGCCCCCAAATATATATATATGTATATCACGAAATGATCGATGTCTTTCTCAGCCAATCACATGGCAGAGACGACTGTATTTCCTGCGCTCTGAACGAATCAGAAAAGACAAAACACTAAAAAACACGAACTTCAACTTGTCAGCAAACAGAAGGGGGAGGGGACCAACATATGGCAGTCATATTTCTGAAGCTGAAATAATGTGTTAGACGTTTTATTGTGTTGTTTACCTCGCAGAAGGTAATTGGGTTTAAATACTCTTTGCTTGGACATTTATACTGATGCATATACGTCAGTGGGCAGCGTTTTTGCCATTTTTGTGCTGATAAAATGTAGCGGGCTAGCATGCTAATATAACTGTACAGACGGTTAGCGAGCTGCTGCTCGATTATATTAGACAGAGGGGCTTTACTGCTTGCTTGCTTTTTAACTTTGACAATATAAAAGCAGGTGAATAAACTGTTCCTCTCAGAACGCAAAGCATGTTTGTAATGCCAGGAAACTGAATATCTGCTATAAATGTGCATTGGTAAGTGCGCTGTGGTGGGAAGGTCCCAGAAAGTTTGAGATTTCAGGAAACTGCAATGGCGTGAGGGGGAGACAGTCATGACAGCAGGTCGAGGAAGCCATGATCCGATCAGAGCAACTCTCTCCAAATAAGACCCCTGCACTGGGCTATATGTGCGTTTACTGATTAATTGCATTGGTCCTTTTTTTAAAATAAGCTTTTTGCTTATAATATTGCGGCCGGGTGACATTGACTACTCCTAATTAATAGTTGCTTTCTTTTCGCCATTATGCTTTAGACATTAAGGCCTGCATGACCGCATGTGTGCATTCAACAACAGATTGTTTATTCCTTGTTCTTTCGTTTGGGAAGTTTTGCGTGAATGAACTCTAATCGTACACGCGAATAATTACTGTCATTTTAAATAGAGTGTGTAATTAAATGTTAACGTGCCTTTACATGATACAAGTGTACCATTATCTCACCCTGTGCATTCCCTTACCCCCTTACCGTCATTATTGGCATCTTATGTTCCATCCTGTTCATTTTATGAAGCGCCGCTCGGGGGGCGTGTCAAAGACCTGCGCGGGTTGTTGTTATTAGTGTTATGCAAATGACGCTGGAAGAACTCTATTTTAACCCTCTCTGTATGTTTCCTTTATGTGATTGCTATTATTAATAATAATAACAATAATAATGATAAATCAAGATTTGAAAAACTAATGTAACTTATTTAATAATGTATGTAATAATGTAACTTATTTAATAATGTATGTAATAATGTAACTAATAAATATTATTAATAATAAATATTTATTTGAGCGGACGAGTTATAATAATAATAATAATAATAAATATAGCTGCAAGCAGCAATACCGGGGCCAAGCACAAATAAGATGACAAGACATGCCAACGTGGCTGAGAGTGTCAGACCAACTGCAACAATGAACAATTATACAGTTTAAGATGATTTTAGGCAGAATGGCTGAAATATCATATATAGAATCACTAATAATATGATTTAATGGTTTATCACTTTTGACCAATAGGTGGCACAGTGACGAAATTGATGTGGTGTGGTCAGAGTAAAGGAACAATGAAACATGCGAAGTTTGGTGTCAGTATGTCAAAGCATTGCAGAGATACAGCCTCAAGAGTAATTTTGGCATCATGCCTCAACTTTGTAACTGCGCTATACGAAACCGGTTTTGTCTATCGACATGAAATCCATAACTTTTTGTCGGCACCGTCTGAAGATGATACGATTCGATTTTGGTGAAAATCGGACAAATGTTTTAGGACGAGTTAAAAAAGTAGGTTTTTAACAAATAACAAGATGGTGGACAGGAAGTTTGTTCAAATATGTTAAAAGTGGTATCTATGTTCTCGGCATGACCCAAGGAACGTATTATGACCAGTTTTGTTACAATAGGCTAATTTAATCAAAAGTTATTAGCATTTTTGGAAATTTAATTATAGCATTTGACCACAAGGTGGCGCTGCCTCAAATCTTTTTGAGTACCATCAGGGCATGGTTCCAAAGACACATACCAAGTTTCGTAATGATACGCCAAAGCATTAGTAAAACAAAGGCCTATCATTTTTTATCATAATACTGTATTGAAGTCAATGGGAATTTCATGTTTTTTTTCTATTATAGCGCCACCAAGAGTCACAATCCCACCATTTTTTTTGTGTGTCCTCAGAGTGAGCGCATACATATGTGTGTCGAGTTTGGTGACAATATCTCATTTAGTTTCGGAGTTATAGACATTTATGTCAATAACAACATAAAAAATGACCCATGGACGACTTTGTTTTGATTTTTTTGCCACTTCCTATCAAAAAATTTGACATTTGGGTTATTCAGTGTTTCCTACGCTGGTTTTGTCTCGATCGGACTAACGGTTTCGAAGATATTCGCAAATGTTTTTTAAGCGCTAAATCACAACGCTGCACAAACCATAAGGCGAAACTTGGCATGTTTGGTATCGTTGGACTCGGCAAGGATTCAGGAGATAAAAAAAAGTTAATCCCGTGAAAATATGTTGACCACACCCAAATTTATAGGCATTTGAAAAAAAAAAATATCCACTAGGTGGCGCTGTTTCAAAACGTCTTAGGCTCCTTCAGGGCATCGTGGTGATGACCCATACCAAGTTTCGTAACAATCCGTTTATGTGTTTACAGCATTTTAGCACATAATTCAAAATGGCCGACAGCCAAAATGGCCGATATGGTAAAATTGGATATTAGTCGACTCGGCATGACATCCTGAATCTAACGAGACCACTTTTATGATTTTTGGACAAACGGTTCATAAGTTATACTCAAAAAAAGACATTTTTCGTGTCTTTCGTGTCTCATTACGCTGCATGTCACTTCAGGTTATGCTTGTGATGACATGTACCAAGTTTGGTCTGAATTACATCTGTTTTCGCAAGCGCCACGTAAAATTTGTTTGCGTGTTTATCAAAAACGATTTGACGAATCAACTTGAATTCCATAACTTTTTGTCGGCATGGTCTGATGATGTTCTGTTTCAATTTTCGTGAAAATTGGAGCAACGGCCTAGGAGGAGTTCGAAAAAGTATGTTTTTCGGAAAATTGAAAATGGCGGGAAAATTTACATAACGGAAAGTGACGTCATAGGGTGCAATCGGAATCGGCTTGAGCCAGGGAATCAGAGGATTTTGTTTCTAGCCATTATGGTTCAAAAGTTATTAGCATAAATATGAGTGAAACTTTGGACAGGTGGTGGCGCTAGAGGGAATGATTTAGAGACTCCAAATTTGGTGTGGTTACTATTGGTGCTGACCTCTATCAGTGTACCAAATTTCACAACTTTCCTACAAACGGTTCTATGGGCTGCCATAGACTCCAATGGCGGAATAATAATAATAAGAATTATTAACACCTTCGGTGCTTGGCCCCTAATAAGAACGCCAACGATTTCAATAGGGGCCTACGCACCTTCGGTGCTTGGCCCCTAATAATAATAAATCAATATTAGAATATAAATATAATTGATTTAATAAAAATGGTTTGGACATTTTCCACTTGGTATTACCTCGTATCAGGGTTCCTACAGTCATGAAAAACCTGTAAAAATCTGAATTTTTCAAAATGCAGGCCCAGAAAAATAATAAAAACCATGAAAATTCATTTGTCAAAAAGTGTAGACCCTGAAATATCATAATACTACTGCCTACATTTCCTCAGTATTATGACAGAACTTTCAGGTTTCAGCTTATTTAATGATGCAATAAGCCACAAGAAACTGTAATGCACAGCCTTTCTTGGCTTATTGCTTTTTTATGATAAAAGACAACAAATGTTATGCATAGTTCCATATATTAATAATTAGAATAAAACTGTCTTTAATTCCATTTTATTCCATTTTCTAATTAAATTCATTAGACTAACTGTAGCGTTGAGAAACGGTGTAGCAACTTGCCACATTAAAGGGGTCATGAACTGCATTATTTTATTATTTTATAATGTTTTTTGGGGTACACTTATAATGGTAGCATGGTTAGCATAATCTGTTTGAATAAGGAAAGCAATCTCTTTGTCATAATACCCTTTCAATGGTTAAAGTTACCACAGTCATTGCATGTCCTGCACTTTATTTGTTCCATTTTGTTTTATTAATTAATTTTTATTTATTTTATTTTATTTACCTTTTTTAGAATTTGAAAGATAATAAAGATATTGTTTGATAAGTGAGATCTCTGATTGTAGTCCTTGAAAACCAAAAAAGTAGTGCTTGAAAAGTCCTTTGAAAGTCCTGGAATTTCATTTTACAGTATCTGTACAAACCCTGTAAAATATATTTGACTTGCACTTTTTATTATTTTGCTTCTTATTTTGGTACTAATAAATGCAAAATGCTGTCATTTGGGATGTCAAACAATGTTTGGCATTTTGGACAATAGTAAGAATCTTTCATTTACAGTAGGTTCAAGCTTTTCTCCATTTCCCCCCCAGATTCCCAGCTGATAGATGTCCACCCCCAATGAGCCACCAGTTGGGATGTCCCATGCTGGTCCCTCACCAGGTGCTGGCCTGTCTCCGGGGCCCATCCTAGGGCCCAGCCCTGGACCCGGCCCCTCTCCTGGCTCTGTACACAGCATGATGGGCCCCAGCCCAGGGCCCCCAAGCGTCCCGCATGCTATGCAGGGCCAAGGGGCTGGAGAGTATTCACAGGAGATGCACCCAATGCATAAGGTAGAGGATCGCTTTTGGCATTGATTATATAAGCATAAAGATCAATAGTTGTCTAGTTAATGCAAAACCAGAAAAATAACATAAGTACATGTAAATGTAAAAGCACTTGTTGCAGGTTTAAACTGTCTTTTTGATGTTGCCAGTATGCCAGAAGTATGTATGACTAATCTTCTGCCTCTGTTCAGCCAATGGAGGGAATGCATGAGAAGGGGATGGGAGACGATATGCACTATGGCCAGATGAAGGGGGTGGGCATGAGATCCCTGCACAGTGGCATGGGTCCTCCACAGAGCCCTATGGATCAACACAGTCAAGGTGCAATTACTTACAAGCCACATTATAATAAAAAAGCACTCAACTGTTATGATTTTAACCTTAATTATAGTTAATTATAGAGGTTCTTATTCATCCGCAATTGAAGGATTTTAGTCTACAATGGCCTCAGAGGTAATTAAGACAGTTATCCGATAGTGTTTTATTATTTATTTTTTGTGCACTTATCTTTGGTGCTGCCTTTATGTTACGCTAATTATCCTCATATGCTCATACCTATGATCCTTTATACTTTACTCTCTTTATTACCAAGGGAACTTTTTCTCTTATCTGTACCTTTTACAGTTCTAAATTAATCTTTAAATGTACATAATTAAATATTCTGCAATTAACAGTCATAGATATAGTTGCGGTCACATTACTAAAATTTCATCAAAATTTTATGTGCAAAAAGGTACATTGTGAATAGTGTAGAGATGCATGAAGCACAGCTCACACAGAAGTCACTTTCAAACCAAGCAGCTTTCTGTTGGTCAATGTGGCAAATTGTTGAACCTTTGTTGAACTTTTTTCAAAATCTGTGTGGGCAACTTTTTCGCCCTCATGTGAAACTTCAAAGCATACAGATTTTGCCCACAAAATTTCACAGAGCAATGGTAAATGTGACCGCACCATAAATATTATTTACACATGCACATATTTTTTTGCTAATTAAAATTTGTATGCGTGAAATAAATAACCAGAACTTTTGAGAAATATCAATAAATTTTCACTTACATTATACAGTATGAGGACTTCTAGAGAAGTATTAAAATAAGAAAAAAACTAGACGAAAGATCAGAACAAAAGAAAAACAAACAACTGACCAATTTAACAGCAGTCAACTTCATAACTACAGGATACACATTTTTTGTTTTGCTCATTAGGATACATGTCCCCTCATCCCTCGCCAATGGGCCAGGTGCCGGAGCATGTACCTAGCCCTATGTCAGGAGGAGGGCCGACCCCGCCGCAAATGTCTCAGGGTCAGTCGCCTATGATGCCCATGGATCCACAGGGGATGGGACAGCAGGCCAGGGGTCAGTCTGCCTTCAGCCCAGTCCAGCTACAGCAACTCAGGGCTCAGATCCTGGCTTACAAGATCCTGGGCCGTGGTCAGCCTCTGCCTGAGAATCTGCAGTTAGCTGTGCAGGGCAAGAGGAGCCTCCCCACCATGCAGCAGCAGCCCGTCAACACTGGCCCCTACAACAGACCTCCAGGTGAATATGTCTTTGGCCATTTTAGTGTTAGCCAGTAGCCCTTTATGTCAGGGCTTTAGACTGTGACCAAAATGGTCGCAAATGCGATCATTTTTTGATAATGTGCGAGTTAAATTTTCACACGGTCGCATTGGTGCGAGGCTTGCTGCGATAGTCGGTGTTGCCAGTTACATCACTTGCCCACCACGGCACCGCTCCCACCGTTGTTTTAATTTTTTTTTTATAGTAATAAAATCATTTAGTTCAGTTAGAGAACAGACACTACAATTAAAAATTGAACGTGTCTGCTTAATAAAGTGTGAGCCGAACAAGAGTCGCAGCACAGACCAGCAGCAGGAGATTTCAATTGAGAGTGAGGAGCTGATGATAAGATGATCGCGGAAGATTTGGTTTCAAAGCGAAATGTAAAAGCGCCTATTTAAGTGAGTTTGTCATTGTACTGTTTTGTTGTTGGGTTTTTCATTAAGAATAATAGGCTAATGAACCCACCATTCAAGCAACCCGCCCCCGAACTGGCGCTAATTCTAAACCGAAAGTAAAATACTCTCATTCATTCACAGCCGCACTGTCATTCACGGTGCGTGTCCACTGGCGCGTTTCCACTTCATTCCACACGTTATGAATGCCCGAGCGGCCGTGCGCATTTTACTTTCGGTTAAGAATTAGCGATTTAAAAGCCCCCGCCGGTGATACCGGTATTACCGGTGTTGTCATATTAACTGGTGGGAAAATTTCCTCACCGTCACATCCCTAGTGCGAGTGCACAATGGCGCTTTGCACAATTTCGCGCTTTGGCTGGCGCTGAGCCAGAGACACATTTAAATACACAAGTACTAGCAAAACAATACATTTATAGTTTGTAAAATACACAGTGATGTCTATTGAAGCGGCAATAACAATCCATTAACGACGTGTGATATCAGATACACATTGTGTAAGTAACTAGTTTACTCTATTTTTCTCCCACTTTACCGGCCACTTACTTTCATGTATTTCAGGAGATGTAGATGAATTGACGTGTTGTAAATCTGACAGATCCGATTCTCTAAACTGTGGCGACGCCCATCTCGCATTATAGATCAACTAACATGATCATTATATTTTTTCAACAACAAAACACGTTCACTTACATGTATTTGAGAATCGGAATATCAGGTAGTTGATGACATAGCCAGCAAGTTTCTGAATATTTTGAATAAAAAAGGAAAAACGAAATAAAAGCGGATCTGCCATACAGCGCTATTGTGGCTGCAGTGTGTCACGTGAAGGGCGTCCAAGCGTCGTCATGGAAAATTACTTTAATAAAATAATAACACCCATGGCAATAAGGTCATTATGATTAATATAAAAAAAAGAGCAACAGTGGGAAGAATGAGTCTAGAGCCCTGCTTTATGTACAGTTGTGCAGTTTTCTCTTGTACATTTTATAGCGATTTAAAGCCTGTTTGTTGCATACAAAATTGGTAATCATATTAGATTTTTGTTGCAGTTCTTTCCCTAATTAATATTCAATCTTGTGCTGTTTTGCTAGGTATGCCAATGCCTCATGGAGGGCCTGCAGCTGGCCCTTGTCCCTCTCCAGCCATGCAGACTCTTACCCAAAGCTCTGGGCCAAAACTGTGGCCTGAAGGTGAGTGTGGGATGCATTTATTTTTTTTATTATACAGACAAATAATAACAGTACAGTGGAGAAAAACAAACATTGTCTGTACTTTCTTCCTTTTTACATTCTTTTCCCTGCATTTAACCAACCATTTAACTAGTCTGGCCAGTGGTTAAAATTTGTACTTGCCCTGTCAAAATTTTCACTGGCCCCACCAAAAAAAGGGTGTTGTTGTTGTTTTGACCCATTTAACACTGTATTCTAATAAATAAGCTGCCAACATGTTAGGTACCGCTGAAATTTCACAATTCTTGATTGATTCCAATTTCGATACCACAGCAAAAACTACTAGCCTAACTAATATAAGTTCAAAAATGATTGAGGACAAGTGAGTCTTCAGTAATAAAATAAGAACAAATAAACAAAAATACAAGCAACACCTCAAATAAATACAACAGAACAAAGATACAAATTAAATTAAGAGTGCTTTAGTTTTTCAGGTAAGTTTAACAGTATTCAGGTACAGCAATTGAATAATCAAACATAAAATAACACTGCATAGTCTTGACTGTATAAATTAAATATAGATTAATCCTTGTTAAAGCTAAAAAATTTGTTCAGTCAAGACCAGTGAGTGATATTCTCTTTATCTTTTGTTGTTTGATTAACATTAATGACACAGGCTGCTGTCACTTTAAGAGCTAATGCACGGATCCAGTATACTTATACACATGCGTTTTCTCTCTTATTTGTTTATATTCAGTGAGACATAACCAACAGTGTTTATGTTAATACTCGCAACGACGGGCATTTTGACATAGTTTTGTTGTGTGTATTTTTCCATGCAAGTGCAAGAAGACGCGAAAGAGAAATCAATTCAGTGCTTGTGCGCCGTTTTGTTCTCTTTCACGTCTTTTAACCATTTGAATGGTTAAAATCACCTGGATATTTACATTTACATACTTAAAAACGTGCAAATGATAAACTTTCATGACGACGCAGCACGGGCCATCGGGCAGTCATTATTGTCGAGCCCTGTAAAACCCCCAAAACAAATAAAAACAGATCTTCAAATTCTAACGAAATAGTTTTATATAGTCATACGGTCACAGATCATGTTTTTTTTCCAAATCCAAAAACATATTCTGGTTAAGCTTGAAGAAGACATTTACATATTGGAATGTTTCTGTATACATGGTAATCAGCATATTTTGAGTAGACCTTTGAAGTAACTAAGGCACGTCTTGTCCAATTCTTGTCCTGCTGCTCAAATTTTTTCACTGTTGCCATATATTCATGGTGCATTTAGTAATTAAATTAAAGCAGTCCCATTTATGCCCATAAAAATGGCAGACAAAATTGAATTGTGAAAGTAAGCCAGTAACCTTTCTGAAAACGAGACATTTACAAAATCTATATATCAATTTATGTTCATTAGGGCCCGAACACCGATGGTGTGAGTTGGAATTGCTCAGCCTATTATTATTCTTCTCCCAAATGAATCGCATTTTTGATGGCCTAAACATGCTCGAAAACTCATGAAACTTTGCACACGCGTCAAAAGTGGTGAAAATTTACGTCTGTTATGGGTTTCAGAATTAGGCATGGCAAAATGGCTCGATAGCGCCACCTACAACATTTCAACGAAGTGCCACATGTAACAGCCCACATGTAACAGCCCAATACCTACAAAAAAGTCTCCTGGTACGAAATCTGAAAACCAACAGGAAGTGAGATGAATTTTCTTTGCAAAATTGTTGCAAATTTTGCCATTTCCAGACGTTGTACTTTAACAAACTCCTCCTAGAGATTTAATCAGATCAACATCATATTTGCACAGTCTAATCTAAAGGCCTTTGCGACGTTAAATTGCGAAGATCTTGAGTTTTCGCTGAAGGGCGTGTCCGTGGCGGCCTCACAAAGTTCGATGTTTCGCCATAAAACAGGAAGTTGTTGTAACTCGGGCATACAATGTCCGATCTGCCCCAAACTTCACATGTATTATTAGAGTCCTGGCCCGAAGACATCTACATGCCAATATTCAGTTACAGTCATAGCGCCACCTACTGGCAACAGGAAATGGCATGTTTTACACTGTGATTAACTCCTCATAGTGATTTAACCAGATCAACATCATATTTGGTCAGTCTAATCTAAAGGCCTTTGCGACGGTAAATTGTGAAGATCTTGAGTTTTCGCTGAAGGGCGTGTCCGTGGCGGCCTGACAAAATCTGATGTTTCGCCATGAAAGAGGAAGCTGTTGTAAGTCAGGCATACAATGTCCGATCTGCCCTAAACTTCATATGTTTGATAAGAGTCCTGGCCTGAAGACATCTACATATGAGTTTCAGAATTAGGCATGGCAAAATTGCTCGATAGCGCCACCTATAACATTTCAACGAAGTGCCCCTCCCGCTACGTTTCACGTACAGGTATGAAATTCGGTACACACATGTAAGAGCCCAATACCTACAAAAAAGTCTCCTGGTATGAAATCTGAAAACCAACAGGAAGTGAGATATTTTGAATTTTCTTTGCAAAATTGTTGCAAATTTTGCCATTTCCAGATCCTGTACTTTAACGAACTCCTCCTGGAGATTTAATCAGATCAACAACATATTTACACAGTCTAATCTAAAGGCCTTTGCGATGTTAAATTGTGAAGATCTTGAGTTTTCGCTGAAGGGCGTGTCCGTGGCGGCCTGACAAATTTCGATATTTCGCCATGAAACAGGAAGTTGTTGTAACTCGGACATACAATTTCCGATCTGCCCCAAACTTCACATGTTTTATTAGAGTCCTGGCCTGAAGACATCTACATGCCAATATTCAGTTACAGGCATAGCGCCACCTGTGGGCAACAGGAAAGACCGTGTTTTACACTGTGATGAGTATCCTCATTGAGATTTAACCAGAACAACATCATGTTTGGTCAGTCTAATCTTAAGGCCTTGGTGATGTTAAATTGTGAAGATCTTGAGTTTCGCTGAAGGGCGTGTCCGTGGCGGCCTGACAAAATCTGATGTTTCGCCATGACACAGGAAGCTGTTGTAAGTCAGGCATACAATGTCCGATACGCCCCAGACTTCACATGTTTGATAAAAGTCCTGGCCTGAAGACATCTACATGCCAATATTAGTTAGTCATAGCGCCACCTGCTGGCAACAGGAAATAGCATGCTTTACACTGTAATTCCCTCCCAGAAACACATTTAAATATGCCATCAAGTCCCAAACATGCTAGAAACACATTAAATCAAGCAAAACTTGGCTAAGTGCTAATGTATGCGATTTACGCCACAAAACAGGAAGTTGTTGTAACTCAGGCATACAGTGTCCGATCTGCCCCAAACTTCACATGTTTGATAATAGTCCAGGCCTGAAGACATCTACATGCCAGTATTCGGTTATAGTCAAAGCGCCACCTGCTGGCAGCAGGAAGTGTGGCACATTGAAGTGACTTTGCCATTTTTCTCCTATATTTACCCACTTAAATGCATGTCGCCCACTATTCGCTGTTTTCCTGAGGCCACCGGGTGGCGGTGCTCCCGGCTGCGAGGGCCCTTTCATCGCTGCTTGCAGCTTTAATTTCTTTTTATGTTTGTATGTAATGTAATATTACATTACATCTTCTATTTGCTACAGCTCAAATATGAACAAATTCAGATTTATATATAATATTCTTGTGCACATAAACATGGTCAAAATGCTCTATATGAGTGAAACTTTGAAAAGAAAGTGCCAAGGGGCAACCGTACACAGGTTTAATCCCCTCTCTAATATGCTTTCAAATGACAGTGATTTAATTCATGGATTGCTATCTTTATGGGAATGTCACTGAAGTTCACACAAATTAAAGATCATTGTTCATCTTTCTTTTTCAAGTGGTGAGTTAGCCTCGTTTAATTCTAATGCGCTGCTTATTGCCTATAGTTTTGTAAGATTCAGTTGATCTCAGGTCAGTTGACGTTGAAAATGCCCTCATGGCGCGTTCAGCAACTGATTGATTTAGCTCAGACAGAGATAAAGACCCAGAGACATTTTTTTCTTCTGAACACACTCTTGTATCATCTCTTGTGTGCATGCTCTCATTTAGGGATTTCATGATCTTTATGCAGTTTCTTTAAAGGCATTGAACTTGGCTTGAAACAGGTTATAAGAGTCCTTGTAAAGAAGTGGACATCAGTTCACACTGTGCTTTGAACTGTCTTAAAAACAGCTTTGATGACCTATTTGAGTATGATCAAAGATCCAACGATAATGGACTACGGAAAAATGTAACATTGCTTATGCTGTTTCATTATGGCGCATTATATTGATCGTACTGACAATAGCATTGTGGATCACTAGAAGCTTAATGCATTCTTGCATTCAGTAGCATTTCTTTGACAGACATAACATTTTGATAAATCTCACAAGACGTTCACAAAGCACATCTCCTGTCTTTTCAGGTCAAGGTGCAGAGACCCCCAGCACTCCACAGAAGCTGGCGGTCCCGGCGCCCAGCGGCAGACCCTCTCCAGCTCCCCCGCTGGCCCCAACTGGCACACAACCTGTGCCCAGCACCTCTCTCACCTCCCAACCCCAACCTCAGCCACCGTCTGGACCAGGCCAGCCCTCTCTCATCATCCAGCTCCAGCAGAAACAGAATCGCATCACCCCGATTCAGAAGCCTCAGGGTCTGGACCCTGTCGAACTTTTGCAAGAGAGGGAATACCGGTATGTAACGAGTAATTAATTTCAACTTAATTTACACTAAGCAATCTACGCAGGCTTTAAAGGGGTCATTAATTGCATTTTTTGATTTTATGATGTTTCCTGAGGTGCACTTATAATGTCAGGACAATTTTTACATCAAAAACTGTTCAAAATTCACAAATAAAAGGCAATTTTGTACCCTGGTTTTTGCCCTCTGATTTAAACACTCCATTTAAAGGGGCATGTCTCATCAGTGTAAATGCCCACTGCTATGGTTGGGTAACATCTTTGCATAAATAAGTTTTTAATATGTTTGAAATAAGTATTACATGTGGAACTCTTTTGGGAGTTATATAGTACATCTTGCTGCACTACTGTCGGGTCCATATATTTCCGAAAAAGTCTGTTTGGAAAGCCTGCGTCAAATTGCCACTAGTTTACCAAAAATATCCATAGTGAAATGAACCGAAAAAACAAATAATGCTCTACTTGAGACATTCACATGGTTTAAAATAAACAGCCACTTTCCTATAATTAGGATGCTCTGGAAGGTAATGCTATTTTAGTCCATTGATCCTGTTTTAGTATCTAGAAGAAGTAGGCATTGTTCTGTGTCTGTGTAGGCAGTGTGGCGCTGATGTATTCATCTCTATTACGTCATAAGAACAAGGAAGTACAAAATGAGTCATTAGTTGTTTTTGGACTAATGAGGACATTTTGAGCTCTGAAACTAACAGTATGTTTTTATAATAAAGCTCTTGAATGTCAAAAGTTTAAATTAAATTTTTTAATTCATAACCTTTTTAATTTACAGTTAAAGGCAGCACCGTTTTACCACACATTGCCACAGCGAGACAATTAAATTTGAGTACAGATTCAAGCCAAACAACCTGTCTTCTGTTGCTCGCCTGTCTCTAAAATGTCGTCAGAACTATTGTTGTTGTTTTGGGGGATTTTGTGAGCTGTATTGAATGTTAGACAAGGGTGAGGAACCCTTTGAGGTTTCTGAAAGTTCCTCAGAACTTGGGTGATTACATTGGCTCGCACTGTCTGAAACAACAGAAATGTGTTGATTGTTTGATGTATCTTGAGGTCACCAACACACTTTTTTTATTACCATCTGTACTATCTATTTCTTTTTTACGGAGTGAAAGGTTCAGGTGATTTATACTTCTGGAGAACTCTAAGGTTACTAGAAATTATTAATGTCTAGAAAATTCAACTTCAGAGACATCTCTGTTCAGCAATAAGTCTGGTGATCTGTGCTTGTTTGACAGTTTTTGCTTATATTTTTTCACTAATGAGCACTAGAAATCTCTGTTATTCTTGAAAAAACAACAACATAGGATTCAGCTAGGATTCAGTACACCTGTCCTTCTCATTTCTGTTCAAAGGCTTCAGGCCAGGATTGCTCACAGAATTCAGGAGCTGGAGAATCTGCCGGGATCGCTGCCACCTGATCTGAGGACGAAAGCAACTGTGGAGCTGAAGGCCTTAAGACTTCTCAACTTCCAGCGGCAGGTTTGTCAATGACATGCTACTCAATTCTTGTCTTATCTATTAATTTATTATTTTTTCGGGGGCATACAAGTAAAAACATCATTGTGATGCAACTCTCTGATATCAAAATGAATAAAAATAAATAAAACAAAAACAAAAGTCTTGAAAAGAATATTTATTAAGTAGTTTAGCATAATCTTTAAACTTCTCAACTGCTTTTTAGTATTAATGTCATGTGGTGCAACTCTTAAAGATATTTATGAAATCATATTTCATGAAATTTGTTTAAAAATGTTTTACCTTAAAGTCCCCCTATTATGGATTTTACCTTTCATGTAGTGTGTAACATAGTTCTAAGTGAATGAAAACATCCTGCAAAGTTTTAAATCTGAAAGTGCACCATATATAAAGTTATTGTCTCTCAAAAGTAAGAGTCAACTCTGAGTCAATTAAACGAACCGTTTTTTAAACGAATCCCAAGCCGTTTCGTTGTGACATCAAGACGAAACATTAGCATATTGCCCTCCGCTTATTGTGCGCGCAGACACCAGGGAGAACTTGAACCACCTCAAACACTGCAGCTGATTCCTGTGGATACTGGATAGCATCATGCTGAGAAGATGCTGTGCTCTACAATGTGTTTATTGTGTTTCATATTGTGTAGGTATCTGGCTAACCGGCTAACTCACGTTACTGTCTTACTGAAATACTTCTGCTAATCAGCTGTGGTCTGCAGTATTACCTAAAACTGTGTCTATAAATGCAGATTGTCTGTCATTCTTACTACTTTGAGTAAAGATAATGGATGGAGCAAGATTTGTTTTGCAAACTTTAATGTTACATCAGTCATTCATGTTAGTGCTGGGCTAACGTATGCGCTGTTATTGATACAGTTCCTGCATGTGCACCGCAATAAATTAGAAACACACACACACACACACACACTTGTTAATGCTGATGGTGAGGAATTACAGTTGAAACATCTCATAATGTACCTCAAACTGAGTAGCATCACTGAGAAACGTCCTGCTCAAGGTTCGGGTTGAGTAACTAGTTCTTCCAATGTTTCATCATCGATTCGGACTCGCGCTGGGATTGGTGTGAAATCGACGTCATCATTACTGTCTTTACAGTGTGTAATCGCGGAGCTTTAGGAAGCCTCCGGATGGAGCTGGAGTTCAGTTATGGTAATGGGCATTTGTTTCCGAAATACGCGCTGTACGCGGTAGACCAATCACAACAGACTGGGCCATCTGACCAATCAGAGCAGAGTAGGCTCGTGGAAAGGAGGGATTTAGAGAGACTGATTCATCCATCGAGTCGTTTGAGAATCATTGAACATTGTGGTGATGTGCAATGAATATTATGAGAAAATGAAACTGTTTTTTACCTTTGATGCATGTAAACCTGTTGTTGGAGACCTACGCAACTAAATTAGGAAACTTTAAAATAGCATAATAGGGGCACTTTAAAAAATATATTTATATATAGAACTTCTTTTTTTTAATATATAAAACTTCTGTTATTAAGATTTGTACACTTGCATGTATTTAGGATGTAAGGAAAATATGTTATTACTTTGTATTGATGCCATATGGCATTTTTATATTTATTGATTTTAAGCTTTTCTTGAAAATGGTCTAAAATGTTTCAGAACCATTGACATTCTTACATATCATTGACCCAGGAATAAATGTCAATAATAATAATAATGAAAATAATAGGTGCTCTAATAATTCTCTTTCACTGGTGCATGTAATTGATCAAATTTAGATAAGCTTATATTTTCAGTAATTTATTACACATAAATTGGGAAACACTTCTAATGAAAATCTCTCACGTTTGCCTTTGCTTTACAAGTAATCAAATAATTTACAAAAAGCCAAGTGAACATTGCTAATGTATATTTTTTGATTTGCAGGTTCCATTGAACTTTGTTCTATTCACATTGCGTGGATGGTGATAGTGTCCAAAGTTGTGCTATGAATGTTTAATTTATGCTGTGCAATGAAACGCACCATTAGAGGGCGCCCTTGTTGTATTCGTAGCACACAGTCTCCTCACAATTCACAGCCTTGTTCTGCTATAATTAATAATTATGAACAAAATATGTGTGAAATGCATCAGAATGTGATTATCATTTGATGAATCTCATTAGCTTAATGCACTTTGCCACAGATGACTATGATTGATTTTTTTCTCTCTCTCAGCTGAGGCTAGATGTTGTAGCCTGTATGCGCCGAGACACAACTCTGGAGACAGCCCTGAACTCCAAGGCCTACAAGCGCAGCAAGAGACAGACGCTGAGAGAAGCTCGCATGACAGAGAAGCTAGAGAAGCAGCAGAAAATCGAGCAGGAGAGGAAGCGCCGACAGAAACACCAGGTGATCAATGAATGATCAGTGTACTAAGTGTGACCAAATAAATGGGCTGCACAGACTTAATATACTGATAAAACAAGCTGGAGCTGCCATTTCGGTTACATATGAGAAACATCGAATGGTAAATGAAAATAATTTGAAATGAAAGGTGAAATGAAACTACCACTGAGTTGCACTGCGAGGACCGTTTATCAGCTTGGGGCAATATAAGACAGCGCTGCATGAGCTCAGAACAGGTTTACTCAGGGTTTGGGGGGCGGGGGGGGGGGGGTGATTGGCACAAATATCGATTTTTATCTTGATTTAGTATCAATTCATATGTATAGCCTAATGTACATATATAAGTTTGCCTTTTTAGCACTATTTTAAACTTTTCTTGGGTTAAATTACATTTGCTCGCATTCATTAATATTCCCTTGTGTGTGCTTATATAAGAATCATTAAAAATATTAGGATGTAAGTTATTAACGTTTTAAAATGTCACATTTAAACAAATCTAGTGTTTGATCATGTCTAAATATTTATTCAAATGCAAAACCTAAAAATAAGTAAGCAGTTATGATCTGCAATACTTTGAGCAACTAGACTAGATAGGCCTACATGTATATTTATTAAAGAGCCATACAGGCACCTAGTGGTAATGGCATTACAAATGAAAATTATTATTTTTCCAGCCACAAAATGACTCTAATTTGCCTCTTTGCATTGGAATTCTCTATTTTAACCTTAATTACTACACTAATTGTAATATAAATAATACAAATACTAGAAGAAAAATATTTTAAGTGGTCATTAATGGACCATAATTATTGCACAAATAGTATTTAGTACCAAAAGATCTCCTCAAAATATTCAATAAATATTATTGAAAAATATAGAACATTTATTTAATTGAAAAATAGTTAAGGTGTATGATCACGTTTGACCATCAATGAGTATGAGTGTGACCAATTAGTAAGGAATACCTGAGGGCTAAATACAAGAAAAACATTAACATTAATGTTAACAATGTTGCATCTCCATCACTCTCCATTATAAAGTGATACTGTAAATGTGGTTGACGTAATAATCAATGCACACTATGCTGTACTGTTTACCAAAAATTGCTGCAAATACCTGTATAGTGCAGCTGTTGTCTATTCAAATGTATTGACAGCGCTGGTTTGTTTAGAACTATTGAGCGCTCCATGAACCACGTGACCGCGCGCCGCTGGGAGATGAAAGCATGTCGCAACTCTGTTTTTCAACGGCTCTGGCTTTAACTGTTATGCCACATTAAGTGCACCAAAATGGTATTTATTGTTTGAATTTCGTATTAAAACTTAAAAAATTTAAAAGCTTAGACTTTGTTTCATATCAAAAGCAGGTTTGGCAATTTGGCGTGAGATTTACTTGGGCAGAGTGAGAGCAAGAGACAGAGCCTGAAAGCGTGAGTTCGCAACCCTTGTTTACTCGCGGGCGATCTCGATTACACGACACTGTTACTACACAGTGCTGGGAGATTGCAGCAAGATCTAGTGGGGAAGCATTCGAATTCGGCACAGAGTTCTCTGTTATAAACCACACATATCATACCCAACAACCCAACATTCACCATAGATTTAATGTAGTAACGCTAACTAATTATGGTATTGTGGCAGAAATAGTCAATTTGTTTTTTTTTTTTTTGTTTTTTTTTTACATTATTCATCTCAGGGTCTGTACAACCTTTTGAGTGTAATTCAAGCACTTTTTAAAGGGCTTTTAAGTGCTTCACACTTTTTCCAGCACTTCAAACCTCTAAATATTATCCAATTTTAATGTTATTTTTGATGTGATTATTTGTAAAACTAAAAGAAAACTAACACTTTGTGGCAAACAAGCACTTTTATTTAAAAAAAAGACATTACCAAACAAGAAATTACCACTATAACCAGTAGATGGCAGCAGAGGAGCACTTATTGACTTATTAGCCATTTCCACTCTGTAATATATGGAAAAAAGTAGAAAGTCACAAAGTCTAATGAAAAACAAAATATTTTCTTCATATTGTGACTGAATTACACAGAAAGCAAGTAAAGAGCACTCCTTTTATAACCACTGAAGCTGTCTGTCGGTTCAGTATGATACTATAAAAGAACACTGCTTCACTGTTAAATTTCCAATAAACAAACATGTAATATTATTAGTAACTGCATTTAATAATGCAAAAAAATTGTAATTTTATGATTAAATTAACTTTATGATACATTTTCCATCAGCACTACGAAATCAGGTGCTGGCGCCACCATCTGTAGAACTTAGTGGCACCGGTGCTACTGCTCTCAAATGTTAGTCTGGAGCCCTGAAGGTTTTTTTAAGAGGGGTCATATCATGAAGAATCAAATTTCCTTGGTCTGCCCAGTCAAGCTGAGGCAATAAGGAGGATGTAGGATAATGCTCTCTAATAGCTGCTGAAAATTCAGCTTTGCCATCATACATTTTAAAATATATTAAAATAGATAACAGTTATTTTACATTGTAATAATATTTCACAATATTACTGGTTTTCTGTATTTTTTTTTCTTTAAAAACATACAGCAAAAACCACCAGGAAGAAAATTTATAAGACAAAAAGCTTTATATGACCCATTTAAAACACAAATGGTTGAGGATTTTAAAAATGACTTTGATTCATGCCATGTCATTCTTTTCTTCTTGTAGGAGTATCTCAACAGCATTCTGCAGCATGCAAAAGATTTCAAGGAATATCACAGGTCCATCTCTGGAAAAATCCAAAAGCTGACCAAGGCCATTGCTACCTGGCACACCAACACAGAGAGAGAGCAGAAGAAGGAGACTGAAAGAATCGAGAAAGAGAGGATGAGGAGACTGATGGTATGATGCACCATTTCGAGCATCATTATAAAACTTTGTTTCATTGTCTTTGCTGACTTCACATAAAAATGGGCATAGTCCACAACATACTGTCCAGTTCTTAAACAAATCGCTCAACTGGTGCTTTTCCTTCTATTGATCATTAATTCATTCTTTTTAATGAATTATTTCAGTGATTTAATGAACTGATTGTGATTGGCGAGTCTTGAGACTAAATCATAGACTGAACTCATTACTACACTGAATTGGCTCAGATGACTTTCTCGCATATGTCTCGGAACTGAGAACCAGTACTGTGTTTTAAAATGTTTTAAAAAACATACATTTTAATAAAAAAAATACAAATTTTCCTTTAAAGGTTCTCATAGGCTCTGTTTGTTTTCCTAGGCTGAGGATGAAGAAGGTTACAGGAAGCTAATTGACCAGAAGAAGGACAAGCGTCTGGCTTATCTTCTTCAACAGACAGATGAATATGTGGCCAACCTAACTGAGCTTGTCTATGAGCACAAGGCTGCTCAGGCTGCCAAGGAGAAGAAGAGGAAGAGAAAGAAGAAAAAGGTATAGAAAATCGGCTATAGAAAAGAATCCATAAAATCACTCATGCTCAAGTTTGATGTAGTAAAATATACAGTTTCATTAGGTTCAATTCCGTTTATCCCACTGTGGTTTTTCAACTTCATCAGTGAGTTAAGGAAATGTTTACGATCATCAAACTCAGTGCTTGTTTATTTCTGTCATGTTTAACCTTCAGAAGGAAGCTGGTGATGCCGAAGGAATGGGAGCCATCGGGCCTGATGGAGAGGTAAGTAAATTGCTATGAAAATGAAAGCAGACTAGATGTGAATAACTGACTGATGTTTGATCCTTCTGGTAAACTCACTCTGTCAAACCTAATCTAGCACAGCCTGTCACAGAAAACCTGCTTTTATGTTTACTTATTCGTGCAGCCCATAGATGAGAACAGCCAGATGAGTGAGCTGCCAGTCAAAGTCATTCAGACAGAGACGGGGAAAGTGCTGCAGGGGACAGATGCCCCCAAGTCCAGTCAGTTAGAAGCTTGGCTTGAGATGAACCCTGGGTAAGCTGTCCTCACATTGCATCCTCTGTGTGTCTAGTAATTGAAAACATTTCCACAAAAGTATGACCAGTCACTTGGATTGAGCTGTGAAGCTGCAGTGAGCTATGTGTTTACAGCAGTGAGTGGGGAAGGAAATGATGAAAGGGATGCACTGAAATTTTAGTCACTGTAGAAAAGGGAAAATATGCTACTTGACTACTCACCAAATATATAAATATATAGACATTAAATATAATTTAAGTAGAAATTATTGTGCCTTTATATCATCCCAAAGCTTCTGCTAAGAACACAATCCTACACAATAATACTACAATGATATTAAAGAAGCCATATGATGCGTTTTAATGTTTCCTTTTCCTTTAGTGTGTAATGTATCTGTTTGCGCATGTATAAGATCTGCAAAGTTAAAAAGCTTGTAGTCTCCTACAAAAGGGATTTATTCTGTCTAACAGATAACACTGTTCCAAACCTTGATCAAAGTGATGTCCAGATATTACTTCCACAATGTCTATGTCACAATTTGAAATATTAGCATAATGCCCAGCCAAAAATGAAGGCGAAGCTTCAGTGAACTGTTGTTGCCATGTTGTGACGTTCCAATGTTGTTTCCGATCGATCTGCTTGATCTTCCGCGTTTTCAGAATCTGACTCGGACTCGAACTGATACTGTTAAACCGACGACATTATTAAGTTAATAATATTAACTGTGTGTTTATTATCCACTTGTCATGTTGTGATGTAAGGAATGCTGTTTCTGGGTCCAAGCCTCTACTCATTTCACTTGAGAATACTATCTCAACAGCCATTTATGAGCACTATTTATTCATATTACACATTTAAGCTAAGCATTTAAAAACTTGCTGTCCTTGCTTGCTCACGGTGTCCCAGTCACAAATATTTTAACGATTTATAAAAGTTGAATCACTGTATGGCCATCTGGGATTTCGGTATGAAGATAAAGGTTCAGATTATAATTTTTTCGACAGTATTATATCTCATCTGGTAGAGCGTTTAGACCCAGAAGCAGTGACGCGTGACGTCAGACTTAACAAGCGGATAGCTTTAGAAGCCTTGGAAGCTGAAACTCGCGATTATGGTAAGGGACGTTACATTTCCGACACACGATTGAGGTGTTTGGCCAAACACACTGGGTCAGCTGGCCAATCAGATTACTCTGGGCTTTTCGGAAGGAGGGGCTTTGTAGAAACCAGAACTCAATCAGAGTGTTTCAGGCAGACTAAGAATAGAGGTTAGGGCTAGGCAATGTGTCCGAAAAAAATATTTCTCTTTATTTTTGGTCTGAATGGTGATACGGTATATATGTCAATAAAAGAAAAATTTTGATTAAAAAAAATTCTGTATGTATTTTAAAAAAATGTTATTTCACATCCTGACCAGTGTTGTTTACCCCATTACAATAGTCACTTTACAGTACAGTTATCATAAAAATACACTTAATTGAAGGTTTAAAGTTCTACATATGGCACATTGAATGTCCAACAACAAATATTTTAGAAAAATGTATATTTTCATCAGAATAATTGTGCTCCCATTCTAGTGTGCTCCGTCTGTTTGGTACGCATGTGTGCAACGACGCTCGTTAACTGAAGTCTGTGAAGTTTAGCGGAGACTCGCTTAAGCATAAGGCTCATCCACTCCTGACAGCAAAATGTATATATTTGCAAGACTTTCTAACATTTACAGATGGTGAATATAACTGTGAAATGTGGTGTTTTCCTTAGTGCATAACTTAAATCTCAAATGCATTAAGCAGCACAAGTATCTGTCAGAGCATCTGAAAGCGGCAAGCCGCTTTAAACTATACGTGTTAAATGTATCTTATAAGTTATTTTGAAGCCTTTAATATAAAGCATATCTCATGTTTAGGACAAATTGGATTATGCACTCTCCCCGCAATAGCTCACTCTGTGATGCGCTCTGAACTACTGTATATTGATATAAACGTTATTGCCTCATCCAATAACATTTATAAAATATACATTGATATATTGTACAAACTCAATATACTGCCCACCCCTAATAGAGGTGCTGCAATAATTTGCAGTATGTAAAAAATAATGTTTTTTGAACATTAAAGCATGTTAATCTATTCTGGTACACCCAATAAACAAAATGACCTTTTAAAATAGCATCTCTTTAAAGGTCTCTTTAATTTTAATTGAATTAATAATAGTAAAGTCAGCATGAAATGAAAATTCACCCCATTCATCTATTTTCAAAATGCATGTTATAGATCTTATTGTGAATCTTAAAAAAAAATGACACTATATAATACACTAAAATTACACTAAATAATAGAACGTTAAAAATTAGCATTTTTGTGTGTCCAGTCATTTTGGATAAAAAATAAGATCTATCCAACAGAGACTGTAGATTTGTGCAAACCTCCTTTGTAGCACATTTTAGCTATGGGGGGGAAAGCTTTGATAACAAGCACCTTTTTAAGCTTGTGTTGTCAATAAACCCTTTTAAGGCTTAAAGTGTTTACTAGTGCATTATTCCCTTTTAAACAGCTATGAAGTTGCTCCACGGTCAGACAGTGAAGAGAGTGGCTCGGAATTTGAAGAGGAGGTGAGTGTCCTCTTATTTCTGCTCATTAAGCATTGTCAGATCCTTGGTGTGGAGTGAGTCATATATAAGTACTCAAACTCACACACATTATTATCCTTTTCTCTGCATTCATAAAGCATCTCCCATATGCCTTTTCAGTATCCGCCTTAGTAGCCACTATCTTTTCTGAATATGGAGCTATATTGTGTAACTCAAGCAATCACAGTGCATTAAATGAGCATAATCCGCTAATACTCCTTTTTAGGATGATGAAGAGGTGGTCTCCAGAGCTGAATCCGAAGAAAAGAAAGTCATCGATCCCAACAGTGATGAAGTATCTGAAACAGCAGCCAAGCACATCATAGAGTATGTTGCCTATTCTCACTTCAAAGCAAAAAATGCCTTGTTGAGCTGGAGTGCAAGAAAAGACTCGAGTGTTGATAGCTGTGTTCTTCTGTGATAGATCTTGCTTTAGCTGGAATATTATGTACAGTGGGGTTCAAAAGTTTCTATTTTGCAATTTTCTGATTTTATACACTTTTTTTCATTGCAAATTCTATGATCAGTTTAACGATTTAAGCGAAAAGTGGAATTTAAATGGATGGTTCACCCATAAATAAAAATTCTGTTCTCAAGTTGAGGGTGACCAAACCAAACCTGTATGAATTTCTTTCTTCTGTTGAACACAAAATAAGACATTTTGAAGAAGAGTCAGATGTTCAATGTCTCAAATGTAATCATTTGATTAGTGACAAAACAACAGTGCAGAATTGTAAATATATTGTCTTGGGAACTGCTGATCTCCTGGGATTTTCACACACAACAATAGCCCCTTTCACACCGGGTAGTTCTAGGAACTAGCCACAAGGGTGGTTCCCCGAGAACTGAATGCTCCCCTAGGGCCATTTCCTGGTTGCATTTGGACCGCCAGTAGGAACTCTGAAGTGACTCTATTAGCGTTTGCCATGTTAGTTATGTTGCCAAAGTTAGTTTGTGGAGTAAATATATAGGCTATAATCTGTGTGTACACTGCATTTTTAAAAATGGCGAGTGCTTGTGTTTCGCATGTGTTCGGCCAATCACACTTACGTCACTGGTAATTCCTATTGTGCTGGGTTAGACCCTACTCTGAAGTAGGGGTTGCACAGACTAGTCGACTTTAATGCCCTGCCATGGCGCTTTAAGCTTGACGTCGACTAGTCGCTAATCATGGTCTGCTATAGAGGGCACAACAGGATAAGAAATTTTAAATAAGTAAATTTTTTACGCTCTGTTTCCAAACAGTTAAAATGACAAATAAATGCATACTCCGAGAGCACTCCACAAGTTTGATTATACCATCTGGATGCTCAAAATTGATCGGGTGAATGCACGTTTTAGACAGCTTATTGTACACGTAACTTAAACGCCCTTCTGAATCATTCAGAAACACAGAAATGTTCTTTGATTTATCAATGAAGTAGCTTAGAAACTGAAAAGCTGTAGCATATATTTCTTAGTAACTAAAACCCACAGCTTCACTATTAGTAGAGAGGCGCTGTCAGGTTGAATTAATTCACACGCAATCACTCTCTCACTAATGCATTCATGTCTTTACTTTATCTGTATCTGATTTAGAACCAGCAGAAATGTGTGAGAAATATAACGACCCAAAGCCCTTTGTGGGCAGTGCTGTCATATGCCATAGCTGGCAAGGCACCCCGTGTTCCAGTCTCATCTGGAGGTTCAAGTTTATTTGTTCATTAATGACGTCATCAACGACTAGTCAACGTCGTCTCGACTTTCATCACATAAATGTTGACTTTAAAAAATCTGAA
The DNA here is from genome assembly GCA_039654105.1 of Coreius guichenoti. NCBI lineage: Eukaryota > Metazoa > Chordata > Actinopteri > Cypriniformes > Gobionidae > Coreius > Coreius guichenoti. The sequence continues at coordinate 31,528,616 of CM077169.1, forward strand.
GTCGTTCAATCTCTACTCTGAAGTATGAGCTAATTTAGTTCCCCCAAAAGGCGTTCCTAGAACTAAAATCGTTCCTAGTTCTTGCGGTGCGAACACGCCAAAATGCGGGTACTTCCGCCATTAGTTCTAGGAACTATGAAAAGGTTCCTCCGGTGCAAAAGCCCCTAATCCCTAGAGTTTCCAGAGAGTGCTGTGAAATCTAAAAAGCACCCAGTGAGCAGAGTTTCTGTGCGTGAAAAGTCCTTGTCACTGAGAGAGTTTGGAGGAGAATGGGCAAACTGGTTTAGGCTGACAGGAAGACGAAGTAACTGAAAAAAGAACACACACACATTACAGCAGTGCTGTGCAGGAGAGATTGTTTGAATGCACAACACGTTCAACCTTGAACTGGATGGGCTAAAGCAACAGAAGAGCACGAGTTTCAAAATTTAAATCCATAGATGCGTTCTGCCTTGTCTGTGGATCATGCTGATGGTGCTAGGAAGTACAAAGCATTGTATGAATGGCACAGTCTACTTGCATATTGTTAGTAGTCAGCAGAGCATCTGATGCATTTTCTGCTATATTTCTTTAGTGTTTTCTGTAGAGCCATTTGTGAAGACACAAGGCATGTGTCATTTCAAGCTGGTTAAATGTAGATGTCCGCCAGTTTTCTAGGACTGGACCAGAATATTTGAATATTCGTTCGGTGGGTTGGTATTCGATTTTCAATTTTGGGATTCGAATATTAGTTTTTTTTGTTTTGTTTTTTTTTTTTCTCGCAAACCCGGCATCCCTCTCGAAACGGTTCTCATTAGCGCTTGAATATGTTTACACTATAAAATCTGGCGAAATACAATACTCTTTTTTTTGTACAATTATCTTATATCTTAGCCGTTTTTAATAGGATGGACAGTTGAATAGGAACCCAACCTCGTTATACTTAATAAATATATTTGCGTCTTCTTAGCGTTCCCTGCAACAGAATATTTTATAGAGCGCACAACTGCATGAGCTTATATGGAAGAAGCGCATGCCTGAGCTTGCATTTTGGGTTAAGCTGCGTTGGTTTGACATTGTGGAAAATAGAATAATAGAATCAATGTATTAGCCTTTTTACCCGTTAGGGATGTGACGGTGAGAAAATTTTGCTTGTGCGCTGTGTGGCCGTGAATGAATGACAGTGCGGCTGTGTGCATTTTAGTTTTGTTTTGAATTAGCGCCAATTCGGGGGTGGGTTGCTTGAATGGTGGGTTCATTAGCCTATTATTCTTAATGAAAAACACAACAACAAAACAGTACAATGACAAACTCACTTAAATAGGCGCTTTTACATTTTGTGTTGTTGAAATCAAATCTTCCGCGATCATCTTGTCATTCAGCTCCTCACTCTCGTGATGAATGAAATCTGACTCCTGCTGATGGTCTGTGCTGCCACTCTCGTTCGGCTCACGCAGCACGTTCAGTTTAGTTAATCTATTCTCTAACTGAACTAAATGATTTTTACTACTATAAAATATCAAAACGACGGTGGGGCGGTGCCGTGCGCGGTGGGCAAGTGATGTAACCGGTGTTATGCCTGAACACCGGTAACACCAACTATCGCAGCAAGCCTATTACCAGTTATTATCAATCTAAATTAATCTACTGCGAAATATAGGAGCTTGTTACTGCCTGGGACATAACAGACCTGTGTGTTTTGTATCACTAGTGCAGTGTCCGTTCTCGGAGCATATAAGCCCTGCCCGCGTGAGGCGCACCGCTTCTTGAGATTCCTGCTTTTATTAGAGAGAAGAATATGTTCAGCCCCCTCCATCCGAATCTTCGAATATTCGGTGTTGATTACTACCGAAGCTTCGAAGCTCAAAAAATGGTATTCGGACCAGCCCTACAGTTTTCAACAGCAGCCCCTTTGGTGGAGTGGCAGATCATGTCAACACGGACCAGAATCTCTATAGATTGTTTCCAGCACCTTGTTGAATCCTTGCTGTGAAGAATTCCGTTCTATCCATTTACATTTATGGATTTGGCAGACACTGAATATTCAGTTACATTTGATTCTATATGTTTTATCAGTACATGTGTCCTCTTTGAATTGAACCCATGACCTTTGCGCTGATAGCACCATGCTGACCAGTGGGTAATTAATGACATGACCGAAGGCTGTATATAGAGCATATTGCATATTTATGTTTAAAGTGTTATGCATCCAGTTTTAGTTTATTTATTCTACATAGCAGACAAACAAAAGTTTTAGTGAAAGGTGCAGTTTTACTGAGCTTGTATATGATGTTGCAAGTGACCTAATGACCTGCTCTGTTTGAACCTAATATTTAAAAAAAATCAAAAATAAACAGCTAAATGGTATCATAATTGATAAATAAATATTGGGTAACATGGAAGGGAATAAATGGCTGGTACATATTTTTCAATTCAACTGCCATTGGCAGGTGTGATAAAACAGTATGATAAATGATTAGTTCACCCAAAAATGGTTATTCATGAGTCACCCTTATGTCATTCTTATGTCATAAGACTAAAGTTCATCGCGTTTTTTTGAAGATACGCAATCGCGTCATGTGATGAACAGATTTAATTTAGGCGTTTATTCATATATAAACATTGATCGACACACATCCATAGAGCACATCAAATATGGTAAACAGAAGCTCAACTGTGAACTTGAAAACCAATGATTTTTGATTTGTGAACGTTTTCTTTGCTTGCAATTTCAATGGATGGAAAACTATGATGAGAGAATATTAAAAATATCTTAATTTGTGTTTCAAAATGAACGAAAGTCTTATGGGTTTGGAACAAAATGAGGATGAGTAAAATGATAACATCATTTTTATTTTTGGGTGAACTATCCTTTTAATGTTGGATCCTGTGTTGCAGGTCTGCTAAGCAGGATGTGGATGACGAGTACAGTGTTCAGGCGGGAGAGACCAGCTCCCAGTCTTACTATGGAGTGGCCCATGCGGTCATAGAGAGGGTGGACAAACAGTCCACCCTTCTGATCAACGGGACCCTCAAACATTACCAGGTAAAGCAACAAATAAACCAAACTTTAAATAGACACCTCCACAGATGCATTATTCTCGGAATCCATCTTCTCTGAAGAGAGCTGTGTAGGTTTAAATGATATTTAAAGGGATTATACTCTAGAAATGGAAGAGGCTGCTGGAAGAAATCACACAGAGAGGAAATATGAAAAATTGAGTAGCTTCTATTGAATTTATTATTCCCTTTGGGCTGTAATGGATTTCAAAAGGAGAAAACAGACATCTTATCTCCTGTTTGTCCTTTGAAAGAACTAAGTGAGCACTAGGATTCATGCTTTAATGTCACACAGCAGCTGTGAAAAACCAATTGGATCTATTGTGCCATATTCTGGTATTTGTGCGTTGTGTGTCCGCTCGGTTGTCTGTTTGTGATGCTTTTCAGATATTACAGCGAAATAATGCAAATCTTTTTGCTCAGATCCAGGGTCTGGAATGGATGGTGTCTCTGTACAACAACAACCTGAATGGTATTCTGGCTGATGAGATGGGTCTGGGGAAGACCATTCAAACTATCGCACTTATCACCTATCTGATGGAAAACAAGAGGCTCAACGGGCCGTACCTCATCATCGTACCGCTCTCGTAAGTCCACCAAGCAAGCTGTAAGAGGTGTAATGAGGTGAGCTGTCTAAGAGGATTTGAGGTGTAATGGCTTCATTAAGTAGCTAAACACTGTTACACACAGTTCAGTTGACCTCTAATGACTGAAAACGCCTGTGATAGCGATTTGTGATGTTGCGTTTTTGAGGCGACATATGGCAACGCTACAGGTAATTGAACAGTTGTCATATTGATCATGCATGGTTAGCTGGAGATCGAATTAAATGGATTCTCTGACGGTACAATATCTTGTTACATTATTTGTGCAGTTTGTCTTATTTTCCCGATAACATCCATTTAGGCTGCTTTATATCCACTGATGTCACAGTGACTTCCTGTCTGCAAAAGCAATTAGGATATGGTGAAAATGACCCTCAGCACCATGTTTTAGCTTAAGATATTTTGATTGATTTGTGCAATGGCCAGAAATGTCCTCAAACAGCTTTACCTCACACTCATCATTAACTCTGCTTCATGAACACACCACCACATATCATTTAGAGAAATGACTTCATTTAGAGGTAAAGCGTTTATTCATTGATTCCTTCTAGTATAAGAAAATGACTATATTGATTTTTGTTCCCCTTTTTCATAGGACTTTGTCCAACTGGGTTTATGAACTGGACAAGTGGGCACCAAGTATTGTGAAAATTGCCTACAAGGTAGTCATTGATTTTTATTATCAGTATGTATTGTTAATGTGGACAATTTAATTTTATGGTGTAATATAGCATAAAGGTAATAAAATCAGGTAATTACGATTTCTGTTTTAATTCGTCAAAGGGCACACCATCAATGCGGAGGTCTTTTGTGCCACAGCTCCGCAGTGGGAAGTTTAATGTCCTTATAACCACCTACGAGTACATCATTAAAGACAAGCACATTCTCGCCAAGGTAAAGGTCATGCATTTACATTTATGCATTTGCAGACACTTTCATCTAAAGTGAATTCTGAATATAAGCTTCCATTCAAAAGTGAAAAGAATGGTTTATTAAATGAAACAACATAATCAACAAATGTATTTGAACAAGGGGTCAGTATTACAATTTAAAATAACTGATTTTTTCATTTGAATATATTTTAAAATGTAATTTATTCCTGTGGTGGCAAAGCTGAATTATCAGCAGCCATTACTCCAGTCTTCAGTGTCACATGATCCTTTAGAAATCATTATTATTATGCTGATTAGCTGTTTTTTTTTGTTGTCTGAATTCATTGAATAGAAAGTTCAAAAGAACAGCATTTGTTTAAAATAGAACAGTACAGAAGTCTTCACTGTCCCTTTTGATCAATTTAATGCATCCATGCTAAAAGTATGCTTTTTTTTAATTATTTTGTTTAAACCTTACTGACCCCAAACTTTTGAACGGTAGCGTACTTTTAATCAGTTCCTACATTCCCTGGGACTCGAGGAGTTGCAAATAAGGACACATGGTCTTGGAGTTGCACATGATGTAGAAAAATCAGTGCCTTAATACACTAATTGTCGATTCCTTCCCAACCCCCAGATTCGCTGGAAGTATATGATTGTGGACGAGGGCCACCGCATGAAGAACCATCACTGCAAGCTCACGCAGGTGTTGAACACCCACTACGTCGCTCCCAGAAGGCTGTTGCTCACTGGAACCCCTCTGCAGAACAAATTACCTGAGCTCTGGGCCCTGCTCAACTTCCTGTTGCCCACCATCTTCAAAAGCTGCAGCACCTTTGAGCAGTGGTTCAATGCTCCATTTGCAATGACAGGAGAGAGGGTAGACTGTTATATTTCACCCTTATAGATTTACCTTCCTGTTGTACACATTACACTGTAGCTTAATGAGATTTCTCTCTGTTGCGGATTGCGCTGATTTAGGTGGATCTAAATGAAGAGGAGACCATCCTCATCATTCGTCGTTTGCATAAGGTATTACGTCCCTTCCTTCTGCGCAGACTGAAGAAAGAAGTGGAGTCTCAGTTACCTGAGAAAGTAAGGACCCATTCTGTCACACTTTTTTAAAACAGTTTCTAATGACTGTGGAGATGAAAGTGAAAAATTAGATATGCATTTCCTAAAGGAGATACCAAGCAAAACTGTAGTATTAAAGTTTTATGCAGGTTCAGGTTTTAGACTTTGGTTCTTCAAAAATGAAAAGCTGAAGCGCATTCAGCATGACATTCAGCATGTGTCTTGCCAGGTCGACCGCACACAGAAAACAACACATAGTCGCTGTGCCTTGTCAAAGCAGCCATAAATGGTTTGATATATGAACTGAAGACACTACCAGTCACAATTCAATTTGTATCAAAGGTTAAATTTTTCTATACATCTTTTTTACAAAAATAAATATTACAACATTCTTTAAAAATATATTTTATTCATTTCCAAAAAAAAAAAAGCTTTGTATTTTTTTATATTTTTATAAAGCATCTTCAAAACAAAGTTTTAATGACATACGTATGTCATGCAGTTCAGGTTATATTGATGCACTGGGTTGTAATTTGTCACAGGTGGAGTATGTCATCAAATGTGACATGTCAGCCATCCAGAAGGTTCTGTACAGGCACATGCAGGGCAAAGGTATCCTGCTCACTGACGGCTCAGAGAAAGACAAGAAGGTAAAGAGAGAGGCTCTATGATTAACTTACTGTTACACTGCCGTGTGGATTAAAGCATATGTTCATGGGGTTTTAACTTGATGTCTTTCATCCACAGGGTAAAGGAGGAGCCAAGACTTTAATGAACACCATCATGCAGCTGAAGAAGATCTGTAACCATCCCTACATGTTTCAGCACATTGAGGTATCGCCATATGTCTCAGTCATGGTTATCATTGTTAACTTAAACATATTAAAAACATTTCTGTTAATTTAAATAAAGCTGAAATAAATTATGAATATTAGTTGAAAAACTAAATAAAAATGAGAAATGTTGCTTTGGCAATTTTGTTGAAGCTCTAAAATTATTAACTGGAATTAAATAAAAACTGAAATAAAAATAAATTAAACTTAAACAGCAATATAAAAAAAATGTCAAAAAGCACAACTGAATGACTAAAAATTAAACTAAAATATAAAAACTAAAAATATAAAAATAAAAGCTAATTTAAAATATTAATAAAACTATAATCAATCTAAAACAAAAACTAAAATAGCACTGGTCTCAGTACACTGAAGTGTGTATAAGGACAGGACTTTGTTTCCAGTGCAAGAGTTAAAGGGTCATGAAACACCCTTGTTTTATCACTGGTCGTTCACACCTCAGATTTGAAAAAGACTCAAGAAATGTGCTTGTAAAGCTGTGGAAAATTGGGGGTCTAGAGGATGGGAAGAGGGGAGACAACAACCAATAAAACACAGCCCTACAACACACTCGTTATACAGACAAATAAATATAAAAATATGAGCGGAGAAAAAAACCAAACAAACAACAGAGTTGGGGACATATTTATGTATTTTAAAAATATAACCCTATGACAACAAACTTACAAAAATCTTATCATTAGAGACTACTAACAACTATCATGAACAAATCAAATATGTTTTGATAAATTATTCTTAGAACTATAAACAAATCAGTATTATAACTTTCCAGAGCTATTGGTCCTAAAAAGGAAGGAAGAACATTTAAAATGTCTAATTTATTACATTTACGAGCACTACAATCTGTGAACAAATGACACACATCAGTTTAACACAGAAAAAATAAAGTTACTTTTTTGTCCATTCTTTGAATTTTTGGTCTACATCGTTGTCTTCTGTGTATCAGAATAATTCATTGTGTCATTGCATTCATCATCAGACATAGCGCTGTATCAGTGTCCTTATTTGCACATATATTTCATTTGAAGAAGACATGATGGAATATGCGCGCATATACGGTGCCGGTTCATGTTTGGAGCACTAGAGTATATGAAATATGTCCATACACGCTTGCTCTGGTCCGGATATGAACTGTGATCTGCGACTCTTGTTAAGTTCCACGCAGAAACCACTCTCATGCATGTTGTTACATACTAAATATTGTTAGTCATATTTCCCATGTGTTGGTAATCAAACTCCACCTCTGACCACATCATATGGAAAATGCAAAAACACTTTTGTGTTACTGTTTTGAGGAAACTTACAAACACATATGTGTCTGAAGGACAACAACACAAAGCAGAACAGGCAGAGGTGAACAAACTGTGCTGAAATGGTCTTTCGTGACATTTGACTTCTCTGTAATGTGATCTCATGCATAATACACAGTGCAGTGATTGGATTAAAAGAGAAAAGCTCAGAAACTGATAACGTAGATGCATACTCTCCAGCAGGGCTGCATTAAGACCTCACTGGGCCCCGGGGCTATGAGTTACTACAGGGCCCCCAATAATAGTATATATATCACAATATAGTTACTTTTGCTTTAAAACCAGCTCAGCTCTGCAGCATATTTTGAATATTTTAGAGGATTAGGCATATCTGAATTTAAAAGAGCGCCCTACCCACATTCATCGGAGTAAATTTACATTTACATTTATGCATTTGGCAAGCGCTTTTATCCAAAGCAACTTACATTGCATTCAAGGTACACATTTGACATTTTGTCAGTTCTTACTTTCCCTGGGAATCGAACCCATGACCTTGGCGTTGCTAGCGCCACACTCTATTGTTTGAGCTCTATTGTTTGAGCTATTGTTGATAAAAATGGTCTCATTTTACAGAAAACACTCAAAATTTTAACACAGTGGTGGAATATTGCATATATTATATTGTATTTATTCAACATTTTATGATAAACACATATAAAAAGTCATATTCTGATAGAGTTGATCTGGTTAAATAAGATTTTTTTTTTTACATATTAAAATTTTTGATGCACTGAAATTTCATAATTCTTGTCACCAATTTCAGTATCACAAAAAATACTAGCCTAAGTTTAAAAAAAACAAAAAACTACAAAACAAGCTTACTGAAGACAAGTGAACAGTCACAAATTACAATAAAGCAAAGATACATAAGAAATTTACCTACTTGAAAAATTTAAAGGACTAAATAAGAAATATTGGTAACATTTTACAATATGGGTGCACTAATATGCATTAATTCATACTTAACTAATGCACAGATAATCATGAGTTAATGTATGACTCATCAAGAACTAAACCATTAATTAATTATTTAACTTAATTAACTAATAAATATTCAATATGATTCAATCAAGTTTATAATCAAATCCATCAAGTTTATAATCAAACTAACCTAAAATCGGTGGGGACGATGACGCTGTTTTTACCTGCTTCATGTGCCCGTCAACTTGCTGTTCCACAACTTCCACTCCATCAGCAGCTTTAGTAAAATGACCTGTTGGCTGGGGATTTTACTGACTAACTCGATCTCTGCTCTTTTCCTTTTTTGAATTTTTTTTTAGAATAGCTGGCATTTATACCTATCGAAGATCGTTCTTTGCGTGACCATTTTCAGATTAGTCTACACTAGAACGAAGTGATCAGTGTGGAGGTGATTGGTGGATGCGGACATCCTAATATAGGCGCAGCGATCACCTAGGCTACCTGCAGATCGTTCAAAAGTCACATATAGAATAAATGCATTTGATTTGTAAACCAAACTCATACTTGACGTTTCAATCCCTAAATAACAGCGCTAATAAGTGCGTGTTGGGGCTTTGGCGATCGGCGCTACTGATAGCAAGTCAATCTACTCCACAGCCAATCACAGGCCCCCTCCTTGCTCGGGCCCCGGGGCTTCAGCCCCGCCTAGCCCTATTGTTAATGCGGCCCTGCTCTCCAGGCACTACAGCTGTTTTTATCTTCTGGCATGAAAGTCAATTGGGTCTAAAAAAAAACATTGGACCCATATTGACTTTTAATGAATGGATGGATATAAAGTATCTTCTAGACCTGAAACTTCTTAATATCTATGGAATTAGACCTAAAAAATTCTTTCAACAATCAAAATGAAGCATTCTACAGTGCCATGGTATTTTTCTACTTGTATGGCATCAGCTGTACTGAAAGTGTCTATTTTGTACTTTAGGAATCCTTTGCTGAACACTTGGGATATCCAAATGGCATTATCAACGGGTGAGTACGGATCAAATCGACCGTTACCATGAATTGTTCATTCATCAAATATGGATCACTAAACACATCGCAGAGCCCCTGCAGTACATGACATTTTAGACATGCTATTTTGTTGTCCTAGCCCTGACTTGTACCGTGCCTCTGGCAAGTTTGAGTTACTGGACCGCATCCTGCCCAAGCTGAAGGCCACCAATCACAGAGTGCTTCTGTTCTGTCAGATGACCTCACTCATGACCATCATGGAGGATTATTTTGCATACCGTAACTTCCTCTATTTGCGCCTGGATGGTCAGTAATAGTGCAATTCTCCTTTAATGTTTTCCTGTCCTTTAGGACCTCAATTCTGGGGATTTCCAATTGGTGGTCCACCACTTTTTTAATGAGTGTGATCACACAAATGTACTGCCCTTTCTATTTCATTAACACATGTTTGTTTCTGGTTCTGTCCTCCAGGAACTACGAAGTCTGAGGACCGGGCAACACTTTTAAAGAAATTCAACGAGGAAGGCTCCCAGTATTTTATCTTCCTGCTGAGCACCAGGGCAGGTGGTTTGGGCCTCAACTTGCAGGCTGCAGACACCGTTGTGATCTTTGACAGCGACTGGAACCCCCACCAGGTTTGTGTGATTCACTGCTGTGATTAGAGAAGAACTAGACAGTGGCATCCCTAGTTTTCAGCTCAGCAGTGATCTGTCATCTCTAAATCCAGCTTGAAAAACATCTCATAGTATACAGTGGGGAGAACAAGTATTTGATACACTGCCGATTTTGCAGGTTTGCCCACTTACAAAGCATGTAGAAGTTTGTAATTTTTATCATAGGTACTCTTCAACTGTGAGTGACGGAATCTAAAACAAAAATCCAGAAAATCACATTGTATGATTTTTAAATAATTAATTTGCATTTTATTGCATGACATAAGTATTTGATACATCAGAAAAGCAGAACTTAATATTTGGTACAGAAACCTTTGTTTGCAATTACAGAGATCATACGTTTCCTGTAGTTCTTGACCAGTTTTGCACACACTGCAGCAGGGATTTTGGCCCACTCCTCCATACAGACCTTCTCCAGATCCTTCAGGTTTCGGGGCTGTCGCTGGGCAATACGGACTTTCAGCTCCCTCCAAGGATTTTCTATTGGGTTCAGATCTGGAGACTGGCTAGGCCACTCCAGGACCTTGAGATGCTTCTTACGGAGCCACTCCTTAGTTGCCCTGGCTGTGTGTTTCGGGTCGTTGCCATGCTGGAAGACCCAGCCACGACCCATCTTCAATGCTCTTACTGAGGGAAGGAGGTTGTTGGCCAAGATCTCGCGATACATGGCCCCATCCATCCTCCCCTCAATACGGTGCAGTCGTCCTGTCCCCTTTGCAGAAAAGCATCCCCAAAGAATGATGTTTCCACCTCCATGCTTCACGGTTGGGATGGTGTTCTTGGGGTTGTACTCATCCTTCTTCTTCCTCCAAACACGGCGAGTGGAGTTTAGACCAAAAAGCTCTATTTTTGTCTTATCAGACCACATGACCTTCTCCCATCATCCAGATGGTCATTGGCAAACTTCAGACGGGCCTGGACATGCGCTGGCTTGAGCAGGGGGACCTTGCGTGCGATCCCACGAGGTGAGATCTTGCATGGTGCCCCAGACCGAGGGAGATTGACCGTCATCTTGAACTTCTTCCATTTTCTAATAATTGCACCAACAGTTGTTGCCTTCTCACCAAGCTGCTTGCCTATTGTCCTGTAGCCCATCCCAGCCTTGTGCAGGTCTACAATTTTATCCCTGATGTCCTTACACAGCTCTCTGGTCTTGGCCATTGTGGAGAGGTTGGAGTCTGTTTGATTGAGTGTGTGGACAGGTGTCTTTTATACAGGTAACGAGTTCAAACAGGTGCAGTTAATACAGGTAATGAGTGGAGAACAGGAGGGCTTCTTAAAGAAAAACTAACAGGTCTGTGAGAGCCGGAATTCTTACTGGTTGGTAGGTGATCAAATACTTATGTCATGCAATAAAATGCAAATTAATTATTTAAAAATCATACAATGTGATTTTCTGGATTTTTGTTTTAGATTTCGTCTCTCACAGTTGAAGTGTACCTATGATAAAAATTACAGACCTCTACATGCTTTGTAAGTGGGCAAACCTGCAAAATCGGCAGTGTATCAAATACTTGTTCTCCCCACTGTATGTGATTCACCTTGGTTGAGGTAGTTGTGGAATCCAGAAAAGGAATTGGAATTTTTTTGTATATAAAAGGAATTGCCTTTATTTTTCACAATTGCAACCTTTTTTACTATTTCTTGTAATTATGATTGTATATCTCACAGTGTGATTTTTAGGGGCTATTTACACAACACCGTTTTCAACTAAAAACGGAAAACTTTTTATGCGTTTTGGCCATTCATTTGCACAACAACAGCGTTTTGGGGGCCTGAAAACACAGTCGTTTGCGCGGATCTGCGTGAAAGGGGATCGTTTTGACAATGTTGTCATCTGTACAAAGAAAAAATTATTTTAGTACATCGTTTTTAGTACATCGTTGTCATGTAAACGTATCCTTACTCTGAAGTAGAAACAGGCTTCCATATTAGTTGAAATGTCACACATCTATTTTGATTAATTAGCATTAGAATTTTAGGTTAAAAATTATAGGAATGTATAAGAGAAAAAAGTAAACTATGGTTCGAAAGTTAAGGGAAAAAAGTAAACTAAGGTTCGAAAGTTTGGGGTCAGTAAGATTTTTTTTAAATTTATATATATATATATATATATATACACTTTTATTTAACAAGGATGATTGCTGAAAATTGATCAAAAGCAGAGCCGATCCTCCCTGTACGCAAACTACGCAAGTTGCGTAGGGCCCCCGAACCACCAGGGGGCCCCCTTGCTCATCACTATATAAAATAAACATGACGGTAATTTAAAGGTCTTGTATGTAAGTTTTTGACTGTACTAAAGCACAAAAATACCATAATATGTTTGCAGATATTGAGGAAAAACATGCTAAGTTCACATACTCGTTTCTCTGAAAAACAATGCTACAGCCAGTTATTTTACTTTGAAATGTGCGTTCCGTGTCGGAATGTCTGTTTTTGTTTTGGTCTGTGCGATAACGCCCGTTGCCAGTTTACCCAATAGTATTTCAACTCCGCAAGTTGCCAGTTGGCGGAAAACAGAGTATTGTTGCCATGGAAGCCAGCAAACAAACTGGGTCAGAGATTGCAGATTCTACCCGACCTAAAAAGCATCGGCATCCATATGAAAAAAATAAAAATAAAAGCACATTAAAACACAGATCAATCAACTCATCAACTTACAGTGTGTAAGTCTCCTCGCCCTCCATTGTCAATTGCGCTCGTTCCTGTTGCGTGTCCTCAAACTGGCAACCTGCGTGAGCGTCGAGTCTGAGGAGGAGGGGCAAACAATATTTTGAATATGGACTGCAGTACCCATTCAACCACTAGCTGTCATTCTTACATACAGCACCTTTAACATAATTTGAATATTTCTTTATAATATGCAAACAGATGTGCAGTGTCTACTAAACATTTGTGGAGTCCTGTGGAAATATTTTTAATAATGATTTATATGTATTCAATAACTGTTGGCGGACTGTCCGGACTCGGACATCATGCAGTATGGCAGATAATAACATGCGTCTTGACATGGCTATGGCTGCAAAGCGGAACTATCCTTCTGGAACAGAAAAAAGTGCCAAGAACGAAAAAAGTATGTATTTTTGTAACATTTAATTTCTTATTTAGTCTTGACAAAGAAATAAATTCATAAGCAAGTCGTAAACCAATAACTCCAGTCCAGGTCTCCACCGTGTTTCATTAGAAATGCCCCATGATGAAATGTAACTTTAAATTTGTGTTGGTACACATCAATAATCAAAACGTTCTTATGCGTGGTTTAATGTATATAAGAAATAAACATTCCTGTTCAGTATTACAAGCTGCCGTGTGACTCAGGTTCTTTAAAAATTAGTCTAAAATAATCTCATTTAGAGAATTATTTATGTGTTTTCATGTTTAAAGAATGCTGGGTTGTTTCAACCCAGATTTGGGTCAGAATGGACAAACCCAACCGCTGGGTTAAAAAAATTAATTAAAAAAAATTTAACCTAATGGTTGGGTTTGTCCATATTTGACCCACATTTGGGTTGAAACAACCATGCCTTTTTTATTTATCATACTGTAATTTCGTTAGTAAATCGTGCTAAGTAAAAATTTAGAAAGCCAATTCGGCTGTGTTATAGTTTTTCTGACAGCTAGATGGTGCCAGAGCATTACTATTAAAAAAGCATTTATTTAGCTGTCAACAAAAATTTGGTTTTAATTTTACTTAATTGTTCTTACTGCCAATTTAACATGTTTTAACAGGTTTCCCTTACATATTTATATACGTTTTTCATAACTTGCAGTTCGTTTCCTGGATGTTTTAATTCCATTAGCCTATAGAAAACTGGCAGTGCTCCTAGCATATTGAAATCCGTTGTAATTATTACAACGTACAATAAGTTTATGGAAATTTTGGGGTTTTAAGAATGCACTGACAGGGGCCCCTTCACAAAGTTTTGCTTAGGGCCGCCAGAAGTGTAGGATCGGCACTGATCAAAAGTGACAGTAAAGACATTTTTAATGTTACAAAATATTTATATTTCAAATAAATGCAGTTCTTCTGAACTGTATTCATCACAGCTTTTCCATCACAGGAATAAATTACGTTTTTAAAATATATTCAAATAGAAAACAGTTATTTTAAATTGCAATAATATTTCACAATATTATTGTTTTTACTGCATTTTTTGGTCAAATAAAATGGTCCTGTACAAATATTCCAAATAGGGATGCACAATATTAAAATTTTGGCCGAAATAATTCTTTATATTTGAAAGCCGATGACCGATATATTGGCCGATAAATATAAATCCAATTGTTTATATAATTTTTGAGAGCCTGATTACAAAAACAAAAGTCTCACAATCAAAAGCCATGTCCAAAGCACATAATTGTAATGTTCTTATTATAATTTTATGTAGCCTATATGACAGACTTGCGCTGCACATGTTGCACTTAAGTGTATTTTCCTTTTCTGAAGTGATTCCAATCATATTTCAAGCAATTCAAAACCATCATGGTGAACCATGTATTTTCTCAGTTATTATCAGGCCATGAAAGCTACATGCATTATGATTAGCAAAATGCTAATTATTTAAATTAGTTTGAAGTATAGTATGTAATACCACAGCACTTTTTTAATGCCAACTAACCACAGACAAGTATAGATTTTCAGGTGATGTTTGATGTATTGATATATTTATTGGTTTATTTATTAATTTATCTTATTCATTTATTTTTCCATTCATATGTTGGTGTTGTTGGTTGGAGGATTTGTTTTTTTTATGCAGCAGCATGAAGTTTGTGCCTTTTTTCTCACACATTTTCAGCTCGAGACTAAAATTACCCCTCCATCCGCCTCCACATACAGCAAAACACTAGCAATAGCAATCTTCAGCCAATTTGAAATGTTTATTTTTCCTTTTCTAAAGAACAAGCCAGAAAGATTGCACCATGCCTCTTTCTAAATAACACTCTCACCCTCTGATTGTAACTGATATAACTGTGTTAATCACACTCAACTGTGGTTTCAATCACCAGGACTTGCAGGCACAGGACCGAGCCCACCGTATCGGCCAGCAGAACGAAGTACGCGTACTGCGTCTGTGCACTGTTAACAGTGTGGAGGAGAAAATTCTAGCAGCGGCCAAATATAAACTGAATGTTGATCAGAAGGTCATTCAGGCAGGCATGTTTGATCAGAAGTCCTCTAGCCATGAACGCAGAGCCTTCCTGCAGGCTATTCTGGAGCATGAGGAACAGAACGAGGTGAGTCACTTCAACAGGCACAGATGGAAGTTGGAATAACTGATAAACTGGCTGATTGTGTCTAATGATACACTGAGGTAAAAATAATTGGAAAAAGGCCAGATTCTTTTTCATTTATTAGCCAGTATGAAAGCATACATTATGCGATCGGATTGCTATCAAATGGGCTATGCGCATTCAAATTACACTTTGCCACATAAATTTGTCTTCGCAAAATGGATATAAATCCAATCTACTATTCCCACACAAATATATAAATATGTAAATACTGTATAACAGATGATGCCATTGTCAGGCAGTGAAATTTTCTCTTGAATAGCAATTAGTGTTTGAGTTTTACGGTTTCTCCATCCATGTGTCTCATCCATGATTGCTGGCTCGTGTGTCTATTGTGGGGCTCTCAAACTTCTGCACCCTGATGCCTGTTTGGGAGGAGTATATGTGTTTATGTATAGTGGCTTGAACAATCAGATACATTTCAACTTAGTTGAGTCTCATTTTTAATGAAGGGGCTTTTAGTGATCAGATTGCTATTAGCCTTAAAGGCATAATTGAGAGCATTTACACTAGCTGTCCGATCTTTAAAAATATATATTTTTTTCCTCTTCTGTCTTGAATTTTTTTATGCTTATAAAAGATTTGTAAAATAAAGTAATGAAAGACGCTTGTATTTTGAAATAATGTGGAAATAGTAAGGCTTTACCAAATTTACAGACACTATTCAAAATGAGAAACATTATAGGGTTAGTTCACCCCAAAATAAAAATTCTGTCATTAATTACTGTCGTTCCAAACCTGTAAGATCTTCGTTCATCTTCCGAACACAAATAAGATATTTTTGATGATATCTGAGAGGTTTCTGAACCATCCATTGGCAGCAACGTCATCATAACTTTCAAGGCCCAGAAAGGTAGTAAAGACATCGTTAAAATAGTCCATGTGACTCCAGTGGTTCAACCTTAATGTTATGAAGTGACAAGAATACTTTTTGTGCACAAAAACAAAACAAAAATAATGACTTAAGGTTAAGGTTGAACCACTGTAGTCACATGGACTATTTTAACCAGTGTTGTAGTCGAGACCAGCTCATTCGAGTCCGAGTCAAGACCGAGTTAAGAGTATGTTGAGTCCGAGTCAAGACCGAGACCAGAGAAAATCCACAAACAACATTAGAACTCAATTTGATTAACTTTTTAGTTATGGAGGGCATGCACAAGAGTGACTGCCGAAAAATTGCTGCCTTTTTAAAAAGTGTGAATGTGCCGGAGGGAGAGTGGGCGGGCGTCCTTCTGTCAGACATTTTTGGGGGGAGATGCTAAGTGTTGAGACTGTCATCAGTCATTGTATCTGTATTCATTTTATTATTTAATTAAACAATATTTGGTTTTCTCTGTGACACTTTTGTCCTACTTTGTAAACAGTAAATATATTAAAATAACACAGTTGAGACAAATAATGTAGCAATGTGACTTTCTGGAAAGCAGGATCACTACAGGTGGATGGCAGAGCGGGCAGGTCACGGGTGTGGGAGAGAACCTGGCAGGAGTCAGCGTTAGTCTCAAGTCGTGCACAGTTGCGCACAAGAAAATCACCAATCATTGGACATGTCAATCAAACATCAATTTAAAGAAATATTAACATACAGTAATAATCATGAAATATTTTGAATGGGACTCGAGTGGACTCGAGAATAAGTCCAATTCCTAATATGTTTGAGTACGAGTCAATACCAAGTCACAATGCACACAAGTCCATGACAAGACCAAGACCATTAAAATATGGTCTCGAGACCGAGTTCCAGACCGAGTCCAAGTCTCGAGTACTACAACACTAATTTTAACAATGTATTTACTACCTTTCTGGACCTTGAAAGTTGCAATGACGTTGCTGCCTATGGATGGTTCAGAAACCTCTCAGATTTCATCAAAAATATCTTAATTCATGTTCCAAAGATTAACGGTTTTACGGGTTTGGAACGACATGAGGGTGAGTAATTAATCACAGAATTATTTTTTATTTTTGGGTGAACTAACCCTTTAAAGGGATAATTCACGTAAAAATTCTGTCATTTACTCACCCTATTGTATTTCCAAACCTGCAAGAAATTTCATTCTTGTGGCTTTTATGTTCCACCGAAGAAAGAAAGTCATACAGGTTTGGAAGGACATGAGGGTGAGTACAATGACAGAATTTATCCCATATTATGTTTAATGTTTAAACTTAAAAAACAGATATTTTACCCCATAAATTGCGAATGGTAAGTAATTCTGTCTATTTCCACTTGATGGTTTTTGTGATTCTGGTCAACCAAATGCCCCTATTTCAACTTCTGAGTAGTTTTAAAGGAAACATTGAACAACAATAACAAAAGATATTGTGAACATTCCACACAATACAAATTTACCCACTACAACCCCCCAAAAACCTTTTACAGCGGCTTGGAAACTTTTCAACATCGTTGTATGGAAGCATTAAGTATTGTTACACAATAACAACGAATAAAATTGTAATTTGTAGATGAATTGATTTTCTTTCCCTGACTTGACTCAACGTTCATTGCCTGTCTTATTAAAATGTCACTGCGTTTTGTTCAACAAATTACAGTTTATCATTGTGAAGCATGAATTGCTTTGGACACATAAGAGAATGCAATTCATCTGAGAGTTGGTTTTTCTATTGATTTTGAGTGTGACAAAGGCTAAAAGAGAAAGGCATGCAATTTTGGGAGACTAACCAGAGTGCAGTTAAGTTGAGCTGAATTACTTACAGGAACAGTACAAAGCACTTCTCTCTGGTAGTGTCTATTCTGGTACTATTACGATTTGAAAAACCAAAATTGTTTAAGGCACCTATGAGGGATGCTAATTTAAAAATCCACTTTGAAATACTTGTCACTACCAGGGTACCAGGGTATGCTGCTTGTGTTATTTTCAGTTCATTATAGTCATACCCATGACAACTCTCAAAATAAATGTATCCTAATTGTGTTTTCTGGCATATGTGTGTTATACCAGGAGGAAGATGAAGTTCCAGATGATGAAACTCTCAATCAAATGATTGCTCGTAATGAGGATGAATTTGAGCTTTTTATGGTAAGACTGAAATTGCACAAAATTTGTTGCTTGCACAGATAGTCCCTTGCATGGTGATTCACAGTAATTGTTGTCTCTTTGAAAAGTAAGCCACGTGTTTTTGTGAATTTTGAATCCATTTAATACTAGAACAGGAAACTTACCAATTACTTTCAAACTTTATGTAATCCATTAATGGCACTTTTAGCGCATGGATTTGGACCGCCGTCGAGAGGATGCGCGCAACCCTAAGCGTAAACCTCGGCTTATGGAAGAGGATGAGCTGCCATCATGGATCCTGAAGGATGATGCAGAGGTGGAGCGGTTGACCTGTGAGGAGGAGGAGGAAAAGATTTTCGGCCGGGGATCTCGTCACCGCAGAGATGTTGACTACAGCGACGCTTTGACGGAAAAGCAGTGGCTGAGGGTATGCTGCTTGTGTTATTTTCAGTTCATTATAGTCATACCCATGACAAACATGTAAAATGACACATGGCATAGACATAATCCCATCCACATGTTGAGAGCTCTTGTTACCATAGCAACAGGTAGTCTTACGCTTTTTCTGAAGGTCTCTTTTTATGCTAATTGAATTAGTTGCACAGAGATGACTCCTCAAAACCCGGAAACAAGCATTTTAGCACGGTTCCAATGTTTTTTTCAGTGGGCTTTTGTTTAAATGCCTAAAATAAGCTTTTACTTGCCTTGAAAAAGGCGGTTGCTAACAAGTGGCTAAATGGGACTACAGAGGTTGACGCGACATAAAACATCATTAGCCGAACAGGTAAACTCATCTACTCACTAGTTAGCTTTCACAGGCTTGTTGTGTTTATATGCAAACTATTATAAACTTAAACTTTCAAGGAAAATGTTTTAAATAAAGACTGTAAAGGTGATGATACATGGGGCAACTTTTTGAGCAATGTTGATGGGCAATGTTGCCATCATTGGACAACCAGGTGAGACACAGGGCACACAACCGATCTAAAGTATCCAGATAGAAATTTGTTGCCCATTCTCAATGGGGAAAGTGCTCAAGCAACATCACTTGGCAATATTGCCCGAAAACATTGCTCAAAAAGTTGGCCCGTGTATCATCACCTTAAGAGTTATCAGAAGCTTAGTCGTGGTGACATTGATGCATGCATATTACTAGGATATTGGCTGTTTATTAGTATTTTTAAAGCACATATTAATCCCTTATTCTACATGACCATATTCTACATCCCGTAATCCTACCCAATACCTAAATTTAACAACTACCTTACTAACTATTAATAAGCAGTAATTAGGAGTTTATTGAGGCAAAAGTTGTAGTTAATAGTTAGTTAACAGTGACAATTGTACCCTAAAATAAAATGTGACCAGTTAACAATAACAACACTGGTACTGACAGAACTTTGAGGACATTAGGAATGAAAGTACTAACTTGACCTCAAGAACTGATATGAAGCCGTTATTCATGAAGACAATAATAATACAATTGTACAGCTAGTGGTATCTATCAAATTAAAGTGAGTGTCATAAGCAGGTTTTTGAAATATTTACACTGGCATTTCCAAAATATATAGAAATCTCAGCAGATTTCCACAGATTTGGAACAGCCATCATTTATAAAATTCTACAATTTAAATATTCTACAATATAAAATTCCCCTGTTGTTTGTGTTTTCATTTATTAAATATTTTGGCTAATTTGATAACTGTCTACTACCAATAAGAGTGTAGTAATCCTCTGCTGGGCCTTGATATATGCCAATATACACTCACCTAAAGGATTATTAGGAACACCTGTTCAATTTCTCATTAATGCAATTATCTAATCAACCAATCACATGGCAGTTGCTTCAATGCATTTAGGGGTGTGGTCCTGGTCAAGACAATCTCCTGAACTCCAAACTGAATGTCAGAATGGGAAAGAAAGGTGATTTAAGCAATTTTGAGCGTGGCATGGTTGTTGGTGCCAGACGGGCCGGTCTGAGTATTTCACAATCTGCTCAGTTACTGGGATTTTCACGCACAACCATTTCTAGAGTTTACAAAGAATGGTGTGAAAAGGGAAAAACATCCAGTATGCGGCAGTCCTGTGGGCGAAAATGCCTTGTTGATGCTAGAGGTCAGAGGAGAATGGGCCGACTGATTCAAGCTGATAGAAGAGCAACTTTGACTGAAATAACCACTCGTTACAACCGAGGTATGCAGCAAAGCATTTGTGAAGCCACAACACGCACAACCTTGAGGCGGATGGGCTACAACAGCAGAAGACCCCACCGGGTACCACTCATCTCCACTACAAATAGGAAAAAGAGGCTACAATTTGCACGAGCTCACCAAAATTGGACAGTTGAAGACTGGAAAAATGTTGCCTGGTCTGATGAGTCTCGATTTCTGTTGAGACATTCAGATGGTAGAGTCAGAATTTGGCGTAAACAGAATGAGAACATGAATCCATCATGCCTTGTTACCACTGTGCAGGCTGGTGGTGGTGGTGTAATGGTGTGGGGGATGTTTTCTTGGCACACTTTAGGCCCCTTAGTGCCAATTGGGCATCGTTTAAATGCCACGGCCTACCTGAGCATTGTTTCTGACCATGTCCATCCCTTTATGACCACCATGTACCCAAATCTCTGATGGCTACTTCCAGCAGGATAATGCACCATGTCACAAAGCTCGAATCATTTCAAATTGGTTTCTTGAACATGACAATGAGTTCACTGTACTAAAATGGCCCCCACAGTCACCAGATCTCAACCCAATAGAGCATCTTTGGGATGTGGTGGAACGGGAGCTTCGTGCCCTGGATGTGCATCCCACAAATCTCCATCAACTGCAAGATGCTATCCTATCAATATGGGCCAACATTTCTAAAGAATGCTTTCAGCACCTTGTTGAATCAATGCCACGTAGAATTAAGGCAGTTCTGAAGGCGAAAGGGTCAAACACAGTATTAGTATGGTGTCCCTAATAATCCTTTAGGTGAGTGTATGTTGACTGAGTTTACAGCAAGTAGAGTTTATAAAGTCAGTAAACAGGTTTGACCAAAAAAACTTGAAAAAGAAAAACATGAAAAATTCACTTGAATTATAGTTTTGAAAAAAAATTAACTAGTACATCATAAGAAATATCTCACTATTTCTAATGATTGCACATCATATAACAGCATTACACAAGTTTCCTCTGATCTTATTTTTAATGATCCGCAGTGCTGTCTGTTTAGATTCTGTAAATAAAATATTAAGTGGGTTGGAAAACATTTGAAACGTAACAAACAGAGCCTGTTACTTTCCAGGTCTGCTCGTCTTTCTTCCACAATATATCTCAAACACAATATGACAACACGACAGCCAAGACAAATACAGCCCTCATCTCTGTGTAACAATTCAGCTCGATCAATGAACCCAATTGCATTACACTGAATCTCCCAAACCCAAGTAGCTTATTTTCTTATTCTCCACCCAGGCACAAATTGACCGTCCTTCTCTCTAACAAGCTTTTTCCATTTCCTCTGTCATGTCTTTTACACAAACCGGGCTCCGTACTGTCCTCCTAAACTATTTAAAAGAAATCCAGTGGATTGTGCCGGTCGATAATGAGTGCCGAAACTGTTTCCATAGGGCATTAGGTTGTTCTTTGGTGAGAGGTCGTCTGCTGCAGGGTTTGGCTAGAAGGTAACAAGAGTAAAACTGTTTTTGAGCACAGAGGCTGAAGGTGTAAAGCAGCAAGGGAGGTAATTATATGTGAAGCCGGTTCCTGATAAACAGAGAGCCACTGAGGAGTAAAAGTATACTGAAAGAGGAAGGAAGTTTGACACACAGCAATCAGATCTTTCAGAGAAACAGCATGGGGTCTGTGAGTTTTTATGAGGTGGAAAAAGAGCACTTTGATTAAAGCTGTCTGAACCACCTTACTTTTATTGTGACTTGATCAGCAATTTCAAAGTAATCTTATTTAGCGCCTCACTGTTTTTCACCTTTTTTTTTCGTTTTACTAAAAAACACCATGAAAGTTTGTGAGGAAATGTTTACCGTGTGATAGTCTCCACACACAAAAAAAGGATTCCTTTGTAACTTGCTCTTGAAGTCATTCTCCAAGATTGCTTTTACACAGGAAATTATGACAGAGCATCTCCCCATCGACACAGCTCAATGGCTCAACAAATTGATTTTGATGCTTGACTGCACAGAGTTTAGCAAACAGTCAACTGTGCTGGGGAAATGAAGTCTGTTGTGGGGTGTGAGAGAGTATGTGTCAGTCTTGAGGACATAAATACTCTGGTCATCTGCCTTCAACTTAAAATCTGTTCTTGCATTTTGCAATATAATTTTTAAATGGGGTGTTTGCATTTACTTTGTGTGTGGCGGGATGCAGAGAGAGAGGTCAGTCACCTGTGGTGCTTCTGCTGCTGAAGAGGGGTCATTCACACTGACAGTCAAGTCATTCGTTTTCACTGTGAGTTGGCCACTTGAAGCGACATTAAGATGATGTGGGTGTCTCCAGTGAATAGACAGAGTTAAGAAAAGCTTATTATTCTAATAAGCACTGTGACACAACTGCACATGGGAATAAATAAATTGGAGCTCATGTAATCTGTCTCCTGTGAAATACTGTAGTCAAGTGTGGGCGAGTTGAAGGAGAAGTGCATGAACGACTTCACTGTTCTCTTCTGTTTTGTTTTTGCCCACATACAGAGATATAATTAATAGTGATGCATAAACAACATACAAAAACTATTTGTTATGATGCAATATGCACTACACAGCTTTATATACAGTATAAAAACTTTTCTATCCAAAGGATTTATTTTTTAGCAGCAATAACTGTAATTGCACTGGCATTGGAAGTCCAGGTCAAAGTGGCAATGAAAAGTGAAATAGATTATCATATTTCCATATCAGCAACAATCGACTGAATAAACACCAAAAGGCCTGGTAGACAGAAGCAATGCACAGTTGCACCCTATTTATCAGTCACAAGTGAAAAACATCATATGACTCCACTTGGAAATCAGTCTGTCCCCAACCCTCGTGACTGATCTACCATCATAAGTTGCAATACTTTTATTCTGCAAGAATGCATTAAAGGGTTAGTGTCACCCTAAAATGAAAATTAAGTCACCATTGATTTACTTACCTTGGTGTTGTTCTAATGCCGAGGTTTCTTTTTCGGACCACAAAAGGAGAATTTTTAAAAATTGTCTAGCTTGCGCTCGTCCACATAATGGCAGTGAATAGTGACCAGCATCAGGCTTTTAAAAAAGATGCAAAAAGTCTCACAGAATGGTCCAATGCCACACGTGTTATATATTCTAAGTGTTCTGGCGGTATACTATATGGTGAAAAACAAACTTAAATTTAATATATTATTTTATTATATTATTATATTATTTAACGAAAATCCTTACCTTGGCCGTTGGTCTTCTGTGCATGGCTAAGTGACGTGCGCGTTTGTGAGGCCGCAGATAACTCAGGGGTTATCAAACGTTTTGGGGCCATGGACCCCTTATAGGGCAGAACATTTTCCAAGGACCCTCTCATAATTATATCAGTGATTAAACCCAAATGTGGGTGGGAGTAATGAACATAATATGCTTGATTTATTGGTGCAAATGGCCTACATCTGTAAATATTAACTTTTTAATAATAGCACCAGGTTAACCAAACTTAAGTTGTTGACAAAAAAAGACATTGGTGTATCAGTCGCATTTTATTATTACATTCAAAAATATAGTAAAATTCCGGTGAATTAAATGAAATTAAGATACATTTTTACAAACATTATAAATATGTATTTTAGTTCCCCATATGTTTATTTTATAGTAGCCTATAAAATAAACATAAATTGTTGTGGCATTCATTACGAACTACATTTATTTCAAAGCCTAAACTAATTTATTCAAAGCAAAATTGAAACCGGCGTTGGACTCCTCTCTCATTCTCGCATGAATCCAAATGTTTCGATATTCGCATGTATTCGTAAGCGAAACTATTATTTATTATGTAAACAAGGCTTTGTACTGCACTCGTGTCCCAATATCCATATAAAACACCATCCTTTACATGTGCAAATATGTGTTTGGAATAGACCAGTGCGACGTTAAGGCGGTGGTCACACTGACCGGCACAGCCTACATATTGTACAACAGACAATTTAAATTGAGCCGAATAACTTTTTCTATATTTGGTTGACTGCGTTTTTAGTTTGATGAATAGGCTGTGATGTCCAGTTAGCAACGCTAGAAATAATAGTGTTGTGTGTGCGCACCAGGCGCTGGCACAATTACTTCGATTTTTTCCTTACAACAGCAGAAACAACTTATTTATGGCCATACAGATGAGAGTAAGACATCATTCAAAAATGTAAAAGGTCTATTTTTGTGTACATTCAAAATAACAACAAAAGGTTTTGCTTTTGTAAAATAAAGAATACAAACAGGATGTGCTTTCTGCCATCTCGGTCTCTGTGAACTGCTTTCTGAAGCGTATCACAAAAATGAACCGATACTCAGCGTATACTTGCCTCACAGACATGAGAACTACATCTTTAAATCCTTTAATTGTCTACTTTTAAGTGTCTACGTTTTGCATATTTGACGTTAAATGCATTACATAGCTAAGTCACTTTGGAATATTGGCCGAAGCATCTTTCAGATGGTAAAAAAAACACGTCCGTAAAATACGGTTTAGCAAATTATTTCGCAGACCCCCTGGCTATTGGTCGAGGACACCCAGTTTGAGAATCCCTGCACTAACAAATCACCCGATGTGTATTGCTTAGAGACTCACAACAGTTCTAATGTGGCTTTAGTTTGAACCATTATTTCATTTCAAGATAGAGCAAACAATACTGACAGCACTGTGTTTAAAATGTTCATCACTTAATTAAAGGTACCTTTTTGTTTGTCAGAGGTGTAAAGAGTACCTGAAAACCACACTTGAGTAAAAGTACAGATTCCTTACAGAGAAAACAACTCCATTACAAGTTACAAGTCACCAATTCCAATACGACTTGAGTAAAAGTCTTAGAGTATCTGATTTTAACAGTACTTAAGTATTTTACTCGTACTGAATGTAGACTCAAAGATGCACTAGAGCTCAACACCTAAAAGACATGCCAGTGAAAATAAGAAACTATTGATTTGTAAGATTAGAAATCATGTTTACAGTGCATCCGGAAAGTGTTCACAGTGCATTCCTGAACCTTTCCTCTCTCTTTCTCTTCTTTTCATTCTCTTTCATTACTTTTCGTTATTCTGTATATACATGTATTCTTTATTTAGTCGTATGTATTCGTGTATTAATTATTAAAACCATTGTATCCACGTTTGATTGTCATTGTTGCCGCTCACAGAACATAGTCACTTTAATGTTCAGATCTAGCTACGAGCTCTCATAAGTATCTTTGAATACTTTAATTAATATCCCAATAGTTCGGAAAGTTTGTTCTTCGTGGCCAGAAGGATAACCTTCCCGAAGATTTGATGAAGGATAAAACTTCATGAAAGTTGATAAAAGACTGTACTGTTCGTTCGTTAAACGAACGGATGAATTTTGAATGAATTCTTTAAAGGTTATTCTGTAATGATTTAATATATATATATTCGTAGTTAACTGCAATCCATTGTTGTTAACCATGTATATATTGCATAAATACCTAGGTTAGGTATTTCCCTTTTGGGTGATTTGGAGATTTATAATTTAATCATAACCCGTTACGATTTATTATAAATAATTAAATATTAATACCCATAATTCCCTATTGAGCTAATTTTAATTTAATAACATCTGTAGCCGAGTCGTTACACACCTGTGGTAAATTCAGTTGATTGGACATGATTTGGAAAGGCACACACCTGTCTATATAAGGTCCCATAGATAACAGTGCATGTCAGAGCACAAACCAAGCCATGAAGTCCAAGGAATTGTCTATAGACCTCCGAGACAGGATTGTATCGAGGCACAGATCTGGGGAAGGGTACAGAAAAATTTCTGCAGCATTGAAGGTCCCAATGAGCACAGTGGCCTCCATCATCCGTAAATGGAAGAAGTTTGGAACCACCAGGACTCTTCCTAGAGCTGGCCGCCCAGCCAAACTGAGCGATCGGGGGAGAAGGGCCTTAGTCAGGGAGGTGACCAAGAACCCGATGGTCACTGACAGAGCTCCAGGGTTTCTCTGTGGAGAGAGGAGAACCTTCCAGAAGAACAACCATCTCTGCAGCATTCCACCAAGCAGGCCTGTATGGTAGAGTGGGCAGACAGAAGCCACTCCTCAGTAAAAGGCCGCCTGGAGTTTGCCTAAAGGACCATAAGAAACAAAATTCTCTGGTCTGATGAAACAAAGATTGAACTCTTTGGCCTGAATGACAAGCGTCATGTCTGGAGGAAACCAGGCACTGCTCATCACCTGGCCAATACCATCCTTACAGTGAAGCATGGTGGTGGCAGCATCATGCTGTGGGGATGTTTTTCAGTGGCAGGAACTGGGAGACTAGTCAGGATTGAGGGAAAGATGAATGCAGAGACATCCTTGATGAAAACCTGCTCCAGAGCGCTCTGGACCTCAGACTGGGGCGAAGGTTCATCTTCCAACAGGACAACGACCCTAAGCACACAGCCAAGATAACAAAGGAGTGGCTATGGGACAACTCTGTGAATGTCCTTGAGTGGCCCAGCCAGAGCCCAGACTTGAACCCGATTGAACATCACTGGAGAGAGAAAAATAGGTTTGCCAAGCTTGTAGCATCATACTCAAAATGACTTGAGGCTGTAATTGGTGCCAAAGGTGCTTCAACAAAGTATTGAACAAAGGCTGTGAATACTTATGTACATGTGATTTTTTTGCAGTTTTTATTTTTAATACATTTGCAAAGATTTCAAAAAAACTTCTTTCACGTTGTCAGTATGGGGTATTGTTTGTAGAATTGAGGAAAAAAATAATGAATTTAATCCATTTTGGAATAAGGCTGTAACATAACAAAATGTGTAAAAAGTGAAGCGCTGTGAATACTTTCCAGATGCACTGTATTTTCTAAAATTTAAATAAAACTGAACACCTCAAAATTGCAATAAATCGAGATCAACGCAACAGCATCTTAAACATCTACAAAACTCACGAGTCTCAGTTAAGCTCAAGTGCACAAAAAGTCCATAAGTAAACCAATATCCTTCAAAAAGGTCTCGTCAATATAGAGGATAAATAAAATAATGTTAAGTAAAATTAAATAGTCAAAGTCTACTTGCACTGGATATGCTGTCACCGGCTGCAGTCATGACCTCATCTCATAAATCAAACACCTGCGATTCAGCAACTACCTGCTAATGCACTCGCATTCACGAAAAGTAGCCTCATTAACAAGTTTGGGTGAGTAAGGGCAAAACACACAAGATATAGTACCTGGTGAATGCGATTTCGCTTCTTTATAGCAGAAATAAACTGCTGCAGAAAAAGTTAGGTGCCATGCAAAATGTAATGTATAACTACATTACTCATCACAAATGTATTGGAGTAAAAAGTACATTTACTTACTCATAAAGGTAGTCAAGTAGAGAGTAAAAGTTGCTAATATATTTGATACTCAGTAAAACTACAAAGTAGCCAAAAAGATACTTAAGTACAGTAACTAATTACATTTACTCAAATACTTTACACCACTGTTGTTTGTTGAACTGTTGTATAAAATAAATATCACATTTGCAATCGTGTGGATATTCGGTAATAATTGCATTCTTGCTCCTATATTATCAACATTAAAAACAAGAACTTGCACAGGGTATGTTTTTGTATCGAAGAGAGTTTGAGTCTTCAATCGATCTCTATGCACAGTATGTGTCTATGTTTGTCATGCTAGTAAGTGCTAAAACCCCACTTTTACAGAGGTACATTGTCGAGAATGGCAGGAATGTAGCACGATTTGCTAAGGCAGCATACTCTGCACGCAACCTATCATATGCACGCTGCTTGTATGAATGCAGTCAGTTTTGACGGCAAAAGATAAGGTCATTTGATTGGATGTCATGTACTTGACCTTTTACGGCACTACCATTTTCCTGTTTTTACATTAGAGGTGGCATTTTGCCTGTTAGAAATACATGCTCAGTTTTAATGTTATTTTAAGGTGGGGCAGAATTAAATGAATGGCAAAACTCAGCATTTCGTTTGCGTACCCCCTCTGTCACCTCACGTACCCCCAGGGGTAAGCATACCCCAGTTTGGGAACCACTGCCATAGATCATACCCACACAGTCTATGACATTGAATACTGATCCCCAGTATCACATGACGTCAAGAGTACGCTTCCTCTCACAGGTGCTGCTGAGCTCTTTCCCTCAGATTAGTTCAGAACCCTCAGGTGCGACCTCACTATGACAACGGTGGAGGTGATGGAGGAGAGGTTATCCATTATTGGCTCAGCATTACTAAAACACAACCAAAGGTGTCCTAGCAGATGGCCGTTATTTGAAAGTAGGATCTCAGCCATGGAATGCATCATTTGAGTGCTCGGGACACAGCGTTTAAAAGGATGATGTTTACCCCCTGCTCTGACCTGATGCATAATGCACAGAATGGATGTGGTGCTGAAAAGCATGCATAATGTTTTTCTCTTTGATTACATGAAATTTAATGCATAAATATGCACTACCGATCAAAAGTGTGGGGTTGGTAAATTTTTTTTAATGTTCTTGAAAGGCTGCATTTATTTAACAGTATGTGCACTTTCAATATACTTACAATGTACTTACCCACAAAAGTACTGAGTAATGTAAGGTAACTACATGTGTTAAGTTAAGGTTTAGGGGTAGGTTCAGGGTTAATACCTAGTTAGTACCTAATTACCAGCTAGTGCCATTGCTACAATAAATACATAGTATGTTCATGTGAAACAGTACTGTAAAATAAAGTGCTACCGACAGTAATATTGTAAATAAATAATATTAAAATTTAAAATGCTATTTTAATACATTTAATATATTTATTCCTGTGATGGCAAAGCTAAAGACTAAAGGAATGACTGTTAAAACAGTCAGTGTCACATGAACCTTCAAAAATCATTCTATAATGCTGATTTGGTTAAACATTTCTTATCAATGCTGAAAACAGTTGTGCTGCTTGATATTTTTATGGAAACCGTGATATTTTTTTCATGATTCTTTCATGAATAGAACTTTCAAAAGAACAGCATTTATTAAAAAAAGAAATCTTTTGTAACATTATAAATGTCATTACTGTCACTTTTGATTAATCTAATGCATCCTTGCTGAATAAAAGTATCAGTTTCTTAAAATAAATAAATAAACCCCAAACTAAACTGGTAGAGTACATTGGATCATATTTCAAATGTGAAATAAACCTAATATAGCTATTTGTAAGTAAATGAAGGCATAGTTTATGTCTCTTTAAAACAAGACATGCACATTTGAATTTGCTTGCTATGGTGAGTACAAATTGTTTTAGTCATTGATTTCATTTGGGAATTCATCTAAAACAAGCTCTGTTAGGCAGATATAGGCCTGGATCCTCTTTCATAACATCTTGGTTGAGAGTCAAAATCATAATTGCACCACTGAAAGTCTCACATTAATTTGTTTTCATATGCGAGTTTTGGTTTCAAAAGCGGCCGCTCTTTTAGGTCTGTTTGTTTGCTCATTGTTCACTTCTGGCTCTTTGCATTTGCATTATTCTCAAATGAGGGCTCTGCCTCAGCTGCATAACAGGTGTGTTGAATTACTTTGCGCTGAGTATCAAGCCTTCCGTATATTATGATAACCGTATATTATGATAACCAAGACAGATATATGTTTCTTACTTTTCAAAGAGAGTGGATTCGTCTCTTGAAGTTGTTGGATTTACTGTGGATTTCTTTGCTTTGCCAAGGTCTCCCATTAGTGGTGGAAATAGAAATGTTTTGGGGCATATTTGGAGATTTGAAGAGCTTCTGTGCAGACCTAAACAAGCAGGATCACTTGTATACTGCTTTACAACAGGGGCAGGCGCTGGGCCAAATGCAACAGCACGAATGCAGTGGACCATACAATACGTTCGCTGAAGGCATTCTCTGTAAATATTCATGCCAAATGTGTGTTTCGAGGAGACTGAAAGATGAGTGAATCCCTCTATATCCATCTGTGTAACAAAAGGAAGGGAAGGATGGAGAGAAGATGCCAGACAGATGGATTTAATTAAGAGCAGCTCTGCACAAATGCTGAGCTCAATCATGTCAGATTGTGAGACTGATGAAAGTCCAAATGGCTCCATAATCAGAACTCATAGTTAAGTTCTTTGTAGTCAGACGTTTCTTTCACTTCTAGATGTAGTTTATAGTAATGAACATGACTTTCATGGCTGCCTATGGGGGAGTTGGGAAGAAGTCCTCAAATCAAATATTCACTGTCATGCATAGTAGCCTAATCAGTGAAATTTGCATTAGCAGAATCACACTGATGGCATTTTTCTGTTTGGCTTGTATATGATTTATCATGTGATTTAAAAGATTTAGATGAAAGGCTTCAGTCCCAAATGCTGAACCTACCTGGCCTAATTTTCTTTGGCAGAACGAATATAGATTAAAATCACATGAATGTCGAGTGCAAATTGCCAGTAGACAGTGAATATAATCTAGCAATCAACAATTGTATCTTGTTTGCTTTTCATATCATAATTTCCCACCTCATTAACTACTCAATGTGATCTTAACTGTTGAACTTTGGCAGGCTATAGAGGATGGCAACCTGGAGGAAATCGAGGAGGAAATACGGCTGAAGAGGCGCAAGCGTAGGAGACATGCGGACAAAGACATGAGGCGCGAGGATGGAGACAAGGCAAAGAAAAGGAGAGGACGCCCTCCAGCAGAGAAACTCTCCCCAAACCCACCCAAACTCACGAAACAGATGAATGCTATTGTCGATACAGTCATCAATTACAGAGACGCGTAAGTGCTGTTGAACTTCCATGAATGGCTCATTGTGCCAGCCCATTCCTCACCTCACTTTATTGTAACAGGTGACTCTTTGAATTGGCTCTCCTTAATCACAGTTTGATTGTCTGTTCATTTGTAGTAAAGGTGACCTGGACTAAATGGAATGTCAATTTTTTAACATTGAACTCTCAGTGGTTTTGTACTGAACATGCTGTTCTCAACATTTCAGCTTTTCCAGGAATTTGCAGTGCAGAGATAGATAAATAGTGTGTTGACAGGCATTGTTACTGTGTCCAGGACTATACATGTTGAATGATTCTTGATTGGGGTTACAACCAGAAGTAATTTAAGGTGAAGTAATGTCAGGGAGAATGAGAGGCTTTGTAAAAACGTTTTAATAAATGTAATATATTTATTCCTGTGATGGCAAAGCTAAAGACTAAAGGAATGACTGTTAAAACAGTCAGTGTCACATGAACCTTCAAAAATCATTCTATATAACTTTTAAACCATTCAAGCGCAACAAGACACAAAAGAGAATTCAGTGCAGAACACCTGTCTGTTTGACACACACACGACTCGTGCGCATAGAAAGCCGCTTCAGACAGCGTGCCAGTACTGCATTGAGTTCTCTTTCACGCTTGAACGGACAAAAACACAAAAATTATGCCAAAATGTTGATTTTCCTCATAAGCACAGTCTTACATGAGTTAAATAAAGTCTTAAATGAACGTAAAGAGTTGTAAGAAAATGGGATGCGTGTCAGATCCGCGTCATGTGCTGCAGGTCTTAAAGTGACAGCAGCCTAATAAACCTGCTGCTGTCTGTCATTAATGTTAATCAAAGAACAAAAGACAAAGAGAAAATCACTCACTGCTCTTGACTGAATAACTTTTGCAGCTTTAATAAGGACTAATCTATATTTAATTATTATTTATGCAGTGAAGACTGTGAAGTGTTTGATAACTTTATTCATTTTTTGTGTATTTTCTTACCTGTTATAACTACCTGAAAATCTTAAAGCACTGTTTACAAGGTTACATGGGTCAAAATAAATAAATAAAAATAAAATGTGCAATTTTTGGTGCATTTTAGCAGGGCAGGTAAAAATCTGAATAGAAAAAATCCTTAGCACTGAGCCCTGATATATTAAAGGCAGGGGTAAATGTGACATTTATAACAATGGGTTTTTTGTAAAGATTGTTTTTAAGTTCACTTAAATGAAAAGTTGTTATATTTTTTAAAGCCTAATAAATGTTAAAATTGGTAAATGCTTTCAATTATACTGTAATGTTGAATTTCTATAATTAATGACTAAAATTGAGAGAAAAATTTCATAGAGACATCAGTAGTAGTATTGGTATCGGTGATACTGGCCTTCATTTATAAACAGATGCCATTAAACAAATATTTAAAATATACTGTGTTTATGTTGTTTCTACGTTAATTTGGACACATGAAATTATGTAATTTATATAATATATAATATAAAAATATATATTAAAAACTTTAATGTTAGGTGCGATTAATCACATTTAATTACAGAAAAATGTCAGATTAATTAGTTAACTTTTATTTTACAGCACTAAAAATATATATAGAAAATATATTTTAAAATGTAATTTATTCCTGTGATGGTAAAGCTGAATTTTTAGCAGCCATTACTCCAGTCTTCAGTGTCTCACCATGACATATGCTGATTTGGTGCTCTTCTTCTTATTATTCTAAATGTTGAAAACAGTTGTGCTGCTTGATACAAACAGTAGCCGCATTTCCATTACCCTTCAAAATGCGCAAATTGAAATTGCGAATTGAAAATACGCCCAATGGAAACGCGCCAATTTCGCAAAAACGCCCATGTAAGTTTTTACGCTTGCATGAGGTGGTTTTTCAGGCAATTCGAAAAAGGAAATTTTCGCAAAACTGCAATGGAAACTGTTGTTTCGCATTTACAGGTCACCTGGCGTACGTAAAAGTCGATCATTCTTTACAGATGACGGTATGTTTGGACAGAAGACAAGACAGAGTTCTTTATTAAACTCATAAAAGACAAGAGAATTACAGCAATACTGGATTCTAAACAACAAAGAAATGCCACAAATGATTAAGAGCCTGAAGAAGATATGAGGGAGAAACACCCACAAACACCTCATACGTGGCCGCTCCCAAAGGGGCTTTCCTTGCCATTAATGCTTGGATAACACGCCTACGTCTCCTTCCATTAATAATAACGGCCAGTGCGGTGGCTGGGATATACATAAACCCAACATACGTGGCATAATTTTTGGAATGACTTATCGCGAGAGGAAAAAAATAAGTTTTAGTCATATAACATCGGTTAATGGAAGCGCTGTCATTACGCAATAGTTTTTTATCGACATTTAGAAAATATCACAAACGTTTTGCGCAAATCTGCAATGGAAACGTGGCTACTGATACATTTTTTTCCAGAATTTTTTGATGAAGAGAAAATTCAAAAGAACAGCATTTATTTGAAATAGAAATATTTTGTAATATTATAAATATCTTTGCTGTCACTTTTGATCAATTTAATGGGCCCTTGCTGAATAAAAGTAATAATTTCTTTAAAAATAAAATTCTTCCCAAACTTTTGAACAGTATGTCAGTGCATTTGTGTGCAATAGCAGTATCGTTTTAGAACATATGGTAGGGTCCAATTCTAACTATTAACTAGTTGCTTATTAGCGTGCATATTACTAGGATATTGGCTGTTTATTACTAATAAAGCACATATTAATGCCTTATTCTAAATGACCATATTAAACATCCCTTAATCCTACCCAATACCTAAACTTAACAACTACCTTACTAACTATTAATAAGCAATAATTAGGAGTTTATTGAAGCAAAAGTCGTAGTTAATTGTTAGTTAATAGTGATAATTGGTTCTAATCTAAAGTGTGACATAGTATATACATATATTTTCATTAAACTAAAATTATATTATATATGTGAAAATGTATTTTTGCATTAATGATGATAATGCAAAAATTATGATTTTCATATGATTTAAGGGAATCATAAAATATATATTAAAATTTCAGACAAATTATAATACATAGTGTAAAATTATTGTACCATTACTCTGGTCATGATTATATGTCAGGTTCTCCCAGTTAGCAAAGACGTCATGCATTAGACTCTGTCAGCACGACTGAAGAATGGCCAATGTTCTTGTTGTCATGTTGTACTTTAACACACTGTCACAGTGTTTCCAGTGACTGTACACATTGTTTACAGTGAAACGCTCCCATGCCTGAATATATCAAGTCCACATCTATTTTTACAAGCCAAGGGTGTATGCATCATTTCTGGCATGCATGGGTGCTCACCTGTGTCAGGGATGTGACATGATTTGCAGCTCTAGCTAGTTCTTCCTCTCTGCTCAGATGATTAGCTGAACACATTTGCGATGAAATTGATTAATTGGCAATTAATAAGCTTAATTTGATTATTTTGTTCTGGTAAATAATGTAGTCTGAATGTCACACTCGTAATGTAGTGGATGTTGGGTAATGGTATATTGACCATCATTCCCCTCTGAGAATTTCAAACCAGCTTCAGAGTGACAGTTTGATTTCAGTTGAGGGAAGGACATGGGCTTGATGTGTCACCCAATTAAGCTGCAATCCCACAGATTGAAGGATAGCACTGATCATATGCTGGGTTTCTCTCTTGGTGGTTCCCATGACAACCTTCTAGTTAACAGCACATATCAGTTGTGGAATAATAATTTTGCTGTCTGGACATGGCAGTAATTTTACATGATAGACAAATCGCTCTAATCTAGCCCATATTTAAACCAAGACATCTAGAAATGTCACTTTAGTAGTAGTTAAGCGTCTTAGAAACAGACGTCCTTGGCAGTTATTTCAAATATATGACTCTGTGGAATTTAATGAGTCACGTAATGTGAAAACTGTGTACAGCTGCATTTGTTCTTAGATGACAAAAACCCCAGTCTCAGTGCCACACTTTCATGACTACTCCCAAACAACAGAGCATAAAATGCTTTCAGATGGGATTTTGAAATTGAAAAGCCTTGAAAATTGTCAAAATGACTGGTTTCAAACAGGTTTCCGGAATAGAAGATTTAGGCCATTGATTGGCCAGACAAAAAAAACATAAGCCATTAGTTGAGCACAGAGCCAGTAAGTTGTTGGCTTTTTTTTTTTTCTTCTTTTTTTTTTCATTTTTCTGTGTTGGTAGATTTTGTATATTTAATTGTGTATGATAATTTCCTCTATTTTACTTTTAGATTACCTTGCTGTCATGTAATGTCTACTTAAATTAATCTTTTAAAACACTAATAATTTAATAACCCTGTTAAAAGTACTCTAGTAGATCTCAGACCTTCAGACTGTAATGTTATGATGCCTAAATTCTCTTGTAGCTTTTAAAACTTTTTTTTTAGGCAAAATAGTATAAATTGTATACATTTTAATATCGGAAAACATGAACAAATCAGATAACATTTATTATCGGTGTCAGATTTGAATATTGGTACATCCCACCCAGATCACTTGCTTGTAGTTTTCTTTGCATATTAAGCCAGGATAGGATCAATAGTAAAAATAATTGCACACCTTAATTTTAACTAGTCCTATAATCACATTTTGTAGAATTTCTCCAAATAATTTTGCTACTCAACGAATGAATTTTCTTTTTTTTTAATTGCTGCATGTCATTCATAATAATGACATATCTGGCATTTTGATCCATTTGAAATTGTTGACATGTTGAGCTGCCAATTTAGAAATGCTAAACTAAGCTAAATGCTGAGTTCGTAATGAGCAGAATTCATCCTTGAGCTTCGTTGAAAGCTGTTTGGTATTGTGCTGCAGTCTGAGCCCCGAGACTAACACGAAACATGCATCTGCAGCAAAAACTATAAATTGAGGTCTGTATGAAGGTCGACACTATAATTGCACCAATTTGAGCCCTGATTTAATCACTGAATGTGTAATGAATAATCTGCGCTGTGTCATAAATATTTAGAGCAACTGTAACAGACAGATATGAGCTGAAGACAGTGTAAACAAAACTTCTTGTTGCCAGTATTTCTCAAGAAAATATTACTCCTGCAGACCTTTATACCATTTCCTGTTGTCCTGGATTTAGACTTGTGTTTTCTCCTGTTGGCCTGGGGTGGACTTGAGGGATAATAGTCAGTAAACCACCAATATGATGATAATGAAAACCAGTTGGACATTATTTCACCAAGTTGGAAATCCGCCCAGGCTGATTGCATAGTTTATATCTCACCACGTTGTCCGAGGAAGTCAGGATAACCCTCAATCTCTGTTTCTGATCACAGATCAAGCCGACAGCTCAGCGAGGTCTTTGTGCAGTTGCCCTCCAGGAAAGAGCTCCCTGAATACTATGAACTGATAAGGAAGCCAGTGGACTTCAAGAAGATCAAGGTACGTGAGTTACAGTACGTCTTTTATTTCAGTGTGGCCCTAAAGCCTACACACATCTGAACATCACACATTATATGTTCTGCTGTGACGTATTATCGCGCGATCAGGACTGGCACACTCATTACTCCGGCCGGATGATAACAGCATTACCCTGCCATAGAGATTTGTTTTTTGTTGTAAGACAAGAGGTTTTCGTGCTTATAATGGGGCGGCCTTACTCACCTTGCGTGTTTTTTGTAATGTCAGTGGCTCTTATTTGTTGCAACTCTAAATGGCAATTTAGGTGAAGATTGTTTTGGTGTTAGAAATGCTCTTGTTTTTGCAGGAGCGTGTGCGCAGCCACAAGTACAGGAGTGTGAGCGATCTGGAGAAAGACGTCATGCTTCTTTGTCACAATGCTCAGACTTACAATCTAGAGGGCTCACAGGTGAGTGAATAAATGGATTGAACACCCTCCATGACTGTCTTAAGTATGAATTGTCTAGTAGTACCACACCACCATTTTGCAGTGATTATATGTTGCATGAATTCTATGAAGTGCTTGTCATAGATTCAAATATTAAGCATGTTATTACTGCACAAAGACTTGTATAGCCACTGATCTGTTTGTAAATGGCTATTGTGTATTGTGGTTTGTGGTTTGTCCGAATAAGTTTATTATTGCCAATTCCCAGATGTATTGAATTTATTCATCTAAAGGTTTATAAGAACTGCACATTATCTGTTACCCTTGACCACAAAACCAGTCATAAGTCGCACGGGTATATTTGTGGCAATAGCAAACAATACATTGTATGGGTCAAAATTATCGATTTTTCTTTTATGCCAAAAATCATTAGGATATTAAGTAAAGATCATGTTCCATGAAGATATTTTGGAAATGTCCTACTGTAAATATATCAAAAATGTATTATTAGTAGTAATATGCGTTGCTAATGACTTCATTTGGACAACTTTAAAAGCGATTTTTTCAATATTTAGATTTTTTTGCACCCTCAGATTCCAGATTTTCAAATAGTTGTATCTCGGCCAAATATTGTCCTATCCTAACAAACCATATATCAATGGAAAGCTTATTTATTCAGATGATGTATAAATCTCAATTTCAAAAAAACTGACCCTTATGACTGGTTTTGTGGTCCAGGGTCACATATTTCAGATCAGTTATATCTATTTCTAAAGATCTCTCAGTATTTTATGGTGGATTGTGATTACTGGATTACTTACCAGATTTTGTCTGTGTTTGAATCAAAAATCAATATTTTTAAAAAAAAATGTGAAGATGTGGGTGGCATTTGAGATGGGCTTTTATTGAAATTTTCTTTTATTACAATTATTTATTTATTTTTTTTAATTCAAGCCAAGTCAGTGAAGGTGAAAATTAAGCTGAGTAAACGGGACGAGAGATGTCAGGACAAAGGCAAGAAGAGATCGAGTCGTGGAAAGGCCAAGCCCGTGATCAAAAATCAATATTTAATCTCTTCTGAAATTAGCACAATCTGGAGATGGAGTCTAGACGTCTACAAAAATATAATCAAATCTTTCAGCCAGTTCTTAGCATCCCTTTTTATTTGAAAGGAGTGTTTCAGGTTATGCTTTTATTATTTTTACCTCACCTTGTTCCTGCTTTGTTTGTTCGGGGTGTGTTTGTTTTAAATAATAGCTCGTAATTTACCCTTTATTTTTTGCAGATCTATGAGGACTCCATTGTTCTCCAGTCAGTATTCAAGAGTGCCAGACAAAAGATTGCTAGGGAGGAGAGTGACGATGACAGCAATGATGATGACGATGATGAGGAAGAATCCGAGGAAGAATGTAAGATTTTTCATTAACAAAGGAAAGGACCAATTTACTGATACTAACGAAGCTAAAGCTCTACAAATTCTTGTACTTGCTTGAGAAGTGCAGTTTTCTTTCCTTTGTTGAAACAGGATGTTTGGGCGGCACATTTCAAAGGCCTAAACCCCTTTTTTTAAATAGCCATAAAGCCGCCTTTTCACCATCTCCGAAGTCATTTATTTCCAGTGGAGAGTAGCACGGGAGCTTTGTGTGTGCATCATATGCACATGCATAATTTTTGGATCCAATTTTAGCTGCGTTGAAATATTTAAAATCTTTACATTTAAATTGGATCGGATGTTATGTATTTTAATTAAACTATGAGCATGAGGTGAGAATTATCATTATTTTTGCACTAAAACATTAATCTTTAAACATTATTTTTGTAAAATTAGTATTTATGTTAAAAATAATTATTTTATAAAAATTACATTGTTATTTATGTTAATTAGCGATAGAAACACTTAAGCAAACGCACACCATCCGAGGTGCAGGTCAAAGAAAGCAAATCTGTATGAAGGAGATATGATCGCACACTCATTTGCAAATACTTCTATTTCACCAACATTTTTCACACACCTTGACAAAGACTTGTTGTCGAAACATTGGTAAAATAAAGTATTTGCAAGTGAGTGTGCGGTCATATCTCCTTCATACAAATTAGCCATAGAAAACCTACTATGCTTTTCTTTTAGGCATATTGGCGGTCATTTTTTTTTTTTTTTGGTATTTATTTGTGTGTTCAATATTCATTCATTTTAACATGATGAATAAGTGGAAGATAAGAACTGATTCATGGTCAGTTTGAAAGTTCCATGCGAATGCTTCTAGGGGATGAAATGCAGTACACAAATTTTGAAAATAGGGGAAAGGTGACTTAAAGGGATAGTTCAACCAAAAAGGAAAAGTACCCCATGATTTACTCACCCTCAAGCCATCCTAGGTGTATATGACATTCTTCTTTCAGACGAATACAATTGGAGTCCAAAATTTAAAGCCCAAAAAAATGCATCCATCCATTATAAAAGTAATCCACACGGCTCCGGGGGGTTATTAAAGCCCTTCTGAAGTGAATCAGTGGGTTTGTGTAAGGAAAATATCCATATTTAAAACTTTATAAAGTAAAATATCTAGCTTCCGGCGGA
The DNA here is from genome assembly GCA_039654105.1 of Coreius guichenoti. Taxonomy (NCBI): domain Eukaryota; kingdom Metazoa; phylum Chordata; class Actinopteri; order Cypriniformes; family Gobionidae; genus Coreius; species Coreius guichenoti. The sequence continues at coordinate 31,568,625 of CM077169.1, forward strand.
CTGCCTTCCGTATTCAACTTACGAAAAAAGCTTAACTGGCGCGATTATGACGTCAGACATAGCGTAAGCATTTTGAACTGCGAGATGCGTTACACTTTCTTCGTAAATTGAATACGGAAGGCGTAAAGTTTTAAATATGGATATTTTCCTTACACAAACCCATCAATTCGCTTCAGAAGGGCTTTATTAACCCCTGGAGCCGTGTGGATTACTTTTATAATGGATGGATGCACTTTTTTGGCTTCAAATTTTGGGCTGCCGTTCACTGGCATTATAATACTTGGAAGAGCCAGAACATTTTTTAATATAACTCCGATTGTATTCGTCTGAAAGAAGAATGTCATATACATCTAGGATGGCTTGAGGGTGATTAAATTATGGGATCATTTTCATTTTGGGGTGAACTATCCCTTTTAAGGCTTTAGTCACATCACAGCATGAACATGATTTCTACTTTTTGCATTGACATTCTCAATCAAGCGCATCTGATTGGACAAAAATCAGTGCAATGCAGGATGAGTCATTTGTATTTTTGAGAGAAGACTACATTTCTTGTCAAATGTCTATACTAAAAGTGAATTTTGTCAATTTTTTATCATGTACTCTAACATATTGAGGACCTCAAAGATGATAGATTAAAAGCCTTTAGAAAGATGTGGGTGGCATTTGAGATGGGCTTTTATTGAAATTCTCTTTTATTACAATTATTTATTTATTTTTTTTAATCCAAGCTAAGTCCGTGAAGGTGAAAATTAAGCTGAGTAAACGGGACGAGAGATGTCAGGACAAAGGCAAGAAGAGACCGAGTCGTGGAAAGGCCAAGCCCGTGGTCAGTGACGATGACAGCGAGGAAGAACAGGAGGAGAACGTAGGTCCATCATTCCTCTCATCAAATAGGCCTGTCATTGCTACAATCTGTTTAGCTAGTTGACATTTAGCTTAATTAGACGTCTTGTAATAAAAAACCTCAGGTGCATACATTGACATTTTGATTGAATATGCTTGAGGATATTATCTCCAAAAAAAAAAACAGGCTTGATTAGGCGCTTATGGGACGGCTAACCGCAAAGAGCTGCTGCCACTCAAAATGTAGCTCACAGACAGCCTCTAAAAACTGGACAAAGAGATTTATAGATGCTTAATCACATGTCCTTATCTTTCAACATCTAAGAGGTATTTGAGGTGTTATGCAGTTCCCTGAGGGAATCATTTATGAGAAAAAGGATATATTGTGCTCCTAAACCTGGCTTTCATTCCTCTCTTTTTATCCCATCTGCTGCAGTTCAAGAGGAAAATGTAAGTCTGTCTGTTTTTCTCGCTTTTGAAACCTCCCTTCACATGCGCTTTTTTCCATTAGTGTGATCGCTTCATGTCTGAACGTCAGTAAATCGCATAGTCTCTTCATATCAAGTCAGTGTGAATATGTGACCAAGGCCCATGAATCAGTGTGAGATTGTCTCATTATCCAGAAATAAGGGAGCACATTCAGTAACCAGTAATGAGCCTCTGCAGATCAGCGATCAGTCAGGTGTGGCGTGTGGGTGGACTTGGGTCACCAGAGCTCTAGCATGGGGCGATCTGTGTCTGCACGTGCGTGTAATGTCATTGTGTGTTTGTTTTCAGGAGCAGTCAGAGGGGAGCCAAAGCGACGATGAGTGAGGAGGAGATGAGCTGATCATCAGCATTCCTTTCACACGTTTATTTGCTTCTTTTATTGTCTTTCCTCACCCAGCTGAATTACTCTGTGCTTCACCTGAGGCTTCCAATAGGATTTATTGTTTCTATTCTTTTTTTTGTTTTATTTTATTTTATGTTTGTCTTGCGCTATTGTCCCACACTTTTTGGCTGTTTTTTGCACCTTCAATAGCTTACAGTTATTTTCCTACATGCAGTGAGGTATTTTAGAGATCATTTCTGTATGCTTGTACATAATTTACATTTATGCAATGTTTAAAAAAAAAAATCTGAATTTCATCAAAGAACGTCATTATAAGCTATTCAAACCTTTTTTTTTTTTAAACCTTACCCTTGGTTAAACCAGTTGTTTCAAATTTATGAAGCATATAAAAAAAGTGTTACTTAAAGTGAAGTCCTCATAGTATTTCATATCATTTAGATTAGATCCTATAATATAGTGACTTCTATATTGTATTGCATGCAGCACAAAAGCCAGCAGAGATTACAAATGTGTTTGAGATGGGAGCATTAATCAGCCCTGTACCGTTTCAGTGGTATGTGATATACGAATTTGACCAGCTTTGTATCATATACATAGATGTGATGATTTTTTTTCATATTCAGTGTTTTTCATTCACTGGTGTTATACTCTGCAGTCTCACTTTCCTTAAAAAAAAAAAGATTTCTTTTTAAATTTACAGTGGAGAAGAGTGTCTCACAATATTTCATTATTTCAAAGATCATGTAGATAAGACAATCAATATATTAAAGCATATTGTATAAATATAAACCAGGTCAAATTGGCTACCTTTTTCCTCTATGGATATTTTTTTTATTTTCATTAAAAAAAACTGTGTTTTTAAGGAATAGGACATTTTTTTAAAAATTATTAATTGCTCTTATACCGTATTGGTTGAAATATGCATTTCATTTAGTTTTTTAATGAATGTTGTTGCTTCAAAATGTACTCATTAAGGCACTTGCATTATTGTTAATGAGAACTCTTTTTGATCTGTTCTCCTGCGTGCCATTGGTCGTTTCTGACATCTCTTTTGTATGTGCTTGGTAACTCCTCTAAAGTGTCATAATATTTGCTCTCCTTGCACACTGTCTTTGTGGTTGTAGCTCATAGCCCAAAGTAAACATCACCAATGATAACCCTTCTCTCATTGATCTCTGGTGTAATGTCATGCTGATTGTCTATAATTGTGACTTGATATATTTACATGTTTGCAATGCTCCTCTTCTAATCCTTGTGTATTGCAACCAGTCATGATGTGCTGGGAACATCTGCAATATCCCAAATATTACGTTTTAGATGTATATGGCGTCACCTGCTTTATTAAAATGGAAGCTTAATAACCTTAATAGTCATTTGAGATAATTACTTGTGACTTTGCAGTTGCTGTTTACCTAAAGCCACTAAGCTACAGTAATTGCAGGGCCAGTCCCCAAGCAACACTGAGATTATGTACCTTGCTAAGGGTTGAAATAATGAGACAGGATTCTTCAATTACCCCCACATGCAAGCAAACCTGTAACGTCTTGGTTTAGACATTTTCAAATTGGGGTCAAGGGGGTGCTGGGTGTCTGCAAAAACATGGGACATGGTGATGGGGAAAAAAAAATATTTAAATGCTTTTTGCGTTCTCTTGCAAAAGTTTTGCGTTCCCCCGAGAAACTTTGCATTCACTCCCAAAACCTTTTGAGTTCTTTGCAAGCGACAATGTTCTTTGCAACATTTCTCGGGGGGATGCAAAACTTGTGCGAGAGAACACAAAAGCATTGAATTATTCAGCTTTGCCAAAGGAATTAGGAATAAACTACATTTTTAAAAGACTTCTTTTAAAAAAAAATATTAACAAATCATAGACTTTTTATGGTAGCTGGCTTTATAAGAAGGGTATCCCTCACAAAGGGATCATCATTTTTCAGCATCCTTGACATCCAAAAGTTTGAAGAGATGTTTGGCTGTTAGGATACTGCCACTCCTATAGCTCAGCACGTTTAAATGTGATGTATGATATTGCACTGACTTCAAGAACACATCTGGCCAATTGAACATCCTTATATTTAGCCACCAAAAATGACACACTCCACCTTTAAAGTTAATCTCAATCAAGTGTCCTACCTCATATGAGCACTGAGGGGCAGTGCAGAGGTCCCTCCTAGGTTTACCATGGTTCTTTTTTCCTCCGAGATCAAAAACAGCTTTTCTTTCAGAGCTCCAGCCATTTAAATGGAGTTCTAAGTTGATTCAGTCCAAGAGTACAGTCCATTTCTGCCCTGTTTGTCTTCCACTTTGAAGTGGCAAGCTGTTTAGATAACGGTAAGCCTCAGAAGATAGAGATAAATTGGACAGTAATCCTTGTCTCTGTGCCAGGGATGTCAAATGGAAATAGTCAGGTGCCAATGCAATCCCTGCTATTCCTCTGTAGCCTTTGTGAGCTCTTTTCCGATCATCCGAGTGACCGATGTGGTGATAACCAAGGCCGTTTCTCAAACAATCTCTCTCAGAAGTGCGTAGAAATTAGTCATGTATGACTGAATGAAAGGACCAGGTGCTCGCTATTATTAGACGTTCTGCTGCTGATCACGCTTTATATCACATATGTAGGGTCTCGGGCCTATGAATAGCCAAAATGCGTCACTTAAAAGGGCTAGGAGAGAATGCATTGATCCCTCTGGCATTCCAGAGTTCGTGATCGGTTAACTGCATGACTGAGGAAATGAAATGAATTAAACATTACGCCGTATATATCTGCTTCACCATAATCTGACCGCTGAACCAGCGTTTATGTAACTTGACTGCCGCATTTCCACCATTGGGGAGCAAGATCAAAGCTTGTGGTCAGCGAAATTTCCATCGAACATTCATGAAATGCAGCACTCGTATTGAATGAACTTTATCGACTTTTTTTTACCAGAGGCAGATTAAGGCGAACCTGAGATTAAAAAGTGCTTTATAGAGGAATCTATAGTGTAATTTATTCCATGATTAGGCCTTATCTGGCTCTGTTGCATCTAATTTGCCTAGATAACAGTCTTAGATAGCAATAGCTCTGTTCAATATTATCTAAAAGGAGATTGTTTAAAAAAAAAAAATGAATAGAATAAGGAAAACTCAAACTCAGTCATGTAGGAAAATTGGCACATTTGAATGAGATAAAACCGCTCTAGGGGACCTGCCTAAATCTACTGCCTTTTTACTCTCCCTTGTGTGTGAAACTGGCAGAAAGGTGCTTTATTCAGATGTGTCCGAACCAGCATAGACAATGAGATAATGGTTAAACCATCACATCTTCGTTCACAGGCTGCCATACAAAGGAACGCTTGAAGTGGCTTATTTGAAGGATTGCATATCAACTTTGAGCTGTCTGTTCAGTCCTTCTCTGTCTGAACAGTTAACCCGTATGGTGTGCACATGCTAATGTATGGTAATGTAATGTATGCAGGATTTCCTGTTTTCAAGGTGTGAAAATTGTACACCCAGACATGTTTATGAGGTGTGTCACTGGATTATTCTATAGATCCTTGTTACCTTGCTATAGATCCTCTGCTACTCTGGAAATCCCTGTACCATCATGAGTAGGAACTATCATGAGTAAAAATGGTTCCCTTTCAGTCGGTCACGTTCGACGTACGTCGGAACTGACCGACGAATTGGGATCTATTTTCAGAGACCAATCTACTTCGAGCGTTATAAACGAGCCAATGAATATTGGCATGCGGTTGACGCATTCCACGATCCGCCCCGCATCGCGGGTATAAATACGGAAGTGGAAGTACCGCATATCGCTTTCAACTTCGGAGCCGAACAGTACCTTTGTGTGTGTTCCTACGAAGAGTGTTTCTAAGTGAGTCTCGTGAAGAGGATTGCTCCAGTTCCGGTGTCGGTGTGACGGTGCCCTACAGTGGTGGTCGCGAGGAAGAAACAAACAGCTGTTTTCACAGCTCGCTGGGCGTTTTTTCCTGTGAGTGCTCTCAGCGGGCTTGCACCCTTGAACCGCTGTGAGCCGCGGTCATTTCCCCTGTGTGCCTCGGCACTGATCGGAGCGGTTTTTTCCTTTTCTAAAAGAGCAACTTGGTTTGACCCTGCATCTTTTTCAAGATGTCATTCAAGCCGTGTGTTTCTGGATGCCGTCGTTATCTGTCCCCAGTTGACGGACACGATCGCTGTCTCACGTGTGTGCGTTCAGCACGCTGAGGCGGCTTTCGTGGATGACTCATGTTCCCATTGCGGGAACATGACCATCGCAGTATTACGGTCTAGACTCGAATACCTCAGACGGGGTGGAGTCCCATTGCGCATCCCCCGATCTAGTGGTCCTCCCGCTGCAAAGCAGAGGGCTGCTACTTTGGCTGATGCCTTTGGTGGAGACCTGAGGGTTACTGTGAGGGCACTCCCGCCGGCTCAACAGGCTCCTCGGGCCCCTCCCCCCTCCGCTGCGCCGGTGGAGCTTCCGGAAGAGCAGCCTGGTCCTTCCCGCGGGGGACCGGCTGTTACTTTCGGGGCTCCGGCTGAGGACATGGTTTCGATAGCTGCATCGGGGGACGAGCTAATGGACTCCGGAGATGAGGATTCGGCTGCGCTACCCCCTTCCGGTGTGGTAGCGTTGCCCGAGTCCGATCCGGAGCTCACGGCTATGCTTTCCCGGGCCGCCACGAGTGTCTGGCTCGAGTGGAACCCTCCACCGTGTCCCGAACCCTCGCGGCTGGACGATTGGTATCTCGGGACGGCCCGTGCTGGTTCTCAGCGCCCCGCCCCAGTTCCTTTCTTTCCGGAAGTGCATCAGGAGCTCACGAAGTCGTGGATAGCGCCTTACAACGCTAGAAACCGATCGACTGACTCTTCTGTCCTCACTACCCTCGATGGTGGCGCAGCTAAGGGTTACGTGGAGATCCCCCCAGTAGAGCGGTCAGTAGCGATGCAGCTGTGTCCGAAGACCGCTACCTTGCCGAAGTCTTGCGGGGAAATCCGCGTCTCCCCTCCCGGGTGTGTAAGTTCTCGTCCGGACTAACGGGCAAGGCTTACACAGCCTGTGGAGAAGCTGCATCATCTTTGCATGCCATGGCGCTCCTGCAGGTCTACCAGGCCAAAGCGTTCAAGGAACTGCACGAGGGTAGTTCCGACCAAGTGGTTATGCAGGAACTGCGTACCGCGACGGACCTCGCCCTCCAGGCGACGAAAGTCACCGCACGCTCCCTGGGTCGGGCAATGTCCACACTGGTGGTCCAGGAGCGCCACCTGTGGCTGAACCTGGCGGATATGCGTGAGACCGACAAGGTGCGGTTCCTCAACGCCCCTGTCTGCCAGGCCGGCCTCTTCGGCAACGCCATCGAGAGCTTCGCCCAGCAGTTCTCGGTGGCCCAGAAGCAGACGGAGGCGATCAAGAACATTCTGCCCCGGCGACCTGCTGCTGCCTCCACCCAGTCGCCGGCTGCAGCACCTCCGTCTGCTCGTCGCCGAGGGCGTCCCCCTGCGTCCGCCTCCGCCCCTGCTAAGCCCAAGCAGCAGCCTCCACCTGGGAAGCAGGGTGCCGGGCGTAGGGGTGCTGCCCAACCCGTCCAGGGTCCCGCGAAGTCCGCCGGCAAGCGCAAGGGCAAGCGGCCCTGAGACGTGCAGCCCAGGGAGAAGAGGAGCTGCTCCAGGGGAGGAGGGGTGCCTCCCTCCCTGGGCCCCAAGAGGGCCAGTTTGGCAGTGTGCGACGCCCCCGGGCCTTGCCACTCCTTTCCTCCCCTCTCCCCTTCGCCAGGGGGCAGCAGTGTGGGCACCGAGGACGCCCCCGGGCCTCCTCACCCACACTCTGCCCCACCTTGGAGTACTCAGACAACACTCCGGGCCGCGCGGCTCCGGGCCTCCCGAGTCGGGTCTGCGTACTCCACTTCGCTGCCCCACCCCGGGTACGTCTGTGGTGCCGTTGGTCCCGCTTGTTCGGTCTCTGGGGGCCTGGCTAGGTCTCCCCAGGCCGTCTCACTGGCTCATCCGTACCATCAGACTCGGCTACGCGATTCAGTTCGCGTGCCGGCCGCCCAAGTACAGGGGCATCCTCTTCACCACCGTGCGGAGCAGCGATGCCCATGTCTTGCGGTCGGAGATCGATGTCCTGCTGGCGAAGGATGCGATTGAGCCGGTTCCTCCTGCCGATATGAGGTCGGGGTTCTACAGCCCCTACTTCATTGTACCCAAGAAAGGTGGTGGGTTAAGACCGATCTTGGACCTGCGCATTCTGAATGCACTGCACAAGCTCCCGTTCAAAATGTTAGCGCAGAAACGCATTTTCGAATGCATCCGTCCCCGAGATTGGTTCGCAGCGATCAACCTGAAGGACGCGTACTTTCATGTCTCCATTCTCCCTCGACACAGACCGTTCCTACGCTTTGCGTTCGAGGGGAGGGCATATCAGTACAAAGTCTTGCCCTTCGGGCTGTCCCTGTCGCCTCGCGTCTTCACGAAAGTCGCGGAGGCAGCCATTGTTCCGCTCAGAGAATGCGGCATTCGCATTCTCAACTATCTCGACGACTGGCTCATATTGGCCCAGTCCCGGGATCAGTTGTGTGAACACAGGGACCTGGTGCTCCGTCACCTCAGCCTGTTGGGCCTTCGGGTCAACCGAGAGAAGAGCAAACTCTGTCCCACACAGAGGATCTCTTATCTCGGTATGGAGCTGGATTCGGTCAACCGGACGGCGCGCCTCACAGAGGAGCGAGTCCGGTCAGTGTTGAACTGCTTGAATACGTTCAAAGGCAGGACAGCGGTCCCACTGAAATTTTTTCAGAGGCTCCTGGGGCATATGGCATCTGCAGCCACGGTAATGCCGCTCGGATTGCTTCATATGAGATCGCTTCAACGCTGACTTCACGACCGAGTCCCGAGATGGGTGTGGCAGAGCGGCAAGTACCGGGTCTCAGTTACTCCTTACTGTCGCCAAAACTTCAACCCCTGGGCGGACCCTTCGTTTCTACGTGCGGGAGTGTCCTTAGAACAGGTGTCTAGGCATGCTGTGGTCTTCACGGATGCCTCATCCACGGGCTGGGGGGCCACGTACAACGGGCACACAGTTTCGGGTCTGTGGACGGGGCCCCAACTACGTTGGCACATCAGTTGCCTAGAGTTATTGGCAGTACGTCTCGCCCTGGGTCGCCTCAAAAAGCCGCTACAGGGCAAGCACATGCTGGTCCGTATGGACAGCACTGCGGCCGTTGCGTACATCAACCGTCAGGGTGGTCTACGCTCCCGTTGCATGCTCCAACTCGCCCGCCATCTCCTCCTGTGGAGTCAGAAGCGTCTGAGGTTGCACAGCGTCTGAGCCTTCTCGCACAGACACTGTGCAAGGTCAGGGAGGACGAGGAGCAGGTCTTGTTAGTTGCGCCCTACTGGCCCAACCGGACCTGGTTCTCCAAACTCACACTCCTCGCAACAGCCCCTCCCTGGCCGATCCCCCTGAGGAAGGACCTGCTTTCTCAGGGGCGGGGCACTCTATGGCACCCGCGTCCAGACCTCTGGAAACTCCATGTCTGGTCCCTGGACGGGACGCGGAGATTCTAGGTGGCCTGCCACAAGCTGTGGTAGACACCATCACTTCTGCTAGAGCCCCCTCTACGAGGCGCCTCTATGCGCTGAAGTGGAACCTGTTCGTTGAGTGGTGTTCTTCCCGCCGGGAAGACCCCCGAAGGTGTTCGATTAATGTCGTGCTTTCTTTCCTGCAGGATGGGCTGGAGCGAAGGCTGTCTCCCTCCACCCTCAAAGTGTACGTCGCCGCAATAGCGGCGTATCACGATGCAGTGGAAAGTAAGTCCTTAGGGAAGCACGACTTAATCGTCAGGTTCCTCAGAGGTGCGAGTAGACTGAATCCTCCTCGTTCAACCTCGGTACCCTCTTGGGACCTAGCCCTAGTGCTAAGAGCACTTCAGGGTCCTCCCTTTGAGCCTTTACAGTCTGCAGAGTTAAACATCCTGTCCATGAAGACAGTGCTCCTGACTGCATTGGCCTCCATCAAGAGGGTAGGGGACCTGCATGCACTCTCGGTCAACGAATCGTGCCTAGAATTCGGGCCGGCCAACTCTCACGTTGTCCTGAGACCCCGGCCTGGATACGTGCCCAAGGTTCCTAACACTTCCTTCCGGGATCAGGTGGTGAACCTGCAAGCGCTGCCTTCGGAGGAGGCAGACCCAGCCCTAGCTTTGCTCTGTCCCGTCCGCGCCCTCCGCGCCTACGTGGACCGAACTCAAAGCTTTAGAACCTCAGAGCAGCTCTTCGTCTGTTACGGAGGCCAGCAGAAGGGAAAGGCTGTCTCCAAGCAGAGGTTAGCCCACTGGATAGTGGATGCTATCGTCTTGGCTTACCAGTCCCAAGACGTGCCTTGCCCGTTCGGGATGCGAGCGCACTCCACAAAGAGTGTAGCTTCCTCCTGGGCGTTGGCTCAAGGCGCCTCGCTGACAGATATATGTAGAGCTGCGGGCTGGGCGACACCTAACACGTTCGCTAGATTCTATAGCCTCCGTGTAGAGCCGGTATCTTCCCGCATCCTCGCCCCCAGTGGCCAGTAGCGCTAGTGTCGGCTTGCAACGCCACTCCCGCCCCCCATTATCTCCAGTTGTGTTCCCCGGAAACGGCTAACCCTGTCGAGCTCCTCCGTCACCCCTTCGGTGTCAGACGTTGCGGCAGTCTGACGCCAGGCCTGCACCCGTATGCTTGTGGAACGTGTGTAGGCTGGGTACCATATGTAGCGGTTCCCTAACGGCAACCCCATATGTCTATTCTCCACGGTACCAGCTACCCTACTTGGCTAGCCCCGTGTCTTTCCCTTGACAAAGCCCGCTCTGTCGTCTCTGGTGGTGTTCTTTCCCCCCTGGGATCAGGTTGGATCCACCCCAGAGACTGCCATATGTAGTACTACCCTGATAGGTTAGTCCTTATGTGTATTCCGCCACCTCTCCTTCCATTGAAGGACGTGGCTCCGCAGCGTACCATCTCCACGAGACGGGCACGCTTTCCCAGCGTTATCCAATAGTCATACTGAGTGGGTCTTGCAGGAACAGCAGTGACTGACCTTCCCTGCCTGGAGCCCTGACTCCCACTCCAACATAGGTGTGGTCCAGTGAGCTCAGACAGGGCCAGCTTCTCTGGCGTGTTGGTAGGGATCCCAATTCGTCGGTCAGTTCCGACGTACGTCGAACGTGACCGACTGAAAGGGAACGTCTCGGTTACGTATGTAACCCTCGTTCCCTGAAGGAGGGAACGGAGACGTACATCCCGTCGCCAGGTGCTGTGCTTCAGCTGAAGGCCAGAGTCACTTGTCTCGGCTCCTCAGTTGAAAAGCGATATGCGGTACTTCCACTTCCGTATTTATACCCGCGATGCGGGGCGGATCGTGGAATGCGTCAACCGCATGCCAATCTTCATTGGCTCGTTTATAACACTCGAAGTAGATTGGTCTCTGAAAATAGATACTAATTCGTCGGTCAGTTCCGACGTACGTCTCCGTTCCCTCCTTCAGGGAACGAGGGTTACATACGTAACCGAGACGATATTTGCCATTTTTGTTTGATTGTAGGGATGCAAGAGCTCCATGATGTGCTGTAGAGAAAATGCTAAAACTAAAATGTGTTTTGCCTATTCTGTACATCGTATATGGACTTTAAAAATCATGCATTATAATGACCCAGATGTTCATAAAATAAATCTCTTTTTTTAAATTAATACTTAATGACACTGTACATATAATGAGTGCATATTAAAGATTTCTGTAGTCAATAACGTACAATAAATGTTCACTGGAGCATTCGATCATAAATGAAATAATATCCTGGTTGTTTTTTTAAGGTTCTGTGAATTCAAACGTTTATTGATTCACATGATCTTTTGTGTTTTGTGTAGAAGCGGACAGTGTAAATAATGAGCGACATTCTCAGTAAACAGGTTTTGATCAATCATTTAAAAGAACCACTGAGATACAGACCTGTTTAAAGGGATAATTCACCCAAAAATTCAAATTCAAATTACTCACCCTAAGCCATCCTTGGTGTATATGACTTTCTTCTTTCAGACGAATACAATCGGAGATATTTTAAATAATGTCCTGGCTTTATAATGGCAGTGAATAGAGGATGATATTTTGAAGCCCAAAAAAGCACATCCATCCATCATAAAAGTAATCCACACGGCTCCAGTGGGTTAATAAAGGCCTTCTGAAGCGAATCAATGCATTTGTGAAAGAAAAATATCAATATTTCAAACTTTATAAACTACAATAACTAGCTTCCGACAGACGGGCGTACGCATCGATTTACGGTGAAAGAGTAACCCCTGACCTGACGTATGACGTATTGATGAACACGGAAGTACAGAGGATAGAGCAAAGCAAAACACCGGTCACGAATTAGAAGTGTAAAGCGAGAATTTTTAAAGACAAATGTCAGAGGATTTCGATATAAGAGAAGAGGAGCTTGAGTTTGTTGCCCAGCCCTATTTGTTTGAACCACGAGAGGCGTCAAAGCTTACGTTCCCTTTCAGTCGGTCACGTTCGACGTACGTCGGAACTGACAGACGAATTGGGGATCATTTTCAGAGACCAATCTACTTCGAGTGTATAAAAACGAGCCAATAACGTTGGCATGCGGTCCACGCACCGCCCCGCAGTGCGGGTATAAATACGGAAGTGGAATACCGCATCCTCGCTTTCAACTTCGGAGCCGAACGGTTTGCAGTTCAAGCTGTTTCTACAAAGAGTGTTTTTGCTACGAGCCTTTGAGAAAGATCGCTCTCTTACCTGGTGCTGGCGTGACGGTGCGATTCAGCGAGTGGCCGCTGCAACGTGCACTGTTCCTGTGTTGGTTGGCTGGGCGTTTCCGTTTGTTGAGTGCTCACACGCGGGCTTGCACTATCGGACCGCTGTGAGCCGCGGCCATCTCCCTGAGTGCCTCAGCATTTCCAAAAGAGCATTTCCCTTCCTAAAAGAGCAACACGGTTTGACCCTGCGGGCCCCTCCCCACTCCGCTGCGCCGGTGGAGTTTCCGGAAGAGCGGCCCGGTCCTTCTCATGGGGGGCCGGCCGGCCGTCTCTTTCAGTGCTCCAGCTGAGGATATGATCTCGATAGCTGCATCGGAGGACGAGCTAATGGGCTCTAGAGATGAGGATTCGGCTGCGTTACCCCCTTCGGGTGTGGTAGCGTTGCCCGAGTCAGATCCAGAGCTTACGGCTATGCTTTCCCGGGCCACCGTGAGTGTCGGGCTCGAGTGGAACCCTCCACCGTGTCCCGAACCCTCGCGGCTGGACGATTGGTTTCTCGGGATGGCCCGTGCTGGTTCTCAGCGCCCCGCCCCGGTACCATTCTTTCCGGAAGTGCATCAGGAGCTCACGAAGTCGTGGACGGCGCCCTATAGCGCCAGAAACCGATCTAGTGACTCCTTCATCCTCACTACCCTCGATGGTGGCGCGGCTAAGGGGTACGTGGGGATTCCCCCAGTCGAACGGTACGTGGCGATGCAACTGTGTCCCAGGGCCGCTACGGATTGGCGGGCTAACCCACGTCTCCCCTCCCGGGCGTGTAAGTTCTCGTCCAACCTAACGGGCAAGGCTTACACAGCCTGTGGGGAAGCCGCGTCATCTCTGCATGCCATGGCGCTCCTGCAGGTCTACCAGGCCAAAGCGCTAAAGGATCTGCACGAGGGTAGTTCCGACCCAGGCGTGATGCAGGAACTGCGCACAGCGACGGACCTCGCCCTCCGGGCGACGAAAGTCACTGCGCGCTCCCTGGGTCGAGCGATGTCCACTCTGGTGGTCCAGGAGCGCCACCTGTGGCTGAAACTGGCAGACATGCGCAAGCCCGGCCTTTTCGGCGACGCCATCGAGAGCTTCGCCCAGCAGTTCTCGGTGGCCCAGAAGCAGACGGAGGCGATTAAAAATATCCTGCCCCGGCGACCAGCTGCTGCCTCCACCCCGTCGCCGGCTGCAGCGCCTCCGCCTGCTCGTCGCCGAGGGCGTCCCCCTGCATCTGCCTCCGCCCCTGCCAAACCCAAGCAGCAGCCTCCACCCAGGAAGCAGGGCGCCGGACGAAAGGGGCCCGCCCAACCCGCTCAGGGTCCCGCGAAGTCGGCCGGTAAACGGAAGGGTAAGCGGCCCTGAGACGGGCAGCCCAGGGGATGGATGGGTCTGCTCAGAGGGAGATGGTGTCCGCACCCCTCCCCCCCAGGAGGAGGACCGGGGGGCCAACATCACTCTGCCGCTGGCTCTTCGGAGTGCAGCGGTACCCACATTTTCAATAAAAGAGCAGTTTCCGTTGTCCCTGGGCCCCAAGAAGGCCAAGCCGGCTGTGTGCGACGCCCCCGGGCCTTGCCACTCCTGGCTCCCCCTCTTTTCGCCAGGGGGCGGTGTGAGGCTAGAGGACGCCCCCGGGCCTCTGGAGTCTGAGCTGTTTTGGGGCCCTTTAGAAGTTTTGACATGCTCTGACATTTGTGCTTTTTTCAGTTGCTTATAACACATTAATGGCAAAAGTGTAATACACTGTATTCAGCACAAACTGGGCTACCATAATATGTGAGCAACATGTACGTACATGCTTGTATTTTTGAGAGAATAATGTGTATGCTTGGTTTTTGAAAAAACAAAATTTTTTGTTTTAAAATTAAGGCCTCAAAACACACCATAGATATGTGTCCACAAGACTTTAGACTTGTTGTTGCCTGGAGTTTTTGCTTCAAACTGATGTGAGAATCATTGTTCCTGCTTATTCCCACAACACAATATATTGATTTACATTTTGTAAGACACTTTTTCTTTACAAAGGCCGTATGCAAAGAGGCGTGAATGATCATGAATAATCTGTGATTCACACCTGAGAGAACAAAAGAACCCATAATGAGCTGCATAATGAATGAGCCTCAAGTATGTGACTGAGAGCTAAGCAACAGGACAAAGGAAATATATTTTGTTGTACAAACCCGATTCCAAAAAAGTTGGGACACTGTACAAATTGTGAATAAAAAAGGAATGCAATAATTTACAAATCTCATAAACTTATATTTTATTCACAATAGAATATAGATAACATATCAAATGTTGAAAGTGAGACATTTTGAAATGTCATGCCAAATATTGGCTCATTTTGGATTTCATGAGAGCTACACATTCCAAAAAAGTTGGGACAGGAAGCAATAAGAGGCCAGAAAAGTTAAATGTACATATAAGGAACAGCTGGAGGACCAATTTGCAACTTATTAGGTCAATTGGCAACATGATTGGGTATAAAAAGAGCCTCTCAGAGTGGCAGTTTCTCTCAGAAGTCAAGATGGGCAGAGGATCACCAATTCCCCCAATGCTGCGGCGAAAAATAGTGGAGCAATATCAGAAAGGAGTTTCTCAGAGAAAAATTGCAAAGAGTTTGAAGTTATCATCATCTACAGTGCATAATATCATCCAAAGATTCATAGAATCTAGAACAATCTCTGTGCGTAAGGGTCACGGCCGGAAAACCATACTGGATGCCCGTGATCTTCGGGTCTTTAGACGGCACTGCATCACATACAGGAATGCTACTGTAATGGAAATCACAACATGGGCTCAGGAATACTTCCAGAAAACATTGTCGGTGAACACAATCCACCGTGCCATTCGCCGTTGCCGGCTAAAACTCTATAGGTCAAAAAAGAAGCCATATCTAAACATGATCCAGAAGCGCAGGCGTTTTCTCTGGGCCAAGGCTCATTTAAAATGGACTGTGGCAAAGTGGAAAACTGTTCTGTGGTCAGACGAATCAAAATTTGAAGTTCTTTTTGGAAAACTGGGACTCCATGTCATCCGGACTGAAGAGGACAAGGACAACCCAAGTTGTCATCAGCGCTCAGTTCAGAACCCTGCATCTCTGATGGTATGGGGTTGCATGAGTGCGTGTGGCATGGGCAGCTTACACATCTGGAAAGGCACCATCAATGCTGAAAGGTATATCCAAGTTCTAGAACAACATATGCTCCCATCCAGACGTCGTCTCTTTCAGGGAAGACCTTGCATTTTCCAACATGACAATGCCAGACCACATACTGCATCAATTACAACATCATGGCTGCGTAGAAGAAGGATCCGGGTACTGAAATGGCCAGCCTGCAGTCCAGATCTTTCACCCATAGAAAACATTTGGCGCATCATAAAGAGGAAGATGCGACAAAGAAGACCTAATACAGTTGAGCAACTAGAAGCCTGTATTAGACAAGAATGGGACAACATTCCTATTCCTAAACTTGAGCAACTTGTCTCCTCAGTCCCCAGACGTTTACAGACTGTTATAAAAAGAAGAGGGGATGCCACACAGTGGTAAACATGGCCTTGTCCCAACTTTTTTGAGATGTGTTGATGCCATGAAATTTAAAATCAACTTATTTTTCCTTTAAAATGATACATTTTCTCAGTTTAAAGATTTGATATGTCATCTATGTTGTATTCTGAATAAAATATTGAAATTTGAAACTTCCACATCATTGCATTCTGTTTTTATTCACAATTTGTACAGTGTCCCAACTTTTTTGGAATCGGGTTTGTAGTTTATTTAGAATGTAGTCAACAAAGGCACATTATAAAGGCCTATTATATTTTAAATTATCAAAAGATTTGACTACACTGCAAAAAATGCTCTTCTTATTTAGTATTTTTTCTTGTTTTCAGTCCAAATATCTAAAAATTCTTAAATCAAGATTCATTTACTAGATAAGTAAAATTTTCTATGGGGTAAGAAAAATAATCTTATTTCTGTTTGGGACAGACACAAGAAACAAGATTTCAATCAGAAACAAGATTATTTTTCTTACCCATTGGCAGATAATTTTGCATGTTTTAAGCAAAAACTCACTTCATTTTGATTTTACTTTCAACAAAACAAGAAAAAATATCTTATGTCATTTTACTTATCTAGTAAATGCATCTTGATTTAAGAATTTGTAGATATTTAGACTAGAAACAAGACAAAAATGCTAAGAAGAGCATTTTTGGCAGTGTACAATTTTTTTTTTTTTTTTTTATAAGTTTCATGCTAAAAAAACAGTAATATTGTGGCACTGAACACAATTCAGTATTTAGTAAATACAAATAACTTAATAATTGGTAATGATGAATGTTATAAGTAAAATATTTGGGATTTAAATGCAATGCAATTATGATTTCAAAGAGTATAGGGTGAATTCAGGTTGATTGGGACACTTTTTCCCCAGTCATTTCAATGGCAAACATTTTCTGAATCATTTGATTTTGTAAACTATCCGATACACACAATACTCAAATATAATTTCAAGCGTTGGTTCATTTATGAGACGCGCGTGCAATGCATGATCACGCCAGCGTTAAGGCTATTGTCTGCTATGCTTCTTATTAAATAAGAAGCAAATATATTAAAAACATTGATTAAAATTAAGATGCAATTTATACAAAACGAAATTCACTTTAAATAAAGGCTTTCTACAAAACAAAACTTAATGAAGTGGTCAAAATCATTTCTGACAAACTCCATGTCTTCTGATATATTGCGCATCAAATAATGTGTCCTTTATTACTCGTGCTGTTCACTTTTCACAATCAACATACACTCACCTAAAGGATTATTAGGAACACCTGTTCAATTTCTCATTAATGCAATTATCTAATCAACCAATCTCATGGCAGTTGCTTCAATGCATTTAGGGGTGTGGTCCTGGTCAAGACAATCTCCTGAACTCCAAACTGAATGTCAGAATGGGAAAGAAAGGTGATTTAAGCAATTTTGAGCGTGGCATGGTTGTTGGTGCCAGACGGGCCGGTCTGAGTATTTCACAATCTGCTCAGTTACTGGGATTTTCACGCACAACCATTTCTAGAGTTTACAAAGAATGGTGTGAAAAGGGAAAAACATCCAGTATGCGGCAGTCCTGTGGGCGAAAATGCCTTGTTGATGCTAGAGGTCAGAGGAGAATGGGCCGACTGATTCAAGCTGATAGAAGAGCAACTTTGACTGAAATAACCACTCGTTACAACCGAGGTATGCAGCAAAGCATTTGTGAAGCCACAACACGCACAACCTTGAGGCGGATGGGCTACAACAGCAGAAGACCCCACCGTGTACCACTCATCTCCACTACAAATAGGAAAAAGAGGCTACAATTTGCACGAGCTCACCAAAATTGGACAGTTGAAGGCTGGAAAAATGTTGCCTGGTCTGATGAGTCTCGATTTCTGTTGAGACATTCAGATGGTAGAGTCAGAATTTGGCGTAAACAGAATGAGAACATGGATCCATCATGCCTTGTTACCACTGTGCAGGCTGGTGGTGGTGGTGTAATGGTGTGGGGGATGTTTTCTTGGCACACTTTAGGCCCCTTAGTGCCAATTGGGCATCGTTTAAATGCCACGGCCTACCTGAGCATTGTTTCTGACCATGTCCATCCCTTTATGACCACCATGTACCCATCCTCTGATGGCTACTTCCAGCAGGATAATGCACCATGCCACAAAGCTCGAATCATTTCAAATTGGTTTCTTGAACATGACAATGAGTTCACTGTACTAAAATGGCCCCCACAGTCACCAGATCTCAACCCAATAGAGCATCTTTGGGATGTGGTGGAACGGGAGCTTCGTGCCCTGGATGTGCATCCCACAAATCTCCATCAACTGCAAGATGCTATCCTATCAATATGGGCCAACATTTCTAAAGAATGCTTTCAGCACCTTGTTGAATCAATGCCACGTAGAATTAAGGCAGTTCTGAAGGCGAAAGGGGGTCAAACACAGTATTAGTATGGTGTTCCTAATAATCCTTTAGGTGAGTGTATATTAAATTAAAAAATAACATTAGGCTATAATATTTAAACATCAATATGAAACAAAATACGTTTTACTGGTACTATATTTATAGCATCTGAGCAGACATTTGCTAATAAAAGCTGTATTGATGTGACACTAGGCTATTTTACAGTAAACACTTCATAATCTGTCCAAAACAGGCCAAAGAAATCTTGTCTAAACAGTCTTACGTCTATGACATTTTATGTTGCAACAGGATTCATATTTAAACGGTCTTTTTGCGTTTAATATTCACAGAAAACTAACAGAGTAAACTTACCTCACAATCAGCTGCTGAATCCGTTGCTCTTAGAAATAAACAGCTTTTCATGAGGTAAAGGATTATTTCCAGGATTATTCCAGGATTATTCCTCAACGCGTCTCAAAACGATGTAGCTAAAGTATAGCACTACACTTGATGTGTTTATTTGAGTTGATGTGGGCGTTGACTGCGCTCTCTCATGGATCGGTCAGTATTTGAATCTCAAAAGAACGCGCGCTCCGTGGGCGTGGCGTATTAGCGGCTAATGAGACGATAATGAGACACTCGCGAACGACTGACATCTCTCTCTTTTCAAACAGATAACATAAACACAGAATATTTGTTTTCGATTTTATGTACATTATTTAAAACCTGACATTGCAACGTTTCTTTAGACATATGTCTCATGTTTGTGTGACAAGTGTTCACTAAGTTAGAGTTCCTTTTCTGACTTTCTGAATGAACGTCTTTGAGAGAGAGGCTGCAGATTGCGCATCATGTTTGTTTTCTTTAGTTTGCAAAAAGCACAACAATCTGTTTTTATTGTGACTGTACACAAAAAAAATAGAAACTTAACATATTATAATGATGTATAACACTTGCCTGAATTATAAAAATCGACAGAGTTATTTGAGTCTCTTTGGCACTGAAAAAAAGCGAGTTGATCACGCCGGCGTGACGGCCAACTCCAGGGGGTTAACGCAGAAACGCATTTTCGAATGCATCCGTCCCCGAGATTGGTTTGCAGCGATCGACCTGAAGGACGCGTACTTTCGTGTCTCTATCCTTCCTCGACACAGACCGTTCCTACGCTTTGTGTTCGAGGGGAGGGCATATCAGTACAAAGTCTTGCCCTTCGGGCTGTCCCTGTCGCCTCGCGTCTTCACGAAAGTCGCAGAGGCAGTCTTTGTTCTGCTCAGAGAACGCGGTGTTCGCATCCTCAACTATCTCGACGACTGGCTCATACTCGCCCAGTCTCGGGAGCAGTTGTGCGAACACAGGGACCTGGTGCTCCGTCACCTCAGCCTGTTGGGCCTTCGAGTCAACCGAGAGAAGAGCAAACTCTGTCCCACACAGAGGATCTCTTATCTCGGCATGGAGCTGGACTCCGTCAACCAGACTGCGCGCCTCACAGAGGAGCGAGTCCGGTCAGTGTTGAACTGCTTGAATACGTTCAAAGGCAGGAAGGTGGTCCCACTGAAATATTTTCAGAGGCTCCTGGGGCATATGTTATCTGCAGCCGCGGTAACGCCGCTCGGATTGCTTCATATGAGACCGCTTCAGCACTGGCTTCATGGCTGGGTCCCGAGATGGGAGTGGCAGAGCGGCAAGTACCGGGTCCCAGTTACTCCAAACCTTCAGCCCGTGGTCAGACCCTTCGTTTCTACGGGCGGGAGTGCCCTTAGAACAAGTGTCCAGGCATGCTGTGGTCTTGACGGATGCCTCATCCACCAGCTGGGGGGCCACGTACAACGGGCATGCAGTCTCGGGTCTGTGGACGGGGCCCCAGCTGCATTGGCATATCAATTGCCTGGATTTGCTAGCAGTACGTCTTGCCCTAAGCCACCTCAAAAAGCCGCTTCAGACGTACTGGTCCGTACGGACAGCACTGCGGCCGTTGCGTACATCAACCGCCAGGGTGGTCTACGCTCCCGTTGCATGATGCAACTCGCCCGCCATCTCCTCCTGTGGAGTCAGAAGCATCTGAGGTCGCTTCGGGCCATTCACATCCCTGGTGCGCTGAACCAGACAGCCGACGAGCTCTCTCGTCAGTCGACACCCCCTCAATGCTTTAGGACCTCAGAGCAGCTCTTTGTCTGTTACGGAGGCCAGCAGAAGGGAAAGGCTGTCTCCAAGCAGAGGTTAGCCCACTGGATAGTGGATGCTATCGTCTTAGCGTACCAATCGCAAGACGTGCGTTGCCCGTTCGGGTTGCGAGCACAGTCAACCAGGAGTGTGGCTTCCTCCTGGGCGCTGGCTCAAGGCGCCTCGCTGACAGATATATGTAGAGCTGCTGGCTGGGCGACACCTAATACGTTTGTTAGATTTTATAGCCTCCGTGTAGAGCCGGTTTCTTCCCGTGTACTCGCCCCCAGTGGCCGGTAGGTGCGAAGTGCCCGTTCTTGTGTCGCTTGCAACGCCACTCCCGCCCGCTGGGCCGGATATGTGCATCTATTGTCTCCAGTTGTGTTCCCCAGAAATGGCTAACCCTGTCGAGCTCCTCCGTCACCCCTTCGGTGTCAGACGTTGCGGCCGTCTGACGCCAGGCCTGCACCCGTATGCTTGTGAAACGTCTGTGTAGGCTGGGTTCCATATGTAGCGGCGACCCCATATGTGTATTCTCCACGGTACCCGCTACCCTACTCGGCTAGCCCTGTGTCTTTCCCTTTCCCTCTGTCGTCTCTGGTGGTGTTCTTTCCCCCCTGGGACCAGGTTGGATCCACCCCAGAGACTGCCATATGTAGCACTACCCTGCTAGGTTAGTCCTTATGAGTATTCCACCTCTCCTCCCCGCAGCGTTCCGTCTCCCTGAGACAGGCACGCTTTCCCAGCGTTATCCAATAGTCACACTTCCCTAGACCTTCCCTGCTTGGACCCCTGACTCCTGCTCCAACCTAGGAGCACTCCAGCGAGCTCAAGCAGGCCGCTGGAAGGGCCAGCCTCCCTGGCGTGTTGGTAGGGATCCCCAATTCGTCGGTCAGTTCCGACGTACGTCTCCGTTCCCTCCTTCAGGGAACGAGGGTTACATACATAACCGAGACGCTACTCCTACATCGCGTCAGGGGTTACTCTTTTAGTGTAAGTCGACTTGCGTAGGCAGTCTGCTGGAAGCTAGTTATTTTAGTTTTTATAGTTTCAAATATGGATATTTTTCTTACACAAATGCATTCATTCGCTTCAGAAGGCCTTTATTAACCCCCCGGAGATCTTTTATGATGGATGAATGCACTTCAAAATGGGCTTCAAAATATCCTCCTCTTTTCACTGCCATTATAAATCTAGGAAGAGCCAAGACATTATTTAATATATCTCCGATTGTATTTGTCTGAAAGAAAGAAAGTCATATACACCTAGGATGGCTTGAAGGTGAGTAAATCATGAGCTAATTTTCATTTTTGGGTGAACTATCCCTTTAAATCAGTAAGGACAATGTGAAAAAATGATTTACACCTTGATATTTATCATGATGTAAAGAATTAACTGCTTGCACTCCATTGTACTTCCTCTCTAGGATCTCAGCATAAATGGCAAGAGAGAAATATTTACATTTATGCATTTAGCAGATGATTTTATCCAAAGTGAGTGCATTCAAACTAAACATCTTGATGAACTTGATGTTACTAGCACAATGCTACCAGTTGAACAGTCAAGTCTAGCCAGTGTTATTTCAAGTTATCACATTAACTATGAACATTATTTATATTTTGAACACTACCATTTAAAACTTCACAGCTTTTTTTTTGTGATGTGTTGCATGAAAAGTGTTTTTGTGCTATATTTCTTTAAAATAAATGTCATTTGATGTTTTGTTGTCTAATGCAGTGCCATTAAGACATTAGTAAGTGTGCCTTAAGTGTATATATAGAAAGTGAATTTAAGCTGAAATCAGTGTGTGTTCTTCTTTGGAGCAGCTGTGCTGACATGGCTGACTGCCGACAGTGCTGAAAGACCCTGGGATGTGAGTTCACTTTGGGTAATGTTGAAGTATGGCATGCGGAGGGGTGCCACGGTGGGAGTCGGCCCTCTGCTTGATGTGCTGCAGAGGAATTTTAGTCTGAAAGAGGGTCGGATTAAAAGCAACAGCCCCGGCAGGTGGTTTTATTGTATTGAGGGAATATGTGAGGTCTGTACTCCGTAATATTCTCTCTCACTTTGTTTCTTTGAATGTTTTCACCTCCTTTTTCTGGAAAGACTTTCCTGAACTTCCCTGAGTATAGTTTAAAATTCCATGACTGTGAACATAATTCGAAGAACAGATATTTGCATACATTCTTATTCACACACTCTCCCTTTCTAAACCATCCATCCATTTTACAAACAGCTTGTCCTAAATCAGGGGTTTTCAGTTGTATTTCAGACTCCTAAATTTAATCATTCTTGTGTGATATGGTTGTGAAGCGAAAATTTATTTAAATTCAGGAATCAGATACTTGTTATAACATGTAAATTTTGATTCTGCTTATCAATTCCTGTGTGTGCATTTTTATGTGATTTTAAACCTTTCAAGTGCAAGAGGACACAAAAGAGAACTCAATTTGGTACTAGCACGCTGTTTTCTCAAGCTACCAAACTCGCCGCCTCTTATATAGTGTGCGAATACTGAATTGAGTTCTCTTTCGTGTTTTATTGCGCTTGAACGTAAATACACAAAATATTGTCAAAATGGCTGTCTTGGCGAGTATTCACATATATTTGGGGCCTGTCCAAATACACACACTTGCAGTCTTTGCACTTGGAGACTATGCAGTGTTATGTAACATTTTAATCAAATTTCTGTATCTAAATAGACCTACTTTAAAAAAAAAACTTAAAAACACTTTATTTAATTTGTATTTTTGCTCAGTTGTATTTATTTGTGCTATTGCTAATTTGTTTATTTGTTCTTATTTTATTACTAACTTGTCTTTAAAATGTATTATATTTATGTTAGTTAGGCTAATTGTTTTTGCTGTGGTACTATTAAAACCATGAACAAAAGTTCCTTGTGTAAGTGTACTAGGCTGCTGATTATTATGTATGCTGCTGATTTTCACTCATGGCGCTTGATACTTTAAATAAAGATTGTATCAATTACATCCTTACACCAGTAGGTGGCAACAAGTGACTGTTAAAAATGTATGTCATTGAATCATTCAAGAGATTTATTCAAAAATGCTGATTCATCCAGTAATGAAACAAGTGAAGTCTTTTTGAATGAGTCATTGAATCATTCATTCAAAAAATAATTAATTAAAATCAATTAAATATTTTTTTAAATAGTCTGCAGTGCAGCAATTAAGATTTTGTTTTATTTTGTTTAGTTGTCTATTCAGAATCGTGGTATAATCGTGATCTCTATTTTAAAAAATAATTGTGATTCTCAATTTATCCAGAACCCTGTAATTTTAATAGGACTCCAGGCCAGGGGCGTCAATTGGCATCTGCCATACATTGGCTCAATGTAAATTAATACTTTTTTTATTTCAGGATTAATAGAGTTTTATTACTATGTGTAATGTATAATTTGCAATGGTTTAATAAAAGAGAAGCAAGTAAATTAAAGCGATCTGGTTGTTATATTCGTGTCATGTGAGTTCAACGGCGCTGCAAATGTGTCTATTTACAATGTGATTTTGCAGCGTTGAGTATTGTAGCCAATAACAGGCATTTCTGTTGAAAATAATGATTAGAGGTGTCTGCTCAGTATCTCTCAAAATGCTGAATGAGTTTGTTTAATGGAAGTTCTGCTTGTGCACAAATCTTCTCATTGTAACAGACAAAGTGGAGACACGATATAAATAAAAGATTCATTGTGAAGTTTAGTCATACCCATTGATTAAAATGGGAGTTTTCGCACTTGATGAGTTTGCACTAAACTGACTGACAGCTTCAGCTATTATTAAGGAATCGCTCTTTACTCGATGTAATTTTGATTCGCAATTTGAAGAAAAGTTTTTGTTTTTCATGGGACTTTGTGACATTTCCTACGTACAAAAAGTGACAAAATAGACAAAAATAGATTTTTAAATGTTATATTTTTTATAGGTTTTTTTTTTTTTGTTGATGTCTAAAAATAAATTCAAAAGCAGAACTTGTGGAAAAAAAACTATATTAGGGAGTGTAAATGGCTAATGAGCCAATATGTGCTCCTCTGCTGCCATCTACTGGTAAGTCTTGATGACAATAACAATAAGTGTTTGTTTTTCACCAAGTGTTAGTTTTTCTGTCACAAAACTCCATTTGCTATTTAAGCAACGTGGCGCTGGACGTGAAAATGATAACTGTGTCGGGCTGAAACTAGCAAAAAACACTTCGTGCATCGTGCCTGGTGTATGATAGGGCCCATAGTTTTACAAATGAGGACAATCTTTGAAGGATAAACAAAAACATTTTTTTCAGTCATCACATTAAAATAACATTTAAATTGGATAATATTCAGACTTTTGAGCTTTGAAGTGCTGAAAAAAGTACTTGGAAGTCCTTGAAAAGTACTTGAAAAGTTTTTCATTCTTATAACATTGGTCAATAACTGTCTAATTTGCTGGGTTATGATCAAAGCTTTATTTGATTTATACCGTTGTCATATTTTAAGGTTGGCACTGTTGTCAACAGCATTTTGGTCTTTTTTCTCTCTGCTCTCGCTTTGCATGAATGCCATTTTCATGTATTTCAATTTATCAAATAGCTTTAATGGGCAGCAAGATTAGATAATGTCATCAGAGTCTGCCATACCTTTGGCTTTTGGTGAATTGATGCCACTAGTCCAGGCGCTTGGAGTGCAAAAGATTTCCCCATCCAGATTTCGCAGTGGGGAAAGATTCGCTGATAGATTTTCATCTCTGGATAATGGTGTGCTTTTGCTCTTATAAGGATGAGATATGTAAATGGGCAGGCTCATTCAGGTTGACATTGTGTTCAGGTAATGATATTTATTTTTATTATTGAAAATATTACATATTTTTTCACAGGGGGAAAAAATCACTGAATTTTTAACTGAAATTTATCTTCACATCTGTTGGCCATGTTGCCACTCAAATAATCATGCACTGAGAAGCTAATTTAAAATTAACGATTTTAGTTTTTATTGCTTGAACAACCTTTACCTTAACCTTTACGACTTCTGAGAAAAAATAATTATCTGCCTAATGACATCTCTGAAGACATCTGCTATAAGAACAAAACAACCAAACAAAAAAAATTGAAAATAGAAAAAAATCCCTTCCCCACCCCCCGTTTTTTTTCAAGCTGTTTACATTTAACTTTTGACTTAATTCAGCATTGTTTCACTGTACAAACATTTGGAACAAATGAAGACGTATAATCACATGGTGGCCATTTGTGATTAAACTTGAAGACTGGCAAGCTGCCCTGTTTCACTACAATGGTTATGACGCCACATATTGTTCTCAGGGAGTCTTGTTGCATAAAACCAATTTCAGTGTGCTTTGTCAGATATGAGGCTGATGACAATGTCTGGGGAAATGTGGGTTGAACAATTATGTACCTCTGTGTTCAGAAGCATTTCTTGTACAAAGCAATTACATCATTACACCACCTCAAGCTGAGAAAAAAAAATTGTTTAATGTGTTTAATTATGTTCTTAATTAAAATTTCCCAGTTAAAGAAACTATATATATATATATATATATATATACAGTGGGGAGAACAAGTATTTGATAAACTGCCGATTTTGCAGGTTTTCCTACTTACAAAGCATGTAGAGGTCTGTAATTTTTATCATAGGTACACTTCAACTGTGAGAGACGGAATCTAAAACAAAAATCCAGAAAATCACATTGTATGATTTTTAAATAATTAATTTGCATTTTATTGCATGACAGAAGTATTTGATCACCTACCAACCAGTAAGAATTCCGGCTCTCACAGACCTGTTAGTTTTTCTTTAAGAAGCCCTCCTGTTCTCCACTCATTACCTGTATTAACTGCACCTGTTTGAACTCGTTACCTGTATAAAAGACACCTATCCACACACTCAATCAAACAGACTCCGACCTCTCCACAATGGCCAAGACCAGAGAGCTGTGTAAGGACATCAGGGATAAAATTGTAGACCTGCACAAGGCTGGGATGGGCTACAGGACAATAGGAAAGCAGCTTGGTGAGAAGAAAATGGAAGAAGTTCAAGATGACGGTCAATCTCCCTCGGTCTGGGGCACCATGCAAGATCTCACCTCGTGGGGCATCAATGATCATGAGGAAGGTGAGGGATCAGCCCAGAACTACACGGCAGGACCTGGTCAATGACCTGAAGAGAGCTGGGACCACAGTCTCAAAGAAAACCATTAGTAACACACTACGCCGTCATGGATTAAAATCCTGCAGCGCACACAAGGTCTCCCTGCTCAAGCCAGCGCATGTCCAGGCCCGTCTGAAGTTTGCCAATGACCATCTGGATGATCCAGAGGAGGAATGGGAGAAGGTCATGTGGTCTGATGAGACAAAAATAGAGCTTTTTGGTCTAAACTCCACTCGCCGTGTTTGGAGGAAGAAGAAGGATGAGTACAACCCCAAGAACACCATCCCAACCGTGAAGCATGGAGGTGGAAACATCGTTCCAGGATTCCAGGATTTTTCTCCATATAGTGGACTTCACTGGGGTTCAACAGGTTGAAGGTCCAAATTGCAGTTTCAGTGTAGCTTCAAAGGGTTTGACACGATCCCAGACAAGGAATAAGGGTCTTATGTAACGAAACAATCTGTCTTTTAAAAAATCTGCGATGCGCATTATGTAATCACTTTGGAAAGGTCACACGTGAAGTAGGTGGAAGTATCGACCGAGCGGTAGGGCGAAAAATCTCATTTTCTCCTCCAGCTTCAAAATCATCTGACATCGTTGTTTTACCTTTTTTTTTTTTTGTGAAAGGGTGTTAACAGTCTTTGCACTTTCGCTTTGTAAACACTGGATCAGTACTTCCTCCTACGTCACGCATGACCTTTCCAGCGTGATAACGTAATGCGTGAAGTCGTAGATGCGCATTGCAGAGCTAATGCAAGACAAGCCTTTGTGGTTAAAAAGTATATCATTTTTTTAATGTTTTTTTTAGAAAATGGCAGATGGTTTGGCTAGATAAGACCCTTATTCCTCGTCTAGGATCGTGTAGAGCTCTTTGAAGCTGCACTGAAACTGCAATTTGGACCTTCAACCCGTTGGTAACCATTGAAGTCCACTAGGAGAAAAATCCTGGAATGTTTTCCTCAAAAACCTTAATTTCTTTTCGACTGAAAAAGAAAGACATGAACATCTTGGATGGCATGGGGGTGAGTAAATTATCAGGAAATTTGAATTCTGAAGTGAGCTAATCCTTTAAAGGGTTAGTTCACCCAAAAATGAAATTTCTTTAATTTATTACTCGCCCTCAGTTCCTTTAAAACCGTAAGACCTTTGTTCATCTTTGGAACACAAATTAAAATATTTTTGATGAAATCTGAGCGGAATCTGAACCACACATGCAGCAACATCATTGCACTTTTCAGGGCCCAGAAATGAGTCCATGTGAGTCCATGTGTGGAATCCGGAAGCTCTGCACTGAGTTTACTACATGAACAGCACAGGAGACTGACAGGGAAGAAAAGAAACTCTTGAATAAAGTCGTTATTTTATTAAACAACCAATAAAAATTGAAAAATGCACAATACTAAAAATAGTCCTTTTTGTGTTTATTATACTTGTAAATGAGTTTAACAGATTGCTAATCTCAACAAATTCGCTAATACTTTACAGTAAGGTTCATTAGTTAACATTAGTTAACTAACACAAACTAATAATGAACTGCATTTCTACAGCACGTATTAATCTTTGTTAATGTTAATTTCAACATTTACTAATACGTTATTAAAATCAAGATATGTATTTGTTAACATTAGTTAATGCACAGTGATATAAAATGAACAGCTGTATTTTTTTAACTAACATTAACAAAGATTTGAAAATACAGTAACAAATGTATTGCTCATTGTTAGTTAATACATTAACTAATGTTAACAAATTAACCTTATTGTAAAGTGTTACCACAAATTCAACACAAATAAGATGCTTGAACACATGTAAGATTCAGACAGGTGAAACAGAATATTTTTGTAAATTGCATTCATAAAGACTTCACTTGTTTCTGAAAGAATGATTCAGTGATGGATACATTTTTAGCAGTCATTTGTTGCAACCTAGTGTAACAATGCAATCAATATAGTTGTTATTTGAACCACTCAGTTACTTTCAAAGGTGATTTATTCTATTTTGAATGGTAACGTAGACATCAGCGTTTATATCTGAATAATAAACTTTTGTATACTTCTGTGATGTATATACTTTGGCCAGTCATTAATACAAACTTTTATAGTTTTGTAAATTTTTATATTTTCTTGTCCTTTGCTATATCCTCTGCAAAATCTGATTCTCTATTACAGATTATTCAGAATTTTTAAAATAAGAAAAATAATCACAATTGCTTTATCACAGACTGAAAACATTCACATGAAAAGAGAGTGTGTATGGAAGCCTGTTTCCGCCACAATTGAGTAAAAAAAAAAATAATTCTTTAAGTCATAATAATGAGAAACTTTCTCATAATAATGACTTAATATCTCGTAATAATGAGAAACTTTTTCGTAATGAGAAACTTTCTCATAATAATGACTTAACATCTCGTAAATAATGAGAAACTTTCTCATAATAATGACTTAACATCTCATAATAATGAGAAACTTTCTCGTAGTAATGACTTAACATCTCATAATAATGAGAAACTTTCTCATAATAATGACTTAACATCTCATAATAATGAGAAACTTTCTCGTAATAATGACTTAATATCTCGTAATAATGAGAAACTTTCTCATAATAATGAGAAACTTTCTCGTAATAATGACTTAACATCTCATAATAATGAGAAACTGTCATTACGACGCATTGTGCGCTTGCGCCATGCTATCTACTGAGGCGCCGGTGTTGCTGATGCTGATTCATGCAAACAGTGGGCCTCCGTATGGAAGCCTATTTCCTATGGAAGCTCATTTCCGGCACATAAGAAAAACATACTTAAGTCGTAATTTCAAAATCGAAATTATGACATACTAAATCGAAATTATTACTTGCTGCTCATTAATCTGCCGCGACCCGACACAGGATGAATTGTGAACACATTAAGGAGTATTTTAACTGTGGTTTTAGCTACTAATGATTAAATTATTGCCTTATTATCTTATTATCTGAATGACATTGAACAGCCTATCTCTGAGCAAACGCGCTCTTGAGAGGATTTTAACCAAGAACGAGCTTTGGTGCAGAAAGAACAGAACAGAGGTGGCTGCATGAGGTAGCAACATTCATTGAACAACTTCAAACCTCTGGCCAATGTCATGATTATTGATGCACACACACACACACACACACACATATGTTGGTTGGATGTGAACCAACAGGGAAACGGTGAGTTCTGCTGCCGAACAGTTGCAACAGAAATATGAGGTTGTGATCGGGCAGCAGTTTTCATTCAACAGTAAATATAGCTTATACTCCTGTAAAAATGATATTGTATGTTTCAATAAATGGCGCACGTGACAAATTCAACCAGAGTAGCCTATTTAATCAATATCAGAATCAAAAGGAGCTTTATTGCCAAGTAGGTTATGTTTGCATACACAAGGAATTTGTTTTGGTGACAGAAGAAGCTTCAGTACACAAGTACACAGACAGTAAAATAAAAAATAAAGAATAAAAATAAATTAATAAGATAGCACATATAATGCTTGCTGCCCGCTTCGCTTTATGTGCTGGAAGTTGCTGCCCACATGTGCAAATTGCGCATGAGTGGATTAAGTCATAATTAAGAGAAAAATTCTCATTATTACGAGAAAGTTTCTCATTATTACGAGATATTAAGTCATTATTATGAGAAAGTTTCTCATTATTATGAGATGTTAAGTCATTATTACGAGAAAGTTTCTCATTATTACGAGATATTAAGTCATTATTACGAGAAAGTTTCTTATTACGAGATATTAAGTCATTATTATGAGAAAGTTTCTCATTATTATGACTTAAAGAATTATATTTTTTTACTCAATTGTGGCGGAAACGGGCTTCCATAAGTGTGTCCTGAAGGCACTCATTGTTTTCCTGGGGGAAAATCCTCAAGACCTTATCAAGGAGTACTTTGTGAGTTGAACTTCCACATATTATATTATATATATTTTGATTTATTTTTCAGAAAAAGTTTAAATTTGTGATAGCAAAATATATATTTTTTAATGTTTTTATTTTTTATGTACACTACTTTAGGATAACCAGCCAGATGATTGCGAGGGTGAGCTGGAGCGCTTACATTCGAGGTATTCCAGAAAGTGCTCTTACAGCTCGATCAACACAAGATGTCAAGATGTAGTCTTTTCAGTAGACAGTGAACTTGCAGTAATGTTTGAATGTGCATGTCTAGTCTGTGTTTGAAAGAATGTCTCAGTTCCCTTTCAGTCGGTCACGTTCGACGTACGTCGGAACTGACCGACGAATTGGGGATCATTTTCAGAGACCAATCTACTTCGAGTGTATAAAAATGAGCCAATAACGTCGGCATGCGGTCCACGCACCGCCCCGCAGCGCGGGTATAAATACGGAAGTGGAATACCGCATCCTCGCTTTCAACTTCGGAGCCGAACGGTTTACAGTCAGCCTGTTACTGTTTCTACGAAGAGTGTTTTGTGAAGACGAGCCTTTTGAGGAAGATCGCTCTCTTACCGGTGCTGGCATGACGGTGCGATTCAGCGAGTGGCCGCTGCAACGTGCACTGTTCCTGTGTTGGTTGGCTGGCCGTTCCGTTTGTTGAGTGCTCACACGTGGGCTTGCACTATTGGTCCGCTGTGAGCCGCGGCCATCTCCCTGAGTGCCTCAGCACTCCTAAAAAGAGCATTTTCCCTTCCTAAAAGAGCAACACGGTTTGACCCTGCATCTTTTTCAAGATGTCATTCAAACCGTGTGTTTCTGGATGCCGTCGTTTTCTGTCCCCAGTTGACGGTCATGATCGCTGTCTCACGTGTTTGGGCGTTCAGCACGCTGAGGCGGCGTTCGTGAATGACTCATGTTCCCACTGCGGGAACATGACCATCGCAGTTCTACGGTCTAGGCTCGAATACCTCAGAAGGGGTGGAGTCCCATTGCGCATCCCCCAATCTAGTGGTCCTCCCGCTGCAAAGCAGAGGGCTGCTACTTTGGCTGATGCCTTTGGTGGAGACCTGAGAGTGACTGTGAGGGCTTCCCCGACGGGCCAACAAGCCCCTTGGGCCCCTCCCCCCTCCACTGTGCTGGTGGAGTTTCCGGAAGAGCGGCCTGGTCCTTCCCATGGGGGGCCGGCCATCTCTTTCGGGGCTCCGGCTGAGGATAACCCTCCACCGTGTCCCGAACCCTCGCGGCTGGACGATTGGTTTCTCGGGATGGCCCGTGCTGGTTCTCAGCGCCCTGCCCTGGTACCATTCTTTCCGGAAGTGCATCAGGAGCTCACGAAGTCGTGGACGGCGCCCTATAGCGCCAGAAACCGATCTAGTGACTCCTCCGTCCTCACTTCCCTCGATGGTGGCGCGGCTAAGGGGTACATGGGGATTCCCCCAGTCGAGCGGTCCATGGCGATGCAACTGTGTCCCAGGGCCGCTACGGACTGGCGGGCTAACCCACGTCTCCCCTCCCGGGCGTGTAAGTTCTCGTCCAACCTAACGGGCAAGGCTTACACAGCCTGCGGGGAAGCCGCATCATCTCTGCATGCCATGGCGCTCCTGCAGGTCTACCAGGCCAAAGCGCTAAAGGATCTGCACGAGGGTAGTTCCGACCTCCGGGTGACGAAAGTCACTGCGCGCTCCCTGGGTCGGGCGATGTCCACTCTGGTGGTCCAGGAGCGCCACCTGTGGCTGAACCTGGCAGACATGGGCGAGTCCGACAAGGTTCGGTTCTTCAACGCCCCTGTCTGCCAGGCCGGCCTCTTCGGCGACACTATCGAGAGCTTCGCCCAGCAGTTCTCGGTGGCCCAGAAGCAGACAGAGGCAATCAAAAATATCCTGCCCCGGCGACCAGCTGCTGCCTCCACCCCGTCGCAGGCTGCAGCGCCTCCGCCTGCTCGTCGCCGAGGGCGTCCCCCTGCGTCTGCCTCCGCCCCTGCCAAGCCCAAGCAGCAACCTCCACCCGGGAAGCAGGGCGCCGGACGCAAGGGTGCCCAACCCGCTCAGGGTCCCGCGAAGTCGGCCGGTAAACGGAAGGGTAAGCCCAGGGACAGATGGGTCTGCTCAGAGGGAGATGGTGTCCGCATCCTCCCCCCCCGGAGGAGGACCGGGGGGCCAACATCACTCTGCCGCTGGCTCTTCGGAGTGCAGCGGTACCCACATTTTCAATAAAAGAGCAGTTTCCGTTGTCCCTGGGCCCCAAGAGGGCCAAGCCGGCTGTGTGCGACGCCCCCGGGCCTTGCCATTCCTGGCTCCCCCTCTTTTCGCCAGGGGGCGGTGTGAGGCTAGAGGACGCCCCCGGGCCTTCTCTCCCACACACTGCCCCACCCTGGAACGGTCAGACAACACTCCGGGTCACCTCCGGGCCGTCCGGGTCGGGTCTGAGCGTTCCACCTCGCTGCCCCACCCCGGATATGTCTGTGGTGCCATTGGTCCTGCTTGCACGGTCTCTGGGGGCTAGCGCTCCCCAGGCCGTCTCGCTGGCTCATCCATACTATCAGACTCGGCTACGTGATTCAGTTCGCGTACCGGCCCCCCAAGTACAGGGGCATCCTCTTCACCTCCGTGCGGAGCAGCGATGCCCACGTCTTGCAGTCAGAGATCGATGTCCTACTGGTGAAGGATGCGGTCGAGCCGGTTCCTCCAGCCGATATGAGGTCGGGGTTCTACAGCCCATACTTCATTGTACCCAAGAAAGGTGGTGGGTTACGACCAATCTTGGACCTGCGTGATCTGAATCGGGCCCTGCACAAGCTTCCGTTCAGGATGTTAACGCAGAAACGCATTTTCGAATGCATCCGTCCCCGAGATTGGTTTGCAGCGATCCACCTGAAGGACACGTACTTTCATGTCTCTATCCTTCCTCGACACAGACCGTTCCTATGCTTTGCGTTCGAGGGGAGGGCATATCAGTACAAAGTCTTGCCCTTCGGGCTGTCCCTGTCGCCTCGCGTCTTCACGAAAGTCGCAGAGGCAGCCATTGTTCCGCTCAGAGAACGCGGCGTTCGCATCCTCAACTATCTTGACGACCGGCTCATACTCGCCCAGTCTCGGGAGCAGTTGTGCGAACACAGGGACCTGGTGCTCCGTCATCTCAGCCTGTTGGGCCTTCGGGTCAACAGAGAGAAGAGCAAACTCTGTCCCACACAGAGGATCTCTTATCTCGGCATGGAGCTGTACTCGGTCAACCAGACTGCGCGCCTCACAGAGGAGCGAGTCCGGTCAGTGTTGAACTGCTTGAATACATTCAAAGGCAGGACGGCGGTCCCACTGAAATATTTTCAGAGGCTCCTGGGGCATATGGCATCTGCAGCCGTGGTAACGCCGCTCGGATTGCTTCATATGAGACCGCTTCAGCACTGGCTTCATGGCCGGGTCCCGAGATGGGCATGGCAGAACGGCAAGTACCGGGTCCCAGTTACTCCGTACTGTCGCCAAACCTTCAGCCCGTGGTCAGACCCTTTGTTTCTATGGGCGGGAGTGCCCTTAGAACAAGTGTCCAGGCATGCTGTGGTCTTCACGGATGTCTCATCCACCGGCTGGGGGGCCACGTACAACGGGCATGCAGTCTCGGGTCTGTGGACGGGGCCCCAGCTACATTGGCATATCAATTGCCTGGAGTTGCTAGCAGTATGTCTTGCCCTAAGCCGCCTCAAAAAGCCGCTTCAGAGCAAGCACGTACTGGTCCGTACGAACAGCACTGCGGCCGTTGCGTACATCAACCGCCAGGGTGGTCTACGCTCCTGTCGCATGATGCAACTCACCTGCCATCTCCTCCTGTGGAGTCAGAAGCATCTGAGGTCACTTCGGGTCATTCACATCCCTGGTGCGCTGAACCAGACAGCCGATGAGCTCTCTCGTCAGTCGACACCTCCGGGAGAGTGGCGACTCCACCCCTGGACCGTCCAGCTGATATGGGATCTTTTCGGAGCCGCGCAGGTAGACCTGTTCGCCTCTCTGGACTCGACCCATTGCCAGTTGTACTATTCCCTGACCGGGGGCACCCTCGGCATGGATGCACTGGTGCACAGCTGGCCCCGGGACCTACGCAAATATGCGTTTCCCCCAGTGAGCCTTCTTGCACAGAGTCAGGGAGGACGAGGAGCAGGTCTTGCTAGTTGCGCCCTACTGGCCCAACCGGACCTGGTTCCCCGAACTCACACTCCTCTCGACAGCCCCTCCCTGGCCGATTCCCCTGAGGAAGAACCTGCTTTCTCAGGGACGGGGCACTCTATGGCACCCGCGTCCAGACCTCTGGAAACTCCATGTCTGGTCCCTGGACGGGACGCGGAGGTTCTAGGTGGCCTGCCACAGGCTGTGGTAGACACCATCTCTTCTGCTAGAGCCCCCTCTACGAGGCGCCTCTATGCGTTGAAGTGGAACCTGTTCGTTGGTTGGTGTTCTTCCCGCCGGGAAGACCCCCGAAGGTGTTCGGTTAGTGTCGTGCTTTCTTTCCTGCAAGATGGGCTGGAGCGAAGGCTGTCTCCCTCCACCCTCAAAGTGTACGTCGCGGCAATAGCGGCGTATCACGACGCAGTTGAAGGTAAGTCCTTAGGGAAGCACGACCTAATCGTTAGGTTCCTCAGAGGTGCGAGGAGGCTAAATCCTCCTCGTCCACACTCGATACCCTCTTGGGATTTAACTCTGGTGCTGCAGTCTGTAGAATTAAAAATTCTGTCCATAAAGACAGTACTCCTGACTGCATTGGCCTCCATCAAGAGGGTAGGGGACCTGCACGCACTTTCGGTCAACGAATCGTGCCTAGAGTTCGGGCCGGATACGTGCCCAAGGTTCCCACTACTCCTTTCCGGGACCAGGTGATGAACCTGCAAGCACTGCCCTCGGAGGAGGCAGACCCAGCCCTGGCTTTATGTCCCGTCCGCGCTCTTCGTGCTTACGTTGACCGGACTCAAAGCTTTAGGACCTCAGAGCAGCTCTTCGTCTGTTACAGAGGCCAGCAGAAGGGAAAGGCTGTCTCCAAGCAGAGGTTAGCCCACTGGATAGTGGATGCTATCGTCTTAGCGTACTGATCGCAAGACGTGCCTTGCCCGTTCGGGTTGCGAGCACACTCAACCAGGAGTGTGGCTTCCTCCTGGGCGCTGGCTCAAGGTGCCTTGCTGACAGATATATGTAGAGCTGCGGGCTGGGCGACACCTAACACGTTCGCTAGATTTTATAGCCTCCATGTAGAGCCGGTTTCTTCCCGTGTACTCGCCCCCAGTGGCCGGTAGGCGCGAAGTGCCCGTTCTTGTGTCGGCTTGCAACGCCACTCCCGCCCGCTGGGCCGGATACGTGCGTCTATTGTCTCCAGTTGTGTTCCCCAGACATGGCTAACCCTGTCGAGTTCCTCCGTCACCCCTGCTTGTGGAGCGTGTGTGTAGGCTGGGTTCCATATGTAGCGGTCCCTACGGCGACCCCATATGTGTATTTTCCACGGTACCCGCTACCCTACTCGGCTAGCCCCGTGTCTTTCCCTTGACAGAGCTCGCTCTGTCGTCTCTGGTGGTGTTCTTTCCCCCCTGGGACCAGGTTGGATCCACCCCAGAGACTGCCATATGTTGCACTAACCTGCTAGGTTAGTCCTTATGAGTATTCCACCCTGTCCTCCCCTGGAGGACGTGGCTCTGCAGCGTTCCATCTCCCTGAGACAGGCACGCTTTCCCAGCGTTATCCAATTATTGCAGAAACAGCAGTGACGGACCTTCCCTGCTTGGAGCCCTGACTCCTGCTCCAACCTAGGAGCACTCCAGTGAGCTCAAGCAGGGCGCTGGAAGGGCCAGCCTCCCTGGCGTGTTGGTAGGAATCCCCAATTCGTCGGTCAGTTCCGATGTACGCCGAACGTGACCGACTGAAAGGGAACGTCTCGGTTATGTATATGTAACCCTCGTTCCCTGAAGGAGGGAACGGAGACGTACATCCCGTCGCCAGGTGCTGTGCTTCCGCTAAAGGGCCGAGTCACTTTTTCGGCTCCTCAGTTGGAAAAGCGAGGATGCGGTATTCCACTTCTGTATTTATACCTGCGCTGCGGGGCGGTGCGTGGACTGCATGCCAACATTATTGGCTCGTTTTTATACACTCGAAGTAGATTGGTCTCTGAAAATGATCCCCAATTCGTCGGTCAGTTCCGACGTATGTCTCCGTTCCCTCCTTCAGGGAACGAGGAATACATACGTAACCGAGATGTTTTAGTTGGATATTTCATTTGTTTTCTTATGTTTTTAAGATTATCCATTTGATTATTCATATGTTTGTCTAGTATGAATGTGTATATGTGTACAGTTGACGGTACCCATTGACTTCCATAGCAGGAAAAAAAAAAAATACTCTGGAAGTCAATGGGTACCATCAACTGTCTGGTTACCAACATTCTTCAACACATCTTCTTTTGTGTCCAGCAGAAGAAAGAAACTCGTACAGGTTTGGAACAACTTGAACCATTTTTGGGTGAACAATCCCTTTAATTGTTTTATGTGGCTCATTTAAGGGCATAACCACTATGTTTTTATATTTCTTTTTATAAATATATTAGTGTCTCAGTTTTTAGCATAATGCAGTGCAAAGACAACTTTGCAAAAAGACTGTTGGATGTTAAGTAAATGAAACTTCATTGGCACAACAAATATGAACAGTTTGTAATGATTTCTCAAAGTTTGTAATATGGAAAATACTGTTAGCATATAAAATGAATTTTATAATATTTCTAAAGCAATTTGAGTCTTGTATGATTGACCTAGTGAAATTAAGTTGATAAAATGTAATTTAAGTTGAGAAAACTTAATTTTTTTAGGTGTTACCAATTGAAGTAATTTTTTATAAATTGATCCAACTGTAGGAAAAATTAATACATTTAAGTTGGAATGCAGTGAAATTAAGTTAGACTAATGTAAATAATAGGATTGAATGAACTCAAATAATATAAGTGTGATTGACCTAGTGAAATGAAGTTGATAAAACGTAATTTAAGTTGAGAAATTAATTTTTTTAGGTGTTACCAATTGAAGTAATTTTTTTTTAATTGATCCAACTGTTCGCTTTTTTACAGTGCACTGTAAAATAGCAATTACATTTTATCCAGCATAAGGAGCTGTGTGAGTCATAGATAATAGAAATGTGAATTACTTTGAACTTATAAAACATTTTCCCTTCCAGATGTTGCGCCCCAGCTTGTTGTCTGCGCAGGATTAAATTGTTATTGATATGTGTATCATTTGCTTTTTGCTAGTGTAGGCCTATTTATGCTATTGATGTTGATGTACCTCATTACCTAGTATCATGTACACTTAATTTAGCAAAGGCTGCAAAGCCATCCCCTCGCTTCAAATATGGCAGGACTATCACTGCTGCGACTAAAGATTGCTTTGTAAATAATCTTCCTCATCAGTTTCATCTCCTCAGCATCCCAGATAGCCTAGAGGAACTCAATGTTGCAACAGAAACTATTGATTCTCTCTTTTCCAGCACTTTAGACACAGTTGCTCCCCGGCGCTTAAAGAAGATTAAAGAAAATAGTCCAACGCCGTGGTACAACGAGCACACCCGGGCCCTTAAAACAGCAGCCAGAAAAATGGAGCACAACTGGAAGAAAACAAAACTTGAAGTTTTTCGCATTTCGTGGAAAGAGAGCATGATTGCATACAGAAAGGCCGTAAAAACTGCTAGATCTGCTTATTTCTCGACTCTCTTAGAAGAAAACAAACACAACCCTAGGTATTTATTCGATACAGTGGCTAAATTTAACCAAAGATAAAGCTTCAACTTCTGATGTTTGTAAACAGCACAGCAGTAATGACTTTATGAACTTCTTTACTTGTAAGATTGATAATATTAGGAAAAAAATTATAACCATGCAGCCGTCTACTACAGTATCACATCAGACAGTGCATTGTAGTGTCACTGAGGAAAAATTACACTCATTCACTGCTATAGAAGAAGAATTGGCTAAACTCGTTAAATCATCAAAATCAACAACATGTATGCTCGACCCTATACCGACTAAACTACTAAAAGAGATGCTTCCAGAGGTCATAGATCCTCTTCTTAATATCATTAATTCATCCTTGTCATTAGGATATGTACCGAAAACTTTTAAGTTGGCTATTATTAAACCACTTATTAAAAAACGCAACTTGATCCTACAGAATGAGTCAATTACAGGCCAATCTCAAATCTACCCTTTCTGTCAAAAATACCAGAAAAGGCAGTCCTCACAATTATGCTCCTTTTTAGAAAGAAATGGTATCTGTGAGGATTTCCAGTCAGGATTTAGACCGTATCATAGTACTGAGACTGCTCTCATTAGAGTTACAAATTATTTACTCTTATCATCCGATCGTGGTTGTATATCTCTATTAGTGTTACTCGATCTTAGTGCTGCATTCGATACTATCGACCACAACATTCTTTTGAATAGACTCGAAAATTATGTTGGCATTAGTGGAATTTCATTGGCATGGTTTAAATCATACTTATCTGACCGTTATCAGTTTGTAGCAATAAATGAAGAGATGTCACACAGATCACAAGTTCAGTATGGAGTACCGCAAGGCTCAGTGCTAGGACTGTTGCTTTTCACCCTGTACATGCTACCACTGGGAGATATTATTAGGAGGCATGGCGTTAGTTTTCATTGTTATGCTGACGATACTCAGCTCTATATTTCTTCACGCCATTCACAAGATTAACGGAATGCATAGCTGATATAAAAAATTGGATGACTAGTAATTTCCTGCAACTTAATTCAGAAAAAACTGAATTTTTAATCATTGGACAAAAATCCTCCACAAGTAGTAACCTAGAATACTGTCTAACACTTGATGGCTGCTCTGTCAAGTCCTCGTCGTCAGTTAGGAACCTGGGTGTGCTCTTTGATACCAATCTCTCATTTGAAAGCCACGTTTCTAGCATCTGTAAAACTGCATTCTACCATCTTAAAAATATATCTAAATTACGGCACATGCTTTCAATGCAAAATGCTGAACAGTTAGTTCATGCGTTCATGACCTCAAGGCTAGATTATTGTAATGCTCTACTGGGTGGTTGCCCTGCTCGCTTAATAAATAAACTGCAGCTGGTTCAAAACGCAGCAGCTAGAGTTCTTACTAGAACCAGGAAGTATGACCATATTAGCCCGGTTCTGGCAACACTGCATTGGCTCCCTGTTAAACATCGTATACATTTTAAAATCTTGCTAATTACTTACAAAGCACTAAATGGTTTAGCTCCCCAGTACTTGAGCGAGCTCTTAACACATTATACTCCATCACGTCTATTGCGGTCTCAAAATTCTGGCCAGTTGATAATACCTAGAATATCAAAATCAACTGCAGGCGGTCGATCCTTTTCCTATTTAGCACCTAAACTCTGGAACAGTCTTCCTAGCATTGTTCGGGAAGCAGACACACTCTGTCAGTTTAAATCTAGACTAAAAACACATCTCTTTACTATGGCATACACATAAAACATTTTTAATTTATATTATTCAAATCAGTTAAATGATTGTTTTAGGCTGCATTAACTAGGTCAGCCGGAACCTGGAACACTTCCCACAACACCTGATGTACTCGTTACATCATAAGAAGAATGGCATCTACGCTAATGTTAGTCTCTCTGTTTATCCCGAGGTTTACTGCAGTCGGCCGGATCCGGGCTGTATCCGGACCAGATGGTGGACCTGCGCCTGGACATGACCAACGCATCCCTGAAATGTCTGTTTCAATTAAACTCCCCCTGTAATTGCCACATCGACATGACATCCTCATTAAACCCGTCCCCGGCGTGACGACTCCAATCTTTCGAATAATCCTACGAATATCTGTTGATCTAATATGACTTCTGACCTGTAATGTTGCCAGAATCATAATACACATAATACACTATTTGTTCGTCGGCCAGAGGAGAACTGGCACCCCGACTGAGCCTGGTTTCTCCCAAGGTTTTTTTCTCCATTCTGGCCCTGAAGGAGTTTTGGTTCCTTGCCACCGTCTCCATTGGCTTTTGGTTTGCTCAGTTGGGGACACTTAAATTTCAACTATATTACTGATCTGCCCGCATTGACACTATATGATTGAAATGAGCTGGATGACATCACCGTTTTCACCAGAGCGGCTGTACAGCCGAATCAAATTCTGTTGCATTATTTTCCTGTTACCAGTGTGAAGCTGCTTTGAAATAATTGGCATTGTAAAAAGCGCTATATAAATAAAGGTGATTTGATTTAATTTGATGTAGATTTTTGTCACCACTGTTAGTTATTTGCTGTGTGGAGTTGAAGTCTAATATGCTTCTATATAAAACTTTCACACATAGGCTGAGTTTAACTCCGCTTTTAGGGTGATTACACAATACCATTTTCAGCTGAAAACGAAAAACTTCTTATGCGTTTCATTTACATGACAACAGCGTTTTGGGGGCCTGAAAACACAAACTTTTGAAACGGATTTCAAAGTGCAAGGTTTTGAAAACGATACCTTTACCGTCTCCATGTAAACAACAAAAACGTGAATTTGTGAAAACGGTGACATCATGTTACATGTTCTTGCACGCGCATATTACGTGTTTGCGAGGTGTTTCTTGACAAAGTGACATCGCCAACTACTGGCCTGGCATGCATAATACAGCGTTTTTAGTCATTTGCAGATCCGTGTGAACGGGGATCGATGTATTGTTTTTAGTACATCGTTGTCGTGTCAACATACCCTTAGACGTACACTGGCAAACTTCCCTAAGCACTTCCCCTCGGAAGCATCCCCACCGCCATTTTGAAGTGCATTCAACTTCATCAAGTGGACGAAGGATGTTTTTTTGGACAGTGAAATGTTACTTCAGGCAGATCCATAGACCACAATGCAACATGATTATGAGAATTGTGTGTATTGACATCACATCTCAGGATTGGTCACTTGTCTATTGCCTGGCTACCAGTTTTTTTGTAGCTGGCTAAGCGCACTATTTGAGCAACGTAAACACAAATTAATAATAAAACTAAAATAAATATATTTTTAAATACTTTATTATCTCTTTACATTCAAAATCATTTAACACAATTATACAAATAAACATTTCCTTTAAAGACATATTTTTTTCCCAATAATTGTTCCTTTTTTTCTTCTACTTTCTTTTCCTTTCATTTCTTTTTCTTTTGTGATAATACCCACCACCCAGTGGTGAATGAAGTACCTGAAAGCCACACTTGAGTAAAAGTATAGATATCTTACCAGAAAATGACGATGGTAGAAGTTAAAGTCACTGTTTAGAATATTACTTGAATAAAAGTTTTAAAGTATGTGATATTTATTGTACCTAAGTACAATGTTAACCTAAGTTTAAATGTATGTTTACCTAAGTAAATCTGTTTTCAGTGTTAGTCACATGACCAGTGGCTGGTCTGTGTGTGCAATTCCGCAAACCTGGAAGACATTCTGAACATATACACAGGTTTTCCTACTTACAAAGCATGTAGAGGTCTGTAATTTTTATCATAGGTACACTTCAACTGTGAGAGACGGAATCTAAAACAAAAATCCAGAAAATCACATTGTATGATTTTTAAATAATTAATTAGCATTTTATTGCATGACATAAGTATTTGATCACCTACCAACCAGTAAGAATTCCGGCTCTCACAGACCTGTTAGTTTTTCTTTAAGAAGCCCTCCTGTTCTCCACTCATTACCTGTATTAACTGCACCTGTTTGAACTCGTTACCTGTATAAAAGACACCTGTCCACACACTCAATCAAACAGACTCCAACCTCTCCACAATGGCCAAGACCAGAGAGCTGTGTAAGGACATCAGGGATAAAATTGTAGACCTGCACAAGGCTGGGATGGGCTACAGGACAATAGGCAAGCAGCTTGATGAGAAGGCAACAACTGTTGGCGTAATTATTAGAAAATGGAAGAAGTTCAAGATGACAGTCAATCTCCCTCGGTCTGGGGCACCATGCAAGATCTCACCTCGTGGGGCATCAATGATCATGAGGAAGGTGAGGGATCAGTCCAGAACTACACGGCAGGACCTGGTCAATGACCTGAAGAGAGCTGGGACCACAGTCTCAAAGAAAACCATTAGTAACACACTACGCCGTCATGGATTAAAATCCTGCAGCGCACGCAAGGTCCCCCTGCTCAAGCCAGCGCATGTCCAGGCCCGTCTGAAGTTTGCCAGTGACCATCTGGATGATCCAGAGGAGGAATGGGAGAAGGTCATGTGGTCTGATGAGACAAAAATAGAGCTTTTTGGTCTAAACTCCACTCGCTGTGTTTGGAGGAAGAAGAAGGATGAGTACAACTCCAAGAACACCATCCCAACCGTGAAGCATGGAGGTGGAAACATCATTCTTTGAGGATGCTTTTCTGCAAAAGGGACAGGACGACTGCACCGTATTGAGGGAAGGATGGATGGGGCCATGTATCGTGAGATCTTGGCCCACAACCTCCTTCCCTCAGTAAGAGCATTGAAGATGGGTCGTGGCTGGATCTTCCAGCATGACAACGACCCGAAACACACAGCCAGGGCAACTAAGGAGTGGCTTCGTAAGAAGCATCTCAAGGTCCTGGAGTGGCCTAGCCAGTCTCCAGACCTGAACCCAATAGAAAATCTTTGGAGGGAGCTGAAAGTCCGTATTGCCCAGCGACAGCCCCGAAACCTGAAGGATCTGGAGAAGGTCTGTATGGAGGAGTGGGCCAAAATCCCTGCTGCAGTGTGTGCAAACCTGGTCAAGAACTACAGGAAACGTATGATCTCTGTAATTGCAAACAAAGGTTTCTGTACCAAATATTAAGTTCTGCATTTCTGATGTATCAAATACTTATGTCATGCAATACAATTAATTACTTAAAAATCATACAATGTGATTTTCTGGATTTTTGTTTTAGATTCCGTCATTCACAGTTGAAGAGTACCTATGATAAAAATTACAGACTTCTACATGCTTTGTAAGTAGGAAAACCTGCAAAAATCGGCAGTGTATCAAATACTTGTTCTCCCCACTGTATAAGCAGTATAGGCTTTTTTTTAGAAAGGAAAATTTAAAAGATAAAAAAGCAGTAGGGAGAATCAATGAATTATGAATATTTGACTGCCATTGTGAGAATAACATGTAATCAATAGAAAAAAGTAACTGTAGTCTGAATACAAGTATTTTAAAATGTAATATAATCTAAT
Source organism: Coreius guichenoti (assembly GCA_039654105.1). Lineage (NCBI taxonomy): Eukaryota > Metazoa > Chordata > Actinopteri > Cypriniformes > Gobionidae > Coreius > Coreius guichenoti. The sequence goes on from CM077169.1 coordinate 31,612,449, forward strand.
TATTAGTACTAGGAATCTGATTACATAATCCAGATTACATGTAATCAGTTACTATCCAGCTCTGTGTTTCTCTTTGTTGCAGTCTGCCTATGTTCCTGTTTGCATGTCATTCATCAGTTGTCATGGTTATTCATTATGTTCCTAGTTAGAGCGCATGTTTGTATTTGAGTTTGTCACCTTGTGTATTTATGTTCCTGTTTCTCACAGTCATGGTCTGGTATTGTTTGCTTGCACACTATCTCGAATCCTTGTGTATTTGCCTGAGTTTACTTTGTTTTAATAAACGCTTCAATTTGAATCGTCATTGGACTAAAATGTGGCAGTCAGAACAGAAGAGAGAAAGATATCAATTTTACTGTCACTCCCATAGCCGCTGCATTAGAACCACCCTCACAGCAGCGTTAACTTTTTTTTTTTTGTAATTTAATTTGTAAAGTCAATATAATACAAAGTATAGTGTTATAAATGTACATACGTTTAAAAAAAAAAAATATATATATATATATATATATATATATAGAAAACGTTGTAGGATTTACAATGCTGATGACGCGTTTCATCAGTCTCATCAACCTGTGCAATAAGTCCATTCGTGAAATTTTCACTACTAAATATTCCACGGTCAACTATTAGTGGTATCATAACAAAGTGGACTCTAGAGCAGTGAAGACGTGTTCTCTGGAGTGACAAATCACGTTTCTCTGTCTGGCAATCCGATGGATGAGTCTGGGTTTGGTGGTTGCCAGGAGAACGGTACTTGCCTGACTGCATTGTGCCAAGTGTAAAGTTTGGTGGAGGGGGGATTATGGTGTGAGGTTGATTTTCAGGGGTTGGGCTTGGCCCCTTAGTTCCAGTGAAATGAACACTTAATGCTTCAGAGACCTTTTGTACAATTTCATGCTCCCAACTTTGTGGGAACAGTTTGGGGATGGCCCCTTCCTGTTCCAACATGACTGCGCACCAGTGCACAAAGCAAGGTCCATAAAGACATGGATGAGCGAGTTTGGTGTGGAGGAACTTGCCTGGCCTGCACAGAGTCCTGACCTCAACCCAATAGAACACCTTTGGGATGAATTCGAGCGGAGACTGCGAGCCAGGCCTTCTTGTCCAACATCAGTGCCTGACCTCAAAAATGTGCTTCTAGAAGAATGGTCAAAAATTCCCATAAACACACTCCTAAACCTTGTGGAAAACCTTCCCAGAAGAGTTGAAGCTGTTATAGCTGTAAAGGGTGGGCCAATTGCATATTAAACCCTACAGATTAAGAATGGGATGTCATTAAAGTTCATGTGCATGTTAAGGCAGATGTCATCAAACTTTTGGCTATATAGTGTAACTTATCTTTATTAAGTAGCATAGGTTCTATAACCAAAACTATTTTGTATATTTATTATATTTGGTTTCTTAAAAATTTCTTCCATTACCTGAATTACTTCTGTCCAAATTTTTTTTTTATTATTAAAGATTATTTAAAGTATAAAATATATGAGGATAATGAGCTCTAATTTCACCACAACTTCTCCAACATCATAAAGATTAATTATTATACTTAGAGGATGTTTCTGGTGTTATGAAATATCTCATTAATTTCCCAAGCGTATTCTTACCAATATAAAGATTGTGTGGTTTTTAAAATTTATTTTAAACTTTGTTTCCAATCTCCTTCTGTTATTTTATTGTCTAACTCAACTTCCCATTAAAATAAATATCTGATCATCCTCCATAACACGGTAGCTATTTACAACTCATATGGTCCGTAAACTCCTGAAACTAAAATTGTCTAGACACTGTAGGGTTACTAATTTTTTGGACACATATTGAGAAAGCTCAAATCTTAATGCATTGCGTTTATTATTATTTGAATAATTTAGTGACATCCAGGAAATGTTGCACATCTGTTTGGCAGAGATGAAAAGCCACGTGTTCTATTCAGTCCATTAAATATGTTGTGGCAAGTTTAGAATATACAAGGAGACATGAAAATTGGACATTCTGAAAAGGTTTAATAACTATGGATTTTCTGTCATGTTTTATGTGACTTCTAATTTGTGTCTGTGAATTTGAAGATGATCAGCAGTGCACTCTCAGCAGTATCTATCAAAAGTGGTCCAAGGAAGGAACAGTGGTATACCAGCGACAGGGTCATGGGCGGCCAAAGCTCATTGATGCACGTGGGGAGCGAAGGCTGGCCCGTGTGGTCCGTTCAAACAGATGAGCTACTGTAGCTCAAATTGCTCAAGAAGTTAATGCGGGTTCTGATAGAAAGGTGTCAGAATACACAGTGCATCGAAGTTTGTTGCGTATGGGGCTGCATAGCTGCAGACCAGTCAGGGTGCCCATGCTGACCCCTGTCCACCGCCGAAAGCACCAAAAGTGGACACGTGAGCATTAGAACTGGACCACGGAGCAATGGAAGAAGGTGGCCTGGTCTGATGAGTCACGTTTTCTTTTACATCACGTGGATGACCGGGTGTGTGTGTGTCGCTTACCTGGGGAACACATGGCACCAGGATGCACTATGGGAAGAAGGCAAGCCGGTGGAGGCAGTGTGATGTTTTGGGCAATGTTCTGCTGGGAAACCTTGGGTCCTGCCATCCATGTGGATGTTACTTTGACACGTACCACCTACCTAAGCATTGTTGCAGACCATGTACACCCTTTAAACGGTATTGCCTGGTGGCTGTGGCCTCTTTCAGTAGGATAATGCGCCCTGCCACAAAGGAAAAATGGTTCAGGAATGGTTTGAGGAGCACAACAACGAGTTTGAGGTGTTGACTTTACCTCCAAATTCCCCATATCTCAATGTAATCGAGCATCTGTGGGATGTTCTGAACAAACAAGTCCGATCCATGGAGGCCCCACCTCACAACTTACAGGACTTAAAGGATCTGCTGCTAACATCTTGGTGCCAGATACCACAGCACAGCTTCAGGGGTCTAGTGGAGTCCATGCCTCGACGGGTCAGGGCTGTTTTGGCAGCAAAAGCAATAACGCCAGTTTACCTAATAGTATTTCGCCACCACAGGTTGCCAGTTGGCGGAAAACACAGCGCATTGCTGCCATGGAAGCCAGCAAACAAACTGGGTCAGAGACTGCAGATTCTACCCAACCTAAAAAGCCTGGCATCCATCTAAAAATTTAAAAATAGTCATAAATCAACTCATCAACTTACAGTGTGTAAGTCTCCTTACCTTCCATTGTCAATTGCGCTTGTTCCTGTTGCGTATCCTAAAACTGGGAACCGGCATGAGCGTCGAGTCTGAGGAGGAGGGGGCGGGGCAAACAATATTTTGAATTTGGACTGCAGTACCCATTTCAACCACTTTTCAACCGCTAGTCATTTTTACATACAGCACCTTTAAGAAAAATGCTTTAGATAAATAAGGTTTTGAGCTGCAAATGATATCTTCACATTCATTTGAAATTGTCCTGTGACATCCTATGACAGGCAATGTTGAATATGAGTCTACACATACATCACACATATTATGATCAAACCCTAACTTTCAGTGAAGACTTAATATGGACTTTGGCACTTTGTTATAAGTACCACATCATAAGATACATTTTAATTATCGCGAATCATCCACATGGGCATTAGTAGTTGGACCCCATGATTAACGATTACGACTATATTTATTATTGCAATTTTTTGAGTAATCGTCTGTATTATTTCTCACTGTGACAGACTAAAAGGCTGTTCACACCAAGGATGATAAATATTATGATATAACTATAATGTTTTAATAATCTTTTTTTGTTTTTTTGCACAGGACATCAGGAGGTTTGTCCAGGGGTTTGATTTTAATAATCAATTTGGAATAAAAAAAAAATTCAGCTGATAAACTATACAAACTGTAAAGGGCTTGAGCATTTTAGACAACTGCAGCACACGCTTATAATGAACAAAACTGGTGTGGGCGCTAATATTGTTGTTGTATATCTTTAGTTATCATTCTTGAACAGCCTTAAATACAACGAATACTTGAATACAATGTTTAAATTCCATTGACTTGCTACTCTGGGTAGCAACACAAATTTAGTTGACTTGAAATCCACTAACCCATATTCCACATCTCACCCCAGTGAAAGGTCCAGTGTGTTGCATAACCTGAGCAGGCAGCTCTTGCACTGCACTACATTTATAAAAATTTCACTCCCATTCACAGCAAATGGCACATCTGAGCTGGACTGTGGCAAAGTCTGCCACAGAATTTTCTCCGTCTGGTTGTCAACTTTTCAACAAAGCTGACCCTCTTAGCCATAGTGCAGCAAACCAGCAGTGAAAAGTTCAAATATTGGACTTTCCTGTGGGGCTCAGGCTCCGTGACAGCATGTTCATGCCAACATCAACAGGGTGGGATGGTGTCGGAGAGCATGTCTGTCTCGTCTGCGGCAAATGGCTGAAGTGCCATGTGTTTGAGCGGGAAAGAATACCACCCCATCCTTTGTTTCAAAAAGCAGCATGGACACTTTCCCATTTTCATGCAGTTCAACTCATATCTCTTTCTCTGTCTTAATTTTACAGTGTAAAATCAATGCACTTTTATGTACCTTTGGCTATAATTACCTGGATATATAGTATAACTTTGTTTTTCATCATTATTAATTTGTCCACCTTATGTATACAGTATGACCAACTACCAGTGAGTGAACAATAAATAGTTTATCTGGGTCGAGTAAACGTAAAGTTTATTCTAAAACGTATTTTAGTGCTGTTTCTTGGTGGTACGTCTATTTTTTTTTTTTTTTTCTGCATTGCTGCTGGGCATTTCAAAGAATAGTGTGACTACAAACTTTAAATTTATGAATGAAAGCATGATGTCAAAGATAACACATAATATTCCATCATCTAGCTACTTAGGGAGATTTTCTCTCCATTTTCGTTATTGGCTTGCTCACTGGTGTCACAGTCTAACCAGGCTCCTCCGTCTCACACATGCACCATTCACTCTCACCCGAATACTGATCACCTACACCTGTCCCTCATCAGCACACCAATCAGGACCTGTATATAAGCACACACCTCAGTCACTCTTTAGCCCTATTCGGACGGGATTAGTTTTACAAGGTTAGATGGAGTAATGTAATTTTACCACAGGACGTCTCTAATATTAATGGCCAATTTGCACGGTATAAGAAATCTCAGTAAAACTAGCAGAAGTGGGAGGGGTAACTCGATTTACGCACCACCGTCACCTCCCTGTCGTCATGTGCGTATTAAGTTGCTTCCTGATATCACGTGCGCAAACACATATAAACTATATATAACCTATATATAACAGTTAGGTCTGGTCAAACGATTTATTAATTAAATTAATTAAATTCTGATTGGATTCTGTTGGCAATAGGCACTTACCTAAAGCTAAAAGAAGTTTCGTACCTCTGACAAGTGCTTTCAACCTTTTTTTTTTTTATCTGAATGGTAAGCAGAAAACAGGTTATAAGGTTTGCCACAGACTTAGTCCCACCACCTAAAACGCAACTGAATGCTTTTTCAAGCGCCTCCAAACTTGAAAAACCATGGAATACTACTTTTAAACAGGAAATGACGGAATATTTACGTACATATTTACAGCGGGTCTATTCGCATGGGATTAGTATTACCTGAGGTAAATTTTCCGGACCTAAATTGTTCGAAATTTCCCCCTATACCCTCATTCACTACATTACTCCACTAAATAGTTCACTTGAAGGAGTGAATGAAAACAAGTGAGTGAATTCGGACACTAGTGCGCCGGAAGGGCTACCACTTTTGCATAGTTTATGCTTGCTGTTTAAGAATCATTTGAAACTTAAACTGGCAGCTCCTGTAGTAAGATGGAAAGATTTATATTGAACTAATGTCATTGTCTACCCAGCTCTCCAGAACCAGGCAGTGCCCTCAGTGTGGGTCCCATCCAGCTCCAAGTAGGCCAATTGCATACTGAGAGCATCTGTCTCCTGGTTCTGGAGAACTCCACAGCTCGGATAATTCTAGGACACCCATGGCTCGTGACCCATAATCCCATCCTGTCCTGGTCCAGTGGCGAAGTCCTGAAGTGGGGTAAACAATGTTTCTGACTGTCCCCGGCCTCTTCCTTCCAACCATAAGACCATCTCCATCACCTCTACTACCATTGAGAGCCATGTAGAGCAGCAGTCAGTGGATATCCCATCCTGCTACGCCCATTTCAGTGACGTCTTCTGCCCCAAACAAGCCTCCCAACTACCAACTCACCAACTGTGGGACTGTGCCATCGACCTCATTCCGGGTGAGCCAGTGCCCCATGGAAAGATCTATCCACTCTCCATCCCTAAACAGAAGGCCATGGAGGAGTACGTAGAAGAGGTCCTCCAGCAAGGTTATATCCGCCCTTCAACGTCCTCTGCTGCTTCCAGTTTTTTCTTTGTGGCAAAGAAGGATGGAGGCTTGTGGCCTTGCATCGACTACCGGGCTCTCAACAAGATAACCATTAAGTTCCGCTACCCACTTTTCCTAATCTCGACCGCTTTGAAACAGCTGAGAGGTGCAACTGTTTTCACTAAGCTGGACCTCAGAAGCATGTACAACCAATATGTGAGGGGGATGAGTGGAAGACCACCTCCGTGGCCTTCGTTACACCTACAGGCCACTACGAGTAATGCGGTATGCCATATGGGCTTGTCAATGCCCCCTTGTCAATTCCAGGATTTTATGCATGAGGTGCTCCGGGAGTACCTCCACTGATTTGTGCTGTTATACATCAATGACATCTTGATCTACTCCCGGACCATGGCTGAACATCAGCAGTATGTTTCTTGGCTACCACATCAGTGAAAATGGTATCAAGATGGACGAGGGCAAGGTTGATACAATACGTTCCAGGCCAACTCCCACCACCATTAAAGAGTTACAACATTTCCTGGGTTTTGTTAATTTCTACAGCTGCTTTATCAAGATCTTTAGCTCCTCTTACCACCCTTCTGAAAAGCAGCCCCAAGTCTCTGTCCTGCACTCCTAGTGCAATCCATGCTATGCAAATAGCCATTCATGGTTGAAGTTGAAGCGTCAACAAGTGGTGTAGGAGCGGTGCTTTCACAGCAGCAGGGGAAACCATCACAACATCAACCTTGTGCCTTCTTCTCAAACAAGCTCACTGTGGCAGAGCAGAACTAAGATACTGGAAATTGTGAGCTCCTACCCATCAAACTAGCTCTAGAGGAATGGAGACATTGGCTGGAAGGAGCCTGTCGCCCTTTCTTAGTGCTTAGTACAAGATCGCTTCTGATGGCCAGGCATGGCACAGGACATCAGGAGGTTTGTCCAGCGGTGCCATTTCCAAAAGTCCACGCCATCTACCATCGGGCAAACTCCTCCAACTGCCTATTCCTCATCCACCCTGATCACACCTAGAAGTGGATTTTTTGCCTGGGCCCAAAACTCCCTCTGTCAGCCAACAACTGGATATACTCTGTTTCAATGCATACTCGACTTCCAGCCCCCTCTGTTCCCATGGTCTGGGGAATGCTCGGATCCATCACTCACTGGTTCCAGTAGAGCGAGGGGGTCTCGGACACAGCTCACCACCACCTTCAGCGGGCGGTGTGGCGTCAGAAGGGCAATGCTGATGCCCGACGGACCGACACTTCTACTTACCAACCCAGGCAGAAAGTTTTGCTCTCCACATGGGACATTAGACTGCACCTGCCCAGCAAGAAGTTAAGTCCCAGATACATTGGTCCCTTCGCCATAAATTGTCAAATTAACCCTGTCACTTATGAACTGCACCTACCACCCTACTACAGAATTCACTGTACCTTCCATGTCTGTCTGCTCAAACCATACCATACCAAACCAAACCATTGTGAGACACTTTTCTTTGTATGTATTGTGAAAAGTGCTATGATTACAAGTAAATTAAATGGACATAATTTAATTTATATTGCAGTCAATCATGTTAATAATTTATTATATTCCTCTCTTCTGAAAGATATGATCAGTACTTTTCATAGACCCCTGACTTAATGTACAACACACACACACACACACACACATTTTTTAATCGGTCTTATACATTCTAAAAGTTAGCCTACTCACATTCTTTGTAATGTAAATGTGGACAATGTTCTACTGTTTTTTTTCTTGTAATCAGTGAAAAGTGGAAATCATCATGACTCTATTGAGCAATATGAAGAACTTACTTATTGCACAATCAGCATGACTGAACAAGTGCTCTTATACGCAGTCTTTTCTCCTTTTGTGATGGGTTAAGCAGCTATCAGGCCTCTGTTATGCTCTGCTAAGAAACTTTGATTTGACCACAGCTAAGCTGAAGAGATATTCTCTGTAAATGTCACTGACTGACATTAGCTGGTAATTACTTTAAGCATCCTTACCCAAGAAACTCAAATTTTGTTGTGGTACTTAAATCTGCCCTCTTCACCACTGTGATCCAAACAAACTGTGGGGCATTTTCCTTCCCAGCAATTCTTACATTTACTTATCAAAAGAGGTCATGGATAAGAAAAACAGCCAATTTGATGCTGGATCCAATTGGTTGATTTTGTGATCTGTCCAGGGGATTTAAAACAGCTGCTCACTCAGAGGCCTGTGAGCTTTGGAGAAAGGAAGCTAAAGCTCTTGTTCTCTCTGTCTCTCCTCCCATTTTCTGCTTCTACTGTATCTTCACTTTTTCTTCAATTTAATGGATGCTACATGTTATTTGAGCAAGCCGACTTTAAAATAGGGACTTCATCAGTCATTTTCTTTGCCAAAACATCACATGATAGACTGTGGTGAGTCCACCAATTACAATAGTCTTACAATAGTTTTTGTGGAGAAAATAACAATTTGCTAAACTAAAATGCTAAATTAACTAACTTCAAACAAACTGAAGTAGCAGAAGTTTCTCTAAACTATTGTTCTTTCCACATTAAAGTGTGTATATTAGTAACGATTGGGTTTTATGTTTTATGGGGACATTCCCCTTAACCTACCCATCACAGAAAACTTTCTGCATTTTTACATTTTCAAAAAACATCACTTAGTATGATTTATAATCTGTTTTTCTCATGGTGACCAAAAATGTCCCCACAAGGTCAATGATTTTGGATATTGCTATCTTTGTGGGGACATTTTGTCACCCACGAAGTAACGTATACTTAAACCACTCGCACACACACGTTGGGTTTACATGTTTTATGGGAGCTTTCAGACATAATGATTTTTATACTGTACAAACTAGGGCTGCACGATTAATCGCAATTAACCTGAAATTGCACTTAAACCGATTTGGCTTATTGCAATTATGAAATTGCAAAGGCTGCGATAATTTTTTTATGTGCAGCTTGTCAGTGAAGCACGGCTCTTTGATCAGTAGTAAATGCTACTCCATCTGAAAGCACTGCGAGAACTTGAGACTCTTATAACGTGCATAATTTATTTAACATAATTTATAAAAGCATAATTTATTTAAGCTGTTTTCCTCATTGGAACCAAAAAATGTCCCCACAAGGTCAAAAATTACTGGTATTACTGACATTTGGTCCCCACAATGTAGGGATTACCTGAACCACACACACAAACACAAATGGTGAAAACAATATTCTTCTTGTTGACTTGTTAATATCTCTTTGTACAGCAAGATCTATCAAAAAAATCACAACCTATTTAAGAGCAGATCACATTAAGAGTTTAAGGGGGAATTAAATGCATAAGCTGTAAATATATATAAGACAGAAAATACTACATACAGCATAATGTGATTGTAATGAATAAAAAAATAATAATACGTATTAAAATCTAATTATTACTATTATTATTATTAATTATTATTATTATGAAGAAGAAGTTTTATATATTCGTTTATCTAACATTAATATGCATTATTGTAATGTTAGCCAGAGGCTATTTTTCATCTGTAGTCCCTGAACATAATGTTACAGAGTCACCCTAAAAACAAAATGTATTGTTATAAACATACAAAAAAGGAGAGAAAAACTATACCATGCAAAGCAGATACAGGGATATAAAAAGCATGCACAGTGTATTAGATTAAAAAATCACAATAAACCACAATACCATTGTGTGTTTTTGTTTTAGATATTGACATCTTTTCAGTTTTGCATTGGGTTTCTACAAAACTAGGTGAGTAAGTTAGTGTTATTAGCAGTTGTTTTTCCGATTTGGTTCGGGTTTTAGTATCAAGACAGTAGTCTCCTGTTTTCAGTAAAACTGTACACCTCAAACTTAGAAGACACATACAGCTGTACCAACATAGATATACACATGGATGCCCCATTAGCAGCTATTTCTATGGGCTGCTATACATAAGCTGTCTGCCATATTGGTCCGTGAACATTTGAAAGTTGACTGTGTATCTTTAACCAGTTACTCACATGTATGAATATCTATATAGACTTTAGCAGCAATAGGATTTAGTTTTTCATTAATATTAGATAATTCTGAATATGGATATTGCATTTTGAGCTAAAGCACAAACCAATTCTCACTTGGAATTTATAACTGTGGTTGTTACATTCATAGGCTACACAGTGCTGTGGCGTTTCTGATTTGTTAGTGAAACTGTATTAAGACATACTGAAGACTGTTGTGGGAAACACAATTTCTGAATAACACAAACATTAATTTAAAAATTCACTATATCCTGTAAAGTTATACAATTGATAATAATTATAACATTTTACAGTTACAATCTGTCTTAGAATAGCTCGTAAAACAGTACAGATTAACACTGGAGGATAAATGGGACCGTAAAAAAATGGTCTTGCCCTCAAAATTAGACAAGTAAGGGTTAAAATGCCAAAATGTATTGTCCTTCCCTTTGTGAAAAGCCTTTACATGGCTAATTTTTATTGGTGTATCTTTTCTTTGACTCAAAGATGAGCATGGACAAAAACTTCCATTCAGCTCTCAGGAGGTCAAAGCACCAGTTAGATGCACATTGTGACTTCTGCATGCCTTCAGTTGCTATTGTGTTCCAAACTTTTTGTTTGAAAACAAAGACGGGATGGCAGCAAGTGGACAGCTTGACATTCAAATACCTATTTCATATATAGCCATCAGAATGCCCTTTGTGAGGTCAGGAAGGTCCATCCGTTGCAAATTGCTGTTAGGTGTGGTCTGTGGTGGTCTGGTCAGTGTGTCACACATTAGACAAACCACAAGCGTCTTGTTTTGAAAGACCAAAGCATTTGTATTATTTCCAGAAATGGTCCTCATTTCACATTAACTTCAAAATGCATGACTATATGCTTACAGTTTAAGGTAATGTATTTCATTCTAGTCTTGTGTTTTAAAACAAGCTTTAGTGTTGAGAAATTCCTGGCTGAAAGACGAAATGGGTGACAGGCCTCAAAATTAAATGCCCTTCATGAACATTATGGCTCTTAATGTCAGCACAGTTGCAAATAGTTTATTGTTTCATTGACCACTTTACAACCTCATTACTCAGCTGGAGTCTGCTTTACACAACCAAAGCTTAGGCACAAAACAAAAGGGTTGCTGACACTCAATTTTACCTTCCAATAAAAGCTTCAGAGTGCATGGACCTGAGTGCAGACAGATTCTCAGGACCTCAGAGCACCTTTTTAATCAACGATAACAATACAGCTGGAATTTCATATACCATTTCAGCAGCAGACCGGTAACACTTGGAGAGAAGCCAGAGTAAGGACCACAGGGAAAGAGAAATACTGTGATTTTATGAGTGTTATCCATGGAAGAGTTGCATGTATCAGATATTTCATTCAAGAAATAAGAACAAACTTTTCACAAAAGTAAATAGATTAAAAAAAATTGAATTAAATTTCATATCTTACAGTAATTTTACAGTTATACACACTCCAAAAATTCTTAGGTTAAAATTAAATAACAAAATTGGTATATGCTTGTATTGTAAAGCATGCTAAAAATGTCACCAGATGGAAACTGCTTTTTTTGTAGACAGTTGACACTGAACGTGGGCTATTATTGAGTGATATGGTCTGGGAACGTACTCAGACAGTGGAAGTCATGCCTAAATTGGGATGAGGGAAACATAAGGTCTACAGATGTGAAGGTGATCAGATTACCTCTGCTTAAAACTCACCTGTAATGCATTTGAACTGACACATGGCCTTGAAGGCATCAGGAAGACCTGAAGACCAAAAGATTGTATTCTCTGCTTTGTTGCTTCCTTCTGTTCCTCATCAGAGAGGGAGGAAAAACAAAACAAATTTTTTTTTTAAGCACCGCAAGCTGTTATTAATCACTTGAAGTCAAATAACTATAAAAATGATCATTAAACAGATTTTAACTTAGAACATATATGTAAATCAAAACTACTGACATTTTATGCTATGCAGTATTATTATACTATATTGTTACATGTCAAATATAGCTAACAGGAGCAGCTTGGTTTTACATCTGTAGGAGTATGGCTGAGACTAACTCTTCTGACTAGCTTAACTACTATACTCAGTCACACCAGCTTGCTTTGAGAAAAGCATCGCCATGTGTTTTCTTTGAATATTCCTTTTCTTCTTTTTTCCCCCACCATGTGCTTTCCTGGGAAAGGGTAGAAAATGACGTCACTGTAGGGCTGGTCTGTAGTTTATTAGTCAGCGCGAAGTGCCAGGTTAGAGCTCAGACAAGGCTCTGTCCAGCCAGCTCAACTCAACTTAACCACCCCAATTCTTCAGAGGGATGTCTTTCCTATAAGTTTAACAAACTGAGGCACTGACCCAAGTTCTACAACTTTTAACTCTCTTAATTACTTTTTGCTTACTTTTAACCAGTCTTTAAAGATCTCTTATTTGAGGATAAAGTGCGCGACACTTTTAGAGAAGACAGGCGCGTAGTGAAACATCCAAATTTGGATTATAGTTTCTGTTTCTCGTCTTTCAGTTGAGAAAACCCGACTCGTGATGGTTGTCCTGTCACTTAGGTTACTAATGGTAGGAGTTGTAGTAAGTCTGACTTCAGCTCTTCTGGTAAGTGTTAATGATTTACTGTTTCTGCACGTAAAGTTGTATGGAAAGTGATCTGTAAGTGAAAGCTCGCGGGACAAGTTTGAGGTGTGACAGTCGCCCTCCCGCTTGGAACACGATTCGAATTTTAAAAAATGTGACTGAAATTTAAGCCGGTTTTAACGATATCTATAGCGGTATATTGGGTTTGTTCTATCTGTTGATATTATGCAGAGTACTTTGACAAACCGTATCAACCAAATACTAGAGAGAAGCTTGCGCATTTTAGGAGAGTGTTCCCAGCTGTCAAACCAATAGCCAAACTGTCTGAAAGTTGGCATGGCAGAAAACACGTGAAATATGGCAAGCTGTTTTCATATTCCTTTAAACGAACAAGTACAGAAGTAACTCATTGATTAAATACTAGTAGCTACTTGCAATTATTCTTTTGTTACAAACAAATTGCATACTTTTCCATAGATTTATTTGCGGGTCTGTGGTTCAGATATGGACTATTCACAGCTTACTATGTATTTCAGTTGGTGCCGGTACCTAGTTTTATAGTCGTCTATTTATTAATAACCTATTTCTTAGTTAGGCTACTATTCCACAAAATTTTACTATTTATTTACTATTTTACTAAAACTACATTATTACTTTTATTAAAACTATAAATTAGCCATTTTACATTACATAAGAAATGTTACTAATAACAGCTGAAATGGGATACTAATGTCACATAAATAGGTATGTGTGTTTAATAAGTAGGCTATCAGAAAAGCTGAAATAGATATATTAAACAATTTGGATGTTACAGTAGTAACAAAAAGTACTGTACAAGATATTAGTAAAAATAGACAGGTACTAGCAACAGTTGGAGCACTTGTTGGTGGTGAATAGTTGATATCTAAACCACATGTTGGTGGTGAATAGTTGATATCTAAACCACAGTAACAATAACAATGGAAGAATTGCTTATTCCTATGTTTCTGGTCACTATTATTAGTGGAATACATAGTTTAAAGGAATACATGTGAAAATGGCTTGCCACAAATGAAGTTGAAAGTTAAATGTCAGATTTGGATATTCTCATGACAGATTTACATCCATTATGGTTTCTCTGTTTCTACCAATGGTACTTTCTCAGCTGTTTTGTAAATGTCTTAGCTGCCTGTTTTATGCATTGTCTCTTTATCTCTTTGTTCTCTTTTTCTTGCAGGCTGGTGAAAATATAGATAAAGAAGGTAAAGTATACAGCCTTGTGGTCCTCAAACTTTTCCACTATCATTGTGCTCCGTTTGTTTATTTTTTTGTTCAGGGTGATAAAGTCATTTTATAACTTTTGATGTTTCATTTATCATTTATGTAGACAGCTGCAAAGTGCAAACTAGAGTCGCACTGTGCCAAGTCATGTGGGGTTTAATTGTTATCACTTGCATCTTCTCCTCTCAATGTTTAATGACAAATATTTTAATCAGGAAATTAATCAGAATTGTTTAACAGTCAGTACTGTAAAAGCCCTAAGATTACCCTAAGGGATGATGCAAGTCAATCTCTAGAGAACTTTTAACAGATTTTATAATAAATTATTCTGTTTATCTTTTTTAATGAACAGTGGGAGACATTTAAGAAGTTAATTGTACACCGTAAAATCAAAGTAGTGTTAAAGTCACAACCTGCAGTGATGAGTTCATTGCACTTTGTCAACCACTTTGAATTTAATTACTGATGTAGTAAATCATGTTAAAAACTGGCAACTTAAATCTAGTAGTAGTAAATTACATACAGTTTTGTGTTATTGTAAAAAAAAAAGTGATTGATATGTAGATGGAAAACATTTAGGGCCAGATTTACTAAACGGCAAATTAGCGTGAGCGCGCAATTCCAAAAAAGCGCCGATGGGAGTGGAAAGTTCTGCACGTGATCTACTGACGACACGCAAATTAAAGAACACAGACGCAGCCGGATCATTTCCATAATGACCAACGCAATCTACCAAGAGTTTAAGACATGCTTTTTTGGGGCGGTAAATAATGGCACAAAAATTGACGAGCGCAAACCTTAGTAAATCACCTTGCATGATTCATTTAAATACTCTCCTCCCAAAAATGTTGTGTCTGAAAGGGAAACTCCTACAAATGCATATGTAATGAGGACAACCGCAAAAATAACTGTGTCCAGGCCTTTTCAGCGCTAATTTTTCACTGCGTGTCTTTAGTAAATCCTGACAGTAGTTTTTTAATGCCAAAAGAGGGTTTGTGTTGGCGCAAGCTGTTAGTAAATCTGGCCCTTAATGTTTTAAAAAGAACACCATTTTTATGTCTTATTTATATGGCCTAGTTTGGATTCAATTAGACAAGACATCTTTAAGCAGTGTCAAAATTAGATGGCTGACCTCAAAATGTTGCGTTTTAAGAGATTTAATGAATTGTTTTATTTTTGTATATGCCCAACAGTTTCATTTCCTGCTTAGACAAAACTACCATAACAAATTGCAAGGGTTTGGCATTTGAAATGTTTTCCTTCATGCAAACCATTATTCATATGTCATGAGGCATTAGTAGCATGCTTTGAAATGTAAGAAGCAGTATAATAGCAATAAACAGACATCCAGTAGACTTCGTAACCACATGTAACATGAGATGTGATTTTTTTTTTTTTTCTCATTAATTTTAATATAATCAAAAGAAATTCCACATGTTTGTCTTATGTTTTATCAGACTTGTTGAAGATCCGTCTGAAAGAGTATGGCCTCATTACTCCCATCAGTACAGACGCAGAGGGACACTACCTCTCACATCTCCTCTCGGCCAATCACAAGCAGCGTGTGAAGCGTGAGGTTTTGGAAGGGTCAACGCGAGCGGTAGACAGGCTGTTCTTTAACATCACTGTCTTTGGCAAGGAATTCCACCTCCGACTACATCCCAACCAAAGATTAGTGGCTCCAGGAGCTATGGTGGAATGGCATGATGAGATTGAAATAGCTGGGAATGCAACTGAGAATGGAACCCACTCAGAGAGAATACTTAGAAGGGAGTTGCTGAAAACAGACTGCACTTTTATAGGGGACATCACGGATGTGCCTGGAGCTTCTGTCGCCATTAACAACTGTGATGGACTGGTGAGTGTTGTTTCCTTTCCTAGTAAATTCATTTTTGAAATGAACTTAACTAGCAGGGCCTGTCACAAATGACAAAATGTAACAGAAACTGCAAAACGTTAGATTTGTGTAGTTAATATAATGGCTTACAATTATATTTTCACACTTCATAATGCCAATGCAGTTCGGTTTCTAAACTTTTATGGAAATCCACACTGGCATTGAGTGGTGAGTCATTCCTTTCCAAACCTGCAGGGAACATGCTTCGATGACCATAATTTGTTCTTTTCCCCAGAATATTTGCAGTTTGCTTTATATTTGACATTTTCTTTATTTAAAGGGACAGCTCACCCCCTCACTCCTTCGCCTACTAACTCTCATGGCTCTCCAAACTAGCAATACAGCAATATTATAATTCATAGTCAATATAAATAAGCCAGTAATAATTTAAGTTTTATGGCTGGTGATCAACAAATGGCCAATATTAAAATTTACATTAATACATTTTTTCTAAATAAAAACATCACAACACATCACAACATTACAATGAGTAATATACAACAGTATGAAGTATTCATTTACAGTTTTGCAGAAGATTAAACATTTTTATTATATTATTAGTGCCCCCCATACAACCAAAATAGAGTGCGACTAATGGCTGTCATGCTCCAAAAAGATTAAAAAAAGCAGTCCATACGAGTCATTTGTTATATTACAAGCCCTCTAAAGCCATCCAATAGCTTTGTGTGAGAAATGGTCTGAAATGTAAGTTATTCATTGAAAATCTTGCTTATAGCGAAAATGAAAAGTTATTCATTCACCTTTCAGCAGATGCTGTGGTGAGGGTGGTACTTATCAATTCACCTGCCAGTTTTCAAATCAGATCATTCAGGGAAATTGTGCATTGCACTGTGTCTATTGGCCTTTCTACTTCCTCACAAAAGACTATACGAGCTTGAGGCGGGTGTCCAGAGTGATAGTGGAGTTGAGTGAACTGTGGGTCACCCCAGGAAGCTGACAAATAGGATGAAGCTGCTCTCCCCAGGGCCTGTCCAACATCAGAGGAAAGCTTTACTCTTCAACAATAAATAGAGAGGTCAAATTGGGAAAATCGATTTCGCATAGACTTCCAAAGAGTTTTACGCAGACAAGCATGTGCAAAGGAGTGATGGCTATGCTGATGAGGGACTCAGTGGGAAAAGATGTTTTTTTGGAATCAAGCGATGGCACTCTCTCTTTTTGGAATCAAGTGGAATATGTCAGCTTCTACAAATTGACTTTTCATACAAATGTCATTTACGTCTTTTAGTTATCAAGAGATTTAAAACACCATTTTTGAAGAGTGCTCTAGTAAGAACGAGCCTGTGATTGAAACTGGAACTAAAGCAAAATAATAGAGAAAAATGAGAATTAGTCCTCAGATGCCATGTTCGTAATTTGTAGCAAAAAATCTAGTATTAATTCGATCTCAAACGGATTCATTAAAAGAAGCTATTACTCCACCACCTGCGTGACATCATTAACCAACGTGGTTGAACGACAAATTTGCGACAATACAGTTTCGGGAAACATACGTGAGTAGTTGGTTGATTTCTTTAATGATGCATCGTAACTATGGTAGTTAAGCAGCGAGTTACATCATTGTTCTGGAAAAGCACCCCTGATGAGAATTTGTCAGACTAATTTCAATTAGTAATTAATGAGTTTGCAATTCTTTTTGAATGCTCATTAAAAGAACTGCTTAAAAGTTTCATTTGGTCATTAACTGGTCTATACTACATGCTATGTTTTGATTGCAGCCCACAAAGGCCACTAAATAGAAATACTTTTTTTTCCTCACTAGACATAATAGTGAGTCAGATTCAGTATCCGCTCTGACTTATTCAGTGAAGGATTCATCAGACTTATTAGAACTGCATGGTAACTCCTGAGTTTGATTGTACATACTGTGAGACAAGCTGAACCATTCTGTTTGAACTGACTTCTTTAGAAGTCTTTCTTTCTTTGTCTTAGAATGACATCAGTGCTATTGTGTGACCTTTGAAACCTTGACTGTGTATTTCTACAAGACCTACTGAGGTTTTTGTAGCTTTACATTTTCCACCTAAACTCTGCTACTTCCTTGAGTAATGGATCAAATGCTTACGTGGACAGTCTTTGATGTAAAGTGGCACTCAAGAGTCGACACCAAGATATGTTTCACTGGTCTTAATTACAGCCATCGTGGATCTTGAAATCTTCACATGTAGCCCGTGAAGCAGATATTTCCCTTTCTGAGCTGAGAGGTTGTGGGGGATGGAGGGATGATTTTAGCTGGGGGAGGAGGAGGAGGAGTGGGAGGCTCACTTACATGACACAGGCATGTTTCAGGCTTGTGAACATTCCTCTGAAAGTGGAGAAAAGTTCTGTTTCTGCTTAGCAACTCAACAAGGTCTCGGAATGTCAGCAGAAATACTTTAGTAGAAGTATCAAAGATCCAAGCCATTGGCCATTGCCTTTCCACTAGGGACCAAAACAGGGTCAGCAGTCAGAGCGTTCCCAAAGCAATGGGAATTATCCTCTGCTAATCTACAGCTCTGTCACTCATAGCTTGGCCTCTTTAATGCATACTGCTATATTCTGTGGCCAGGGTGCTGAATGAGGCTTCTTACTCATTGATGATCAGAGCTGGCTGTGTTACTGAACTCCTGGCTGAGCTTCACACGGGAGGCTGGCTCTGAGCCAGAACTTCATCCCCAGTGCACCTTTGTCAGGAGAATAATGACTTTAATGGTCAGAGGAGTCTGTGTTCTTCTGCCCAGTAACAATCTAACAGGTTCAGTCTTTTTCAGATCCACTTCAGTGCTGAGATGACTTTGAACTTCTCTGTTTTTTTTTTCCCATCATGCCTTGAATTCCTCTAAGAGTTCTGGTACTGTTCCAAAACCTAGTAAGCTGAGGAACAGTAATTTGTATTGCTCTACTGTACAACAAGAAGACAACAAGAAGCAACAAACAAGCATAAATGTATATGACACCCATAATTTTAACTAGTGAATCAGTACTCTTCATTATTGAATAAATATTCAGCAGCGATGCATTAAATTGATCAAGAGTAATGAAAAGAGTTAAGACTTTTACATTGTTACAAAGATTTCTATTTAAAAAAAAAATAAACTGAAAAAAATTATTATTATAATTATTTCCACAAAAACATTCAGTAGCTCAACTGTTTTTAACATTTATAATAACAAGAAATGTTTCTTGAGCATCAAATCAGTATATTAGAATAATTTCTGAAGGATCATGTGACACTGAAGACTGGAGTGATGCTGAAAATTTAGCTTTACCATCACAGGAATAAATTACATTTTTAAATATATTAAAATAAAAACAGTTAATTACTGTAAAAATTACTGTTTTACTGACTTGGTGAGCATAAGAGACTTCTTTCAAAAATGTTAATAAAATCTCACAGACTTCAAACTTTTGAACAGTAGTATATGTATGTTCATTTAGTGAAGGATTCGTCAAACTGAATTAAACAGGCAACAGTATTTTTGATTCATTCCTAAAAAGGATCACTCATAAGAGTCATTAGTTAGTCATATGTTGATTCAGTAACTGCTCTGATGGATTCAGTGAGTTTATTCAGTGAACGATTTATAACCTTATTCAATCTGTAACACTGGAGTTGAGTCTTCATTAAATTAATTCATTAAAATAACTGCTCATAAGAGTCATTTGTTTATGAACTTGACTGCATTGTATTTGTTTACACATACTTTTTTTTAAAGTTGTGAATAAAATAAAGATTATTAGTATATTTAACTAGAAAATACTATTTCAGTCTTTCTACTTCAAAATTTCATGTTTAAAGGGATAGTTCACCCAAAAATGAAAATTACCCCATGATTTACTCACCCTCAAGCCATTCTAGGTGTATATGACATTCTTCTTTCAGATGAATACAATCGGAGTTATATTAAAAAATCAAGCATTATAATGGCAGTGAATGGCAGCCCAAAATTTGAAAAAGTGCATCCATCCATTATAAAAGTAATCCACACGGCTCCAGGGGTTATTAAAACCCTTCTGAAGCGAATCGATTGGTTTTTGTAAGAAAAATATCTATATTTAACACGTTATAAAGTAAAAGATCTAGCTTCCGGCGGACCGCCTTCCGTATTCAACTTACGAAAAAAGCGTAACTGGCGCAATGATGACGTCAGACGTAGCGTGAGCATTTTGAACTGCGAGATTCGTTACACTTTCTTCGTAAGTTGAATACGGAAGGCGGTCCATCGGAAGCTAGATATTTTACTTTATAACGTTTTAAATATGGATATTTTTCTTACACAAACCCATCAATTCACTTCAGAAGGTCTTTATTAACTCCCAGAGCCGTATGGATTACTTTTATAATGGATGGATGCACTTTTTTGGGCTTCAAATTTTGGGCTGCTGTTCACTGGCATTATAATGCTTGGATTAGCCAGGACATTTTTTAATATAACTCCGATTGTATTAGTCTGAAAGAAGAATGTCATATACATCTAGGATGGCTTGAGGGTGAGTAAATTATGGGATAATTTTCATTTTTGGGTAAACTATCCCTTCAATTCAATGTGTTGCCGTTTCTTTTTTAATTATTTGTGAAATTTACTAGCAATTTCTGAGTGAAAATTGTTAAAAGTAAACCCTACGCTAAAGTTTTTCAGTGTGTGTGAACAACTAAAAAGATGTGTTTTCTTGTCATTATTTTGTGGTACACTTTAAAAAAAAATATCTCACTGAATTCAAATCAGACAGTAAATTCACAACTAAAAATTATTTATTTTGCCGTGATGCTGTAGATTTATTTGTGGTGAAGGGAGCAGGAAACACTGCTGTTATCACAGTCTGGTTAGGATGTATGTTGGAGCTGCAGTTCAGAGGTGAGAATTGTGCTGTTTTTTTTTTTTTTCAAGTTCAGACACAGTGGCTACACGACCTACATCAAACAGAAGTACCAGTGACCAAGCAGTGTATGAGACCTGAACTGTCACAAGTGGGTGTACGCTGTTTTAAGAGCAAACACATCTCTGCTCTCTGACATCTCTGGCATACCAGTGTGTGTCCCACCCTTTACTCAGTGGATTGTTCACTGTGGCTTGTTCTTTACGCTCCAGACTCTCACCATCTGTAACTGCCAGGGTTGGGACACAAAATGACAAATAGTCATTATTTATTGTGCATGACAATTTAATATGGAATTGAAGAACAGAATGTTTCAATCAAAACAACATGCTTTTTTAACCTCCCAACTAAATTTTCTCTGAGTCTGCCCTCATGGCTGCTGCAAAAGTAAGTCAAGAATTGTGGAAGATGTAGATGCATGTGCATGGAATTCTGTTACCCATTTACATAGATAATAGAACAGAGAGCCTTGCTGATAGAAAATGCATAGAACAGTTACCAGTTAAACAAATCGTGTCATCATTTTCTCTCACAGAGGTTGTTTCGAACCTCTTTGACCTTATTTCTTCTGTGAAGCACAAAAGTAGAGATTCTGAAGACATGGCATTGAAATGAATAGAAAAATAAAGCTCTTAAGCCTCAAAAAGAAGGACCTAACATACACTCACCTAAAGGATTATTAGGAACACCATACTAATACTGTGTTTGACCCCCTTTCGCCTTCAGAACTGCCTTAATTCTACGTGGCATTGATTCAACAAGGTGCTGAAAGCATTCTTTAGAAATGTTGGCCCATATTGATAGGATAGCATCTTGCAGTTGATGGAGATTTGTGGGATGCACATCCAGGGTACGAAGCTCCCGTTCCACCACATCCCAAAGATGCTCTATTGGGTTGAGATCTGGTGACTGTGGGGGCCATTTTAGTACAGTGAACTCATTGTCATGTTCAAGAAACCAATTTGAAATGATTCGAGCTTTGTGACATGGTGCATTATCCTGCTGGAAGTAGCCATCAGAGGACGGGTACATGGTGGTCATAAAGGGATGGACATGGTCAGAAACAATGCTCAGGTAGGCCGTGGCATTTAAACGATGCCCAATTGGCACTAAGGGGCCTAAAGTGTGCCAAGAAAACATCCCCCACACCATTACACTACCACCACCAGCCTGCACAGTGGTAACAAGGCATGATGGATCCATGTTCTCATTCTGTTTACGCCAAATTCTGACTCTACCATCTGAATGTCTCAACAGAAATCGAGACTCATCAGACCAGGCAACATTTTTCCAGTCTTCAACTGTCCAATTTTGGTGAGCTCGTGCAAATTGTAGCCTCTTTTTCCTATTTGTAGTGGAGATGAGTGGTACCCGGTGGGGTCTTCTGCTGTTGTAGCCCATCCGCCTCAAGGTTGTGCGTGTTGTGGCTTCACAAATGCTTTGCTGCATACCTCGGTTGTAACGAGTGGTTATTTCAGTCAAAGTTGCTCTTCTATCAGCTTGAATCAGTCGGCCCATTCTCCTCTGACCTCTAGCATCAACAAGGCATTTTCGCCCACAGGACTGCCGCATACTGGATGTTTTTCCCTTTTCACACCATTCTTTGTAAACTCTAGAAATGGTTGTGCGTGAAAAGCCCAGTAACTGAGCAGATTGTGAAATACTCAGACCGGCCCGTCTGGCACCAACAACCATGCCACGCTCAAAATTGCTTAAATCACCTTTCTTTCCCATTCTGACATTCAGTTTGGAGTTCAGGAGATTGTCTTGACCAGGACCACACCCCTAAATGCATTGAAGCAACTGCCATGTGATTGGTTGATTAGATAATTGCATTAATGAGAAATTGAACAGGTGTTCCTAATAATCCTTTAGGTGAGTGTATAAAAGTGCACTACGTATATGACTCTTTATGGAACCAAGCTTTGTGTGAGAACATTTTTGCCATTCAGTGATAACCTTCATCTCCACAGAACTGTTAACCACTCAAAGTCAGTGATTTGAACTTGAAAACTGGACAAGTTAGATTTATGTTGTGAATCATGTTTTGTTCATGAATCGGACATCTCTACCTTTCTCATGAGATTTCTTGAGAACTAGGTTGGATGTCAAGATATTATGTGAATAATGAATTCATATTATTCCTTAAATATAGATTATTTTATAGCATTTTTTATCATGGTTTTGTGACCTTTTTGAAGCTTGAAAGCTTTGATCCGTGTGTGTGAAATAGCATGGGAAAGAGCATAAAAACAATCTTCAAACTAAATCCTTTTGAGCTCCACATAAGAAAGAAAGTCGTACATGTTTGGAATAACATAAGGATGGATAAATTATGACTGGATTTTCATTGTTGGGTGAATGAACAGCTATATTTAGAGTGAGAGAGTGCTTGAAGGAAAGAAAGTAAAGCAAGCTTTCTGAACCATCATAACTATCAGAAGTTTTTGCTTTCCATTGGAAAGAGCAGCATTAGCTTGAGTTTCACTCCTTAAAGGGATAGTTCACCCAAAAATGAAAATTAGCCCATGATTTACTCACCCTCAAGGCATCCTAGGTGTATATGACATTCTTCTTTCAGACGAAAAAAATCGGAG
Organism: Coreius guichenoti; assembly: GCA_039654105.1. Classification (NCBI taxonomy): domain Eukaryota; kingdom Metazoa; phylum Chordata; class Actinopteri; order Cypriniformes; family Gobionidae; genus Coreius; species Coreius guichenoti. Next base: position 31,636,014 of record CM077169.1, read on the forward strand.
TTATATTAAAAAAGTCCTGGCTCTTCCAAGCTTTATAATGGCAGTGACTTGTTGTTTCGTCCATAACTGCTCCACACGGCTCCGGGGGGTTAATAAAGGCCTTCTGAAGCGAAGTTATGTGTTTGTGTATGAAAAATATCCATGTTTAAAACTTTATAGACTAAAATAACTAACTTCCGGCGGACTGCCGTACGCATTGATTTACGGCGAAAGAAACCCTTGACCCTTGAACCCTTGACCCTTGAACCCTTGACGCATGCGTATTGACGAACGCAGAAGCGCAGAGGATAGAGCAAAACAAAACACCGGTCATGAATTAGAAGTCTACAATGAGAATTTTTAAAGAGAAATGGTGGAGGATTTCGATATAAGAGAAGAGGGGCTTGAGTTTGTTGCCCAGCCCTATCCGCGAGAGGCGTCAAAGCTTGCGATGCTCCTATACATTGCGTCAGGGGTAACTCTTTTGCCGTAAGTCGACTTGTGTACCGCTGACTGCCGGAAGTTTTTTTAGTCTATAAAGTTTTAAATATGGATATTTTTCTTACACAAACGCGCCACTTTGCTTCAGAAGGCCTTTATTAACCCCCCGGAGCCGTGTGGAGCAGTTATATGATGGATAGATGCACTTTTATGGACTTCAAAAACGAAACAACAAGTCACTGCCATTATAAAGCTTGGACGAGCCAGGGCTTTTTTAATATAACTCCAATTGTATTCGTCTGAAAGAAGAATGTCATATACACCTAGGATGACTTGAGGGTGAGTAAATCATGGGCTAATTTTCATTTTTGGGTGAACTAACCCTTTAACACTGTTTAAACTTTGCAAACTCAGATGAGGCTTTTATTCAGTCCAACACCAGTTTAAACTCAGAAACCATCCTTCTGGGAACACAAACATTCTTCACCAAATATTGGCTGAACTCAGTGACTTAAACTTCAGCATCTCAGCTTGAAATCAGGTAACATTTGGATCATAACAGGCTGTCCTGATTTTAACTGTTACCTTAATTCTCCTCGTGTTTTTACAGCTAAAGGACTTTAGCCATGTAAAAGAAACTAAAGCCCCCTACGATGTTCCTCAATGCACTTTAAAATACACCAAAAAGAATGTTTTTAGAGTGCAAATTAACTGGCAGTAGTCCCAATATATTTTATAAAGTTCTGTTTTTACTGGCAAGACTTCCATTATGCAAAGGATTATCTAAAGCGACAAAGAGAGGCTGGAGAAAACAGATGCTTCGATATTTGGAATAGACTCAAATGCCCAGTTTACATTTAATAAGCCTCTTGTCCTCTCTCAGAAAGAGAGTTCCTTAGTCCGTCTCCAATATGATTTAAGCATTTGCGAAGAACGGCTGTATATGCTTTAGTTATACAGAAGAGGGCATGTTGAGCATTTAGCATATCTAGAAAAAAAGGTTGCCTTTGATTGAGAAAGAAACCGAGCCAGTTCCTTCCCCCTGAGAAGTGCACCCATACACAAGAGTTGTATTCACTAATAGTTATTGATGTACTTTGTTGATTCAGCCGAAGACTTGCCTGTTGCAGAGGCTTGACCCCTGAGCTGTTTTGGTATATGGTTTGAGGTTGAAGAGGGGAGGTGTTGGAGGATATGCAGAGGCAACTTATTTCTTTAGGTCTGCTTCAGGAGAGGCCAGAGACTAGCAACTCTAGCCCTGTGTGTTTAGCTGCTTTTATTGATATATTAAAATATTTTTACATTTTTAATCATGGCCAGTTTAAAGCCACATTTTCTGTTGTCATTGCACTGAACATTGGGGCCCGTTCACCAACAGTGCTTGGGTTTTATTTAGAGTTAGCCTTGCAGGTCTTGCCACCACTCAAAGTAGTGGGTAAATATTTGCTTTCAGTGTTTTTTCAGAGCGGCACAAAGAGAAATGAATGATTCCGATTTGATTCTCATGTTTTAATTTCAAATTGGATTTTAAATGACGTCACATACTATTCCTTTTTATTTTTTCAGAGTTTCTTTTGGGCTTGCCACATTCAGAAATTTTGTAAAATCATGCAAACATTGACACACAGTTACTCCCAAAAAATCCCAAACTGAGTTGAGTGCCCATTTACTATTCATTCTCTATGGGAGCAGCAGGTTCACGCAGGGGAATTATGGGATTGAAAGTGGAGCGTATTTCCAAGTTCTAATGCAATTTGAAGCTTTTCATTGTGATTCAGCTGTGGCTGGGATATTGAAAGTGTACTAAATTGACACCTTGTGTATAATTTTCCTACTGTGATGGGGAATATATATGAAGCATTTATTGACTGTGTATTGAAAGCAATTATTGCACACACTACTGCACAATTTAACAGACACCCCCCCAGACTGATAGGTTGCACATATTGAGTGGTATTGAGCTGATTCTTCAGCACCAGCACATATGGTAATATGATATGTGGTATATACAGCATGGATAAATACAGCAGACACATTAAGGAAATTAAAGAACAGCGAGCTGACATGATGATGTGCGTGTTCTTTTTCCTTCCTTACCTTCATAGTTTGAGCACCTGTAACAATACTTTGGATTGATTTCTTTGCCAGTGTTTCCTTTGCTCATTGGAATTTTGTGAGGCACTTTTCTTTAAAGCAACTTTACAATATGTATTGTGAACGAGCTACAAAAAATGTGTCATACAATGCACACTTTGTGATATATATATTTGGCATTAAAATGTCTAGTGAATTATTCAATACCAATCATGACTATGCCAGATAGTGGAAATAAGAAAAAGTACCAAAAAGCATAGTGTAAATGTGATTATTATGTTAATTTTCCTGAGTACACGTGAAATAATTTTGCTTCACTCTGTTTATTTTGATTTTCCTTCCTCGAAATACAGAGATTCCTCTTTTCCTCTCTGGGTTAGATGACTTTAACAATTTTTCTCGTTTTTTTCCTGGCGAAAGAAATTAACTGGTGTAACTTTTTAAAAGTTCCTTTTAAAGGAGGGATGAAAATGGCAGGTAATGATGACGAAGGTTTACACACATTTATAAACCAAACACACCTTTAAACAACATGGCGGGTGAAAGGTAGCAGTGTGTCGGCTGAATCCATGCTTTTTTGAAAGTGGCAGTACCTTTTTTTTAAATAAAGCACGTTCAGACCGGCTCCTTAAGAAGTTTAGACTGGAGTGCCGTCTTAGAAAACTGGACCCCTTCAGCTGAATCCCATATGTTTGTCTTGGCCCATAGCTGGTGTCTGCTTGGCGGGCGCTGATGCTGGGGATATTAAACTGATGGAACACAGGTCTCTTGATCCCTTTCGAGGGCTGCTATTTAGGTAAAGGCAGGAGGCTCTGTCCATCCACCTGTGATTGTCTGCTTCACAAAGCAAGCTGCTCTGTGGTTGGTTTAGCTAATGGGGCATTAATAGAGGTGACAACCCTGTCTATCCTTATTGTGACTATCCTTGTTTTTTTTACTGCCACTGACACCTCAGAGATGTGTTTAATGTTTTTAATGAGGGCTGGATGTAAAAGTGGGTTTTTGGGAATGGCAGTAATTCATTGAATGTGATCAGCTTTAATACTTCACCACAGTGTCCAGCCACAGCCTTATTATGGAGGACTGTTTGTTTTGTGTTTCTGTTTCAGTATTCTCTGAAATGGTTTCCTTGGATACAAAGAGCCTTGCTTTTTAATAATAAATAAATAAATAAAAACACATTTATGAATCATAAAATACATTTATAAAAATACAAAATACATCAGTTATTTTAGCTTGAGGAATTCAGATTCAGTCCAGTGTTGGTCTACTGGACCAGTGGTTCCTTACTACAAAACACTGGATTTAGTTTTTTACCCTTATTTAGGAGTACAACACTAGACTTTAAAAAGCTTCTTTCATCTTCCCATTTTCCAAAAGTCTTTTTCAAAAGATTAATTTGTACTTAAAGGGGACCTATTATGTTCCTTTTTACAAGATGTAATATAAGTCTCAGCTGTCCCCAAAATTTGTCTGTGAAGTTTCAGCTCAAAATACCCAACAGATAATTTATTATAGCATATAAATGACCATTTTTGAATGAAAGCAAAAACATGCTGTTTCCGTGCATGTATCTTTAAATGCAAATGAGCTGCTGCCCCCCAACCCCCCCCCCCCCCCCCCCCCCCCCCCCCCCCCCCCCAAACAAAACATCTGTTTCATTTTGTTGTAACAAAACATCTGTTTCATTTTGATTTCTATTGTGGTCACATTCACGTGACATTGCAGTTCTTCGTCATCATAAAAGTTTATTATCTGCATGCGTTTTAAAGCCATATCAGTTTAAACTTCTGATATATGGTTTTCTTAGTGCACACATCCGAAGCATGCAGACAGAAAGCTGTCCCATGAGTATTAAACTAATTTCTCTTTAGCATTATGTACTGCTTCGAGACATGAAGGTTGAGGATTCAAATGCAGTATTTATTGAAAGGGTAATCTACAATCAAAGTCCAAAAACAGGCAAAGGACATAAACACAGGCAGACAATCCAAAACACACAACAGGGTAGATGGCACGGGCAAACAGGATAATCCAAAAACCAGGCAGATGATCAGAACCAAGGAAACAGGAAACCAGAGAGAGCATTCAGAATTGCAGTATTTACACTAGGGATGTGCGAGACTAGCCGACTAGTCGATTAAACGATACTGCTGCTACTAGTCGACTTGGAAAATACTAGTCGTTTACAATTTTTTTTACATTTTTGCACATTTAATGTTTTGCTTCTTTTTTTTTTTGTACAAAGGCTATGTTTAGATTACCATCATATTAATGTTACATCTTAAAATTAATATATTATTTTGAAAAGTGTATATCTGCAGCAAAACAAAATCATTTAATTTTACCTCAGGTTTTGCATTAATTGGTTTACTCTGTGGCGCTCGCGGCAGGTTCAGAGAAATCTCCACTCGGAAGATGAGGAAGGTGAGGGAGGATTTTGAAAGCCTACACAAAACTTTTCCGTTTTCTTTTGTCATGTCAGTAAGTTACACGTCAAGCTTTTCTTGCGATTTTGCCACCCGTCATATGTATAGATACTTTTCATACACGAGAAGCGCGTTCAAACCCGGACGCGCAAGTGGTTGCTGTGGTAACGAACAACAATACCTTAACGTGCTGGCGTATGTAGTCTAACTTTTATTTAAGGAAATCGGTTTATAATAGGTTATTAGGCTTGAACGTATTGGTCCTGCGCTGCCTATTGACTCAGATGATTTGAATAAATATGTCTATAATGGCTAACGTTGCTTCAGTGAACGCTCAAGTTTAATATACAATGATCACGTCGCATGTATCTGATCTATTTTTAGCGGTATTCAGTATGGGATTTGACTATTCATAGATTAAGTGTTCTTTCAAACAGATCAATCGCATACACAGACTGTCTCCGGGGGTGGGGTTAGACTAGTCGACTATTCGGTTACAAAATTTCCGTTTAAACGGTTATGAAATTAGTCGTTGCGCACATCCCTAATTGACACATACAAGACTTTGCAATGAGTGACAGAATTGACCAGGCTTTTATAGGTGAGCTAACAAGGTTAATGGGACACAGGTGGATGTAATCAGGGATGATGAGTCTGGGCAGTGAGTTATAGGAAATGTAGTCTATGAGGGAATGACAATAGTCCAGGGTAGAGTGCCCTCTAGTGAACAACCAGGGCACTCCAGCTGGTGATCGTGACAAGCATCTTATTGCACTTAAACTGTCAAATACACAGTCGGTTATGTCAAAAACACTCAAAGTTCACATAAACACAGTCGGTTATGTCTGTGAATGTAAACAGCAGAGAAAGAGAACGCATGTGTATATTAGATCTGTGTATTAAAGTGACAGCAGCGTCTGTATATGCTGTTAACAACAAAAGAAAAACAAAAAGTCATACTGCTCTTGATTGAATAACTTTAGTAGCTTAAATAAAATATATTTGTTACTTGAATGCTGCTGTTAAATGCTTTGGTGAGGAGATAAACATGGTGGACTGTGCTCACTCAGGGGAGGAGCTAAGCTAATAGGGCAGAATTTTGTCGCCAGATGTGGACGGGGCCTGTTACAATGTCATCGCAATGTGATGTCATACTGGAGTACATTCCTGAACGGCTCATTTTGAGACACTTTTTCAGATTTATGAGGAAAATAACAAACGGAGTGAATAGGTTTTTACCACAATAGGGTGATTATGTACACACACTGCGGACACATAAATATGTTCAAAAAACAATATAAAAGCGAATTTTGCATAATAGGTCCCCTTTAAGTAAGTAATGCCTCAGACTGCTGCTTCTCTGAGACCTTGTAAAGGTAATAAATGATAAATGTACTCTTCTAGAAATAATGTCTAAAGTAATGTCTCTTCTGAAAATACCACCTTAGACTAGCATGAATTTCGTGTTTAGGGCTATGGCGCTGGTATGGTTGGTGGATCACCATGGCTGTAATGATGACGCCGGTTGGGCAAGGAAGTCTTGCTAGTTAAACTAGTTAAAGGGATAGTTCACCCAAAAAATGAAAATTCTGTCATCATTTACTCACCCTCAAATTGTATGTCTTTCTTTTTCTGAACACAAAAGAAGATATTTTGAAGAATGTCTGTAATCAAACAGTTGATGGAAATCAGTGGTGCTCATTAGCTGTTTGGTTACCTATATTTTTCAAAATATCTTCTTTTGTGTTAAGCAGAATAAAGAAATCATACAGGTTTGGAACAAATTGAGGGTGAGTAAATGATGACAGAATTTTTATTTTTTGGTGAACTATCCTTTTAAAGAAGTTTGGTGCATGTGGACACCAGCAACAATTATTCTGGTAAACAACAATGCACAACTTTTTTTTTCAGTCGGAATGAATTCATTTCGATTGATGAATCCAAATGTAGTGTTTTTATATGAACGGTAAATAAAGTGATCGAGTTGATGACAAATATAGAGAGTTTCCCTCTGTTTGCGCATACTATTCTCCTACATTGCTACTTTCTTTGTTTTAAACAGGAGACTTGATATTTATCTATTATGGGCTGTAATTAGGAGACAATGAGCATATAAACTGTTGTGCTGTGCTGCTTATATTTATCAAGCAGTAAAAATGCCCCTACCCGTGCCGAAAACCAGCCGCCTGTGGATGAGAGTATGAAAGAAGGACTGGTGGGACAATGTCCTGCTCCACTTCACAGATGATGAGTGGAAGAAGAATTTTGACACAACAGTCATTTATGACACTTCATTCAACAGCTACAGCTAGTTCCACTTCCCTTCCACCCCTTCCAATCCGATCGCAATTTAATTCGGATCGAGCTCAGTCGGATCGATTAAGGTGTTTACATGAAGGCTTTTCAGTCTGATTGAGCTGTCAATTCGATTACTAACGGATTATTTGGTTGTATGTAAACGTAGCCACTGAGAGGCATATCGTGGAGTATTTGCTCTTTTTAAAGCCTTTTCACAACATACAGTGTTTGGAAACTCCCTATAGGCAAAATGCACAATATCAGCATAAATCCTTATTTCTTGCCTTAAGGCCCCGATATACAAGCGAACATTATTCATCTAAATGCCGCTCTCAGCAGTGTGGGTGGTGTCAGGATGTTCGCTAACAGTATACCGCTGCTCACGTATTTCAAACTTGTTTTTACCCCATAGCGAAGAACGAAAAACTTGACCCAAGTTACTGACCCAAGTTACTTTTTTGATTATTATTGGATGATCATTAGCTTTACTGATTGATTGCCAGTTAAGGTTAGTGCACCAATTAGAGATTTAAGTATTTGTCTATATTGGCATCCACACAAAGGCAGTAGCATTTTACATGGTTAAACAGCAGTTGAGAACAATGTTCTGTTACACTCAACTGGTCTCCTTCTGCAGATCCTCTTGCTTTCCTTGTAGACTTTAGGATTGCAGATTCATCAAGGAATTATTCCTGCAATAAATGGACATTCATTTACTTTTATTTTATGTGATTAAAGTGCTCAGCGCAATATTGTGCAAAGATACTCCCTCTCTGCAAGTCAAACAGTTTGTCAGTGGCTCAGGTGGTTGGTGCAGTGACCTGTGGGTCTGCAGGGAAGAATCATGGGTGTGGAACATGTATGCATACTGATTCTGTATTCACGCACAAAAATTGCACTATTTACTTGCCTCTGACAGTTTTAAAGAAACTGAGTATGATTTTCATAATAATACATAATCATCTAGTGTTATTGTGACTAATGGGTGCAGAGCGATTCACGTGGTGCAATTTTGCAGCTTTAGGAATCTGTTACGCTTCGGATGCACTTTAAAATGTCCTATAGTAAAGTATTCACAGTGCTTCACTTTTTCCACATTTTGTTGTTACAGCCTTATTCCAAATCTTCCTCAAAATTCTACAAACAATACCCCATAATGATGATGTGAAAGAAGTTTGTTTGAAATCTTTGCAAATTTATTAAAAATAAAAAACGATGTACATAAGTATTCACAGCCTTTGCTCAATACTTTGTTGAAGCACCTTTGGCACCAATTACAGCCTCAAGTCTTTTTGAGTATGATGCTACAAGCTTGGCACACCTATTTTTGGGCAGTTTCTCCCATTCTTCAATCAGGCTGGATGGGGACCGTCGGTGCACAGCCATTTTCAGATCTCTCCAGAGATGTTCAATCGGATTCAAGTCTGGGCTTTCACAGAGTTGTCCCGTAGCCACTCCTTTGTTATCTGGGCTGTGTGCTTAGGGTCGTTGTCCTGTTGGAAGATGAACCTTTGCCCCAGTCTGAGGTCCAGAGCACTCTGGAGCAGGTTTTCATCAAGGATGTCTCTGTACATTTCTGCATTCATCTTTCCCTCAATCCTAACTAGTCTCCCAGTTCCTGCCGCTGAAAAACATCCCCACAGCATGATGCTGCTACCACCATGCTTCACTGTAGGGATGGTATTGGCCAGGTGATGAGCGGTGCCTGGTTTCCTCCAGACATGACGCTTGCCATTCAGGCCAAAGAGTTCAATCTTTGTTTCATCAGACCAGAGAATTTTGTTTCTCATGGTCTGAGAGTCCTTCAGGTGCCTTTTGGCAAACTCCAGGCGGGCTGTCATGTGCGGTCTGGCCACTGTACCATACAGGCCTGATTGGTGGAGTGCTGCAGAGATGGTTGTTCTTCTGGAAGGAAGAAACGCAGAGAAACGCTGGAGCTCTGTCAGAGTGACCATCGGGTTCTTGGTCACCTCCCTGACTAAGGCCCTTCTACCCCGATTGCTCAGTTTGGCCGGGCGACCAGCTCTAGGAAGGATCCTGGAGGTTCCAACCTTCTTCTATTTACAGATGATGGAGGCCACTGTGCTCATTGGGACCTTCAATGCTGAAGAAATTTTTCTGTACCCTTCCCCAGATCTGTGCCTCGATACAATCCTGTCTCGGAGGTCTACAGACAATTCCTTGGACTTCATGGCTTGGTTTGTGCTCTGACATGCACTGTTATCTATGGGACCTTATATAGACAGGTGTGTGCCTTTCCAAATCATGTTCAATCAACTGAATTTACCACAGGTGGACTCCAATCAAGTTGTAGAAACATCTCAAGGATGATCAGTGGAAACAGGATGCGCCTGAGCTCAATTTTGAGTGTCATGGCAAAGGCTGGGGTATTGTTTGTAGAATTTTGAGGAAAATAATGAATTTAATCCATTTTAGAATAAGGCTGTAACATAACAAAATGTGGAAAAAGTGAAGCGTTGTGAATACTTTCCGGATGCACTGTATAAGCCAAAACTGACCTTTGAAGCATAGAGTTCTTTTGAAATGGATGCAGGCATGGAGAAAGGTAAACCGTGTCTTTTTGAGCGCACAGGATGGCGCTGAGACGAGGTGGCCAGGTTATGCTTAGGGGAGAGTGGACTGAGAGCGAAAAGAGAGAGCGCTAGTCTTTCAGCACATTCCAAAGCATGGCTTCTGAGAGGCTGTTCTGTGTCCAGGAGGCCGGCTCTGGGGCTGGAGGTAAAACTGAGAGGCTGTTCAGTAGAGCAATGAGGTCGGTCCATGGACACACACTTGAAGTACTGTACATTCGAACACTCACCCAAATCACGTGCAAAGAGCCGAGTACGCAGTTGAGCATATGGATGAACTCCCACTTCAGAAGGGATCACATATTGCAAGTCAAGTTGGCATTTTCTTGATGTCAGTATGATTTGTAGTGACTTAGCTACACATGCTCCCACTCATGTTGTACACAAGTTGAAACACACATAATGCAGTAATATACTGGTTAAAATGCTTCTATTTTGTACTTTTTAAAAAATGTTTATTACTTTTTTTCATTTTTAATGAGTATAACAAATTGATAGAAAAGGTAAACGTTAAATTGAAAAAAAAAAAAAATGTAATCCTTTAATTTTATTTTTTATTATGTTACACTGTAAAAAGACCTTCTGTAAAAAAAACAGAAAAGGTACTGGTAATTCATTTTCTGCCAGGACATTATCTACTGTTAAGTTTACGGACATTTCATTTAACCCTAATACACAATGCTATGCGTAATTCAAAATATGGGTAAAACACCTGTAAGAAATAAATACAGAACATTTTTTCATTTTAACACAGTATATTGTGCCCTATTTTTACAGTGTTTCTTATTGTGCATAATGTTTTTTTAAATTATTCAAAATACTAAAACTTTTTCTATTAGATAGAGTATTTAAAGTGGTCATATGATGCCTTTTAATGTTTCCTTTTCATTTAGTGTGTAATGTATCTGTTTGTACATGTATAAGATCTGCAAAGTTATGAAGCTCATAGTGTCCGAGAAATATTTTATTCTATCTAACAGAGGACACAGACCTGTCTAAAACATATAGATATTACTTTCGCAAACGTCTACATCATAATGTGAAATATTAGCATAATGCCTGCTCGAAGGCATATGCAAAGAAAGAAGATGAGGCTTCAGTGAATTGTAGTGTTGACGCTGTGTTTAGATGCGAAAGCAAACCTCTTTGTTTGGCCATCCAAAACAGAGGAAATTAGGAACCAGTGGTAAAGATTAATTTATAACGCTGTTCCTGAGCAGTACAACCCAAAAGTTAGCTTGTGTACAGTGCATTTTACGTGTGTACAGTGTATTTATTGTGTTTAGTGCATTGACAGCTTCCTGAACCTGTGAGAGTACAACGCCAGCTATACACTTCAGTATTTTTTTTAACTGTATTTTATGTTGTCACATAATGACATAAAGTTGTTATAGTGAAAAACACAAATTAAACCATTATAACTTATCTGAAAAATAAAAGAGTTACAAAATAAAGATTTACCAAAATGTTTTACTCAAGTCGGTTCCAGTCTATATGCTTGATCATCCGTGACTCGGGCTCAAACTGATGTTAATACCGACAACATTATTAATTCTGTGTTTACAATTGATTTAGAAGCCTTTGAAGTTGAAGCTCACAATTATGGTAAGGGAGTTACATTTCAGACACACACTTGAGCTGTTTGGCCAATCACAACACACTGGGATAACTGGCCAATCAGATCACTCTGGGCTTTTCAGAAGGAGAGGCTTTGTAGAAATCAGCGCATTTCAGACAGACTGGAAATAGAGGTACTGCAATAATGTACAATATGTGAAAAATTATGTGTTTTTAAAGCATGTTAACCTATTCTATTACACCCAATAAACAAAATAACGAACTTTTAAAATAGCATCATATGACCCCTTTAAATGAGCCCCACTTTGTTAATTTCTGAACAATTTAGTGTAATAAATAAAACACACACAATGCAATATACTGTTGGTGAAAAAAATTGTTTTTTGCTCTTTTGATTTCATTGCATTTTTATATTTATTGTAGTTATATTATCAGTATACCAATTTGAGATTTCTTTTTCATTTTATGTGATAATTTTAATAGTTTTTTCTCACAATACGACACCTTTTAGTTTTCATTAGATATTTCGGTAGCACTTTTATTTACAGTCCTGTTCCCCATGTACATACTAGTACATAGTATAGTACATACTTACTATAGTAATTGCAATAACTGGGTAATAACTAGGTACTAACCCTGAACCTAATCTTAACCCAAGTAGTTACCTTATATTACCCAGTACATTCTTAAATACATGCACGTACTGTAAAATAAAGTGCAACCGATATTTCCATATTTTCAGGTCAAAATGATCCCCATTTTGTTGATTTCTAATAAGTTTGTGTAATTAAGTTTTTCAGACTCATTAAAACAATTTAGTCAGGGAAAATCTGATTCGTTTATTGAGTTATGCAGGAAAACCAAGTTTTGTTTACAACTGTGTGTGATGATGAGTTTTGTATCCTGAAAGCATTTTTGAATTAAAGATGACTTTGATTTTTAAACGAATAGGAGGCTAAGAAAAAAGCAGAGAGGAGATTCAATCTCCTGATTATTCACTGATGAATGCATTAAACATTTAACACTCTCTGGTGTTATCTGGCCTTCTAGAAAATATTTGCTTGTGAATGCACACACTGGACTATGTTTTATCTGAAAAATGTATGATTGCTTAACTCCGAGTAGAAGGAATGTTTGGAGTTGAGGCATGTGTTCTGTACCTGTACATATGTTGTGCGACTTACCGTATGTTAGATGAAAAGATAAAAGTAAATGAGGGGATGAGGGTTGGGTGATAAATAGAGCATCTGCTCTCCCAACAAGACCATAAGATGTGTTTTGGCAAGGGCCTTGCAATTAGTGGTGAGATTTATTGTAACCAATGACAGTCACCTAAATTTCAGTCACATACATGACGGCCAATGACTGTTACATACATGAACAGATTTCATTTGTACACTGTCAAATCTGTCTGTCATAGTTATTTATAGGTTAATTCTCTAGAAAGGGTCAGGGACAGACTTAAATTTTCTGTCCATTTCCGATAACAATTGGTCTTTTTTTTTGTTCTCCAAAGGCTGGTATGATTCGTACTGATTCTGATGAGTACTTCATTGAGCCTCTGGAGCAAGGAACACAGGAACACGAGGAGAGAGGAAGAGTGCATGTGGTGTATCGAAGGTCTGCAGTATTGCAAGCTCCTTCAGACATCTCCTTGGATTACCAGCCAATCCGTACGTATCACTGGTTTATTAAAGTCTTGTGTGCATCTGTTGATTCTAGCCTTGTCCCATTTCCTGTGTATGCCTTGGGCTTAGGGTTTTCCACAGCTTCATGTTGTAGATCATTTAATAATGCTTGATTTATTTAAAACCTTTCTGTCTACACTCTTAAAAATAAAGGTTCCATAGAATATGGTTCACTGAACCATAGATGCCAATAAAGAACTATTATTTTTATTATTAGTGTATTCCTCTCTACTTTTTCTAGATATTTCTCTCTACTTTTTTGCTATTGTGACAGTGTTTACCCGAGTGCCAGTGGTGGCACACATATCTACGGTTTCTGACTTGTGCTGCTTTGTCATATTTATGATTCTTTAGAAACTAGTTATATTATTCAATCACATATACACTACCTGTCCTAAATTACAGTTAATAGCACATGTTTTTTCCCCTTTTGAATGAATAGTGTTTGTTTGGAGCATATAAATTAATTTATAATTATTTGAAAAAACATTGCCTTTGCTCAAATGAAATAAAATGCATCACATTTTATTTAGAAATGGCGTACTAAAGCATGCCAGAAAGTCTGAAGTCAGACATTCTTTGTAGGTGGGCCAGCCCATTATTGCTTAACAGCATCTTCCCAACCAGATCACATAAACCTTTTTACAAACCGCCATCAGGGCGTGTGAATGACTGACAGCACTTTCAATTCACAGCCAACTTTTTTTTTGTTGAAGTAATTTTATAATCATGCTTGAACAGTGGGAAGCTCTGGGAAGTCAAGCCCTTTGTGCGGCCACGACCTTTCGAAATTTCCTCTCAATTCAGTCACTTCTAAAGAGTCAAGTGCTTGTGTGGTTGTAGCGGTTGCCATGGTGATGTGATGGCATTCCATTGTCCCAGGTGGGAAACATGCCGTAGGCAGAGATGATTACGCTCTCGCTCCTGTTGCTTAGATAATCACAGCGTGCTGCATATAAGATGAGGAAAAGTCTTCTCTGTTTGGCCAGCAGACCTATTGTCTGCTGGCCAAACCAGTTATTGCCACTATCAAACCTATTGTGACGTTTCATGTACTACTTGTAAAACCTAACAAACGTTTAGCTGTATGTCAATTATCATTTGCTCACCCTCAAGTTGTTTCAAACCTGTATGAATTTCTTTCTTCTGCTGAACACAAAAGAAGACATTTTTAAGAACTTGGGTAACCAAACAGTTGATGGGACCCATTGACTTCCATAGTATGGAAAAAAAAAATACTATGGAAGTCAATGGGCTCCCATCAACTGTTTGGTTACAGACATTCTTCAAAATATCTACTTTTGTGTTCAGCAGAAATTCATACAGGTTTGGAACAACTTGAGGGTGAGTAAATTATGACAGAATTTTCATTTTTGGATGAACTATCCCTTTAAGCTGAGTTGGCAGTGAGTTGCTTGCCCATTGTATGGGCATATGTATTTTTAGCTTAGTATCCTCTTTATGGTGGCTGGTCTTATGGACATCAGAAATACAAGGATCTAAAGAGACTCAATTGCATGCCTCATTCAGCTGTCTTTCAAAAAAATCTTCACTGAGCTCATTCAAATTGTGGCCAGGAAGCAAGCTGTGTAGGTCTAAGAGAAGAGAGAAAGTTAACGCCACTTTATTGCTTATCCTTATGGTTTATGTGTTATTCAAACTCCTTCTGTGTGGTACACAGGTCAGCTCTCTTTTGACCAAAGAGAAGTTCTCCTTCCTAAGTGAATGTGTCTAGAGCTCTAAGAAAAGACCAAAGTGTCTATCAGGTTACATTTACTGTCTGTCATGTAGCTCAAACAGTATAGCATGGTGAAGGCAACACTAAGGTTGTAGGTTTGATTCTGTGTCTTGAATGTCATGTAAGTCGCTTTGGATAAAATGTAAGTGGGTTTGTTGCACACTAGGTATGTACACAAGTATGAAAAATAGATATTGATTTTGAGATTTGCTAAAGATTATATTTAAAGGTGCAGTTATTAATAAATTGTGTTTTTGTGAAGAGTCATATGAGTAGTGCACAATCACACTGTACACATAATGGTTTTCTAAAAATAAGTTGTATGGTTTGGGTCACCCTCCTTGTGTTGAAATGACGTGACTTGCGGTGTTTCACTAAATGTCAGAGAGAATACTCGTGCTCCTTGGATGCTACAGTACATTTGTAAATAGGCTAGTAGCGTAGTGTTGTTTGACAATGAAAAGAGCGTAAATTAGACAGTGGAACACACTTATTAGTGTGCTTTACCAATGGAGACAACTGGTGAATCAGATCCTGTACAGCCGAAGATGCAGAACATTTCTGAAGCCAGAAGACAGAAAGGCAGACAAAGACAAAAAACAAGCGTGAACATCAATACGGCATACACAATATGAAAAGATTTAATGACAGAAAATCCTGAGTAGTGATGCCCAAGTTGCTTCTTTTTTTGTTGGACAGATAAGGAAATGAAATATTGTGTAGACAGCTCTCTGAAACTCAGTAGTATTATTGTAATTTACATAAAACTATGCTGATCGATGTTGATAGATGGCTGTTCAGCGTCTGGTCTAACAACACTGTGGTTTTTGTGATTTTACTGACTTGGATCTTTGAATCTCATTCAGCAAAAGGAACGTCTTGGTTACGTATGTAACCCTTGTTCCCTGAAGGAAGGGAAGGGAGACGTTACGTCAGTGACTGACAGAATGGGGGTTTCGCTTAGAAGCCTATCACCTTCGAGTTCTACAAAACGAGCCAATGGCATGATAATGCCATGGGTCTGCGGAATATGCATAGCGCAACTCCGCTCCACCTCGTGGGTATATAAGGAGCTGCGCGTGCAATCTCGCATTATGTTTACCTGCTGAGGAGCCGAGGCTGAGCGCCCCTGGCCGTACCAGCGGTACAGCGGTTGTGGCATGGGGACGTAACATCTCCGTTCCCTTCCTTCAGGGAACGAGGGTTACATACGTAACCGAGACGTTCCCTTTAAGTCAGTCACTCCGAGTTACGTCAGTGACTGACGGAATGGGGGTCCCAATCTAATCTTGCCACAACGGCTGTCTTCCAGCGTCCTGCGCTGACCTTAGCTCCCTGCCGTGAGATTAGCACGAACGAGGGGCTAGGCTCAACACCAATACCAAGGTAAACTGGGAAGCATATCCCATGTGGAAATATGCAACAAAATCCTTGCCCGCAGAGAGGACTTAGAATACACATATGACCCGGGTACATATGAAATATTGTGCAGACAGCTCTCTGAAACTCAGTAGTATTATTGTAATTTACATAAAACTATGCTGATCGATGTTGATAGATGGCTGTTCAGCGTCTGGTCTAACAACACTGTGGTTTTTGTGATTTTACTGACTTGGATCTTTGAATCTCATTCAAAGATCCAACCAGCCCGAATTCCAGGCATGCTTCGTCAACCAAAAATGCCTGCAGGTCCCCTACCCTCTTGATGGAAACCAAAGCAATCAAGAGCACCGCCTTCATAGAAAGGAACTTAAGCTCAACGGACTGCAGTGGCTCGAAGGGAGCTCTCTGCAGGGCAGATAGAACCACTGCGAGGTCCCAAGAGGGCATGTGTAGAGGGCGAGGTGGGTTTACCCTCCTCGCTCCTCTAAGGAACCTGCTGACCAGGTCGTGCCATGACGAAGAGGTTCCACTTCAACGCATAGGCCTGTCTCGTGGACAGAGCCCTAGCGTAAGTGATGGTAGCCACCACCTGTGGTGGTAGGGTACTCAAACCTGCCGCGTCCCGTCCAGGACCCATACGTGTAGGCTCCACAGGTCGGGATGCGGATGCCAGAGGGTGCCCCGTCTCTGAGAAAGGAGGTCCTTCCTCAGAGGGATAGGCCAGGGAGGGGCTGTCGCGAGGAGTACGAGTTCGGAGAACCAGATCCAGCCGGGCCAATATGGGGCGACCAAAAGGACCTGCTCCTCGTCCTCCCTGATCTTGCACAGGACCTGTGTGAGAAGGCTCACTGGGGGAAACGCATAATTGCGTAGGCCCCGCGGCCAGCTGTGCGCTAGTGCATCCGTGCCGAGGGTCCCCTCGGTCAGGGAGTAAAACCAGCGGCAATGGGAAGAGTTGTGGGAGGCAAATAGATCTACCTGTGATCTACCTGGATGGAGTCTCCATTCCCCCGGAAGTGGCTGAAACCGTGAGAGCTCGTCAGCTGCACGATTGCTTCTGACTCCATAGGAGGAGATGGCGGGCGAGTTGCGACATCCGGCTGTAGCGTAGACCACCTTGTCGGTTGATGTACACTACTGTCGCCGTGTTGTCTGAACGGACCAGTACGTGTTTGTCCTTCAGCAGGGCTTGAAAGCAGTGCAGGGCTAGACGTACGGCCAGCAACTCGAGGCAATTGACATGCCATAGGCGCTGGGGTCCTTTCCAGGAGCCCGCGGCAGCATGTCCATTGCACATGGCACCCCAGCCTGTGGCAGAGGCATCTGTTGATACAACAACATGCCTGGAAACTCATTCTAAGGGCACTCCAGCCTGTAGAAAGGTGAGGTTTGACCACGGGGTGAAGGTCTGACAGCAGGCCCAAGTGACTGGGACCCGGAGCATACCTTGTTGCCATGCCCATCTTGGCACTCGATCGTGAAGCCAGTGCTGAAGCGGTCTCATATGAAGCAATCCGAGCGGCTGACCGCCGCTGTGGATGCCATATGCCCCAGAAGCCTCTGAAATAACTTCAGTGGAACTGCACTCTTGCCCTCGAATTGACGAAGACAAGTCAGCAGTGACTGCGCGCGCTCGCTCGTAAGATGCGCGTACATGGTGACCGAGCCGATTTCCATACCGAGAAAAGAGATCCTCTGCATGGGGGAGAGTTTGCTCTTTTCGGAGAGTGAAGTCGGTGGCAGTGCGCACTTTTCTGCATAAGCCCTGGGTCAGCACCGCCCTCGTGCATGGTTTTTAAAACCTTGGCCTGGTATACTTGCAGGATGGCCATGGCATGCAAAGCAGACGCGGCCTGACCCGCAGCTCTGTAGGCCTCTGCCACTAAGGTGGACGAGAACCCACAGGCTTTGGACGGGCGCTTTGGATCACCACGCCAGGTGGAGGTGCTCTGAGGATGCAGCTGCATCGCAACAGAGCGCTCCACTGGGGGAATCCCCGTATACCCTTTAGCTACGCCTCCATCGAGGGTAGTGAAGGCTGAGGTCGCACCAGAACGATTACAGGTAGTGAAAGGTGCCCTCCACGAACTGGTAACTTCCTCATGCACCTCCGGGAAGAATGGCCCTGGGGGCGGTAGCAGACGATCAGCGTGCCCTGTGCCCAGGGACCAGGGACCAATCATCCAGCCTTGAATGCTTGGGCTGAGGTGGAGGGTTCCAGTCCAGCCCAATGTTCACAGCTGCCCGGGCAAGCATGGCTGTCAGCTCTGGATCAGACTCGGGCAACGCTGGCGCTCCCGAAGGAGGCAGCACAGCCGAACCTTCATCTCCAGAGGACTCAGGCCCGCCTTGTGATGCGGTGATCGACACCATATCATCCACTGGACCCCCGAATGAAATGCTGGGTCCCTGACGTGAGGGACCAGCCATCTCAATCGGAAGCTCACCAGCTTGCGATGGGGAGGGGGGTGTGGCCCGAGGAATACATGTCGGGGTGTCCCACACCATAACCCTCAGATCACCCTGGCCATCAGCCAAAGTAGGTCCTCGCGAAGAGGAACTAGATTGGGTTATGACAGAGGGGACTCTACCCCTTCTGAGGTCATTGAGTCTCGATCTAAGCATCGCGATGGTCATGTTCCCGCAGTGAAAAAAATGACTCATCCACGAGCGCTGCCTCAGCGTGATTAAAGCCCAAACACGCTAGACAGCGCTCGTGGCTGTCAGATGGATGAATGACGCGACCGCACCCAGAAACACACGGGCGAGACATCTTGAAAAAGACGTGCCCGTGTAGCTCTTTTAGAAGAGGAAAAACTCTGCAGCAGCGCCGAAGCGCCCAGGGAGAACACACACACTCTGTGGCAGATCACTGCACAGATCAGCAGCAGGAATGCGGAACTCGCTGAAACGCGCCGTAACCCCGACACCGCTGAAGAGTCGCTCGTCTTACTTGTAGAGAAAAGCTCAGAAGGCAAGTGATGCATTCGGCTCCGAAGCAGAAACAATGCGAGATTGCACGCGCAGCTCCTTATATACCCACGAGGTGGGGCGGAGTTGCGCTATGCAAATTCCGCAGACCCATGGCATTACCATGCAATTGGCTCGTTTTGTAGAGCTCGAAGGTGATAGGCTTCTAAGCGAAACCCCCATTCCGTCAGTCACTGACGTAACTCGGAGTGACTGACTGAAAGGGAACAAATCTTTATTCAAGTCATTTCGTTCATTTGAGCAGAATTAAAAGTTACATTTTCAATAGCCAGATTCCCCCAATATGTCTACATACAAAAACTTTGATCATATTCACAAAAATTAAAAAAGGAAAATGCGGACAATGATGAATTATAAGACAGACATGATTAATTCAGGGTCTTCTGGTCAAAGTTGTTCCTTGTCACATGACAGTCGCACAAGCTCTGAGATTGTACAAGAAACAGAAATGATTAGTTCACCAGAGTATTATGGTCAGAGTTGTTCGTTCTTTTGTTATGTGAAGGCTTAAATTGACTCTGTACAGGAAACAGAAATGGGCTGCGTTTCTTAAAAGCATCGTAAGCCTAGGTAGATTGTAGAAAAATTGACATTGATGGTCTCGATCGACTTAGCTCACAATGCTTTTGAGAAACGCAGCCATGATTAGTTCCCTTCTCCTAGAGTCTCTCCTCCTGTCCATTGTCACGTGACCGCTACTCATCTCTGTATGTATTTACAAATTATCATAATAATATCAAAAGATGTGTGTAATAAACAGTTTTTATAAAGACGTTTAGGAATTATGAACTAATTTCTGTATCCAATAAAGGATATATGCGGCTGTCACATCGTGTGATGAACGAACGAGACTCGGGAGGTGAATTAATCATTTATTTTTCCTGTACAGAGTCAGACTCTGAGCCTATGCGGCTGTCACTTGAAAGAAGGAACGACTTGGACCTGAAGACTAATCAATTCTGTTTCCTGTACAGAGCCTATGTGCTTTTCAGATTAGTTACAAACGAAAGGATGTTGAGCAAATGCACATGTGCTGCCAACACAAAATGAATGAATCACTCTCTGAGACAACTCGTTATTCCCTAGTAAAATAAAAGATTAGTTCGAAATGGACGAATCGTTCATGATCGACCCATTAATAGTATCTGCTAACACTAGCTAAACAACTACTGACTGCAGATTTAACAGGGTTATTACATTTACTGGTGTTTTTATTGATGAACTTTGAGTGTTTGATGATGCCAATGGTAATCTAAATGCAAAATAAAGTAAATGGGAATACACAACTTTCGTTTATATCCAGGTGTTTGAGAGCTAGATTTAAACTGTATATCATGCTTACCTCTGCCTACACAATTTAGTCCATAATGAGATTAGCAATGGGTCGTCTCACCCTTAGTGTACATAATCCAGGCCATGCTGTTTTATTCCGTCAAACTCATTTTGTGATGTTGAGCTCTTTTTTAAACAAGCTTGATTGCACTGGGGAGAGAAGTAAATCATCTGAACGATACTTATTTTCTGAGTCGCATTTTACAAACACAGTTTTGGGTGTGAATAATGGTAAGTGTTCCCCAGGGCCACAGAATAAAAAGTGTCACTTAATGATTTTTGCTTTCATGCAGATAAATACCCGCACATTGAGGACTGTATTAAAAGCGGATGGAACAACTCCATTATCTGTTTAACATGCTTACCGCAAAGCTTTATCTGCATGTCAGTGTGCAGTGGCTGTAATGGATTACAGCAAGGCCCCTAAACGGCACAGCAACAATTTAAAGCACAATTGTGAGATTATAACAGACTTGCCACAAAGTTCTCGCTTGTGATAACAAATCAGAAATTGCGATCGTAATCTAGATGCAGTCTCCCTCCAAAGACTGTGAGTCATCCATCTGAAAGGTCATGAGGTCTGGGGGAACAGATAACATCAGGACATTGATTAACCCATTTAGTGTAAATTGCAGGCCAGGCTGCTGGATGCCTACTTTGTCTTGGTTGCAGTGCATGTTCCGTTTACTCTTCAAGTGATTTGTCACTGGTTGTAAAGATTGGCTCCAGCCCCTGGAGAGATGGGTTTAACCAAAGGGAATAACAATTACGGTGGTTTACAGCCATGGCATACCATGCTGGGTATAAGGCACCTATTAGCATGCTGCAGTTGCTAGGCTTTCAAATTAAACATGCAAGATCAAGAACGAAGGAAGAGAGAAAAAGACTGCGGTACCTCTGAGAATCCATGTCGGATTGGTCTAGAAAGTGTAGAGGTGTAGCACCTTCAGGCTTTTGTCTCCAACCTGACAGTGTCTTGAGGGTTCAATCCAGATTTGGCGAATGGAAAATAGTTGTTTATATTGGAAACAATGCCCACTGAGCTTGATGGAACTGGGGGAGCCTTCAATACAAACAACTGAGGAAAATGAAAACAGCCACTTAAACACATAATCCCTTCTCAATGCACAAGTGTATGGTTTCAGAAAATGTCAAGCTGAATATAAAAGGTGAGACGACATAGTGAGACAAAGAGAGCTGTTATCCGAGGACGACTTAACTGAAGACTGAGACTTTTTTGTCAACCTTAATCCACTTATAGTGGTAGAACAACAATTTTCCTTTTTGCAGTTTAAACTCTTCAGATCAGGATTTAATTGATTTTATTGACTTTTCGTCATTGCTGTGCTGTGTTTTAGAGAATGCACTGAAATTTCGACCATCAAAACCTTTAACAGATCAGATAACAGAATCTTTAAAGGGAAATTTCACCCAAAAATAATTTTCATAATAATCATTTACTCACATCATTTACCTCACATCGTTTCAAATCTGTATGACTTTATTTCTTCTGTGGAACACAAATTTAAAAAATAATTTGATGAACTGTTTCTGTCCATACAATATAACTCAGTAGAGTCCTTGCATTGGATCCCTTTTACTTTGTTTAAAAAATGATTTTTCACTTATGGGTGAAGTATCCCTTAAAAGATCAAAATAATCATATTAAATGGAAATGGCTGCTGATGATTATTTTACAGGAAAAGCAATTGCAGTTGTACATCTTATGGTCAAAATTCAAACAGTTTGTAAAACATTAAGTTTACAAATTAATTTGCTCTTTAAAATTGTGTACAAATTGTGTGACCATTCAAATACTTCAAAATATAACATAACAAGATGGCTTATTTAAAATTAGCATTTTTGGTGTTGCCTTTGGGCCCAGTGGCTCCAGAATTTTAGTTTGTTTCATCAGGCTGGAAGAGAGAACAAGGTTATCTAGTATTGTGGATAGTAGTGCAAGATTCTAAAGCTTGTTGCCCATCTGTTGTCTCCAATGCTTTAGTTCACTTAATGCTTGTGTTCACTTAGTGAAAGCTCCAGAAGCAAGGACAGTTGGCTTTTCTGACACATTAGGGATCAGCAGAGTAAAGCTATGTGGTTACGCGGTGAACACAAGGGTCTAAATTGTGAGTAATAGCATCCCTGAAAGAGCCAATCCAAAGTCCCCTCCTCTTCCATTGTGCTGTCAAAGACTTCCACATAAATATTTTCCCACATCAAGAATAAAAGGCCTTTAAAGTGCCTTTTCATTGGACTACATAGAAAGCTAGCTTCTTTCCCATGATCACAGTGAAACCCACCGCTGACACACAAAGACACGTAAGCACGTCAGATTTGCACCAGCACTTCTGAGTAGGAAGTTCTTAGAGTGTTAATTGGTATAAACAAAGTCATAGAAGATGATATTTGCATTTGCTTGGAGGCGAATGGCATCATCTTAGAAAACACTTTATAGCTGATTAGCAAGCTGTTGCCGTCTATGTGCAATTTCCAGAGATTTCATCATGACACTATTGGAAATTTATTGTTCAAGGATCTTAGCAAAGTAGATGATAAAAGCAACATTATGTTATTAAGCATAATTCTTATGTTCACAAGATAGGAAACATTGTTTAGGCTTTTAGCTCCTGCTCTTTTCTGTTGTAAATTAGCCAGAACTCAAATGAACAACCAAAGGGATGAGATGAGGCTGTCATGAAATATTGTGGTCCATTAAAGAATGAAACAGGGCTTCTAGCGTTACTTTCTGGTCCTGTATGATGTGTTAAGATGTAAAATGTCATGGCTAAGAGAATCCAGAGCCCGTTGAGACAAGTATTGCCAGTTGCAGCACTTCATTTGCATAATACAAATATGGCACACATAATAAGTAGTCTTAGAATAAGTAAGTCTTTAACAAGTGCAAACTCAGCATGCCTTTGGGCGAACTTCAGATGTATACTATTTGGTTTGAATATCCTACAACCAAGTTTAACTGGGGATGTAAAGCTAATCTTGCCTGTGGCACTCACATTTTTTAAAAGTATGCTTTGGAGCAGAAAACCGGAAACGTATACCTGCTCATATTATAATATGAGTGTATTATAATCTCTGTATGATGAGAGTGAATGAATTAGTTTTTTGGTTTCCATAATTCCTTCTGAAGGTTTGTACCATGAACAATTCTGATCCTTGAGTCAAAGAAAGAATTATGTGCTAATCATTTATTCTTGGTTAAAGCCTCCTTCTGTAATGAAATGTTAATGTTTAATTCAACTCTGCATGATGGAAATTGACTTCTCAGCTGAGGAGCTACTCATGTTTATTAAGCTAAAAGCCACACAATGAATTCTGATAAATGCCTAATGTAAAGTTTAAAAAAAAAATCAAGCTCATGAATATCAGCTATTGCTCTTGTTTAGCAATGTGCACAACCTCTCAAGTTTTAAATGAAACCACTAAACAGAACTTCTTCTGCCAAGTTTGGCCTTTTTGTCAGATAGAGAGAGAGATATGTGCAGCCCTCCAATTCTTCATCCGTGACCATTTTCTTTTCGAAGTTCATCTCCAGCCAGTCAACAGGAGAATATCGTGTGTGAATATAATGTGTGGCGTAATTTACCTCTCAAATGAATTATTCAGGCACTTTTCTTTTCATATTCCTTTTTGAAAATAATTTGTAAGAGTTGATACATTTTTTCCATGAGCCTAGTTATAATTATCCTAAAGTCTTGGCTCTGAAGTATGTCAAATCGAGGACAACCATGAAAGCAGTTTCACAACATTTGAATGGTGTCATTAGAGTTGGGAAGTTAATCTGTGAGTCTCGGTTCCATTGAATCACCCCGTGCAATGCCATCTGGCAGTGAAACAGGACTGGTTTTATTACCATCCCATAATGCCCTTCTTCTTTCCTGTCTGTGCAAGGTTTGCTGGAATTAGATACTGGCAAATAGACGAAAATTCTTAGAATTCTTGGCCCACAGAATGATGTCATAACCGCTGCATATTTTATTCCATGAGTAACTTATTTGCAGAAATAAAAGAAAAGAGGGAAATCTTTAAGAGCTGGCAAAGATCATGCCCAGTGACTGGGGTTATCATCTAAGAATGTATTCCTTTTGAGATAATAATGTGGATATATTATGCAGTGAGTTTCTTTTCATGCCCCTGGTTAAATAACTTCTGGCTTTTATGCAGTTTTAAATGAGTAAAAACCACCTGCAAGGCAGGAAGACTTTGCAGTTGTGCTGTTATCAGCTGGTTTTTCTTTATTAAAAGGTCTTTGTGAATGTAAATGGACTGTTGTAAATGTTTACTCTGGAGTTAATGGTTTTTTATGGACTAATATTTATCATGTGCAGCTCCTAATGACATTTTCTTATTTTTAACGTATTTCACTTGCTTTCCAGCAAGAATTTTACGTTTTCAATACACCTAGCTTAACTTATTCAAGGCTTACTATTAGGTTATATCTACATTTTCGTCAATGTGGCCACATCTGTTTTTGTTTTGGGGAGGCAAAATGTTGTCTGGGAAAGAACTTCATGGCCTGTTTCTCTCTCTCTCTCTCTCTCTCACTCTGGTGTTTACATCTGGGTTGTTAAGAGGTCATCCCCATGGGCCATTCCATGCCGGAAAACAAAGTGTAACAGGCAATAGAAGTGGCGCAATGTCTCTGTGTAGTCGTCAAACATGACACATCCCATCATCCTTCAAGCTTCCTGCATTCAATGAAGCGTAATGGGCAGTATTTGTAGAGGATATCACACCACATGAGGTTTTCATCCTCATGAATGAATTATAGACATTCATTCTTTTACTTTCACGGTGCGCTGTGCAAGGCTGACAGAAGGCCTTTGAGAGCTGAACCCAATGACACCAACTGTTTTTATATTATATTTACGGCATAAACAACAATATATCAGCATGACAGCAAAGTGCTCTTCTCTTTCCCCTCCTGACTGTCAAGGATATTGTGTATTGTGGTGAGATTTAGCTGTCATATGTCCTATCAGTTTCACAGATATCTGAAAGGCTGTCATGACAGCTTGAGGACACTTCTGATTTTAATGAAAAGCATAACACTTAAACAGTATCATATGAGCAAAAGTGCTGTACAAAATATTGTTTGATTATATGCCACATGCCTAAAATCAAATCACAGGACTGGTATTTAGTAAAACAGCATAAATGTTAGTGGGAAGTTGTTTTTGTACAACAATAAACTTAGAGAGTAATATAGAATAAGTAATATAGAATAATGTTTCAAATATTTTTTCTCTACCAATAGATTGGAAAGATGGCAAAACATCAAGCTTTGTCACCAATCAACACACAGATTAAAATCCAGTTTCAAACTGCTTAATTACTGGCTATTTTCTCACTCCGACGACACAGGAGAAAGAAAAACCCTCTTCCGACTGTACATTTGTGATCATGTGTCTGTGTACTGCAAAGTTCACAGACTCTGCTTCATATAATGTACAATACTGTTCAAAAGTTTGAGCTGGAGCTCAACTCTAAAAGCGCCGAAAACTCTAAGGCCGGTTTCACACTGCACGTGTTAGCAGAGCGTAAGTATGGCAAGCCAAGAGGGTCAGAATTACGCTATAGATTAATTACGTTTACAGCCAAACGCCTTCAAATACGGCGTCTTAAACAGTATTTGCGCTGCAAAATACGCCGTTGTGATTACAAACGGCGTAAAAATCGTGCGAAATACGCCAATGATGCCGTTTTAGTGTGCCTGAAAAGCGCCGCTTTTTACGCTGTTCATCTTGCCATATGACGGCCACGCCCACTGATTTCCACAGCCAGTAAGTTTGAACTGTTCTCACCCAATCAATGATGAACTGAGTCAGACCAGACCAATTCAGCATGGATCATTTTAGCCAAAGGAGTGCCTATGAATTGATAGGATATATTTATGTAGCCTATAACTTTGTGGATATTTTCATCTCTACTAACATTAAACATATTAATTAAAGATCACACCTCTTTATCATACTTTAATGTAATTGCTAAGATTTCATGTTCAGCAATTATCAGCAATACCTACCCCATGTATTCAACTTATTACACAGATACTTTTCACATTAGTAAATAACTGGAAAAAACTTACTAGAACTGATAGATGTTGTGTGTGCACGTGAGGTGCCGGCGCGATCACTTGAATTTTCTTAAAACAGCGGAAACAATTTAAAATACTCCGTAATTCATGGTCATAAGAGTATCATTAGAATCTGTGAGGGGTAAACTATTATTTGTGTACACTCACAATAAAAACAAAACATTGCTTGTATAAAGAAAACAAACCATAAACCTTTCCATGAACTTGTTTTTCAAAAATGAACCGAAACTCAGCATTTAGCCTATTACTTGTCTCAGTTTCTTTCATTAATTTTGTTAATCTGTTAATTAAGTGAAATAAATTTCACATAATTCGTAATAAATAATAATTTCGTATAAATCAGCCTTAACGCACCGCAGATGCGGGCAGTGTAAATAAGGGGTGAAACCGGCCTGAAACCGGGAGACTTTCAGAGATCCATAAAGGTCTACATTAAATTATTCAGCAAGGATGCATTAAATTGATCAAAAGTGACAGTAAAGACATTTATAATGCTACGAAAGATTTCAGTAACACTTTACAATAAGATTCCATTTGTTTACTTCAGTTAACTACATTAGTTAAAGGGGTCATGAACTGCATTGTTTTATTGTGTTGTAATGTTTCCTTGGGTGCACTTATAATGTTTGTATGATTTTTACATCAAAAATGGTCATAATTTAGAAATAAAAGGCATTTTTCCTACCCTGATTTTAGCCCTCTGATTTGAACGCTCTGTTTTAAGGGGCGTGTCTGCTGTGAGACGTCAATGTAAATGCCCACTGCTGTGATTGGCTAACATATTTGCATATGAAATAAGTATTACATGTGGAACTCTCTCGAAAACTTTTAGCGCATTTTTACTATTACAGCTTTCAAGGGTAACTAATCGTGAAAAGTGTTGATTATAGCATTATATCTATGGCATAATATTTAGATCATGGCATGAAAGGTTGCAGTGATCAGCATTATAGCCAATCACAGACATTTTTTTATTTTTTTATTAAATGCATAAAAGAACAGCCGATCATAGACATGTTGAGCACATGAATGCAGTGATCTCGTGATGGCAACTCGATTTCTGCACTCTCACGAATGCTTTCATCATAACTAACAGTGCAAACACAATGTAAATATAATATTTGTTGATTTTAACAGGGGTTTTGGCGAAAGTCCAGATATGATTCGCGATATAGAGTTGTTTTATCCAAGGCTCAACTTACTGTATTTATAAGGTATAATTCACCCAAAAATGTAAATTCTGTCATCATGTACTCCCCCTCAAGTTGTTTTGTTTAACTTCCAAACACAAATGAAGATATTTTTTATGAAACCTGAGATATTTCTGTCCGTCCATTTAAAGTCCATGCCTCTAAAACTTAAAAGATAAAAAAAAAATGTCATAAAGGCATTGTAAAAATAACTAATCGAGTGGTCTAATCCAGATCCAACTCTTCTGAAGAGATACGATGGCTTTATATGATGAACAGATTTACAACGACGCTCAGTAGTAAACACTGATGTTTAAAAAAAAAAACAAAAACAAAAAAAACCTGATATTTAAATGCTTGCGTGATGCGCGAAAAAAACAACATGAGAGTGAGTAAATGAAGAATTAAAATTTTTGGATGAGCTAAACATTTACAATTCATTTGCATTGATCATCTGAAGTGCACGCGCTGCCGGAACGGCACTTCTCAGATTGGAAGTGCAAACATCATTTAAAGCGGCATTCCTCAAAGTGAAAGCGCAAACATCATTTAAATCTCCAGATCACATTTAGTTTTAGTGGTATGATTATTCAAAGCATTTTAGATGGTTTATTCTTATATGTGTAGTGCATTAATAGCGGGAGAGGCAGGACATAGCGAGCACTGGGAGAGTCTGTGTACGCACGGCTTAAGAGATCCAATGCCTGCATTGAAACCGCGAGTACTGCGTAAGGGAAAATAATAAAGTTTACGAGTTTCAGTGACATAACTACATTAAACGACTATATATATATATACAAACCCGATTCCAAAAAAGTTGGGGCACTGTACAAATTGTGAATAAAAACAGAATGCAATGATGTGGAAGTTTCAAATTTCAATATTTTATTCAGAATACAACATAGATGACATATCAAATGTTTAAACTGAGAAAATGTATCATTTTAAGGGAAAAATAAGTTGATTTTAAATTTCATGGCATCAACACATCTCAAAAAAGTTGGGACAAGGCCATGTTTACCACTGTGTGGCATCCCCTCTTCTTTTTATAACAGTCTGCAAACGTCTGGGGACTGAGGAGACAAGTTGCTCAAGTTTAGGAATAGGAATGTTGTCCCATTCTTGTCTAATACAGGCTTCTAGTTGCTCAACTGTCTTAGGTCTTCTTTGTCGCATCTTCCTCTTTATGATGCGCCAAATGTTTTCTGTGGGTGAAAGATCTGGACTGCAGGCTGGCCATTTCAGTACCCGGATCCTTCTTCTACGCAGCCATGATGTTGTAATTGATGCAGTATGTGGTCTGGCATTGTCATGTTGGAAAATGCAAGGTCTTCCCTGAAAGAGACGACGTCTGGATGGGAGCATATGTTGTTCTAGAACTTGGATATACCTTTCAGCATTGATGGTGCCTTTCCAGATGTGTAAGCTGCCCATGCCACACGCACTCATGCAACCCCATACCATCAGAGATGCAGGCTTCTGAACTGAGCGCTGATAACAACTTGGGTTGTCCTTGTCCTCTTTAGTCCGGATGACATGGCGTCCCAGTTTTCCAAAAAGAACTTCAAATTTTGATTCGTCTGACCACAGAACAGTTTTCCACTTTGCCACAGTCCATTTTAATTGAGCCTTGGCCCAGAGAAAACGCCTGCGCTTCTGGATCATGTTTAGATATGGCTTCTTTTTTGACCTATAGAGTTTTAGCCGGCAACGGCGAATGGCACGGTGGATTGTGTTCACCGACAATGTTTTCTGGAAGTATTCCTGAGCCCATGTTGTGATTTCCATTACAGTAGCATTCCTGTATGTGATGCAGTGCCGTCTAAGGGCCCGAAGATCACGGGCATCCAGTATGGTTTTCCGGCCTTGACCCTTACGCACAGAGATTGTTCCAGATTCTCTGAATCTTTGGATGATATTATGTACTGTAGATGATGATAACTTCAAACACTTTGCAATTTTTCTCTGAGAAACTCCTTTCTGATATTGCTCCACTATTTTTCGCCGCAGCATTGGGGGAATTGGTGATCCTCTGCCCATCTTGACTTCTGAGAGACACTGCCACTCTGAGAGGCTCTTTTTATACCCAATCATGTTGCCAATTGACCTAATAAGTTGCAAATTGGTCCTCCAGCTGTTCCTTATATGTACATTTAACTTTTCCAGCCTCTTATTGCTACCTGTCCCAACTTTTTTGGAATGTGTAGCTCTCATGAAATCCAAAATGAGCCAATATTTGGCATGACATTTCAAAATGTCTCACTTTCAACATTTGATATGTTATCTATATTCTATTGTGAATAAAATATAAGTTTATGAGATTTGTAAATTATTGCATTCCTTTTTTATTCACAATTTATACAGTGTCCCAACATTTTTGGAATCGGGTTTGTATATATATATATATATATATATAATTAATATTTGTAGGCCCTGATAATAATACAATAGTAATATTATTATTTTAATAATAATAATAAAGTAACAATAAAAAAAAAACCTTCTTTATTTTGGCTTAAAATATTGCGATAAATCGTGACACGAGTGTATAGTTACACCCCAACTTTCAATATATAATTTAATCACAGTTTAAATAACATTATTTTCATCCTACTAAGAGAAACAATGTGAAGTTGCCGTTTAGTCACTGGTTTGATTTACTGAAACATAGACAAAGAACATCTGACTGTACATGCCAAAGGCCAAAGTTGCGATGATGAAGTATTCGTTGATTTTCTTCTGCAGAGGCGGTCTTTCACCTATCTATTACATAGATAGGCACATTCTACAACGAGTCATTCGCTGGGCTTGGTTACAATAAAAGCTGTTTTTGGACTAACAAGGACGTTTTCAGCTCTGAAACTTACAGGATATTCTTATAGTATGATGACCTCTTATATGTCAAAAGCTTAAGGAAATTTTGATTTCCCAGATCATGACCCCTTTAACAGGAACAAACATACTTTTAAAGAAGTTATTAATCTTAGTTAATATTAATTTCAACATTTCCTAATACATTATTAAAACTAAAAGTTGTATCTGTTCATATTATTTAATAGATAGAACTAATTATGAACTAACAATGAATTTATTTTTATACAACTAACATTATCAAAGTATAATGAATACTGTAACAAATGTATTGATCATTGTTAGTTAATGTTAGTTACTAATGTTAACTGACCTTACTGCAAAGTGATATCTTTACACACACACACACACACACACACACACACACACACACACACACACACACACACACACACACACACACACACACGTTCTTTATATTTATATTCTTTATATATAATCTATATATATATAATCCTGTTCATTCTAACGTACAGAATCATTAAGAAAAGGGAAACGTTTGACATATATGTTGGTTGTGAACTACAGGCTGGATGACATGAATGGGATAATAATTAAAATTCATCTTCATCTTAAATATACAGGTAAATTATGTTTTTTTGCGCAAACAAAGCACTTGCGTCGCTTCATAAAATGAGGTTAAACCACTAGAGTCACATGGATTACTTTAATAATGTCTTTCTTATTGTTCTGGACCTTCAATGTGTAAATTGCGTTGCTCCCAATGGAGGGACTGAAAACTCTCGGATTTCATCAAAAATATCTTCATTTGTGTTCTGATGAACGAAGGTCTTACGGGTGTGGAACGACATGAGGGTGAGTAATTAATGACAGAATTTCATTTTTGGGTGAACTAACACTAACCCTTTAATAACTAAAAAGTTGATTCTGTTCTGTCTGATGTCTTCAGAGAACTTTACAGAGATATACAGAGAAATGTACAGTGACCCTTTGAACAAACAGAAAAAGATAAGAATTAATTAAGCTCACAAAAAGATACTTAGTCGCAATTAAAAATTAAAGATCACCTGACAGCCTCAAATAAGGCCAAAGCGTGTTCATGAAGTACAGTAACCCCCCCCGCTGCCATACTCCAGCTTTAGGAGGTCGGCATTTGCTAACTCAGCTACGCTCGTTTACAAGAGTTCTCTTATGTCCTAATAAAGAGTTAAAGTAGCTCCCGGCACATTAGATCACAGCTAGTGGTGTTATACTTGAGCGCCACGTGGAAGAATTCCATCAAAACTGCCTCCTGCAGCATCTTTTGATCCTGATGCTGTTTGTTATTAGCACACTGTTGCCGGCTAATTCTTTATTCTTCTAGGGGAGGAAAACCACCTTCGCCCATCATAGAGATGGTTGTTAATCCTCACACAAGTTTTCTGTAAGGAACGCAGAGGGATCTATTTTCTAAACCAAGATAGAACAGGGGGAAAAAGTGAAATCCAATCACGCTGCTTTTGTCGAGATACACTGCATAGATCCCTTTTACATCCTTGCATAAAACGGTAATTGGATTCATAGATGGTTTTAGCATGCCCAATTTGTTTATCAAATAATTTCAGAGTAAGCGGATTTCATGATGATAAAGGGACTCTGTAACTGTCATCTCAATTTGTTCATTTTGTCCCACTAAGAATGCTTTCATCGTGACAGCGTGTGCATTTTTTACATTCAATATACTTACATGTAATCATGCAAAATTGTGCTTTTATGTAGAATCTTTCTATTTTAAGTAGACTCCTATGCAGACTTTTGCTCTGGGAACAAAATGAATGTAATTTTCAGCACTAAAATATGGTGAGGCCATCTGATAATAAAGTAAAATGAAAAAAAATTGTAAAACGAGTTAAACCAAGGCTCATGGTGCTCCAAATGTTTCTTTGTGCCATCATTTTAAAAGATGCCATGTATGCATCCAGTTTCTCCTCCACAGCAGTCTGCCACCTCCTGATTTTATATTGTGCGGAGCATGGCTGGCAAGGCAAACCCACTCATGTTTTACGAGTGAAGAATCGAAATGAGGTCTAGTTGAGGTGAACACAAACACAAGTTTGTTTTTCTGTCATGGTGGGAACCTTACTTTGTCTTCTGTTGGTGTTTTACTGCACTCTAAAAAATGCTGGGTTAAAATCAACCCAAATTGGGTTATTTTGGCAACCCAGCGCTGGATGTTGCATGTTTGGTTGTTTTTTTTAACCTAAATTTTGGTGTAAGATTACTACATTGCTGGATTAAAATGAACCCAAAATGGGTTTGAAATTAAAGCCAGAAATCTTGGAAATGATAAAAATCACTTTTACACACAAACAATGACTATCAAAGGGTAAACATTTATTAAAAACAAGAACAAGGGCAAACATGGTCAAAAGTAACTGCATGTGAGAAGAAAATCCAGAAAAGAATTGCAAATCAACAGACACACAGTTTATAGTTAAATTAAATAGTTTTTACAGTTCAATGAACATTGATGAATATAACTTGCATTTAAGACCAAATTAGACTTAACAAGTTAACATGACTAAAGTTTTTTTTACAAAATAACATTAATGAACACAAACCACAACATTAGCACTGACATTATAACATTTGCCTAAGTTACTGAATTTGTCTAAGACACAAGTATACATGTGAAAGAATGTGAGTGAGTCTATGAATGAGAGAGCGTGAATTCCTCAACAAATGTTCAATGCTTGTTCAGTGTTGTTTAGTGATTACAGAATAAATGCTAACAGTTTGTCAAGTCCGTGAACACATACAGAACATGCATCACCGCCAATTTTCATGACCTCCAAGAAGCTCCATCAGCACAGCAAAGGCATGCAACATCCTTTAACTTATCCAGGACAATCTCCTCCTTTAAAAGCACTGTAATGATCTCCACTGGGGAAAGTCATTCTCCTTTTTGACCAGCATTCATCCCTATCACCACCTGTTCATCAGTGGGTTAAAAAGAGGAAAAGGAACATTACTAAGGAACACAAAACAAATTCCTAAAACATTTGTTAGTTAAAACTGAATAATTTCAGACAGGTGCATCCACATAAGTAAGGGTAGGTGAATAGTCTATTTTATAATTTCAACCACTTTGTGTAGTTGTTTAATGTCTCTTTCTAACACAGCACTCTAGAATGCTACAATGGCAGGACCAGTGGGGATGTGCATTTAATTCAATTGATTATTATTGACCAACACAAATGATTCATGAAACTATGCCGCTCATTCACACTGCAACACACAGAACATGCAGATTTATTTGCAACACGCACTGACTGGCTGTTGTCATGTTTATTTATACTGTGTGATAGGCTGTTAGATTAATCCATACAGAGTAAAAATGTCCAGAGCTTATCGTTAGACATATTTTACCATGATCTTGATATGATATTGTTTATTGCCCAGCCCTACTTAAAAACCATGTTTTTGCCACGACGTTTCAATTTAGGGTGCAGTGGCTCCCTACACAGGGTGTAGCGTGGAGCCCTGTGTGATGTTTTTCTGTCATTATGAAGCTCAACAGTTAACAGGCCAGAAAATTCTTTAAATAAAAATATAAATATCTTTTGGAAAACTACTGTTGAAGTATTTAAACAGACATGACATACACATACCTCACAAATTTTGATGAACTTGGAGGGCTGCTCTTTAAAGGGTTAGTTCACCAACAAATGAAAATTGTCATCATTTACTCATAAGACTTTTGTTAATCTTTGGAACACAAATCAAGATATTTTTTAAAATTCTCAATTTCAGATAATTTTATATGACATTTAGGATTTCATTCATATATAAATATTGGTATGGATTACTTCTACAATCACTTTGTATTTTTGAAGCTTGAAAATGTTGATTATCTAGACTGTAAATGAATCAACAAAAAAAGATAATTTAATTTGTGTACCAAACATGGACAAGTCTTTAGGTTTGGAAAGACATGATGGCGAGTAAATGACAACAATTCTTATTTGTGTGAACTATCCATTTAAGAAAGGAAGACCAAGAAGGATGACCCCTTCTCCAAAGTTGGTTTGAGTTCTGCAATGAATAACACGGACATTAATGATTTAAATAAAATGTGAACAAGAAGTCATACTGTTGTTGCATAAAAAATTGAAGTAAACAGGGAGGAGACAGAAACATTTATTTTCTAAAAAATAAACTCACATAAACTCAAAAGAATGAAGCACTCATGGGTCTCTGGCTTGGTGCATCTACAAAAAAATCAAATATGGTTTTAAAAACAACTGATAACGACGTGGAATTTTAAACTTTACTTACCATAAACCGTCTTTGCCTCTCTTCTGAAGAAGCGAGAAGATCGCGCGTGCGCCTCCTCGCACAGCAGTCGCCGGTGACGGTTACTCCCGGTGCGGGCAAAATGAACACACGAAGCTCATCAAGTCTGAAATATTACATACAAAACATTATTTTTAACAATTATCGCTTCAACAGCATCAAAATAATTCACCCTTTATTACATATTGCCGTTTTATTTAAGTATTCTTTACATTTGGGTTGATCGCGATTATAAATAATGAATTAAAATGTGAATCTGTTGATAACTCTCTATTAACAGACTTCAAAAAACGTATAAATAAGACATAAGAAACCCACTATATTAAAAGTGTCTCTTCAGTTGAATAAAAGAGGTCGTTAAGACTTGCGAAAAACGTCTCGGTTACGTATGTAACCCTCGTTCCCTGAAGGAGGGAACGGAGACGTACGTCGGACGTCACCGACGAATTGGGATCACTTCTGGGAGCCCCTATCAGCTTCGAGTGTATAGAGAACGGGCCAATGGCCATTGGCGTGCGAGATTTGCATCTCGCGCTCCGCCCCGCATCGCGGGTATAAAGCGGAAGCGGATGCAGCGCACATTTGTTTTTCACTGAGGAGCCGAACTAGTGACTCGGCCGCTGCAGTGATGGTACAGCAACTGTGGCGACGGGACGTACGTCTCCGTTCCCTCCTTCAGGGAACGAGGGTTACATACGTAACCGAGACGTTCCCCTTCAGTCGGTCACGTTCGACGTACGTCGGACGTCACCGACGAATTGGGATCCCTATGGAAAACGCCACAGTTACTACCACTTCCAGCGCCCAGCGAAAGCCCCTCAGACCCCCGTCTGTTCGGGGCGGGGAACCTACGCAGGGAGAGTCACTGCTGCTGTTCCGCAAGACCCACTCAGCAGAGTATTGGATAACGCTGGGAAAGCGTGCCCCGGGGGGCCGCTGCGGAAGCCACATCCTACACGTAGGGAGGTATCATGTGGAATATACATGTATGGACTGGCCGTGGGCAGTACAACATACGGAAGTCCCAGGGGTGGCCCCGGCCAATGCAGGCGGGAGACTACACCGCACAGAGACGGCAGAGCGAGCTCTGCCAAGGGAAAGACACGGGCTCGCCGTAGGGAGCCGTACCGTGGAAGAATACACATATGGGACCGCCGTAGGGGTCACAACATATGGATACCCAGCCTAACACAAGTTCCACCAATGCATACGAGTGTTAGACCTGGCGTCGGACGCTCCGCCACGTCTGACTGCCACGGGTTGCGGAGGACTCAACAGGGTTCGCCGTGCTGGGGAACTCGACTGGAGCATATCAGCGCACGTATCCGGTCCATGAGGAGGGGAATGGCGCAGCAAGCCGACACTAGAACGGGCACTTCGGTGTTACCGGCTATTTGAAGCGAGCACACGGGAAGAAACCGGCTCTACACGGAGGCTATAGAATCTAGCGAACGTGTTAGGTGTCGCCCAGCCCGCAGCTCTACATATATCTGTCAGCGAGGCGCCGTGTGCCAGCGCCCAGGAAGAGGCCACACTCCTAGTGGAGTGGGCCCTCAACCCAAGCGGGCAGGGCACGCCTTGGGTTTCATACGCCAAGGCGATGGCATCCACTATCCAGTGAGCCATCCTCTGCTTGGAGACAGCCTTTCCCTTCTGCTGGCCTCCGTAACAGATGAAGAGCTGTTCTGAGGTCCTGAAGCTTTGCGTTCTGTCCACGTAAGTCCGCAGAGCGCGAACGGGACAGAGAAAAGCCAGGGCTGGGTCTGCCTCCTCCGAAGGCAGCGCTTGCAGGTTCACCACCTGGTCCCGAAAGGGAGTGGTGGGAACCTTGGGCACATATCCGGGCCGGGGTCTCAGGATTACCTGGGAGTTACCCGCCCCGAATTCCAGGCACGATTCGTCGACCGAAAATGCCTGCAGGTCCCCTACCCTCTTGATGGAAGCCAATGCAGTCAGGAGTACTGTCTTCCAGGACAGGATTTTTAACTCTACTGACTGCAAAGGCTCAAAGGGAGCCCTCTGTAATGCGGTTAGCACCAGGGGCAAGTCCCAAGAGGGTATAGAGTGAGGGCGAGGCGGATTTAATCTCCTCGCCCCCCTCAGGAACCTGACGACCAGATCGTGCTTTCCTAGGGACTTACCTTCGACCATGCTGTGATTTGCGGCGATAGCGGCAACATACACTTTGAGGGTGGAGGGAGACAGCCTTCGCTCCAACCCTTCTTGCAGGAAGGAAAGCACAGAGCCGATCGAACATCTTCGGGGGTCTTCTCGACGAGAAGAACACCACTCGACGAACAGGTTCCACTTCAACGCGTAGAGGTGCCTCGTAGAGGGGGCTCTGGCGGAAGTGATGGTGTCTACCACAGCCTGTGGTAGGCCACCTAGAACCTCCGCGTCCCGTCCAGGGACCAGACATGGAGTTTCCAGAGGTCCGGACGCGGGTGCCACAGGGTGCCCCGTCTCTGAGTCAGGAGGTCCTTCCTCAGAGGAATGGGCCAAGGAGGTGCTGTCGCGAGGAGCACTAGTTCCGGGAACCAGGTCCGGTTGGGCCAGTATGGCGCAACTAGCAAGACCTGCTCCTCGTCCTCCCTGACCTTGCACAGTGTCTGCGCAAGAAGGCTCACTGGGGGAAACGCATATTTGCGTAGGCCCCGGGGCCAGCTGTGTGCCAGCGCATCCGAGCCGAGGGTCCCCCCGGTCAGGGAATAGAACAACTGGCAGTGAGACGTGTCCGGGGCGGCAAACAGGTCTACCTGTGCGGTCCCGAAGCGACTCCAGATCAGCTGGACCACCTGGGGATGGAGTCTCCACTCTCCTGGGAGCACTTGCTGTCGTGAGAGCTCGTCGGCTGCACGATTGAGCAGGCCCGGGATATGAATGGCACGAAGCGACCTCAGATGCTTCTGACTCCAGAGGAGGAGATGGCGGGCGAGTTGTGACATGCGGCGGGAGCGTAGACCACCCTGTTTGTTGATGTACGCAACGGCCGCAGTGTTGTCCGTACGGACCAGAACGTGCTTGCCTCGTAGCGGCCCTTTGAGGCGGCCCAGCGCAAGACGAACTGCTAACAACTCGAGGCAATTGATATGCCATTGCAGTTGAGGCCCCGTCCACAGACCCGAAACTGCAAGCCCGTTGTACGTGGCCCCCCAGCCGGTGGATGAGGCATCCGTGGAGACCACAGCATGCCTGGACACTTGTTCTAGGGGAACTCCTGCCCGTAGGAACGAAGGGTCCAACCACGGACTGAAGGTTTGGCGACACTTCGGTGTTACTGAGACACGGAATGAGCCGCTCTGCCACGCCCATCTCGGGACTCGGTCGTGTAGCCAGTGTTGAAGCGGCCTCATATGAAGCAATCCGAGCGGCGTCACTGCGGCTGCGGATGCCATATGCCCCAGGAGCCTCTGAAAATGTTTCAGTGGTACCGCTGTCCTGCATTTGAACGAATTCAAGCAGTTCAACACCGACTGGACGCGCTGCTCTGTGAGTCGCGCTGTCAGATTGACCGAGTCCAACTCCATACCGAGAAAAGAGATCCTCTGCACGGGGCAGAGTTTGCTCTTTTCCCAGTTGACCTGAAGTCCCAACAGGCTGAGGTGACTGAGCACCATGTCCCTGTGTTCGCACAACTGTGCCTTCGACTGAGCCAGAATCAGCCAGTCGTCGAGGTAGTTGAGAATGCGAACACCACGCTCTCTCATGGGAGCAATGGCCGCCTCCGCGACCTTCGTGAAGACGCGGGGCGACAGGGACAGCCCGAAGGGTAGGACTCTGTACTGATATGCCCGTCCCTCGAACGCAAAGCGTAGGAACGGTCTGTGTCGGGGGAGAATCGAGACATGCAAGTACGCGTCCTTCAGGTCGATCGCTGCAAACCAATCTTGGGGACGGATGCACCTGAAGATGCGTTTCTGCGTTAGCATTCTGAACGGCAGCCTGTGAAGGGACCGATTCAAGAACCGCAGGTCCAAGATTGGCCGTAACCCGCCGCCTTTCTTGGGTACAATGAAGTACGGGCTGTAGAAGCCTGTCTTCATATCGGCTGGAGGGACCGGCTCTATCGCGTCCTTCGCCAGTAGGACTGCGATCTCCGCCCGTAGCACGGGGGCGTCCTCCTTCGACACGGAGGTGAAGTGAACGCCCCTGAACTTGGGGGGCCGCCGAGCGAACTGAATCGCATAGCCGAGTCTGATAGTACGGATGAGCCAGCGGGACGGGCTGGGGAGCGCTAACCAGGCTCCCAGCGACCGAACCAGCGGGACCAACGGCACCACAGACGTACCCGCAGCGGGGCAGCGCAGCGGAGTGCAGGGACCCGACTCGGACGGCATCGCGGCCCGAAGTGGGGTCTGAGTGCGCAATGCAACACTTACCTGCTTCCGCTGAGGGGGTGCACGAGTGTGCGGAGGCCTCTTGTGTGCGTCCTGGACACAGCCAGCACCCCCTGCTGGCGATAAGAGAGGCACCGGAGGGTGACAAGGCATAGGAGCGTCGTACACCGCCAAGCGCGCTCTCTTGGCACCCAGAGATTTTAGAAACAGCTCTTTTTTTGAAGTTTTGGGTACCACTGGCCCGAAGGCCAGTGGCGGAACAGAAACCAAACAAGAACATAAAATTCTCTCCCGGCCCTCCAGCGGGAGAAGGAGCGGTGCTGTCACCACCTCCTGAAGAGCTGTCTCCTCCATCTCTGGGTGGCCCGTCTCAGGGTCTCTTACGACGACGCTTGCCACCTGGTTTGGCAGCGGCCTGAGCGGGCTGGACGGCCTTCCCGCGGCCGGCTCCACGCCGTTGCCCTGGTGGAGGCTGCTGCTGGGCTGGGGCGGGAGCGGGGGCGGCGGCGGGCGGCCGCCCTCGGCGACGAGCAGGCGGAGGAGCTGCGGCCGGCGGCTGGGCAGCAGCTGACCGCCGGGGCAGGATGTGTTTGATGGCCTCCGTCTGCTTCTGGACAGTCGAGAACTGCTGGGCAAAGCTCTCGACCGCGTCGCCGAACAGCCCAACCTGGGAAATGGGGGAGTCCAGGAACCGATACTTATCAGTCTCCCTCATATCGGCCAGGTTGAGCCAGAGATGTCGCTCCTGGACCACAAGAGTGGACATCGCCTGACCAATGGAACGGGCGGTGACTTTCGTCGCCCGGAGGGCGAGGTCCGTCGCCGTCCGGAGCTCCCGGAGGAGCTCTGGGTCAGGTCTACCCTCGTGCATGTCCATGAGTGCCTGGGCCTGGTGCACCTGGAGCAACGCCATGGCATGCAAGGCGGACGCAGCCTGTCCACAAGCCTTGTAAGCCTTCCCAGTTAGACTGGAGGAGAACTTACAGGCCTTGGATGGGTGGCGTGGGTCTCCGCGCCAGGTGGAAGCGGACGCCGGACACAGTTGCATCGCGACCGCCCGTTCCACCGGCGGGATCCCCACGTACCCCTTGGCTGGCCCGCCGTCGAGAGTAGTGAGGAGGGAGGAGCTACTCGGCCGGTTTCTGGCAGAAAAAGGTGCCGTCCACGACCTTGTGAGCTCCTCATGCACTTCCGGGAAGAAGGGCACCGGGGCGGGACGCTGAGAACCAGCGCGAGCCGCCCCGAGAAACCAATCATCCAGCCTAGAAGGCTCGGGACACGGTGGAGGGTTCCACACGAGCCCGACCTTTTCGGCGGCCCGGGAAAGCATAGCCGTCAGCTCGGGGTCCGTCTCGGACAACGCCACTCTCCCAGAGGGAGGCAACGCAGCCGGGTCTTCATCCCCCGAGGACTGAAACTCCCCCTCCGATGCAGCGATCGACATCCTATCCTCTGCTGGAGCTCCAAAGGTCACCGTTGGACCACCTCGAGAGGGGCCAGCGACTTCCTCCGAAAGCTCAACCGGCTGCGGCACTACAGAGGGTTTAGGGGCCCACGGAGGCTGGCTCGGCGGGTGTGCCCTAAACGTGATCCTCAGGTCACCCTGGCTATTCGCCGAAGTAGGTCTATCCTGCTGGGCAGGGATAGCACTAGATCGGGGCATAGGTAAGGGGACTCCACCCTCCCGAAGGTAGGCGAGTCTCGACCTTAGCGCCGAGATAGTCATGTTCCCGCAATGGGAACACGAACTATCCACAAACGCTGCCTCGGCATGTTGAATACCCAGACATGTCAGGCAGCGATTGTGACCGTCAGCTGGTGACAGGGAACGACCGCATCCAGAAACGCACGGGTGGAATGACATCTTGAAAAAGACGCAATTTCACACCCGTGTTGCTCTTTTAGAAGAAGCTCTTAACGTGCCGAAGCACCCAGGAACAACCGCGGCAAACACAGGGGATAGTGCAGCCTGTGTTTGCACTCACCGTGGAACGCCCCCACCGAACCAACCGGGATGCTGTAAAAACAGCAGTTTGTTTCACCGATTTCGGTGAGCTCGCGGTTGTCACTGCACGTGCCTTCTCTCCCAGCACAAAAGCCTCTTCTCTGCTCTCTCTCTCTCTCTCTGCTGACGCAGGAACAGTCTTCCATGAAGCTTGTTTGGCTCCGAAGTGAATGACAAATGTGCGCTGCATCCGCTTCCGCTTTATACCCGCGATGCGGGGCGGAGCGCGAGATGCAAATCTCGCACGCCAATGGCCATTGGCCCGTTCTCTATACACTCGAAGCTGATAGGGGCTCCCAGAAGTGATCCCAATTCGTCGGTGACGTCCGACGTACGTCGAACGTGACCGACTGAAGGGGAACCGCGAATACTTCCATTTAAAGTTCTTTTCTGACTTTTTTCGCCTTCAAATAAATCTCAAAATACTCTCATACAAAAACAATTGATAATGACTTTAATTTTTTGTCTTTACATACCATAAACCGTCTTTTACTCGCTTCCATCCGAAGACGCCGAGAAAATGGTGGCTTCTCGCACTGGTGTCGTCCGTGTTGTTACGTGACGTGCATGCTCTCTTTAACGTCCGCGTTCCCAACCCAGCACCGCTGGGTTGAAGATTAAGAACAACTTTCAACCCAAATTGGGTTAAATCAACCCAGCATTCTTACCCAACAGTCTCAACCCAGCGTTTGGGTTGAAAAAACAACCCAGCATTTGAGAGTGTGAGGTAATGATATTTTCTGTCCCCTAATTAGTGGTGTTGCTAGATAAATCCTTGTCTGATAAAGATAGTTGATAAATCCTTGTCTGATGATGGAGAGATTAACGTATACCATCCTCAGAGTCATTTACCCTGATAATATATTTCAGCAATTTTATTGTGCTTTTTCTATCAGCTGTTCAGAATATGAACTAGCAATGCCAGATTCATGAATGAATCACTCGGTCAGTCGGTGTTGCAAAAATTGTCTAAAATTGTTTGCAATTTAGTTTGATTGATTCAGACACTTTACTCGTGCACTGAATCATTTTCATCATTTTCTCATACCGTAACGGGATACTAAAAACAAAAAGACAGCTGGAGGAGATGATATTTACCTAGATATGTACAGTATGAAACAAAACTTGTAGAAGACATTGTGTGTCAGCGATGAAGCAGCTCTTTATTAAATGTGCAGTGAACCAGCAACACACCTTGTACTGCAGGTAAATACAATTTATATTCATATATCCAAAACAGTTAAAAAAAAAGGAGTATCAAAACATGGGGGCACCTTTATGATGCCCCAATAC
Source organism: Coreius guichenoti (assembly GCA_039654105.1). Lineage (NCBI taxonomy): Eukaryota > Metazoa > Chordata > Actinopteri > Cypriniformes > Gobionidae > Coreius > Coreius guichenoti. Next base: position 31,678,663 of record CM077169.1, read on the forward strand.
TGATGAAAGGCTAGAAACGCTAAGATATTTAGTATGTTTATTAAGCTGTTTTCATTGTGAGGCCTGGTAAAACTTGAAGATATTAAGAAGTTTATATTCTGCCCACATATAGTATAAACTGCTTTCTTTAATAAATATAAACATGGCATCTCATTAATTTCATAACATAAGCCTGTTTAACTTTTTCCCCGCCAGCGTTTTTGATAATTTTCACATAATTTTCATGGCCCCTAGAGTATTTTTTTAATGAATATCTCAACATGCAATATATCAAAAGAAAGAACAGACCATCTGCCTTTAAACAAACAAACAACAACAACAACGTTTTATTCTAGCTTAATGCATTCTTTTTTTATTATCAACATCTGAATGTGGGTATGTTTCATAAAAAAGCAACATTTTGAGCAAAAAGCTAAGAAAAACGTGTTTTTGTCAAAGACTACATCCAGATTGGATTCAGAAGGATGATCAAAACATAGATGGATTAGATCGAGTCCATCAACACCCACAAAGCTTCACAGTCCTATAGCTCGTCTTGGGTCGACATTTCATTCAGTAACATTTGGCAGTTTTAATCTATATGCTGTTTAATGTTGATGATCGCGTTATTTTACATGTGCATCTGCTTACATAGGCTATAACTTGTTTCTGCTTCTTATTCACATGTTTTTTGGTCAGGAGTTTCAGTACTCTTTCAGAAGATGTGTCATAGCGCCCCCTACCGTATAATAGTGAAATCACCAAAAGCCGAAAATTTCTGTCAATGGCGGGAAGCGTTTTCTCATAAATTACGGAAATTTCAGTTTAAAAAAAAGTTAAGTATGTTCGCAGTAAATCATAACCAAACAAATATTAAATGTATGACACACATGAATAAGCATAAGTATAGCATAAAAAATAATACTGTAAAATCCAGACCCACACACACTTTCAATGTGAAAAACCTAAATAAATTTTTTTTTGCCTACTTCATGATTTAACACATTTTTGAGCTGCTGTCAGAGTTTTGCAGTCTAGACATTGTAGATTTCCACTGGTGATCTGGATCTGGTCTCATTTGTCATCATAAGTCATTTTTAGAATTGGGCCCGCCGGGTTACGCGGGTTTGCCATGTGTGTGCTATCCTCGCTTTGCCATTTGTGAATGGCAGCCCCTCAGGAGAATGAGGGTGTGCATGGAGACGCTGTGGACTAGGGAACCTGCGAGGGACACACGGCACTTCTGCGCATGAGGGGAAGCCCTGTGCTTTTTGAAGTGGGACCTCAGAGACGTGTTTACTCTTCTGGGAGCTGGGCCACACAAGAATGCGTGTGTCATGACGGGATGTAGGAGCCGAGGAATGTTCCTCACAATCCCCACATTGTAGGCCATAGCCAGCCAAAGAGCAAGATGTTTGGAATATTTATTTTAGCATCTGCGTTTAAAAAAGACATTGGTTTATAGCCTGGATTGATGTTGGATCATGAAGAGCCCTTGTTAGGATTTCTTTCTGTTGTTCTTGGCTGGCATTCACTTGCACTCTGTGAAGAAGAGAAAAAAAACTTGCAAGACGCTAGTTCGTAGTAATGCAAAGAGGCCCTTAAGAGGTTTAATACGGTGTTCTCGTCAAATGATGACGAAAAAATGCTTTTTTGAGACTAACCATTCTGTCTTGCAGAGCCTGAATTGGATGTGCCAAGGGTGCTGGACAGTATTGGAAAACAAGTCAAAAGGACAGTCAGGAGACGGAGGCACGCTGGTGACGATGACTACAATATTGAGGTGCTGCTTGGAGTAGATGATTCTGTTGTCCGTTTCCATGGGAAAGAGCATGTGCAGAACTATCTCCTAACCCTCATGAACATTGTGAGTATCCTATCATCCTAAGCAGGGCTCAACAGGATTATTTATTTAATTCATTCATTTATTTATTTTGGGTGCTAGTACACAATATTATTTGCCATATATATACAGTGGGGAGAACAAGTATTTGATACACTGCCGATTTTGCAGGTTTGCCCACTTACAAAGCATGTAGAAGTCTGTAATTTTTATCATAGGTACACTTCAACTGTGAGAGACGGAATCTAAAACAAAAATCCAGAAAATCACATTGTATGATTTTTAAATAATTAATTTGCGTTTTATTGCATGACATAAGTATTTGATACATCAGAAAAGCAGAACTTAATATTTGGTACAGAAACCTTTGTTTGCAATTACAGAGATCATACGTTTCCTGTAGTTCTTGACCAGGTTTGCACACACTGCAGCAGGGATTTTGGCCCACTCCTCCATAAAGACCTTCTCCAGATCCTTCAGGTTTCGGGGCTGTCGCTGGGCAATACGGACTTTCAGCTCCCTCCAAAGATTTTCTATTGGGTTCAGGTCTGGAGACTGGCTAGTCCACTCCAGGACCTTGAGATGCTTCTTATGGAGCCACTCCTTAGTTGCCCTGGCTGTGTGTTTCGGGTCGTTGTCATGCTGGAAGACCCAGCCACGACCCATCTTCAATGCTCTTACCCTCTATACGGTGCAGTCGTCCTGTCCCCTTTGCAGAAAAGCATCCCTAAAGAATGATGTTTCCACCTCCATGCTTCACGGTTGGGATGGTGTTCTTGGGGTTGTACTCATCCTTCTTCTTCCTCCAAACACGGCGAGTGGAGTTTAGACCAAAAAGCTCTATCTTTGTCTCATCAGACCACATGACCTTCTCCCATTCCTCCTCTGGATCATCCAGATGGTCATTGGCAAACTTCAGACGGGCCTGGACATGCGCTGGCTGAAGGATTTTAATCCATGACGGCGTAGTGTGTTACTAATGGTTTTCTTTGAGACTGTGGTCCCAGCTCTCTTCAGGTCATTGACCAGGTCCTGCCGTGTAGTTCTGGGCTGATCCCTCACCTTCCTCATGATCATTGATGCCCCACGAGGTGAGATCTTGCATGGCGCCCCAGACCGAGGGAGATTGACCGTCATCTTGAACTTCTTCCATTTTCTAATAATTGCGCCAACAGTTGTTGCCTTCTCACCAAGCTGCTTGCCTATTGTCCTGTAGCCCATCCCAGCCTTGTGCAGGTCTACAATTTTATCCCTGATGTCCTTACACAGCTCTCTGGTCTTGGCCATTGTGGAGAGGTTGGAGTCTGTTTGATTGAGTGTGTGAACAGGTGTCTTTTATACAGGTAACGAGTTCAAACAGGTGCAGTTAATACAGGTAATGAGTGGAGAACAGGAGGGCTTCTTAAAGAAAAACTAACAGGTCTGTGAGAGCCGGAATTCTTACTGGTTGGTAGGTGATCAAATACTTATGTCATGCAATAAAATGCAAATTAATTATTTAAAAATCATACAATGTGATTTTCTGGATTTTTGTTTTAGATTCCGTCTCTCACAGTTGAAGTGTACCTATGATAAAAATTACAGACCTCTACATGCTTTTTAAGTAGGAAAACCTGCAAAATCAGCAGTGTATCAAATACTTGTTCTCCCCACTGTATATATATATATACACACACACACATCATTAAAAATATTAATAAATAAATATATGGTTATTATTATTAATATTTACTTTATTGTTAAAAAAAATATCTAAAAATATTTTATGAAACTCCAAAGAAGCAAATGCACAATATATTAACATGCAGATTTAAATCGCCCAAATTTACTGGCATTCCCCTTAACTGGCTCAAAACTCTCACATGGCACCTGAACATCAGGCCATCTTTATTGAGCAACCAATTCTCTTCTTCCTCATAAAACCTATTATTCCTCTCCTCCTGATCCAGTCCTCTGACGCATGTAAATGGAAGGCACAGGTGCTTAAGTGTTTTTACTATTTTACGAATTCATTTCAAGATGATTGCCGATGACAAATTACCTCTCTACTGGACTACAGAAAGCGGATGGTGGCAGTCAACATTTGCTTATATGCAAATATGTCATTAAACTGCACCTGTAAAGAAACTGACCTCGTATGAGAGGTGACATTGTCCAGATGTGGTCCTCCTGTCTATGACATTTTCTGTTTTTTGGAGGAAAAGCACATTCTTAGGCTAGCACAAGACAAAAATTGAATATCCATTGTTAAAACAGAGGACCCCATTATCTCTACAAGATTGACATATTCCTCATTTTGTAAATGACGCTGTTCTGAGGAGAGTTTTAAAACATGACCACAGATGCACTGTGTAATCTGTGGAGATAATAGCATCAGTCATCAGGCTTTATAATTTGAGCACATAAACTATGGGCTTCAACTGTAGACACACAGTGCTTGTAAGCTCCTTATGTCTAATGTATTTATGTTGCCCTTCTACTGATTGCATAATGTTACAGGATCAAGTGCAACCTATCCTTAGTTTTACTTGAACAATTTGCAAGAATTAATGTCAATATATTCATAGTAAAGCTCTACTTTCTTTTGTGGAGGTATTCCTTCTTTGCTTTTCGATGTGGCACACAACAAGGCATAGACCAAATATGGCGTACTTGAGGATGTGGCTAAGAAATAAAGTAGCTATGACTATTCACTCATAAAATTTTAAGTATAAACAGCTGCTTTTGAGAAATGTAGAAGTCCCTCCTCCAGTAGATGTCCCTGCTGCTCTGTACACCAGAGCATTGATGAGATGTACACTATAATTTTTAATAAACCCTCACTAAAGATTGGCCCAGCATTCAGAATGTAGTGAGCTCAGATCTGCTGAGGAAAGGTTTTTTTTTCTGTGCCCCTCCCCTCCTTTTAAAAGCTGTCTAAACATGCATATACAAGTATGTTTTTTATTTCTGCAACATAATTGTTTTTTTCTCACCTTTTCCCTTCTGAGTGTAGAGTTTGTGGCAGACTCGACAGCCTCTGCCAGTTCTAGGGTGAAAAAAACTGTGGAGGAAAAAGTGTTTGCAGTATTAGCAAGATAATTTTTTTGAAGGAACTGTAAGAGTTTTTTGGCCTTCTCCAGTTTATTATATATGTTACTGATATATACAGGTATAACACTATATTATATGGTTCCATTTGTTAACATTAGTTAACTACATTAGTTAAAACGGACATATCATGAAAATCTGACTTTTTCCGTGTTTAAGTGCTATAATCGGGTCCCCGGTGCATCTACCAACCCAGAAAACGTGAAAAAGGACAACCCAGTAACTTTGTTTTGGTAAGCCTTTTTCTGCAAGCATGTTAAAAAACGAGATTCCTCTCCCCTTCTGACGTAGGAAGGGGATCTATTATAATATTGCCGCCCCTTAGGCCGCGTGTCCACCAAAGCGTTTTAGCCAGCTGAAAATGCTAGGCGCTCTGCTGAAAACGCCTCGCTGTGGGCACTTGAGAACGTTTTGGCAGCGCAGCATTTTTTCAGTTGAGACTCTGCTTGTTATGATACGGAATATCCGCGGAAGTGTTACTAGCATCTCATTTCACAGATAGTTTGTTTCTGTATTGATTCTATATAAAAATGTCCATACAATGTAAAGTATTTGCTCTGGCTCTTGTTTTAAATTATTTTGTTCTGTTATTATGCTGGTTGTTTTCATCTGTTGATGTTGTACAAGCAGAATGTGGCGGTTGGTCGGTGCTGTATTTGTCCCGCCCCTCCTCCACTGTGATTGGACGGCTGGGTGAAAAGTGACAGCGATGAGCGCTGCGTTTTGCTCAGAGGTGAACTTTCTTCAACTCTTGGCAACCAGTAAAAAACGCTGAGCGTTCAGCGCTTGAGCATGAAATACTCGCTCAGCACCTCGTTACGCTCATGGCGTACTAAAAACGCAGCGCTCCCATTGAAAACAATTGAATACGCCAGCCAGCCGAGTGAAAAAACGCTTTGGTGGACACACGGCCTTAATCTGCACGTTTCTTCCCACGGCGTAGGTGCAGGTGCATTGCCTGAACGAGGATCAATTCAAGGCAGGTTTTGCTAAAAAGTTAAAGCTCAAGGATGGATCAGTACCAACTATTCATGATCCAGCTTACAGTCTCCGGAGCGATACTGGTCACGGCAGTAATGAAAGGGAGAGTGCGCACTTTATAATAGTTTGAGTTGTTATAGAGTTGTTTTACGGATATAATTTTTACCAGTTTAATAAGCACCCCCTGAAAAGGCATAAGGTCTGTATATATTTGTTTACTGTTAGTTGTAACGAGTGTTTTTGTGGCATCATTCGGACAGGGTCCGCTACAACATGCTTGTACTAATAGTGGATAAAAGCAAGATGGTAACATTATTTAAAACCGGAATCAAACTAAACTATACCTGTTCTATCTCCATGCAGCATTTATTCTCTGGCTCTGTAGGCATTATTGTCAGAGTCTGGATCACTGAACACCGTTAGTTTCTGACATGTTCTGTTGTTGTTGTTGCACGAGCTCTTTAAGCTCCGCCCTCTTCTTCAAAGAACAGGCAAGGAGCAGCAGCTCATTTGCATTTAAAGGGACATACAGAAAAACGGTGTGTTTTTGCTCACCCCTGGCAATTTTAACAGGCTATAAAACATGATCTGTGGTGTATTTTGAGTTAAAACTTCACATACACACTCTGGGGACATCAGAGACTTATTTTACATCTTGTAAAAAGGGGCATAATATGTCCCCTTTAACATGAACGAGCAATTAACAATACTACTAATACTACAATGAACAATACTACAGCGTTTTTTTAATGTTAGTTAATGTTAGTTTCAACATTTACTAAAACATTAAGGTCAAAAGTTGTATCTGACTAACATGAACATGAACATTTTTATGAACTTACATTATCAGTTTAATAAATGCTGTAAGAAAATCAGAGGCTAATAAATATATTTTATTTATAAAATATATTGCTCATTGTTTATGTTAGTTTATGTTAGTTAATGTTTTAAATAATGTTTACCAATGAGAACTGTAAAGTGTAAAGTGTAAAGTGTTACTATATGGCAGAACAAAGGGACCATATGGCAGATCTCCAGCATGCCTACCATCATGCCTCCTTCTGATTGTTCATGCTCTGTTCAAGAGAAGATATCTTGGCACAAATGGAACACAGATGTGCATTTAGATCCACCACAGTTGTCTCTCCTCTCTGCTGTACAAAAGATCAGGACAACCTGAACTTTATGTTTACAGAATCATAAGCTAGAAACTGCTTAACTGGGTCAATTTGTGTCAATGTCATGAGAACAACAGTTGAATCATATTTTGAAGCATTTGCACCAAAACTTCAACATGTTCAATTAATATATCAATTATTAGTTATATGATTTTATTATTTATTATATCAGCATCACAGAAAGAAAACTCCCATTTGGCTTTGTTTCTTAGGAAAAGTTCACTAAAGTCATGAGGGGAGAATGTTGTGGAAATGTGTGAGGCATTAAATTGTACAGATTCAAAAGCATATAGCATATGTAATAGGTGTATGTGAACACTTTTGGTGATATTTGCTGTTAAGTGTGGCCAGTTTTTGAAAATAGCTCCAGAAGGTTTCGATGAAACATTTGTACCATTTAGAATGGAGTCATTCGGTACAGCATTACACCCTGCATTCAAACAGCAAAAATGTGCCTCTAAAACGCGGCTCCCCACACAGCAGCCTCTTAGCTAGGTGGAGAAGGAAAAACATCTGAACCTTTAAAAAAAGGCCTCTGTATGGCCAGCTCAACACTGGGCCCTTTTCATTTACCAACCTTTCATAGGCTTTTCCATGCCAACCGTAGACCCACGACCTATCTAAAAACACCTTCTATGCCTCAGAGAGCCACTCTTACGGGTCTGAGATGCCATTTCCTCCCACTCTCTTTATCTCGATTCTGTTGTCGAAAAATCTTTGCTCTTTCTTGCTCATAGTCAATCATGGTGAGGTTTCAGAAATGGCATGAAGCAGCATTGTTTGTTTTCGCAGTCCCTGGAGTTGATAAAATCAGTAGCTGTCATAGAGCACTAGGTGGAGGATGATGCAACCTATATCCTTGCCTGATATCCTTTTCCCCCTTTGTGGCAGGATCAATGTCTTGTTGTTTTATTATGTTGAATTTAGGGGATAATAATGTATTTTTCATCATGTGTTTACAGGTGAATGAGATCTACCACGATGAATCACTGGGAGTGCACATTAATGTTGTGCTTGTGAGGATGATAATGCTTGGATATGCTAAGGTAAATTACTGCTAAATATTTCCTTTATATACCATAATGGGTCATATTTCTTACATAAGATATAATCTTTTATATCTTTATTTATTTATTTTATTTTTTCATGACCATTTTCTACTCTCTCTGACTCTATATTAACACATTAATGGGCTGAATTAGTTTATTTTGTATTTCTGTTTTAATTTTAATTTTAAAGTTAGTAATTTTTTCATGTGTTTTTGTCATTTTGTATGTTATTGTTGTTTAAATGTCTGTATAGTTTATTAATTTTCATTTCAGTTTTAGCTTCAATATATATATATATATATATATATATATACACATTTTACTATATAGTTTTATAAGTTTAACCAAATGAAAATGAGAAATGTTGCTTTGACAACTTTGACAACTTTTGTTTTGTGGTTTTAGTTTTAGTATTAGTTAACAATAGCCCTTTAATGTTGCCAGGTGCGTTTATAGTTAAACACCCAGAAATGGCAACATGGGCACAACTTGCCACATTATCCAAAAGCCTTTCCTAAGGTTGTCTGCTGTTTTTTTTTACGTCTGTAGTCACCCAAAAAATAATTACAGCTGGAAAAAGAGTCTTAATTTTTTTTTTTTTTTACGTAACCCCCTCCCCCCTGCCATTTCAGCACAGATCAGTTACTGTCACAGTTTAGTTTGATATGTTTTGGTCAAGGTTTATGTTTGGTCATATGTTTATCTTTGCTTCCTGTTTCTTTGTTCCTTTGTTCCTTTGTTCCTTTGTTTCCTGTTTATTATCAGTTACCATGGTTTTTCATTGTATGATTAATTAGTGCACACCTGTCTGTACTTTAGTTCGTTATCCTGTGTATGTATATATATATATATATATATATATATATGCCCTCTGTTTCAGTTTACCTTGGTCTGGGGTTGTTTTTGTTAACATGCACACAGTTACATTGTATATTCTTGTTGGAGTACTGCTTTTGTTTGTTTGTTTGTTTTATTAAAGCTAACGCTTTAGTTATTGTTTGAATTTGTTCTATATTGATGCTGTGTATGTGTTATTTTCTTGTACAGCGACCTTGAGCTTGGGAAAGGCGCTATATAAATAAAACTTATTATTATTATTATTATTATTATTAATTTGTTCTCATCGTCCTTTGTGGAGCTAACCATGACAGTTACCACCACAGTTTTAAAAATGTGTACAATAATTTAGTGTGTAAAGGGGGAGATGGAGAGCACAACAACTGTCTGCAGTCTAGCTACTTATATCTGTCTAATTATAGCATCTAAACCTCTCACTAATGCAGACAGCCGTTCACAATTGAATGCAAAAAATGCATAAAAATATACTATTTTGTGAGCTCATAATTCAATCCACAAATACACAGAGGTCATTTTATGTCTGTTTTGTAATGCACAAAAAATTGGAACATGGTTTGTTCTTTGCCAAATGTTAATTTGATTAATAACTAAAATGTATTAGGAAAAAAGCAGCAGCAACAAAAAAATTGAATTTTAGTTTATTGTACTGTAGTTTGCAAATTAAAAGGTTTGATTTTCACCTTCAAGGATCTTGACGACTCTCTTGACTTTTAATAAACAAGAGTTTATCTTAAAGATGTTAAATAAACAGACCCACAGTGATCAATGTGAGTCAGTTTAAGGTGTTTTGTAGATTAATGAATTCTGAAAGTGTCCCTTAATGAGTCTCTAATCTTTTTCTCAGTCCATCAGTCTCATTGAGCGTGGTAACCCTTCGCGAAGCCTGGAGAACGTGTGCCGCTGGGCATTCGTCCAACAGAAAGAGGATCCAGAGCACTCAGAGCATCACGACCACGCCATCTTCCTGACCCGGCAAGGCTTTGGCCCCACCGGGATGCAAGGTTTGACCTTTTTGGTCTTTAACATGCCTCAGACTTTCAAACATTTCCTGCCTTGTCATGTATAGCATGTTTCACACACAAAATCGTACATCTTAAATATGTTCATACTGTGAAAAAGGTCAGGCTGTCTTTCTCTCTCTCTCTCTCTCTGTCTCTCTCACTAATACTCCCTCGCAGTCCCCACGGGTTTCTGTCAGTACCTAATCAATGCTGTAAGAAATGTCTGACAGAATGCTGCTTGGTGTACAAGCTTCTCCTCAGACAGATTGTGGATGTGTAAAAAGGTTCACACCATTGAAAAAGGATAGAAGAGAGACATGAAAGTGCACTTACATAAGCACATAAGAAAAAGGGTTTTGTTGTCTAAGGCTTGAGGCGGCCGCTGAAGCAGCAGTCCTCTCAGAGCATATCTCCTTCAGCACTGACAAAGTTCACACAGTGCACATTTAATGTCTATTCAACCTGACAGGAAAACTCAAGCTTTTCCTGAGAAGAGCACTGATCTCAGCATGAAGTGTTTATGCTGTCACTGCGACTCTCACATTTCCTTTATCATGCCACTGTATGTACTCACAGCTCTCGTTAATCATCCGAAAAGAGCTCTTTGGCCTCTCTACCTACCTGCGGCGCATTCATTGTCTGGCAGTGGCAATATTGAGCTAATCAGAGCCGATGTGCTTTATTGGCTTATTGACACCAGATATGAATGTAGCTTTAGAGCTGAGATCTTCAATGAAGCATCTGTCACTGTTTTGTAGACTTGCATCAAAGTATTGTTTCATTCTTAGTGGTGCATGGAGCTTGTGATTGAACAAACATAGCCAAAGTCCCTACGGTCTGATATCAGTCTCAATATACTGTTGCTCACTGAACATAGCACTGCAAGAAGCTTTTTTTTTTTTTTTTTTTTGCATCGAAGCAATGCTACTGATTTTGAATTGTAATGCACTTTTCAGTGCCAGTTAAGCACTCAAACTCTAAACTGGAAATTGGTGCAAAATATCTGTAATAAAATTGGAAGTTGCTGCAATTGGGAAGCCACATGTGGCTCTTTTTTCCTACATCATAAACGACTCAGAGCACGCAGAAGAAATGCAATAAATGCTGTTATCTTGCGATCAGATGCCTGCTGTTTGAGAATGCAAAGATGTGAAACACTTCTGGGAGGTCATTATACCAAATCATTCTGATGACAGAATTTGGCTCAGGCATTTCCGAATGATCAATCCAGCATTTGAGATGCTGTGCAATTAAATTGGTCCACTTTTAGTCCAGTTATCCAATCACATCCACATTTTTTGTTGCACATTTATTCTGTAAATGTGTTTCCATCATAATTTATGCACATCTTATCTTATCGGATTCATCCAGCGTTTTTTATACGATATCCCAAAATGCGCATAAAAATAGGTGGATGGAAACATAGCTAGTGTTTACTTTTTGGGGAACAGGATGAGAACATATACAGTAAATCCTATTATGGTGAGTGTTATTGCATTACATGTTAATATGTACACACACAGACACTTAATAAAAAGCAGCACAATTGTCCAGATCACTGCACCACAAATGCCATTACCAAAAAAAAAATCCTTTACAAACTGAGAAATTTTCATTTCATATCACTCATTTTATCTGAATTTTATTTATTTATATGTTGATATGTTTGACACTTTTTTGTAATGAATTATTATTGACTGCATGCCAAATTGTCAGTATGCTATAACAATTGCACATTTCACAGTATTACACTTAGAATAAAGTGGCTGTCTTTGTCCAACACAATAAAATGTGGCGTAATGACAGATGGTAGGTTGACATTGTTTTGGTACGTACTGTCACCTGTGCTGGAAAGAATCCAAATTGGTTCTGTCCTCTTCCAATAATCCTCAAATATGGATTTGAATTGTTAGTAAAATAGCCATTACATGTCATAACTAAATGAGAAAAATAAAAAGAATTAAAAAAAAAAAAAGAATTAAAAAAAAAAAAAAAAGTCCTATCTAATTCTCATGGACAGCTCTTTGCAGAGTTGTCAGCATCACTCTTCTCAAAGTAATGCGATTACACCATGCAGCAAGCTGTCAGAATGTAGAATCACAGGGCAAGTTATGACAGAATAAATAAACCCTAGTAACTGTTTCATCCTCTCTGTCCGTCTCTGTCACTCACTCACTCTCAGGATATGCCCCCGTCACTGGGATGTGCCACCCTGTCCGCAGCTGCACCCTCAATCATGAAGACGGCTTCTCTTCTGCCTTCGTTGTAGCCCATGAGACAGGACATGTGTAGGTTTTTAAACATGACCAGGTGCTTTTCAGCCATTTCAGATTGATGTTAGCTTTTGTAAAGTGTTTTAAGTCACTCCAGTAAATGTTTTATTTGTGGTTTCTCATTTGAATACAAAAAAAGTGTTTTCAGGTAAATAGGCATAGCTAATGTACTGTACTGTCTGCTCTCAGGGTACTGTAAGGGCTCTATTAAGAGTAACACAATGGACAAAAAAAATGTTGATGAGACTTGCTTATCTTTTGAGACTATTATATAATAGTGAAAAAATGTCAGTATGTTTGATAGATAATACTTTGTCCTTACTATCCTCCTTGATGTAAACTCAGTCTCTCACGTTTTTCAAAACATCCCTCATGTTAATTTTTGAGCTCATGCTTAAGAGTCCTTAGCCACTGTCTCAGTAAGCCTAATCAGTCTTGCCTGTTCCCTTTTGTGGGTGAGCTTCAATTCCTTTTTTTGACAACAGTTGCTGAAAGTCTGTAGGCATCTAACAATTAAAAGGGTTTCATAAAAAACCCACCACCTACATACAGATTAGTCATTAATTCAAACTTCTTATCTTCTTCTCCATATTAAAACTATTGTCCAGGACTTCACCCTCTCAAACTTCTCTGTCTCTATCTGTTTATCTCTTTCTTTCAAATGCCTATATCCAGTTTTCATTATTGAGCACATGACAAAGAATGATAAACCATTATTACTCTGCATCTTGCCACCATCCTACTGATAGTCTTTCATTCAGTTTGGCATTAGCACAGACTGAAATAACATTTTATTTAATTCAAAGCGAGATGTCAGGGCCTCTGAGATTATCATTTTCTGGCTGGCAGCCACATAGAATTGATTCCTTCTTAAGCCCCTGTCCTTCCTCTTTCCATACCAATCCCTGTGCAAACTTATCCATCTGTTTGACATTTGTAATGCAACAATACATACATATATACAGTTGCAAGAAAAAGTATGTGAACCGTTTGCAGAATCTGTGAAATGTGAATAATTTTAACAAAATAAAAGAGATCATACAAAATGCATTATTTTTTATTTAGTGCCGTCCTGAATAAGATATTTTACATAAAAAAATGTTTACATATAGTCCACAAGACAAAAAATAGCTGAATTAATTAAAATGACCCTGTTCAAAAGTTTATGAATTGATTCTTAATATATATATATATATATATATATATATAATGTTTTTAAAAGAAGTCTATTATGCATTTATTTGATTAAAAATACAACAAAAACAACAACAACAAAAAAAACAGTAATGTTATGAAATATTATTACATTTTAAAACCCCCGGGGACCTCCTGCTCCAACACGCGTCATTCTTTATTCAATAAAGAAGAGAAGCTTCCTCTGGGTCAAGAGAAGTGCGTTTTGACAGTTAGAAACACTATGCCTTGCCACTCTCACCCCTTCTTTCGCCAGCAGGCAGGAGTCTGCAGTTCAAGGACGCGACGCCTCCTCATGCGTCTCCAGCCACTCCCTCCCGGGAACCATGGAGCTCAATGGCAGACAAAAATGCCCCTGTCCTGTGTGCAGAGATCACAGTCCTACTAGCAAAGGACGTGATAAAGCTGGTCCCTTCAGCCGCGTGAGGTCAGGGTTTTACAGCCTTACTTCATTGCACCCAAGAAAGGTGGTGTGTTATGACCAATTTTGGAGCTGTGCTTCTTGAATCGGCCCTTCACAAGCTCTTGTTCAAGATGTTAACGCAGAGACGCATTTTCGAATGCGTTTGACCCCAGGATTGGTTTGCAACGATCGTCCTAAAGCACGCGTACATTCATGTCTCGATTCTCCCTCTACACAGACCATTCCTATGCTTTGCGTTCAAGGGACGGGCATATCAGTACAAGGTCCTCCCCTTTGGGCTGTCCCTGCCGCCTTGCGTCTTCACAAAGGACACGGAGGCGGCCCTTGTCCCTGTGAGGGAGCACAATGTTCACATTCTCAATTACCTCGACGACTGGCTCATCCTGGTCCACTCACGAGAGCAGTTGTGCAAACACAGGGACTTGGTGCTCAAGCATATGCTTCATATGAGACCGCTTCAGCAATGGTTACACGGCTGAGTCCAGAGATGGGCATGGTGCAGTGGGACACACCGGGTGGCAATCACACCGGCCCATCGCCAAACCTTCAACCCGAGCAGGAGTTCCCCTAGAACAAGTGCTTCGTGCCATTCACATTCCAGGCGAGCTCAGTCGTGCAGCAGACGAGCTCTCATGACAGCCCATGCTCCCGGGAGGATGGAGACTCCATGCCCAGGTGGTCCAGCATGCTTCTTCCCTAGGGGACCTTCAGGGATTTTTGGTGATGAATCGTGCCTGGAATTCGGGCTGGCCAACTCTCACGTAATCCTCAGACCCCGGCCTGGATATGTGCTCAAGGTTCCCACCACCCCCTTCAGGGATCAGGTGGTGTACCTGAAAGCACCGCCCCTGGAGGAGGCAGACCCAGTCCTTGCTCTGCTCTGTCCCGCTCAAACTTTGCGCCTGTACGTGGACCACACACAGAGCTTCAGGACCTCAGACCAGCTCTTTGTCTGTTATGGAGGCCAGCAGAAGGGAAAGGCTGTCTCCAAGCAGAGGTTGGCCCACTGGATTGTGGATGCCTCCTGCCTGTAGGGAGGGAACATGTGGGCTTAACACATATGGACTGACCATAGGGCAGTGCTACATATGGAAGGTATCTGTGGTAGATCCAGCCTTGTTGAGGGATTAGGTGGCTTATGCGGGGCACTGGAAGGGACAATCGTGGCGTTTTGGTAGGGATCCCAATTCGTCAGTCACCTGCCATAACATCGAACGTGACTGACTGATAAGGAACATCTAGGTTACTAATGTAACCCCCTGTTCCCTAAAGGAAGGAACGGAGACACCGTCTTGGCTCCTCAGCGCAAAACCTGAATGAGTGAATTCAGCACGCTTCCTTACATACCCGCTTCGCGGGGTGTGGTTCGCGATCCAAATCTCACTTACCAATGTCCATTGGCTTGTTTTGTTTACACTTGAAGGGGATTGGGCTCTCAGGTGAGATCCCAATTCATCAGTCATCTGACGCAACGTCTCCATTCCCTCCTTCAGGAAACGGAGGTTACATTAGTAACCTAGACATTGTTTTGAACTTTCTATTCATCAAAGAATCCAGATTTTTTTTTTTACACTGTTGTCATTGTTTTTTGTATTTTAAATTAAATAAATGCAGCCTTGGTGAGCATAAGAGACTTCTTTTAAAAACATTAGAACGGCAGTATATAAAAAAAATGTATTATGCTTCGTCAATTAATCAGAAATATAAAATATTTCAGACCAACATACATTATGACATGCACATTAATACTTTTATTCAGCAGGGATGCATTACATTGAACCAAAAGTGACAGTAAAGTTGTACATTAAAGTTACAGTTGTACAGTAAAGTTTTACATTGTTACAAAATATTTCTATTTCAAGTTTTTAAGAATCCAGGAAAAATATTTCCACAAAAATATTAAGCAGCATAACTGTTTCCAATGTAGATACTAATAAGAAATGTTTAAGAGATTTCTTTTTAAAAACAAGAAACAATCTTACTTACCCCATACGTTTGTATGCTAGTGTAGATGTTTAGAAGTAGTATTTGTTTGTTTTTCAGCGTTTAATCAATCTCTTCTATGCTCATCCATGTTTGATATTTAATATACATGAGGAGTATGATTTTGGTCCAATCAGATTTCAATGTGGGCAGGGCAATCCCCTGCAATACTGCAAAAATAACCAACACAGGTAGTTAGGCAAAAGATTCTGATCATCAGTAATATACCTTTCATTGCTTTGTTGTGTCTCAACTGGTTAGATCACAGTGTCCTTTTGTAATTTCATACCCATTAATGATGTTGGGAGGTGCCAGAGGTGCATCCCCATTTAGATATAACTATGCTAATTGGGGTAGAAAATGTTACTTTCTGGCCATTGCTGCACTCAAATGTTCCTGCTTACCATAATCATGCCTTATATTTAGACTGGGAATGGAGCATGACGGTCAGGGCAACCGCTGTGGTGACGAAACAGCCATGGGAAGTGTCATGGCCCCTCTGGTGCAAGCAGCCTTCCACCGCTACCACTGGTCAATGTGCAGCGGCCAAGAGCTGAAGAGATACATTCAGTGAGTTCACACTTCTCTCTCTCTATGTTTTATCTAGAAACTGGAAGGCCTTGAACTTATGTGCATATTTTAAATGGAAACGTGTCTCCTTCACTCTCTTCACAGGTATGCCTATGATAAATATTTCTTATCGGTTATACTTGAATGTAAATATTGGCCTGAGCTTTAATTGGAGCTGTGCTTTGTTTGGTTTCACCTCAAGTTCAGTTGACTGTTTGTTTACCTGAATTAGAGTCACCAGTAGGTCATTTGCTGCGAGAGAGAAAAAGTCTGAGATCAAAGGGCTTTCATTTAACTGGTCAGTAGATCGCCGTGATATCTGACAGTTTACTTACAACATGACCAACAGGGATTAACTCTAAAACAACCTGTAATTGCTGCTTTAGCCATGATAATGATGGTGTTTGCTCCATTGCTCCTGCAGCACATTAACTAATCACCTTCTGCAATGGTTTTGTTTTATAAGAAGCACTTTACAAATGAGTTTGAGCTTGCTTTGCACCTGGTACACTTTGAAGTCATTCTTTATATAATTATTTATGCAAAAAAACACTCTTTTTTCATAAAGAGACATATTGATAAACAGACATCATCATTATATGGACAAAAACATATGAAATTTAATCAGTTTCATTTTTGGGTGAACTATTCCTTTAAGAAAAGATCATGACAGTTATGTGAATATGAATTGTCAATGAAACAATCAGTAATTAATGAGATGATGTGATCCAAAAGCAAACTGCTCTCATCTGAGACCTGTTACGTAATGATCTGGGCTAAAGGTTCTGGGCTGTATTTCTGTAATAAACCTTTCAATTTGAGGTCATTTTTTCATTTGAGCCCTCATTGATTTACTCAATCATTTCAGAAGACATCTAGTGCCACTTAAAGATTTTTGAATTTATATACTGCTCAGTGTCCAGGGTTAATCCAATCATGACCAAGGGCTGATGGGATATAAATTACCCATGAATCTTGGCAACTTACTGCAGCCAATACAAATGAGATGTTGAGTAGCGCTCTATGACAGGAAAAGCTTTTTCACCGTTATCTATTGAGTTTGAAGTGGTCACTATTCTCGGTAGCCTCTGAGCAGCATCGAATGAATGATTTTTCCATTCACACCAAGCAAATCGACTTGTTTTCAGAAGCATATGGGGCATGCATTTACCAATGCATTAGGTTTGTGTGATCATTGTGTTTTACTCTCAACTCTCACAGCACCTTTAACCTAAAACTGCTCATGAAGAAATTCTGATAATTAAGAGCGGGTACAGATTTATTTCTGATAATAAAAGGATTCACTTTTACTGAAAATCCTTGAGCAGCTCATCATTGGCCCAATTTTAAATTAGCCAGCAGTAGAAGGAAACCTCAGAAAAGCCTTTTGAAGTTCAAAATCTTTTTTGTGGTTTGAAAGTTTGAAAGCACTTTGTCTGGATGTCCTGGCCTCACTCAGCACTTCATGATTTTGAACATTTACTGTAAATGATCTATTGCGCGGATATTAAAAAATGTGATTGATTCAGTTCTTTCTTTGAGGGTTCAAAATGAATTCCGCTTTAATGATATGAATCATGTAAATCATCTAGAATATATTAGTTTCATTTTCATTACACCATACTGTCCAATTTAGACGTAGCGTTTGCAACCACACTTTAAAACTGGCTTCTAAAATGTATAGGTCCATTCATTAAACACCCCTATTGGGTTAACTCAAACAGCTGCTGTAACTTTGTTTGTTTTTCACAGTTCATATGACTGCCTGCTTGACGACCCCTTCAAACATGACTGGCCGCAGCTCCCTGAACTTCCCGGCATCAATTACTCCATGGATGAGCAGTGTCGGTTCGATTTTGGAGTTGGATACAAAATCTGTACTTCAGTGAGTGTAGCTGGAGGCTGTATTCTACCTTGACAGATCTGATAAATGTCAGTCATTAAACCAAGCACCAAAAAGTCAATCTTCTAAATATTTTGTATTTTAACGAATGCTCGTTGAGGTCTCTGCCCAAGGTCTTTTAGCTGGAAGTGCTTCAAATATTTTTTAATATATTTCTATGCCAAGTTTCACTTGTGAATACAAACATTTAAAGAAAGACATGCATAATAATTCAGTATTAGTTTCTGGCCTTTGGATTACACTTTTTTTATGCTCTCTTAACCCCCCAAACCCTCAGCTCTAAACACTTTCAAGTGTGAAATGAATAGGTGCTGCAAAGTCCCAATCACAGGTACAGTGTCAGGGAAAAGAGCCTCACACCTGGTTTATGGTCTGACACTGAGAACCAGCAGATGGCAAGATGTTTGGCATTCTGTCATCAAAGGCTGTAACACTAGTGAACAAGAACACCATGCTGTGATCCTTCCTCCCAGCCCTCTGTCATGCCTAAACAATCTGTGCCAAGCTGTACACCATAGCCCGACAAAAACTCACACCTTCATGAAATGTTTTATGACACTAATCATGCTTTAAACAGTTGGCTCTCTGTGGCCCATTGTCAGTGTCGATAGAAACAATTAGATTGTAATGGGATTGTAAACTAAATATTTGTCAGGAACTATTTGTTGCTTCTTCTTAATTACAGGGTTAGTACAATAAAAACACGTACACAATCTGATATCACTTGTAACCTTTATTTGAAAAACAACTTTCAAAACAGATTTACAACACTTCTTATTTGTTTCTCTTGCTTGGCTTCATCCTCCTCTTGTTCCTCTTCTTTTTTGTTCTTGCCACAGATGAATCTTAAGAAGGAATCCCATGTCTCCAGCTATTCTGTATTATGTATTAAAAGAAAATACAGTACACCCAGTACCTCCCAGCCCTATGTCATGCCTAAACAATCTGTGCCAAGCTGTACACCATAGCCCGACAAAAACACACAACTTCATGAAATGTCTTATGACACTAATCATGCTTTAAACAGTTGGCTCTCTGTTGCCCATTGTCAGTGTCGATAGAAACAATTAGATTGTAATGGGATTGTAAACTAAATATTTGTCAGGAACTATTTGTTGCTTCTCCTATCTGCAGTGTGACATTTTAATTAGCTCTCTGAGGAGTTTGTGGTAGCAAAAAATGTAATTTTTCAGCATCTTTTATTCCATGACTCTGTAGTTATATTGAATGCTTAATAGGCATATCGGTTACGAACTTGCGAGGAGATGCATTTGGCACAGGCGTAAAATCCTATTACAGTTTTTTCACCTTCCTATTGCTTCAAATGCTTCAAATCTAGAGAAAATCACTTAACATGCATCTAACTGTGATTGTGTAGGCCTATAGCCTGCTTGGAACACCTTAAAACGGATGTGGAATGGAACACACATAAAACAGATTTCATGTAACTGCATCTCAACAAGCACTGGTTAAACACTGGATCATCGTTCCTATGTAATGATTGCATTTTTGCCTTCCATAGATAAGGAGTCTCCAACACAAACGCAATCAATCAATCCCGTAACCAGTAGAGCTTTACATGTGCTTGAAGAAGATTTTTAAACTCTGCGCTTGCTCTGGTGTGTTTTTGCTCTTAAAGCTGCTTCGCCAAGCGCTTTTGTTGCGTTGCCATGTCCACTTATTATAGGCATCTTTGGGCTTGTTGTTTTTTCCATATTAACACTTTCCCCGCCAAACACGTAATTTTCCGTTATTTCTGAGAAAATGCTTCCCCGCCAAACACGGAATTTCCCGGTTATCCGTGTTTTCACTGTTATATACGCTATGACACATCTTCTGAAAGAGTAATGAATCTCCAGATCAAAACACATGCGAAGAAGATGCAGAAACAAGCGATATCATATGTAATCATATGCATAAATAACGCGATCACCAACATTAAACAGCATATAAATCAAAACAGAAGAAAAGAAAGACATATGGGTTTGGATCAACATGAAGGTGAATAATTAATGACAGAATTTTCATTTTTGGGTGAACTATTCCTTTAAGAAGTAGCGACAGATCCTTTTGGTAACGCTTTAGATCACAGCCCGGAAAGTACTGCATAAGTAAAACGAATTTACAGCGTAACTTTCGGTAATTATAGTGTAACTATAAAGTACGTACGTGTAGGTATAAGGGAACAATATGTAATATTTGGGGAATAAAGAGGAAACTACAGGAAAATTAACAAATTATTTATACTGTAAGTAATTTTTAATTAAGGGTTAATTATCCGTGTAGTTACAGGGTAAGTATGAATCTGCGAGCTGTAAATTAAAGTGGTGTTTGTTACCCTCTTGTTTCATGTAGTTACAGGGTAAGAATGAATGCGGGCTGTAAATTAAAGTGGTGCTTGTTACCCTCTTGTTTCATGTAGTTACAGGGTTAGTACAATAAAAACACGTACACAATCTGATATCACTTGTAACCTTTATTTGAAAAACAACTTTCAAAACAGATTTACAACACTTCTTATTCGTTTCTCTTGCTTGGCTGCATCCTCCTCTTGTTCCTCTTCTTTTTTGTTCTTGCCACAGATGAATCTTAAGAAGGAATCCCATGTCTCCAGCTATTCTGTATTATGTATTAAAAGAAAATACAGTACACCCAGAAATGTCCTCACCGTTTACTCGTCTTTTACCCTCATGCCATCCGAGCTGTATACGACTTTCTTTCTTCAGATGAACACAGAAAAATAAATAATCTCTGCTAATGAAAACTCATTTAGGTTCTTAAAAGTTAAAGCATCAAACAGCACATACAGAAATAACTACAGTAATCCATACAACCCCAATGGATGAATCAATGTCTTCTGAAGTGAAACGATAAGTGTTTGTAAGAAAAATACCAATATTCGAAATTTTTTAAACTGTAGACTATCGCTTCCGACCAGCAGTCATCTGTGCGTGCATGAGAGGGTTAAGGTCACGCTTGATGTAACTTGAAGCATGACGTGAGCGCGCCGAGAAACTCTGGTCACGTGGATGTCGGATGCCATCAGTTTTTATTTTATTTTTTTATTTAATGCTCACAACAGTATGCAAACAATAACATAATATATGATAATAGCAATGAGAAACAAACAAGACAGGAAGACAGAGACGCCAGAACTTGCGCGAGAATGTAATGAAAGCTTGAAGCTTAATGTTGCTCTTTACTCATATTGCACGCGCTGGTAACAGCTGGTCGGAAGCGAAAAGATTAGTCAATTATGAGAGCATTTCTGGGTGTTCTTTTTCTTTAAATAAATATTAATACAGAATAGCAAAAGACATGGGATTCCTTTAGTGGAAATAATGAATAAGAAGAAGAGGAACAAGAGGAGGAGAAGCCAAGCAAGAGAAATAAAAAAGGGACAAAACGTGCTTCTTTCTGTCAGGACGTTAGTATTTGAAATTAAAAGTTTATTTTAAAAAATAAATAAGAAGTGTCGTAAATCTGTTTTGAAAGTTGTTTTTCAAATAAATGTTTCCGAGTGATATCAGATTGTGTACGTGTTTTTTATTGTACTTACCCTGTAACTACATGAAACAAGAGGGTAACAAACACCACTTTCATTTACAGCCTGCAGATTCATACTTACCCTGTAACTACATGAAACAAGAGGGTAACAAACACCACTTTCATTTATAGTCTGCAGATTCATACTTACCCTGTAACTACATGAAACAAGAGGGTAACAAACACCACTTTCATTTACAGCCTGCAGATTCATACTTACCCTGTAACTACATGAAATAAGAGGGTAACAAACACCACTTTAATTTACAGCCTGCAGATTCATACTTACCCTGTAACTACATAATAATAAGATATACTTTTTATTGTCCCCGAAGGGAAATTTGTTTTGGACTCTGTCCATTCCGCAGTTTTTGCAAAGACAACACAAAATACAAAATACAAAGAATAAACGTCTCTCAACACATTCTCTCCCAAAACATATTCTCATATACATTAGACAGGTACGTATATAGTAGGCACATTAACACCTTTCATTGGCATTATTAATTACAGCTCCCATATTGCAAATCCCCAATGGTATACATATTGTACAATGAAATAATGCACAACTCCCTAACCTACAAAATGCACAACTGACATATTGCACAACCCCGATAATATACATATTGCACAATTACATAATGCACAGCCCCCCAAATGACCTACAGATTGCACAACTGACATATTGCACACCCCAATAGCCTACAAATTGCACAGATGACACATTCCACATAACCTAAGCATTACATGATGACATAATGCAACAGCCCATACATTCACCCCTAACATATTACATTACCCCAATAACCTACTTATTGCATGATGACATAGCCTACATATTAGTGTTGATAAGCTTAATGGACATAGGTAAAAATGAGTGTTTATATCGGTTTAACCTGCATTTAGGAACTCTGAATCTTCTGCCGGAGGGTAAAAGCTGGAATTCTGGGTGAAGTATGTGGGTCGGATTGGAAACTATTTTTTGTGCCTGTCTGATAACCAACTGCTCATAAATTTTCTGGGTGGGCAGATGGTTTTTGACCCCCATAATCTTCATAGCTGTCTTTACCTGACGGGCGATCTGTGATTTTAACTGTACTGTCAGGTTACCATACCAGGCTGTAATACCGTATTTTAAAATACTCTATAATATTGCATGATAGAACAACAACATACATTTTTGTTCCACTCCATACAATCTAAGTCTTCGTAAAAAATGCATCCTCTGTTGGAGTATGGAACAGACAGTATTTACGTGGTCCTTCCAGGTCAGTGCATTATCAATATGTACGCCAAGGTACTTGTAAGAGCTAACCTGAGTAATAGGTAAATAACTGATCACTACAGGCCTGGTATCGCCTATGGCTTTTTGGTCAAACACCATCTCCTCAGTCTTGGTCACGTTTAGCACAATATAGTTGTCGTAGCACCACTGGACAAATTCCTCAATTTCCGTATGATACGCTGCTGGACTTCTATCTTTATGCATAAGGCAGAGGATTGCTGTATCATCAGAAAATGTAATAATATAATTGTCAGTATGGAGTCTAGTGCAGTCGTTAGTATACAATGTAAAAAGGGCTGGAGAGCTGACACAGCCCTGAGGAACACCAGTGCTGATTGGCCTGGGCTCCGTAAGAGCATTATTCACTCTAACCTGTTGAGTACGGTTTGTTAAAAAAGAAAGATACCAATTGAGAATAGGATTAACATTCATATGTTTCAGTTTCTGGATGAGCATATGAGGCTGCAGAGTATTAAAAGCCGAACTAAAATCAACAAACAAAATACGTGCATAGGCCTTGGGGTCCTCGAGGTGTTTACTGACCAGATGTGAAATGCTGTTAATAGCATCATCTGTGCCACGCCCCTGCCTGTAAGCAAACTGAAACGGATCTAAAAACACGCCAACATTTTGCTGAAATGACACCATTATCCTCTCAAGACATTTCATGACAATCAAAGTCAGTGCCACAGGCCTGAAATCATTATTCACCTTTGGGCGTGTTTTTTTAGGTACCGGTGTAATTACTGATTTCTTCCACAGGGTGAAGAACAGGGTTGTTTACATGAAACAAGAGGGTAACAAACACCACTTTAATTTACAGCCTGCAGATTCATACTTACCCTGTAACTACATGAAGCAAGAGGGTAACAAAAGCCACTTTAATTTACAGCCCGCCGATTCATTCATACCCTGTAACTACACGGATAATTGACGAGACGCTTAGCTCACGAGACGAGACAAGACACGAGATTGGGTTCACGAGAACGAGACGAGACAAGATTTTTGCACAGTATTTTTAAGAAATCGTCAATGGCAAAATTCATGACTGGAAATATAGTCTGCAGGTGCATTTTGAAATGTTTCAACTAATCATCTTGTAATTAATGTCATTTCAGTTCTACTTTCTAAGTATGAATTATCAAATGCATTGAAAGACATGTAGGAATTGATTCGGATCAAATAACTCAACGGGGAATTGAATTACAATGAAAGAGAACCGAATTACATATAAATAATTCAGAATTAATGTTTAACACCTTATCAACTTATTCGTCCACCGATATGTTGATATTAGAGTATTTTATCAATTCTGGTCAGGATATTACTTCGTGGCCAACGGTAATAATATCATTAATTTTATGTTCATTGATATGAGCACAGTAACAAAATCGATCAGTTTGAGGCAATAACTTATAAACACTGAGCACAAGACACTTGTATAGATGAAAAATGAATACAAGGCTTTATTGAACTATTCTAATACACACAAACTAATCTAACAAAACACACACACGCGTACTCATTCATACAGTTTGCAGGGAAAGTGATGTTTGTTAACGGAAAGGAATGGAGTCCCAAGTGTCTCGTTCAGACACGATTTCTTAACCGCAACCTGAGAGAATCAATATACTAGCAATGCAACCTTAGTTTGTTCGCTTAGATACGATTTTCACCAGTTCAGCCAAAATGGAGAGTTATGTACTTGCGTTTGGATGCTCCTATGAGCATGGGTTCCTCTTGGGACGGAGTTGCTTGGCTGGCGGTCAGTTGTTGTGTTCGGAGGGACACTTGGTGATTGGATGGATAGTTGGTTTTGCAGGGTAGCCTCGTACTGCCGGATCCTGGATAGCGTTAGCTGGTTGCTACACGACGGGAGTTTCTCTGAGTCTCGGTGAGTGGCTGCGCGGACTCCAGGAAGTCTTCTTCGGCGGGGTTCAAACGGAGTTTCGGAGTTTCGTGACGAGCTCTTGGTAGCTCGAAGGGCAGTGAAACGTGCAGGCAGTGAGATGAAAAGGCCAGCACGAACCAAAGCAGAAGTCATCGTAAAACCATGGCAGTCAGCATAAGCACGAAGCAAAAGCAAAAAGCAAAGACATCTTGTTTGTCCTTTGTTTATAAGCGTGTCCCAAAGTCCGTCCTTGAAAGTGTCACCAACCAATCGGCTGTTGTTTTGGGCGTGTCTTACGCCCACTTCTGCTGTGCTGGTATATCATTAGCATAATGTCCACATATCACGTGCCGGCATTCTTTGCGAGTTTGGTTAAACACTTTTAAGAAACCAACTTTCATAGTGTGATTATGGTGCATTTTACACAAATCTACCTTGCATCAAAACGATGGAAATCGTTTATGCATCGCACAGATATCAAACAGCCTATGTTTCCCATGATTGGAGTAGAAGATAACAAAGATTCATATGTGATAAATGTCTAGCATACAGAGAAACTTCACAGGTTACATGAAAATACACATAATACCTTGGTATATGTTTAAGGCACCGTTTGGTGGATTAATTCACATTATTGGTATGAATTCAGAGGTTTTGGCTCAGAATCATGCCTGAGTATTGTGAGGTCTTTTGGTGTGATATTCAAAGAGTCTCTGGACTGTGTCGACCGCCAGGGAGGGGGAAGGCAAAGTGTCCCTGGTTGATGTTTGGGCGCACCTTTTGCTTCCAGATAACACTTCGGTTTCATGTGTGAGGGTTCCTTACAGGGGTCCTTACGGGTTTGAGATAAGGCAGACGAGGCGTCTTTTCCGGCCATTTGATTCCATGGATTAGTTTTATGATTCGTTCATCGTTCGGAGAGGGGGTCTGTGGAATGCTTTGTTCTGTCGACTCGCTGCCTGTTCATACATATTCTTACAGACAACAATACTCAAGCACTGTAAAAGGTTTTGCCACAAACGGAACTGACTTTCTTCTCTCCTGTATGATTTCACATGAGTCTCTTCAGACCTTATTGTACATGAATTATGAGCTTCCAGAACTTGTGATTGAGGCTGTGTGTGAGCTCCTAATTTAACTCCTGTTCACAATTTGAACTTAGAAATAAAAACAGTATAAATAACAAAAATAAATAACAGTTTTAACAGGGTTGCCAACGTTTAAGTTCAGGTTGGAGTGAGATTTTTTTTATATATATATATATAAATTATCGATATTATTTATTTATTATAGATATTTATTGAAAAATTGATATTTGAAATATCGATTTCGATCTTGATTCAGTATCAATTCATATGTATAGCCTACTGTACATAGGAAAAATACGTTTGCCTTTTTAGTACTATTTTAAACTTTTCTTGGGTTAAATTATATTTGCTCACATTCATTAATATTCACTTGTGTGCTTATATAAGAATCATTAAAATATTAGGATGTACGTTATTAACTTTAATATTAAATTTCACATTTAAAGAAATCTAGTGTTTGATCATGTCTAAATATTTATTCAAATGCAAAACCTAAAAATAAGTAAGCAGTTATGATCTGCAATACTTTTTTGAGCAACTAGACTAGATAGGCCTACATGTATATTTATTAAAGAGCCATACAGGCACCTAGTGGGTAATGGCATTACAAATGAAAATTATTATTTTTTCAGCCACAAAATGACTCTAATTTGCCTCTTTGCATTGTAATTCTCTATTTTAACCTTAATTACTACACTAATTGTAATATAAATAATACAAATATTAGAA
Organism: Coreius guichenoti; assembly: GCA_039654105.1. Classification (NCBI taxonomy): domain Eukaryota; kingdom Metazoa; phylum Chordata; class Actinopteri; order Cypriniformes; family Gobionidae; genus Coreius; species Coreius guichenoti. The sequence continues at coordinate 31,705,528 of CM077169.1, forward strand.
GAAAAATATTTTAAGTGGTCATTAATGGACCATAATTATTGCACAAATAGTATTTAGTACCAAAAGATCTCCTCAAAATATTCAATAAATATTATTGAAAAATATAGAACATTTATTTAATTGAAAAATAGTTAAGGTGTATGGTCACATTTGACCATCAATGAGTATGAGTGTGACCTATTAGTAAGGAATACCTGAGGGCTAAATACAAGAAAAACATTAACATTAATGTTAACAATGTTGCATCTCCATCACTCTCTATAATAAAGTGATACTGTAAATGTGGTTGACGTAATAATCAATGCACACTATGCTGTACTGTTTACCAAAAAATTGCTGCAAATACCTGTATAGTGAAGCTGTTGTCTATTCAAATGTATTGACAGCGCTGGTTTGTTTAGAACTATTAAGAGCTCCATGAACCACATGACCGCGCGCCGCTGGGAGATGAAAGCATGTCGTTTTTCAACGGCTCTGGCTTTAACTGTTATGCCACATTAAGTGCGCCAAAACGGTATTTATTGTTTGAATTTCGTATTAAAACTTTAAAAAATTTAAAAGCTTAGACTTTGTTTCATATCAAAAGCAGGTTTGGCAATTTGGCGTGAGATTTACTTGGGCAGAGTGAGAGCGTGAGACAGAGCCTGAAAGCGTGTGTCTCACGCCAAATGCGTGAGAGTTGGCAACCCTGGTTTTAATCAAAGCACTCTCTCAATATACAAAGTGCAAACAGAGAGCAAAGAGACCAGAGCTAAGAGGTGATTACAACTACACAGCCCAGCCTATAAGATATCTTTGATATTGGGAGACAGGCTATTGTCGCCTAATTTGCGTGAATCAGGGAGCTCGCGTTTACTTTCGCTTTTAATTCGTGATCGCATGTACTCTGCTAAATGCTGAGCTCGCATTCTACAAGATAACATGGTGTTAGACATTTATCAGACACTCTATCAGGCTCTGTTGCACACGAATCCTCCGCCATGGTCCTGTCAATCATCTCACCTTACTCTTGTCACATGATCAGTGAACTGTGATTCCTGCTGCATGTGCGTGTTAGCCATGGTGTTAGCGCCTGCGCGTTAGCCATGGTGTTAGCGTGTGCGTGTGCGATTGCAGCTCGTGCTGGGTGAGCAGAGCAGACGTTTACAATAGTTTACAACTGAAGCGACCGTTATCCAAATGAATTTATTAACCAACTAACTGAATTGGAGGATTTAATATAAATGTAGCGGTGGCATATTCTATGTTAATTTCACCCTCGCTCCGTCATGGCGATATCGCGAGACAGCTTTTCACTCGACACATTTTAATCTCGCAAGATCTCGTGGCATGAGATCTTGTCACACCCCAAGTAGTTACCCCTTTATTCCCCAAATATTACATATTGTTCCCTTATACCTACACATATATACTTTATAGTTACACTATAATTACCGAAAGTTACGCTGTAAATTCGTTTTACTTACGCAGTACTTTCCGGGCTGTAATCTAAAGCGTTACCATCCTTTTTTCTGTATTGTGACTTACATCCAACGTACATATGATAATGGAAAAAGAAAAAAATATAGGGTGGGACTTTTATTCATCAGATGTTGATTGGATGGAGACCTGAATGCGAGCTTGTGGTTAATTGTAAGAAAGGGGTGGGGTTTAACGGGACTAAATGATTGACTGGAGAGTAATGATATTTCTATTTACACACACACAGATGAATTGTTCTCAGTAAGGCCAATAATTTGCATTTAGAAAATAGACCGGGTGAATTTCCATTTCATGCCAACTTTAATAACATGACAAAATAATAGGTATATAGTATAAAATAACAGGTATATAGTAATCGGAAATTGGCTTTGCCTATGGGTAAAATAAAGCACAGTGACAGAGCAGACAACTGATATCCTTTAGTCTAGCTGCTTGCCAAGGGACTTGTTAGAGGCTTTAAATGGAAGTTCAGTTTACAGAAACAGTCCTTCCCATCTATGCCTTCAACATAGTGCCGTTTCTCCCTTGGGCACATCTGTCCATTTATTAACCATATGTCTGAACCTTGCTTCTCCACACGGCATTGCAAATAAGCAGAACTGTTTTGTTAAAGCACAGAGTTTAGAGATGAACCTTGTATTTCAGCTGTCATCCATTAGTTTCCTCTCCAAGTCTTGTGTTGCAGGCTGCCAAAAAAATATCTTGTAAATGTGAATTGTGTTTTCAATCCTTCACATTGTAATGTGTATGGCACATTCTCCTGCTGTGTTTAATGAAAAGAAAAAGTAGTGAACAGAAGTCCAGCTGTGTATCAGCCATGAGTGGACAACGTTGTCATTCCTAAAATGATCTTCACTTTAGCTGTATTCATATTAATTTTTCATAATCAATACCCTTAAATTTAGTGATAAATTTCCCTCTTTTTAATTTGAAAATAAATGTTACTTGGTTTGTTGTGACCAATAGTCATGAAAATCGCACTGTAATGTTTTCATCTCATGTGCTTTAAACCCACAAACAAATGTGTAAGAAACCACAGCTAAGGTTAATTAAAGGGATAGTCCAAGCATAAGTAAATACATAAATAAATAAATAAATAATTCACTTTCATTTCATTCCAAACCTGTGCGACTTTCTTCTGAGATATTTTGAAGAATATTGGAATAGGAAATTGGAATTTCGGTTCCCATTGACTGGACATACAATACAATGGAAATCAATGGAAACCACAACTGTTTTCTTACCAACATTATTCAAAATATCTTCTTTTGTGTTCCACTGAAGAAGGAAACTCTTACAGGTTTGGGACATGCGGGTAAATTATAAATTTAGGGTAAATTATAACAGAATTTAAATTTTTTTTGGAGGACTATTTATTAAGATAAATAAAATACTCAGAAACTCAACTCTTTTTTTAAACATTTATTGTGTACAAAATGGTGCGCAATGACTATTGGGTTAATTTTGCTCTTCACTTCCATTAAGTGAATATACTATATGTATACTTATTTGTTCCTTCAGACTGAAAATATACACTCTTTTTGTTCTGGAATCCCACTTGATCCAAACTGTGTCATTTGGAGTAAACAGAAAATTCAAGCCAAAAAAAAAAGTCTTTATTCTCTTTTCTGTTCTCAGATTCATATCCTGGGTGTCTAGAAAGTAACACTAGCTCCACAGTGGCACTGGCAGCCTCAAGAGGGAAAATCAATTCAGTCTTTCTCTCTCTGTCTCTCTCTCTCTCTCTCTCTCTCTTTTATCATTGAATTTAAACACGTTCCTTAAAAGAAACGGATTGTCAGGGCTTATATCTGGTGGAATTGTAGCTTGGCCAAAAAAGTTCAAAATTCTTTTAAATGTGTCTTGCCATTTAATTCTCTCTCTTAAAATGCCAAGCATCCAACCATGTGCACTTTTTCTCTCTTCAGTTTCGCACATTTGATCCATGCAAGCAGCTGTGGTGCAGTCATCCAGATAACCCTTACTTCTGCAAGACCAAAAAAGGGCCTCCATTGGACGGGACTGAATGTGCACCTGGGAAGGTAATTTCATGTGTCCACATTTTGCTGAGCCTATTTTGTCCTGTTGTTCCCAATTTGATCCTGTCTCACACCTTCCCCTCTTAGTGGTGCTACAAAGGTCACTGCATGTGGAAGAATGCCAACCAAGTGAAGCAAGATGGAGCCTGGGGTGCCTGGAGCAAGTATGGCTCCTGCTCTCGCTCCTGTGGGACGGGCGTCCGCTTCAGAACCCGCCAGTGCAACAACCCTGTGTATGTTATCTACTGTACGCACAGTCAGGATTGCTAACGAAGCTCACTGGCACTCTAGTGTACTTTCAATAATCAGATTCAGTTGTATGGGTGGCTGCAGATTCTTAAAAATGAAAAGAACTATCTGTCTAGAAATAAAGCATACAGGCAGCAGGGGTGAACATGATTGACTCTATCCAATGAGATGAAAAGTTAATCACAAACTTTGCTTTCTTCAGTAAGGTTAGTTTGTTATTTATCTGTCTATTATTTCAATAACTAATATTTTAAGCCAGATCAAAACTAATGCATGAAATGATCTGATTACCTGTTTACATCCCTACATTTTATTGAGAATAAAATCCCTCTTTTATTGATCTGTGCAGGGTGTTTTTAATCAGATGAGGCTGCCGTCTTTGCTGTCTAAGTGTAATTTTCTTTTTGAAGAAGGTCTATACTTTTGCACCAGGGAAATGAGTGGATGCTTCTTTATTATCATGCATGCTTTGAGAACGAAAGAAGCAAGAGAACTGCGTATTAAGCTTTTTTTAATGCCATCACATTAGTGTGCTAGTTGTGTGGAGTGTTTGTTAAGGACCTGTTAAACAGCATTTGAGTTGAACAGATGCTCGCACTTATAGAAAATATGTATGAATGAAAATTCAAAGTGAGGCTTGTGATGAAAACTGCAGGATTTTTAACTGTTGTTAAAATTCAATCTGTCTTTTGCATCGGTTGCCATTTCATCCAAACATTGCTTAGCTTTTCTGAATCTCGATCTAAAAATATTTTATTTGGTGAAAGAAGGGATAGATGTGTTTCTAATATCTGTTTGTGGCAGACTTGTTCATTGAAGTGATTAATTTGAACTTTGTTTAGATTAACTTTGGTTATTGACTGCTTTTTAAATTACATACTTGTATATTTGAAATACTTTGTTGACCTTTGTTTGATTATTATCTTTTATCTTTTAGTCCATCTAATGGAGGTCAGGACTGTCCAGGGGTGAACTATGAGTACCAGCTGTGTAACATTGATGATTGCCCCAAACACTTTGAGGACTTCAGAGCACAGCAATGTCAACATCGCAACTCCCACTTTGAATACCAGAACACTAAACACCACTGGCTTCCCTACGAACACCCAGACGGTGAGTTCATCAGATTTTAAAGCAGTGTAATTTGGGGAAATATATTATATAATAGTTCCGGGTCCACGAGTTCGATTGGCCGAGTGGCATTCCAAAAGTACTGGCATAGTGCAAAAGTGCCTGACAACTTTTTCAACAGCCTTGTTCTGTTTTTTTTTTCCATTCAAATTTTTAAAATGTCTTTGTTAAAGCGATATGAGCCATGAACCAAACCAACCAGTGCGCGATGAACCCCAACTTTACCCACATTCCTCAGTGTGTGCGACTCAAGAAACCGTCCAAGCCTTTAGAGTTTCCTCACACATGAGGTGACAAAATGTCATTTTAAAGGCTTTTGTCAAACTTTGCACTTACTGCAGTCGCTTCATGTGATGTTTGTGCCCATTGCCATTTATCTCTGTAACCCACAAAATGAAAGGCCCACATTGTTCGAAACTAAAGCCAGTGAGAAATGTCACTGACAGCCATTTCACTTCAAAACACATCTTTGAGCATGTATTATAATATAGATACTGTGTTTGGGGGATTTTGGAAGCATCTATGGTTTCATGGCATAGATGCCATTTTAGCAGCACTTTTTTTTGTTCAAAAACATTTTTAGGGACACAGTAAAAAATTTAGAGACAGGTGAGGTTTTTTCAAGACTGCAATGTTGCTATATCACAATACGGCATACATATGCAATATTACACAAGCAGGAGTGCAATGCAGCTCTGTATCAGCATAGTTGTGATTGCAGCCACGTGCCGCAGGTAATCAGCCATGCTGATGTAGAGCCATACGCTGAATACCACATGGCACTTTTCCACTGCATGGTACGGCTCGTTACGGCTCACTTTTGGGGGGTTTTCCTACCTAGTACCTGGTACTTTTTTTAGTACCACCTCGGTTGAGGTTCCAAGCGAGCCGTACCGATACTAAAATGTGACGTGTAAACACTGCAGATCACTGATTGGTCAGAGAGAATCGTCACTACCAGTGTCATTGAATTTGCGATACGAGACACCAAACCCGCTAGCAGCAACAGTTACCGCAGTATCATTTGTTTGCACAACATTTTTAGACGACTTGCTTTAAATGATCAGTAGACAAGGTGCAGACGTTCCTCTCGTTGGTAGCCAAGGAGCGTAATGTCATGGATGTAGAGGCGCCGCAACTATAATGATCAGTCTATAATCCCACCCACTTTGAAGCGGAAAGCTGCAGTGGAAAGGCAAACCGAGCAAAAGCGAGCCGAGCCATGCCATGCCGAGTCGTACCACACAGTGGATTAGTCATTAGTCATTAGTCTGAGAGGCGTGTACCTGTAGTACCTCTAATCCTGGAACATAACCCGCTTTAAAATTAAATAAAAATATCAAGTTATGAAATTTTACCTTTTCCTCAGTCAAAATAATTTGCCCAAGAACAAATAATAGATTGAGACCAACGTGACCACAGATTACCGTTAGATATACCCAAAACGTTTTATATTTCATCTTTAACCACTAGAGGGGCAAATGTCAGAAGACCTTGCCAGGCTTCACAATTCAATTTCAAATAGGCACTATCTTTATAAATAAACTGCAGATTTGAGTTTTAAACAACTACATTCTCGCCTGAAAAGCTTTTAAGGCCAATTCACACTGCACCGACAAATGGCAACAGACACTTGTGTTGTGTTTTGTCGGATGAGTGTGTTGTGGAATGTCTGTGAAATGACGTACTGTATCTTGTGATTGTCCACGTTGGTCGCATCTGTCGATGCACTGTATATTGGCCTTTAAAACTATATTCAGTGACACAGCAACAGCAGAATTCCTAAAATTATAGTGGGTTTTCTCATTTGCCACTCACTGGGAAAAAATGCTGCCTGTCTAGAATTTGCAGAGACAAGCAGTGAACTGTCCCAGTGCTGATACTGGTGCAATATCAGGACTCCTGGAACAGATTCAGATTTGATGACCAGAACTAACTGTTGTGTGTGTGTATATATATATGAAGGCTGGCCCGTGTGGTCCGTTCAAACAGATGAGCTACTGTAGCTCAAATTGCTCAAGAAGTTAATGCTGGTTCTGATAGAAAGGTGTCAGAATACACAGTGCATCACAGTTTGTTGCGTATGGGGCTGCATGGCCGCAGACCAGTCAGGGTGCCCATGCTGACCCCTGTCCACCGCCGAAAGCGCCAAAAGTGGGCACGTGAGCATCAGAACTGGACCACGGAGCAATGGAAGAAGGTGGCATCATGTTTTCTTTTACATCACGTGGATGGCCGAGTGCGTGTACGTCACTTACCTGGGGAACACATGGCACCAGGAAGCACTATGGGAAGAAGGCAAGCCGGAGGAGGCAGTGTGATGCTTTGGGCAATGTTCTGCTGGGAAACCTTGGGTCCTGCCATCCATGTGGATGCTACTTTGACACATACCACCTACCTAAACATTATTGCAGATCATGTACACCCTTTCATGGAAACGGTATTCCCTGGTGGCTGTGGCCTCTTTCAGCAGGATAATGCACCCTGCCACAAAGCAAAAATGGTTCAGGAATGGTTTGAGGAGCACAACAACCTATCCATGAAGGCCCCACCTCGCAACTTACAGGACTTAAAGGATCTGCTGCTAACATCTTGGTGCCAGATACCACAGCACACCTTCAGGGGTCTAGTGGAGTCCATGCCTCAACGGGTCAGGGCTGTTTTGGCAGCAAAAGGGGGACCAACACAATATTAGGAAGGTGGTCACAAATGTTATGCCTGATCGGTGTATAAGGTCCATTCAGTATTATCAGCAGCTTCACCGCGTTGCTCAGGAGCTAATTAAACGGCGAATTCAGCGGGCAAAACTGCATCATCTCACTAGGAATTGTGCAATCAGGAATTTAGCGAGATCAATTTCGTTCCCCACACAGTTTTCACCTCAAGTTTGTGAACACGCAAATTCGCCACATTGATCATAAGCTACTTATTTTGGAAGTGACCTGAGTTAGCATTGCTGAATCGCTGCATTATTATGATGGACTCGCTGATAGATGAGATCTGCACTCCCCACATGAAGGATATCAAGAAAGAGATCAAGCATCCACGTTACAGCTCGGTATATTTGAAGAGTTCAGATGCGAAAACCTCTAAGTCCATCTGACATGTTTTCTTTTAAATGAGCATTTTTTTATCAGGCTCCTATGTTTCCTATGTTTATGTAAAAGGTTATTAGTCAGTTATTGAAATGCCTTATTTTCAAAAATGTCACTTTAGTCAATTCATGGGTATTTAACAAATTTAAAATGCAAAACCAGCTAAATCCATGTGTGCTTTTTTTTTTTGCAAAAACCTCTAAGTCCACCTGTTTGGACAAAAAGACATAGTAAACAGTTGCAAAATCACTAAAGATGCAACTGTAACGATGGAAGCTTGGAAATTGAAAGACAGATCATTCGCACAGCGTCATTCATCTTGAAATCATATGATTTGATTCGTGTCTTCTGATTGGTTTCTGTGGATTTAGAGGATTTTGCTGACAAAGGGATGTGGCGTTTAGCGGTTTCTGCCAACGAACTGGTATTTCTGAGTGGGCTGACGCTGGGATTTAGCGGATTTGAAATGAAAGTATTTGATAAATGTATACTATGTGCAGAGAGCATTCGCTCAATATCATTATCTCATTTTTTGATGTAATGGAGTTTAGCGGCTTTTGCATCTGAACTCTTCATTTCACTCTTTATTCATCTCTGAATGTCTTCATGAAGCTAAGCTAAGTTTCCTTTTTATGCTCATTGTTTAAAAAATCAGGTCATTGGGAACATGCTTGTTGCTTAATAATAATAATAATAATAATATGTTACGTTTATATAGCACTTTTCTGGGTACTCAAAGCACTTTACATATGGAAGGGGGGAATCTTCTCAACCACCACCAATGTGCAGAATCCACCTGGATGATGCGACGGCAGCCATAGTGCCCCAGAACGCCCACCACACACCAGCTTATTGGTGGAGAAGAGACAGAGTGATAAAACCAATCAGTAAATATGAGGATGATTAGGAGGCCATGATGGACAGAGGCCAATGGGCAAATTTTGGCCAGGATGCCGGGGTTAAATCCCTACTCTTTTAAGAACGACATCCTGGGATTTTTAATGACCACAGAGAGTCAGGACCTTGGTTTAATGTCTCATCTGAAGGACGATGCTTGTTACAGTATAGTGTCCCCATCACTATACTGTGGTGTTAGGACCCACACAGACCACAGGGTGAGCACCCCCTGCTGGCCTCACTAACACCTCTTCCAGCAGCAACCTAGTTTTCCCAGGAGGTCTCCTATCCAGCTACTGACCAGGCTCACCCCTGCTTAGCTTCAGTGGGCAACCAGTCTTGGGCTACAGGATGATATGGCTGCTTAGGGCTATCCGGGTATCAGCAACACATGTTGCTTAAGGTTTATCTAGTTGTTTTCAGTAACACGCTTGTTGCTAGGCTCATCCGATCATATTGGCAATGTGCCTTACTTATCTGTTGTCATTGGCAACATGCTTGTCACTGCCAACATGCTGTGCTTAAACCTATCAAGTCAGGTCACCTTTATTTTTATAGCACTTTATACAATACAGAAAGCAGCTTTACAGTGATAAACAGGAAAATAACTATTCAGTGATGCAAACAGAATTCAATTCTGCTGTGAAGCAGCTCTAGGGGGACAATAGTAAACAGTCATTATTCGGTTCAAATCAGTTCAGTGTTGATTCTATTTAATCTAGTTATTGGAAACGTGCTTGTCTTAAGGCTATCTACTGTAGTTGTTATTGGAAATATGCTTGTTGTTTTAGGCTTATCTTGTGTCATTGCCAACATCCTGTGCTAAGCTTATCCGGGTATCAGCCACATGCTTATCATTGTTATCAGTACCATTCTTGTTTCTCAAGGCAATTATTGAAACATGCTTGTTACTTTAGGCTTTCTAGTATTATTTCCAACATACTGTACTAAGCTTATCTGGGTATCAACTTCATACTTGTTCCTTAAGCCAATCGTGTATCAATAAATTGATAAATAAATTAATCTGGTTGTATTGGAAAACGCTTGTTGATCAGGCTTATCTGTTTATTATTGTATTCCTGCTTATTGCTTTAGGCTTACCTGGTTATCATTGCCAGCATGCTGTGGTAGATTATGTGGGTATCAGCAACATGCTTGTTCTCTAATGCTAAGTAGCTGTTATTGGAAACATGCTTGTTGTTTTAGGCTTATTTGGTAATTATTATGACATGCTGTGGTAAGTTTATCCTGGTACCAGCAAGATGCTTGTTTTTAAAGCTGCTGTTTAAAGCTTATCTGGTTGTTATTGGTAACATGCTTGTTGCGTAAAGCTCATCTGGTTATTGGAAACATGCTTGTTTCTTTATGCTTATCTGATTATTATTGCCAACATGCTGTGTATAAATCAGCAACATGCTTAAAGTAGTTACGTTTCGCCACAGAGGTCTCTTATTCAAACAGTAACAATGTTGTAGCTTGATGATCTCGTGAAGGAGTATGAAATAATGGGAGTCGAAGTCTTCACCTCCACAGCTGATGGAATCACTCCGATGGGAGCAGAAATCATGTCCATAAATGAGGAAGCACACTGTTTTTCTTCGATTCTTCGGGAGTAAAATCGACAAACCAAGAATAACAAGGCTATAACGTCTTTGACAGGCGAAGCAATGATATGGACTACTTCACTGGTTAAATGGTGGATTTATCTTGATTTAAACATTGTTGGAAACATTTGGGATAATGCAAGCACACGTCTACAAAATATATAACTTTGTTCTAGTGATTTTTCAATATTTTAATGCAAAAGTCTTACATATTCGGGCCTTAAAGATATCTAGGTATCAGCATCACTGTTGCATTAAGTCATCCAGCTGTTATCGGTGACATGTTGTTGCTTAAGTCTGTGTGAACTGGAAGTTGCCATCGACATTACTTCAGTATTGTGACATATTTCCAAGTGAAGAGGATATTAGTAGAGGAAATCTCCATCTCTCATCTCTAGCTCACAGCAGTTTGTCTGTTGCAGGGGAGAAGTTAAGGATGTTTTGCCCAAGTAATAAACTGATGCATTAGAGAAGGAACGCCATTCCAGAAGGGAAGCCATCTTCACATTTTGAGTAAAGATTATTCAAACTTGCACAGATGAAGGTTTACCATAAGACTAGCAATTTGTGCTACAGACAGGGTCAAATTGGATTTCATGTTGACCTTAAGGTTTTTCAGGAATCTGCAATATGCATGTTGCCCAAGACTTCTGACGGTTATTGGTAACATGTGGCTTAACAGCTCTGACACAAGCCTAGATCAAGAACTAGTGGCAACAAGCAACCGTGGTTTACGTTTACATTGCCTGCTTCTAGGTCAAGTTGCACTTGAACACAGTGCAAGACTACAGCCAACAAGCATGCACATCCGCACCTGCATGAGAGGAAATAACTGTCAACACCAGCAGGTGGTAGTAGTATTCATCACTCAAAAGAAAACTGGAACTTGGACTGCAAATAAACAAACCATAAGCAAGCAACGCCTGATTAATGTTGATCACTTAATCATCGGCATGTCATCTATGGAAATATGGCATTGGAATGCTCAGAAGAACCCTTCTGTGTGTTCTCTTGCTTAATCGCTTTTTTATTTTCATGCACTGGTTTGCTAAGCTGGACAGTCACTAGCTCTGATGCTGATTTAACATGCTCAATTGGCTGAAACACTTTTCTGGTAATATTGGCAACATGCTTGTTGCTTATGGCTATACGCAGGGCTTAATGTGTGCCGGAACAAGCTGGATCCGGATCCGGCACCTCAGAAATCCTATCTGGCACCTCTTTTGGGGGATCCCCCATCTCATACACCAATGAAAGATATTTATGTTATGACCAGTGTACAAATGTTCAGCAAATTTCACATTGAAAATTCACATTTCCAACTCATAACAATAAAATAGGCTATAAAAACTTTGATGCACTTCTGTTATTTGTGAAGTGGTTTTCTGAATTCATGGCCTAATTGGCTTAATTTGGCTGTTGGAATAATGTAAGTATTTTAAATGGGTTGCATAATACTCATCTTTAATGGTTTTTTGTAAAACGATAGGCATATTTTTGTATATTGCACAAGATGTAAAGAAAAACTCCAAAATTAAACTTGTACACTCGCTTGAGATGGATCATTTAGCCTATTATTTGGCAAAAAGAGATGCACATAAACTATGATAAAAACATATTTACAGAAGAAACTCCTAGTGAATTTATTAGGAATGTAGCCTAAGATGCGCATTTAGAAATGTGACTGAATAATTCATTTGGACTAAGCATCGCATTGGAAATGTTGCTGATCATTGTGAAATTTGGTGTTCTAAAATTCCAAAGCCAGTCGAATTGGTCAAATACAAACTTAAACTGTTGTAGAGTATTTTTGACACTTTTGAAATCTTGGATCTGCACTGCAAATTCATAATGATGGATGAACGCATATTGCTGTTGTGGTGTCATTCCCAGAAATTAGACATGTTTTTACCACGTTTTGTCTGTTAATATCTCATCAATATTAAAGTCATTGCTAGAATTTCCCGGGAAGTGATGATTTTGTTCTTTTGAACAGAACGAGAAGGGATGGAAACGCAGGTTTGCTGGCTTCCATCCAAAATATTTGGATGGCGATGCTGGCTTCCATCCAAAATATTTCGCATTTTGGATGCTCTTTTCTGAATATTCAACTAAAGACAAGGTGAAGCATTGCACATTTTCATCCACTATGTTATGCGCATTGAGAGAACCTCTTGTTGTGATGGACAGAGGCAAACCTATAGTGGCAAAATTAATCAGTGAGGCTCTTCTAAAAGATTTTTGTTAATATATCTTTGTTACCTATAGAGATATAATTATGCAACATACAAAAAGTAGTCAAAACACATCTAACAGAACATAAATTTATATATACTTATACTTACATACATTTTTTGTAACATTAAAGTGCTTATTTTTAAATTAACAATGTCAGTATTAATCTTTATAATAGAAAGTATAATACAATGCAATCTTCATTTTTCTAGCCAACTAGTTGTCAATCATTTAATCAATTAGTCGACTAATCGCACGTTTATATTAATTTAATTAGGCTGCTTAAATGTATACTGGGTGCATGGAGGAATAAAGCCTATTCCTCACTCAAGCGCATGCATAAAGCTTGACGCAAAGCACCAGCAAAAATAATGATTATAAATGTGTCAGAAAAAAATAACAAGGAGACATTTTAATTGTTTATTAATAAACTTGTTTTCTGAGTCAGTTTCGGCTGCTAAGATGAAGTTGATGATGCTGACTCTCATCTCCACATATGTAAACACGCCTTTAGAGAGAACCCTAACCCTAAATAATAACAGAATTTTCACTTTTAGGTGAACTATCCCTTTAAAAAGTAAACTTCTGTGCTCTTTTTCTGTTGACTTGGATGAAACCCAGCAGCCAGTTGCAATGTGAAACCTAATTTGCATATGTTAAATGTTTTAGGAAGTTAGTCTAATGGTATTTTATACAAGTTCAAGAGTTCAATCAGTTGTCAAATGTCAGACCTGTGCTGCCAAATAATTTTTCACGTTAGCACAAGTAATTTTTTAATGCAGGTGAATAATTAATCGGTTCAAAGCTTGTAGCGATCAAGACCTGAAATAGCACATTTATTTTCATTTTGCTGGAATATTATATTACACTATTCTTTATGCATGATTATATTCCAGTTTTACCAGTTAAATATTATTGATTTCTCATAACTTAATTTTATTTTAATAGACCTTGTATGTATGTAATGTAATTTGTGGTCTTTCTTATTAAATAATATTTCTTCATGTCTTTCTATATTGTCAGCCAACAAAAGGTGTCACCTTTATTGCCAGTCGAAAGAAACAGGTGACGTGGCTTACATGAAGCAGCTGGTGCATGATGGGACAAGGTGCTCTTACAAAGACCCATACAGCATCTGTGTGCGTGGAGAGTGTGTGGTAAGTGTTTGAATTTCATTATGCATTAAATTATTTCACTGTTGTATACTTGCTTTTGCAGATATTAGAACCGGTGCTAGTGTGCTAAAACTTAATTAGCACAGATTAAAATAAATATTATTGTTGTTTTTCTCAGTAAGATCTCAATAATATAATGGTTTGCCATTCACATAACTGCCTCAACAATCATTTGCTTCAAACAGAAGTTAATCTCTTTGAAATATTTCATGCCATGAACTTCACAAATTATCACAAAAAATTCAGAAGATTATCGTCTGAGTCAATTATAATAAACCAGCCTGGTATTTATTGATTGATTGATTGATGACTAATAAAATCCTGTGCACTCTGACTCCCAGAGGTTGTGTAGAAGCCAGTCAAGAACAAACCTGCAGGTTTTCTCCAGCTCTTGCCAGTTTAATTCACATCAGATTGGCCGTGAACAGTCCTTGTGCATTTAATGACCATGATATCTTAGGCTGAGGCTCACCTTCAAAATCACTTTTATTCTCTTTAACTCTGTCCCCACCATTGGCAGGATTTTCCGTAATATATGACACAACACTTCTTCGCCATTGATGGAATTTTCCATCAAAATGTTCATGCCGCTATTACGCATCTTACGCATCTTCTGAAAGAAGATCAGAATCTCCAGATCAAAACACAGGTAAAAAATAAGCAGAAACAAGTGATGGAAGCATTGCTTATGCATATGTAAAATAACGCAAAACATTACATATCAGACATTAAACAGCATATAGAAATAAGCAGAAACAAGTGATGGAAGCATTGCTTATGCATATGTAAAATAACGCAAAACATTACATATCAGACATTAAACAGCATATAGATCAAAGCTGCCTAACATTACCAAATGAAATGTGCAAGTTTTGGGGGTGGCGTCTATGCTTATCGGTTTGAATTCGATCTGGATGTAGTCTTTGACAAAAATGCGATTTTCTCAGCTTTTTTTCTCAATGTAGCTTTTTTTTTTCAAATTAAACTTACCCACATTCAAGTGTTGATTAAAAAAAAGAATGCATGAAGCTAGAATAAGATTTTGCTGTTGTTTAAAAGCAGAGGTTATGTTCTTCCTTTTGATACATTGCATGTTCAGATATTTGTACAACAAAATATTCTGGGGGCCATGAAAGTTCTGTAAAAAATTACCAAAAACGCTGGCACTGGCTGGCAACTTTTTTAAAAAACGCTGGCGGGGAAAGAGTTAAAAATCTATTGTCTATAGTCCATTGGCTTGTCATTTTCTCCCACCAGCACAGAAATTGTATTTCCTTACTTCCAGCTTTTATTTATTATTATTATTATTATTATTGTTATTATTATTATTATTATATTATTAAGATATCAATGCCAGTGTCGATGTCTGTGGTATCTTGCCCTTTTATTGATTGCCTTAGGTTTGTTCCTAATTGTGCCGCACAATACCAGCATGCAGTGTAGATGGACTTTACCTAGTCTGACATTAAAATAGACATTTGACTCACTGTACTCACAGACATGTAAGTGAGGCCAATTAGAAACTTATTGTACACTTCTGAATAAGTAAAAATGAGTCTTAACATATAATAATTTTAATTTTAAGACAAATTTGTCATACTATTTTTTGCTGTAAATTTGTGAGTTGGCTCTGTGATATGTTGCTGAGCAAGGACTGCTTACAGTGCAGTGTGTATAGGATGAGTGCCACTTCACAATGAATGTTGTTTGAAGAATGGATCTCTCTGGATGGGGTTGATAGAAGTAAATTGATTTTTGTAGATGGACAATGAATAGTGATTAGCTTTTGGGAGGAAGTGATTGATAGTGTGTCAGCTAGTGTACAGAGGCTTTAGGATTTATTTGCAGGTATCTAGCACCTTTTTAAAAGTTTTGTTCAACAAACTGCTGCAGTGTCTCATATTTGTCAATGTCAGTTGTACTTTCAAATTAAAAAGACCCATTCTTTGGTGACACTTTTTAAGGATTATGCTTCTGTGGCAAAAATAGCAACATTAGAAATACTATCTATACTATCTATCAAAAGCTCTATCTATAGTTATATAGACCTTATGTAACCCCACCCCACCCCGCACTGTGCTCTTTGTGTTCTGTCTTCCAGTTTGAATTTCCACAGCATGAAGGTAAGATCTTATAAATTTATGAATGAACCGCTCATTTTAAAATCTTCCTGGTCTACTGGTTTGTCTACTTCCTGGTCTACTATTTGTTATGACATCTGCTTCAAACTAGGGCTCGAACTAATGATTATTTTTTCAATCGAATAATCTATCGATTATTTTTTTTTGTTAATCTATTGTTTGTTTTCTGAATAGTTGATTAATCCTCTGGTTAATTTACCAATAAATAATAACCAATAATTTACCAATAAATAATAACTGTAACTAATCTATGTATAAACTTTTACCTAATGATATTGTTTATCATTCTAACTAACTATAGTGGTAACCATAGCGATAGACAGTATCAAACATGGCGGTGTCCATAAAACCGTGAAGTTTTATAATGATTGACAGCGCATAATAAAATAAAGGAGTCCAATTGAGGTGTGAGTTTATCCATTAGATATTTTAAATAACCAACAACAGCTTTATAACTGGTTGCAGAGAGCATGTTTGAGCTGCGTGCCTCGCAGCCTCACACCCACGGCAGCACATTTAAAACAGAATGCTGTATGAATGCAGCCATATTAAGCACAAAATATGGACTGACAACTGTATTCTAGTGCTGTGTAAAAATTTGCTGTAATAGTCCATATAAGTTACTTACGCTGCTGTCTCGTCGTTTTGAGAGCCCCGGGATGTTTTCTTTAGATGCTCCTGCATAGAAGTTGTGCTGCTGTGGTAGGCCTATACCATTTCAGTTTTACAGAATGTGCAGAGCACCATTTTATATGGTCTCGGTTTTAAAAATTCCCACGTTTTAGATCGGGCCAGATATTTTTGTAATAACGATCCTGGGAGCCGCCATCATTGGGGAATATAAACAGCGCGACGAATCGACGCATTTCACGCAAATTAACTAATTTACGTAATCAACATCATTGATGACGTTGACGCATCGTTCCAGCCCTACTTCAAACCAAGTGTGGACGTGAAGAACAAATGTGCCAAGATGGCGTCTTGCTGAGTAGACCTGTTATTTGCACCTGTTCTGATTAAGAAGGATTTTTTGGTCAACAGGTTATTACTTTGCACCTGTGGCGGATATTTTTACTCGCTAAAAACTGTAAAACAAAAACTGGAACCCGCCTCTGAGTTTAATGGGCAAAAAACGAGTTAATAGGAACCTGCGTGCCTCGTGGAACTTGGACAGTCTGATGTCGTGTGAATCTCTTGACCAAAACATGGATGTCTTCGTGCCTGAATCCGGAGAAGCCTCCATTAGATCACAAGATAAGTTTAAAAAGGATTTCGACGCATGTCTTGCTACACCCAGCAAAAGTCCTCCTGGAAAAAAGAAAAAAGCTGATAGTGTTGAATCGCTTACTGAGATATTCGACGCTATTCAGTCCTTGAACTCCAAGCAAGATGCAGTTTTTCAAAAGATAACCCACATCGAGAGCTCCATTGAGATCACAACTGCGGCTGTGAACTCTTTGTCTGACACCGTCAATCGACTCCTTTCAGATGTTGCCACTCATGGCAAAAAGATCGGTAAGGCCGAAGCTTCGATACAACATATGCAACAGGAGAATGCTTCTCTCAAGTTCAGAGTGGAAGAGCTAGAAAGGTACATTCGCAGATGGTGTTTGAAATTGCTTGGAGTGAAAGCACGTGAGGAAGAAAATGTCAGAACGATCACCATCAATCATCTTGCCAGGGTGTTCCCGCGGTATCAAAGACAAGCTGGAGGAGGCTGTGGATGTGGTCCATCGTGTAGGCAAACAACGGCCAGATGGCTCGCCGCGACACATCATCATTCGATTCGCCACACGGAGGTACCGCGTAATCATATGTATGGAAGCTAAGAATTCTATCTACCTCAGAGAGAACACTCTCTATGTCAAGGAATCTCTCTCCAAAGCGGACATTGAGAGTCGGAATAAACTTTGGCCCCTTGTCCTGGCGGCACGAAAGGAAGAGAAAAAGGCCGGTTTCAGCGGTTACAGAACTTCCAAGTTAGGTGTTTAATACACTTTGTGGTTGCCATTTTCCTTTTCTTTCTTTTTCCTCTAATTTTTATCATACTTTTATTTGTTATGGACAAATTCGAGTTCAACCAGTTGAACATTGTTTCTTTAAATGTGCAGGGCTTAAGAGATGACATTAAAAGAAAAGAAATTTTTCTGTTTTGTAGATGTTATAATGCAGATTTTATTTTCTTGCAAGAGACTCATTCATCTGCTTCTGATTCTAAATTTTGGAAAGCTCAATGGGGCAATATGGTTTATTTTAGTTAAGGGTCAAATAATTCAGCTGGTGTTCTTATTTTAATTCATAGGTTTAAAGGAGATATTGTTAATTCAGTGTCCTCCCCTGAAGGCAGATGGGTTATTCTAACTGTTAAATTAGAAAATGCCATCTTTGTTATCTGTAATTTCCCTTTCGAGGGAACTCCACACTGCGTCCAATAGGACCGCTTTGGGAACGCCCTCAGCGTGATTGCGTCTGATGCATGTATGTCAACTTAGCCAATGGCGAAAGTAAACGTCACGGGCGGGTGACGTCACGACCAGGAAAGGATAAATACACATCCGGCCCGAGCGGCTTCAGCTTTTTTGCCTCAGCAAAGCGCTCTGTGTCAAACTGTGTGTCCTATTTATTGTTGTCTGTCAGTTACGTTATCAGAAGCATTCACAGTCATGGCGAACACATCCGCATTTAAACAGTGTAGTCTTCCGTGTCCCCGTTTCCTGACGGATGGAGATACACATGATTTGTGTGTGATGTGTTTGGGAGTGGAGCATGCTCTATTAGCCTTCGAGGGGGCTGATTGCGAGCATTGCGAGAGGCTGCCGCTTCGGACGCTCTGCTCCCGCCTGTCACTCTTTGAGAAGAGTGATCAGGCTAGCGTTCCCTCTGGTTCTGGACCCGCTGCTGCCAAGGTACAGCGGAGAAGGACATCATGGGGATCGCAGATGGATCTCTCGGAGGGGTTTGAGACGGGCGTGAGATGACTGGCTAATATTAGCACAGAGCTCGGAGGAAATGGCAGTTCGGCATCGAGATGTCGTCTTCACATATCCGAAAGTTGGGGTTGAGACTGAACGCCAAAAAGAGTGTGCTTTCTCCAGTACAGAGGATCACCTTTCTGGGCGTGGTTTGGGATTCAGTGACCATGTGGGCGTGTCTTTCGCCCGCTCGCATCACTGCTATTCTATCAGTCGTGACAAGAGTAAAGCTAGGCCAGTCACTCACTGTGAAACTTTTTTTTCAAAAACTGTTGGGGCTGATGGCAGCAGCATCCAATGTGATACCTTTTGGCCTGCTGTACATGAGACCCTTACAGTGGTGGCTCAGGACCAAAGGGTTTTCCCCGAGGGGAACCCCTTTCGTATGATCAAGATCACGCGGCGGTGCGTGCGCGCCTTGGTTATATGGAAGAAAAACTGGTTCCTGTCCCAGGGCCCTGTGTTGGGAGCTCAGTGTCGTCGAGTCACTCTGACGACAGATGCCTCTCTCACAGGCTGGGGAGCAGTAATGAAAGGCCGCTCAGCTCAGGGTCTGTGGAGGAACCATCATCTTTCGTGGCACATAAATTGCCTGGAGATGATGGCGGTCTTCAATGCGTTGAAGTTCTTCCTCCCAGACCTGAGAGGCCATCATGTGCTGGTCCGGTCAGACAACACATCGGTGGTCTCTTACATAAATCGACAGGGGGGTCTGCGTTCACGTTCACTGTGCAAACTGGCGCACCAGATCCTCCTGTGGTCCCTGGGGAAGTTACTCTCTTTGAGAGCAATCTATATCCCGGGGACCCAGAATATAGGAGCAGACGTCCTGTCGAGGCAGGGGCTGAGGCCAGGGGAATGGAGACTTCACCCCGATGTGGTGAATCTCATTTGGGAGATTTATGGCCAAGCAGAGGTAGATCTGTTTGCGTCTCAGGATACGACGCACTGTCCACTTTGGTTCTCCCTGACGCCATGAATGCGTGGATGCGTATCCAGCTCCTCTGGGACTGGATGCCATGGTACAGACGTGGCCGAGGCTGCGTCTGTACACATTTCCCCCAGTTGTTCTGCTCCAGGGAGTTCTGGAGAAAATTCGCCGGGAAGAGATAAGTCTACTGCTAGTAGCACCCTACTGGCCGAGCCGGATTTGGTTCTCGGAACTTGTAGCTCTGTTCGATGGCTCACCTTGGAAGATTCCGATCAGGAGGGATCTTCTGTCGCAGGCGGAGGGCTCAATATTTCACCCCCGCCCAGAAATGTGGAACCTGTGGGTTTGGCCTCTGAGGGGGCCAAGCTCATAGAATCTGGTCTCTCAACTGAGGTTGTAGAGACCATCCTTAGCTCCAGGGCTGCCTCCACGAGGAAACTATATGCCCTGAAGTGGAAAGTGTTCACCTGTTTCTGACCTATTGACCTATTTCTTATTTCATCCAGTCTGCTACAACATGTTCAAGATATCTCCCATCATTATGCTCCCTTTTCATATCACCTCCTGATTGAGTTCTCTTTACAGACTGTTCGTAAACCCAGCTGCCACCATGGATATTGGAAACTTAACAACTCCATCTTAGAAGATAAAATCTTTACAAAAAATATTGAAACTTTAGCCACAAATATCTTTAATTCAGAGAAATCAGATTATGCATCTAAATGGGAGTTATTTAAATTCAAATCGAGAGAATTAGCTATTAGGAGAAATAAGGAATTAAAAAAGGATAGAGATTACATAGAAACAGAACTATTAAACAAAATTGATACTCTTTGGAAAGTTCAGACACTCTCTCAAACACAGGAAAGTGAGCTCCAGTCCTTAAAACTAAAACTTGATGACTTGTATATTAGCAAGGCTAGTGGAGCTTTTGTGTGTCAAGAGCTAGATGGATAGAAAAGGGAGAGAGGAATGCAGCCTATTTTTTTGCCCTTGAAAAAAGGAATTTTAAGAGAAATTCTTTGTCTGCATTATATATTAACAACACCTTATGCAAGGATCCCAAACTAATTTTACATTTTGTCAGCTCCTTTTATGAAAAACTTTATCAGTCTAACTTTAATTATGACTTTTGTAAATCGTTTACTAATGACATTCAAGATTGTATTCCGTTAATTAGTAATGACTTCAAAAACCTTTGACTCTGAAATGACTCCAACCTTAAGAAGGAGGAATTACTGTCAGCTCTCCAATATATGAAGAGGGTTAAAAGTCCGGGTCCAGATGGGCTTTCGACTGAATTCTACCAACACTTCTGGAAGGTATTGGAAGATCCCCTTTTCTTATTGTTTAATGAATGTATTAAAAAAAAGGATTTGGTCACAACTATGAAACAAGGATTAATCTCCCTGATTCCTAAACCAGATAAAGATGCCCAAAATATAGATAACTGGAGACCTATCACTCTCTTAAATATAGACTATAAATTGTTTGCACTAGTTTATGCAAAAAGATTAAAATCTGGATTAAATGAAATCATTAATGAGACACAAACAGGTTTCATGAAAAATAGACACATTAGTAATAACATTCGCCTTATAATTGACCTTCTAGACTATTTTGATCAAATTGATGCAGGGGCTCTTATTGTGTTGTTAGATTTTTGTAAAGCCTTTGACACCATCAAACATGGCTTCTTACTCCACTCACTGAAAGTTTTTGGTTTTGGCAATAACTTTATTGATATTATAGAAATGTTTTATAAAGATATTAATAGCTCTATTATTCTTAATATGGAAACCTCTAAAAGATTTGGGATCCATCGTGGCATACGCCAAGGCTGTCCAATCTCTCCCTTTCTGTTTTTATTAGTGGCTGAACTTCTTTCTATTCATGTTTTGTAACATTCTGGGACTGAAAATATTTGATAGAGAAATCAAAATTTCTCAATTGGCAGATGACACTGCTTTATTTCTGAGAGATAAACACCAAAATAAAATGGCCCTGGAATGTATATCTAAATCCTCTGGTTTAATGTTAAATCTTAAAAAATGTGAAATATAATTTATACACAATTCTATAGATCTATTAGTTGAAAACATACCAGTAAAGGACTCTGTTAAATACCTTGGCATTCATGTTTCTAAAATAAACATACTTTTGAACAACTGAATTTTATGCCTAAAATTAAAATAAATAAATAAATAAATAAAAAATAAAATAATATTCTGAATAACTGGTTACAAAGGGATCTGACTCTGAGGGTCTTTCCATATTTGTTTACCCAGCTCTCTCCCTTTATGTCAGTGATACAACTTCCAAAGAAATTAATAAAACCTTTTTTCGACTTTATCTGGAAAAATAAACCTTACAAGTAAAAAAGGACATCATATCAGGCAAAAGAGATGATGGTGGCTTAGAGATGTTAGATTTTTTTTTATATTAACAATACTTTTGAACTTAATTGGTTAAGAAACTGTCAAAGAAATGAAAATTCATTATGGTTCTTTATTCCTCAGTCCATTTTCAAAAAGCTTGGAGGCTTATCTTTTCTACTGAGATATCTATCTGCCTGGGAAATTACCAATTAAACTATCCAAATTTTACCAGCAAGCGTTATTAGCTTGGAAAATTTGTTCCCTTTCAGTCGGTCACGTTCGACGTACGTCGGAACTGACCGACGAATTGGGATCTATTTTCAGAGACCAATCTACTTCGAGTGTTATAAACGAGCCAATGAAGATTGGCATGCGGTTGACGCATTCCACGACCCGCCCCGCATCGCGGGTATAAATACGGAAGTGGAAGCACCGCATATCGCTTTCAACTTCGGAGCCGAACAGTACCTTGTTCCTGCGAAGAGTGTTGTATTGAGTCTCGTGAAGAGGATCGCTCCAGTTACGGTGTCAGTGTGACGGTGCCCTACAGTGGTGATCGCGAGAGGGAAAAAACAGCTGTTCTCACAGCTTCCTGGGTGTTTTTTTTCTGAGTGCTCTCAGCGGGCTTGCACCCCTGAACCGCTGCGAGCCGCAGTCATTCCCCTGTGTGCCTCGGCACTGATCGGAGCGGTTTTTTCCTTTTCTAAAAGAGCAACACGGTTTGACCCTGCGTCTTTTTCAAGATGTCATTCAAACTGTGTGTTTCTGGATGCCGTCGTTATCTGTCCCCAGTTGACGGACACGATCGCTGTCTCTCGTGTTTGGGCGTTCAGCACGCTGAGGCGGCTTTCGTGGATGACTCATGTTCCCATTGCGGGAACATGACCATCGCAGTACTACGGTCTAGACTCGAATACCTCAGACGGGGTGGAGTCCCATTGCGCATCCCCCGATCTAGTGGCCCTCCTGCTGCGAAGCAGAGGGCTGCTACTTTGGCTGATGCCTTTGGTGGAGACCTGAGGGTTACTGTGAGGGCACTCCCGCCGGGTCAACAGGCTCCTCGGGCCCCTCCCCCCTCCACTGCGCCGGTGGAGCTTCCGGAAGAGCAGCCTGGTCCTTCCCACGGGAGACCGTCTGTTACTTTCTGGGCTCCGGCTGAGGACATGGTCTCGATAGCTGCATCGGGGGACGAGCTAATGGACTCCGGAGATGAGGATTCGGCTGCGCTGCCCCCTTCTGGTGTGGTAGCGTTGCCCGAGTCCGATCCGGAGCTCACGGCTATGCTTGCCCGGGCCGCCGCCAGTGTTGGGCTCGAGTGGAACCCTCCACCGTGTCCCGAACCCTCGCGGCTGGACGATTGGTATCTCGGGACGGCCCGCGCTGGTTCTCAGCACCCCGCCCCAGTACCTTTCTTTCCGGAGGTGCATCAGGAGCTCACGAAGTCGTGGATAGCGCCTTACAACGCTAGAAATCGATCGACTGACTCCTCCGTCCTCACTACCCTCGATGGTGGCGCAGCTAAGGGTTACGTGGAGATCCCCCCAGTCGAGCGGTCAGTAGCGATGCAACTGTGTCCGAAGACCGCTACTGACTGGCGCGGAAATCCGCGTCTCCCCTCCCGGGCGTGTAAGTTCTCGTCCGCACTAACGGGCAAGGCTTACGCAGCCTGTGGAGAAGCTGCGTCATCTTTGCATGCCATGGCGCTCCTGCAGGTCTACCAGGCCAAAGCGCTCAAGGAACTGCACGAGGGTAGTTCCGACCTAGGGGTTATGCAGGAACTGCGTACAGCGACGGACCTCGCCCTCCGGGCGACGAAAGTCACCGCAC
This sequence comes from Coreius guichenoti, assembly GCA_039654105.1. Classification (NCBI taxonomy): domain Eukaryota; kingdom Metazoa; phylum Chordata; class Actinopteri; order Cypriniformes; family Gobionidae; genus Coreius; species Coreius guichenoti. Next base: position 31,729,684 of record CM077169.1, read on the forward strand.
GCTCCCTGGGTCGGGCGATGTCCACACTTGTGGTCCAGGAACGCCACCTGTGGCTGAACCTGGCGGATATGCGTGAGACCGACAAGGTACGGTTTCTCAACGCCCCTGTCTGCCAGGCCGGCCTCTTTGGCGACGCCATCGAGAGCTTCGCCCAGCAGTTCTCGGTGGCCCAGAAGCAGACGGAGGCGATCAAGAACATTCTGCCCCGGCGACCTGCTGCTGCCTCCACCCAGTCGCCGGCTGCAGCACCTTCGCCTGCTCGTCGCCGAGGCCGTCCCCCTGCGTCCGCCTCCACCCCTGCTAAGACCAAGCAGCAGCCTCCACCTGGGAAGCAGGGTGCCGGGCGTAGGGGTGCTGCCCAACCCGTACAGGGTCCCGCAAAGTCCGCCGGCAAGCGCAAGGGCAAGCGGCCCTGAGACGGGCAGCCCAGGGAGAAGAGGAGCTGCTCCAGGGGAGGTGGTGTCCGCACCCCTCCTCCCCCCGGAGGAGGACCGGGGGGAGAATGTCACCACTGGTTGTCGCAACATCCTGCCGCTGGCTCTCCGGAGTCCAGCGGTACCCACATTCTCAATAAAAGAGCAGTTTCCTCCCTCCCTGGGCCCCAAGAGGGCCAGGTTGGCAGTGTGCGACGCCCCCGGGCCTCGCCACTCCTTTCCTCCTCTCTCCCCGTCGCCAGGGGGCAGCAGTATGGACACCGAGGACGCCCCCGGGCCTCCTCACCCACACTCTGCCCCACCCTGGAGTACTCAGACAACACTCCGGGCCGCCTCCGGGCCTCCCGAGTCGGGTCTGTGTACTCCACTTCGCTGCCCCACCCCGGGTACGTCTGTGGTGCCGTTGGTCCCGCTTGTTCGGTCTCTGGGAGCCTGGCTAGGTCTCCCCAGGCCGTCTCGCTGGCTCATCCGTACTATCAGACTCGGCTACGCGATTCAGTTTGCGCGCCGGCCACCCAAGTACAGGGGCATTCTCTTCACCACCGTGCGGAGCTGCGATGCCCATGTCTTGCGGTCGGAGATCGATGTCCTGCTGGCGAAGGATGCGATCGAGCCGGTTCCTCCTGCCGATATGAGGTCGGGGTTCTACAGCCCCTACTTCATTGTACTCAAGAAAGGGGGTGGGTTAAGACCAATCTTGGACCTGCGCATTCTGAATCGGGCCCTGCACAAGCTCCCGTTCAAAATGTTAACGCAGAAACGCATTTTCGAATGCATCCGTCCCCGAGATTGGTTCGCAGCGATCGACCTGAAGGACGCGTACTTTCATGTCTCCATTCTCCCTCGACACAGACCGTTCCTACGCTTTGCGTTCGAGGAGAGGGCATATCAGTACAAAGTCTTGCCCTTCGGGCTGTCCCTGTCGCCTCGCGTCTTCACGAAAGTCGCGGAGGCAGCCATTGTTCCGCTCAGAGAACGCGGCGTTCGGATTCTCAACTATCTCGACGACTGGCTCATATTGTCCCAGTCCCGGGATCAGTTGTGCGAACACAGGGACCTGGTGCTCCGTCACCTCAGCCTGTTGGGCCTTCGGGTCAACCGAGAGAAGAGCAAACTCTGTCCCTCACAGAGGATCTCTTATCTCGGTATGGAGCTGGATTCAGTCAACCGGACAGCGCGCCTCACAGAGGAGCGAGTCCGGTCAGTGTTGAACTGCTTGAATACGTTCAAAGGCAGGACAGCGGTCCCACTGAAATATTTTCAGAGGCTCCTGGGGCATATGGCATCTGCAGCCGCGGTAACGCCGCTCGGATTGCTTCATATGAGACCGCTTCAACGCTGGCTTCACGACCGAGTCCCGAGATGGGCGTGGCAGAGCGGCAAGTACCGGGTCTCAGTTACTCCTTACTGTCTCCAAACCTTCAACCCCTGGGCGGACCCTTCGTTTCTATGGGCGGGAGTGTCCTTAGAACAGGTGTCCAGGCATGCTGTGGTCTTCACGGATGCCTCATCCACGGGCTGGGGGGCCACGTACAACGGGCACACAGTTTTCAATTGCTGTAAAACAGTTATTGGCAGTACGTCTCGCCCTGGGTCGCCTCAAAAAGCCGCTACAGGGCAAGCACGTGCTGGTCCGTACGGACAGCACTGCGGCCGTTGCGTACATCAACCGTCAGGGTGGTCTACGCTCCCGTTGCATGCTCCAACTCGCCCGCCATCTCTTCCTGTGGAGTCAGAAGCGTCTGAGGTCGCTTCGGGCCATTCACATCCCAGATGCGCTGAACCAGACAGCCGACAAGCTCTCTCGTCAGTCGACACCTCCGGGAGAGTGGCGACTCCACCCCCGGAGTGTCCAGCTGATATGGGACCTCTTCGGAGCCGCGCAGGTAGACCTGTTTGCCTCTCCGGACTCGACCCATTGCCAGTTGTACTATTCCCTGACCGGGGGCACCCTCGGCACGGATGCACTGGCGCACAGCTGGCCCCGGGACCTACGCAAATATGCGTTTCCCCCAGTGAGCCTTCTTGCACAGACACTGTGCAAGGTCAGGGAGGACGAGGAGCAGGTCTTGTTAGTTGCGCCCTACTGGCCCAACCGGACCTGGTTCTCCGAACTCACACTCCTCACGACAGCCCCTCCCTGGCCGATCCCCCTGAGGAAGGACCTGCTTTCTCAGGGGCGGGGCACTCTATGGCACCCGCGTCCAGACCTCTGGAAACTCCATGTCTGGTCCCTGGATGGGACGCGGAGGTTCTAGGTGGCCTGCCACAAGCAGTGGTAGACACCATCACTTCTGCTAGAGCCCCCTCTACGAGGCGCCTCTACACGTTGAAGTGGAACCTGTTCGTTGAGTGGTGTTCTTCCCGCCGGGAAGACCCCCGAAGGTGTTCGGTTAATGTCGTGCTTTCTTTCCTGCAGGATGGGCTGGAGCGAAGGCTGTCTCCCTCCACCCTCAAAGTGTACGTCGCCGCAACAGCGGCGTATCACGATGCAGTGGAAGGTAAGTCCTTAGGGAAGCACGACTTAATCGTCAGGTTCCTCAGAGGTGCGAGGAGACTGAATCCTCCTCGTCCAACCTCGATACCCTCTTGGGACCTAGCCCTGGTGCTCAGAGCACTTCAGGGTCCTCCCTTTGAGCCTTTGCAGTCTGCAGAGTTAAACATCCTGTCCATGAAGACAGTGCTCCTGACTGCATTGGCCTCAATCAAGAGGGTAGGGGACCTGCATGCACTTTCGGTCAACGAATCGTGCCTAGAATTCGGGCCGGCCAACTCTCACGTTGTCCTGAGACCCCGGCCTAGATATGTGCCCAAGGTTCCTACCACTCCCTTCCGGGATCAGGTGGTGAACCTGCAAGCGCTGCCTTCGGAGGAGGCAGACCCAGCCCTAGCTTTGCTCTGTCCCGTCCGCGCCCTCCGCGCCTACGTGGACCGAACTCAAAGCTTTAGAACCTCAGAGCAGCTCTTCGTCTGTTACGGAGGCCAGCAGAAGGGGAAGGCTGTCTCCAAGCAGAGGTTAGCCCACTGGATAGTGGATGCTATCGTCTTGGCTTACCAGTCCCAAGACGTGCCTTGCCCGTTCGGGGTGCGAGCGCACTCCACAAGGAGTGTAGCTTCCTCCTGGGCGCTGGCCCAAGGCGCCTCGCTGACAGATATATGTAGAGCTGCGGGCTGGGCGACACCTAACACGTTCGCTAGATTCTATAGCCTCCGTGTAGAGCCGGTATCTTCCCGCATCCTCGCCCCCAGTGGCCAGTAGCGCTAAGTGCCCGTTCTAGTGTCGGCTTGCAACGCCACTCCCGCCCTCTGGGCCAGATACGTGCGTCTATTATCTCCAGTTGTGTTCCCCGGAAATGGCTAACCCTGTCGAGCTCCTCCGTCACCCCTTCGGTGTCAGACGTTGCGGCCGTCTGACGCCAGGCCTGCATCCGTATGCTTGTGGAACGTGTGTGTAGGCTGGGTGCCATATGTAGCGGTTCCCTAACGGCAACCCCATATGTGTATTCTCCACGGTACCAGCTACCCTATTTGGCTAGCCCCGTGTCTTTCCCTTGACAGAGCCCGCTCTGTCGTCTCTGGTGGTGTTCTTTCCCCCCTGGGATCAGGTTGGATCCACCCCAGAGACTGCCATATGTAGTACTACCCTGATAGGTTAGTCCTTATGTGTATTCCGCCACCTCTCCTTCCTCTGAAGGACGTGGCTCCGCAGCGTACCATCTTCACGAGACGGGCACGCTTTCCCAGCGTTATCCAATAGTCACACTGAGTGGGTCTTGCAGGAGCAGCAGTGACTGACCTTCCCTGCCTGGAGCCCTGACTCCCACTCCAACATAGGTGTGGTCCAGTGAGCTCAGGCAGGGCGCTGGAAGGGCCAGCATCCCTGGCGTGTTGGTAGGGATCCCAATCCGTCGGTCAGTTCCGACGTACGTCGAATGTGACCGACTGAAAGGGAACGTCTCGGTTACGTATGTAACCCTCGTTCCCTGAAGGAGGGAACAGAGACGTACGTCCCGTCGCCAGGTGCTGTGCTTCAGCTGAAGGCCCGAGTCACTCGTCTCGGCTCCTCAGTTGAAAAGCGATATGCGGTGCTTCCACTTCCGTATTTATACCCGCGATGCGGGGCGGGTCGTGGAATGCGTCAACCGCATGCCAATCTTCATTGGCTCGTTTATAACACTCAAAGTAGATTGGTCTCTGAAAATAGATCCCAATTCGTCGGTCAGTTCCGACGTACGTCTCCGTTCCCTCCTTCAGGGAACGAGGGTTACATACGTAACCGAGACGTTTTCATCACAATTTCTCTCCACACAAAATGCTTCTCTGGAACATTTGTCTTGTTACCTCTAGGAAAAAATCTTTATTTTTGCACAAATGGTTTGAAAAATATATATACTTTGTCATGGATTTGTTTGATGAAAATGGAAATGTTTTATCTTATGAAGATTTTATGTTTATCTACAATTTCCCCATTCCATTTAAAGACTTTCAGCAAGTTGTAAAAGCTATTCCAAATGGGTTGAAACATTTAATAAAAAGTCACCTTACTTTTGGATGTAACGAAAGGAAACTTCCTGAGTTAATAGTTGATGGTATCAAACTATTTTCTTATTCCTGTAATAATAAACATATCAGATTAATTTTTCAATCCAATCATAAAATCTCTCCTAGAGGGAAAATGTTTTGGAATGCACAAATCGATGATATTCATTGGAAAGAGGCATGGTTAAATCCATATACATTCTGTATGCTGAATAAAGTTCAGTGCTGAATGCTGAAATGCTGAAATACTTCACAAAATCTACCCATGTAAAGCTTTGTTATCAAAATTCATGGACATTGACAACAAATGCTCTTTTTGTACTGTACATGAGGAAGACTTGACTCATTTGTTTTACAACTGTGATTTATCTTTAAAATGTTTGTCTGATGTTAGTTCTTTTCTTTTTACCCCAAAAAATGTTAATTATAAATTATCTCTAAAAGATGTTATATGTTCTTTTACACACAGAAGCAAAATGTTTGATTATGTGGTGAACTTCTACATCTTGCATGGAAAATATTACATCCATAAACAAAAATTTGCAAAATGCATACTTAAAGTAATTTATTCTTAATAGAGATGGAATCGCTGAAGAAGTCATTAAAGTTTATTAATAACAAAAAGAATGAAATTTTGTTAAACTTTATGGAGAAATTCTTTATATTGTAATGTCCCCACTATTCTTACAAAATTCTATGAATTTTGAATGTGTCCATAGGAAAAAGGAAGACATTTTTTGCTTGTTTTATTTTCTTTCTCTCTTTGTTGTTATTGTTGTTGTTTTTTTTTTTTTTTTTTTTTAATTTGCTAATGTGTTATATTTGGATATATATTTTGGATTTGGATATGTGATATCTGTCCTTTGAAGCATTCTTGTTGTATGCTGAAACCAGTTGTACCAGTTAACTGAATCATTTGTTTCAATAAAAAAACAAAACAAAAAAAAAACAAGTGTGCCATACGAGTCCTGAAAAGTCAAGCCAAAGCTTCTCGATTGCCCCCAGGTTGCTGGATGCAGTATAGGTTATAAACCCCGCCTTCTCCATGAAATGAAATGGGACATAGACAAACTAAACAATCAAATTACACTTCAAATAAATTTTTTCCAAAGATAGTTTCTGTCATTTTAGGCAGTTTTTATCACGCTGATGTTAGTTCAAGTGTTCGTTCTTTGGTTTGGTTTTAGTTATTTGATGCTATAAAAACGGGGGTGTGACGTCAGGATTGACAGCTGTGATTGATAGCTTCTCTGAGCAAAGTAGTCACTGAGGCACCAACAGACATTTTCGGGAACTTCGGGAGGAGATTTGAGCTTTAACTTAAATTTCTACATTTCCATAACAAAAAATTGTTGATTAGGCGGGAGTGTGGGTGGGACCTTGATATTGCGGCTCCACTTTGCGCTCACTACGAGACCCAAGATGTCAGCACCATATTTGGACACTGGCGGCTTCACTTACTTCAATAGAAGAGAGTGAAGACACGTCGTCCATCTTTTTTTGCTTCAAAAATTACATTGTCCATGATAACTTTTGTTAACTCTACAGTAAGTAAATCCACTTCACTAGCTAATTACTCTTCGACAGCGATGCCATAGAAATATACAGAGCTACTGCAAGAACGGAAGTTCAAACACAATATTCTATTGATGGCTGCACGCTTGTTTCTCTGGCGCATAAGGTCTATAGTTTCATAATATCAGATGCAGACATATCCAAAGATGAAAGCTTGAAAGTGTTTCTGATAGCACATCTTGCCTATTTTCTTAGTGTGTCTCGCATATCCCCCCTCTCTCTCCCTCTCCTTCAGAAAGTGGGCTGTGACAGGGAAATTGGCTCCAATAAGGTGGAGGATAAGTGTGGTGTGTGTGGGGGTGACAACTCCCACTGCCGAACTGTGAAAGGAACCTTCACCCGTGTGCCCAAGAAAGCTGGTAAGATACTTTCTTCTTTCCTGGGCCATTGACTTACAGTATTTTACTTAAATCGGGCAGTTCTTTATTCTGGACTTCAGCCGTCATTAAACATCCATCCATCCATCCATACATCCATACATACATACATACATACATACATAAAATTTTCACACTCGGATGTGTCATTAGCCGCTTTTCCACTGTCGGGCCAGTGCGAGCCAGGGCTTTTAACAGACCGGGCCGGGCTGGGCTGGGCTAATAGCCTGTAGCACTGAGCCCAAAAGCACGCTGCATTTCCACCCTCGGGCTAGAAGCTCCGCAGCGCTTCACTAAAACCCGCCCGTAACACACCTCTCTGAAACAACTTCACACAAAGCCATCATTTTACTAACAAATGGAAGTTTTATCAGAAAACTATCAGAACGAAATCAATGGAAACTAGTGAGATCGCGAAACAAACATAATAAAAGCAGCTGTTTGTTGCCATTTTTGTTGTTGATTTAAAGATTTAAAATACAGTTATATTTTCAGTCAGCGAAACAGAGGAAGCTCCCGAAAAACTGGAGTTGCTTTATTTTATAATGTATGCAGAGCTAAATATGGATATCAGGCAGTCCGGTATAAAGAGACAAGACGTACTGACAGATGAAATAAATACGTGATAGCCTATATGATTTGTCTGATTTTTTCAAGCGTATTTACCATGTTTACTATAGTAATGGTTGGCGCGCATAGCCTTTTACATTACATATAAATAGTTCTGCCGTATACGGTGATCAGAATCCACATCAGATCACAAACAGAAGTTATTTCAAACACTCGCTGCTGTCTGAAAGTGAGTTTTGAACTAAAATGATTTTAAAAGTCTTTAATGCTGATTTTAGCTGGTATATGAAATCATCCGCAGCGCTGCCGTCTCCTGACTCAGATAAACTCCACCTCTGTTTGTAACCACTCCTCAAGCCCGACTTGGCCCGCTTTGGACCAAGGTATTCGGCGGACCAGAAAACCCTGGCCGTTGGCCCCAAGGAAGCCCAGACGAGGCCCGATTAAGCCCCGGAAGTGACAGTGGAAACGCGGCAATTGACTCTCACAACCCCTCCTTGACCTCTTTTTTTTAGGTCTGTCACATTTCACAGTCTTACCAGCTGAAATACTGATTCTGTATTCACATTTTTACTCTTGACACTCTTCCTCTGACACCACAGAATGAACACATTCAAAAGTAAAGGGCATCTGTACTTTCCTTGTTCTTCGCATTTATACACTGAACAAAATTACAAACGCAACACTTGTTTTTGCCCCCATTTTTCATGAGCTGAACTCAAAGATCTAAGACTTTTTCTATGTACACAAAAGGCCTATTTCTCTCAAATATTGTTCACAAATCTGTCTAAATCTGTGTTAGTGAGCACTTCTCCTTTGCCGAGATAATCAATATCTGGTGCGACCACCATTTGCAACACATCTCCTTCGCATAGAGTTGATTAGGTTGTTGATTGTGGCCTGTGGAATGTTGGTCCACTCCTCTTCAATGGCTGTACGAAGTTGCTGGATATTGGCAGGAACTAGAAAACGCTGTCGTATACGCCGATCCAGAGCATCCCAAACATGCTCAATGGGTGACATGTCCGGTGAGTATGCTGGCCATACAAGAACTGGGATGTTTTCAGCTTCCAGAAATTGTGTAGAGATCCTTGCAACATGGGGCCGTGCATTATCATGCTGCAACTATCGGTTTGCATAACCAAAGAATTTCTGCACAAACTGTCAGAAACCATCTCAGGGAAGCTCATCTGCATGCTCGTCGTCCTCATCGGGGTCTCGACCTGACTGCAGTTCGTCATCGTAACTGACTTGAATGGGCAAATGCTCACATTTGATGGCGTCTGGCACTTTGGAGAGGTGTTCTCTTCACGGATGAATCCCGGTTTTCACTGTACAGGGCAGATGGTAGACAGCGTGAATGGCATCGTGTGAGTAAGCGGTTTGCTGATGTGAACATTGTGGATCGAGTGGCCCATGGTGGCGGTGGGGTTATGGTATGGGCAGGCGTATGTTATGGACAACGAACACAGGTGCATTTTATTGATGGCATTTTGAATGCACAGAGATACCGTGACGAGATCCTGAGGCCCATTGTTGTGCCATTCATCCACGACCATCACCTCATGTTGCAGCATGATAATGCACGGCCCCATGTTGCAAGGATCTGTACACAATTCCTGGAAGCTGAAAACATCCGAGTTCTTGCATGGCCAGCATACTCACCGGACATGTCACCCATTGAGCATGTTTGGGATCCTCTGGATCGGCGTATACGACAGCGTGTTCCAGTTCCTGCCAGTATCCAGCAACTTCGCACATCCATTGAAGAGGAGTGGACCAACATTCCACAGGCCACAGTCAACAACCTGATCAACTCTATGCGAAGGAGATGTGTTGCACTGCGTGAGGCAAATGGTGGTCGCACCAGATATTGACTTTTTTTTTTGGACCCGGCCCGGACCCCCCCGGAAAAACCCCAATACAGTAAAACTGCACATTTTAGAGTGGCCTTTTATTGTGCAATAATCATGCATCTAATCAGCATCTTGATATGCCACACCTGTGAGGTGGATGGATTATCTCGGCAAAGGAGAAGTGCTCACTAACACAGATTTAGACAGATTTGTGAACAATATTTGAGAGAAATAGGCCTTTTGTGTACATAGAAAAAGTTTTAGATCTATGAGTTCAGCTCATGAAAAATGGGGGCAAAAACAAAAGTGTTGCGTTTATAATTTTGTTCAGTGTACATAAATGACCATGCTCAAATGTCCATTAGACCCACTCAATCTACATTTATTCTTTATCAGACAAATTAGAGGTTTTGCCTACATCTGGAGAACTCTGTTCATTCATATTTCTCATTCTCATTCATTTGTACTTCAACTGTAGTTAAAGAAACTTAGCAAATGGAACAGCTGATGTCACTTTACTTTAGTCTAGCTTTAGGACTGAACAAAAGCAATTTTCTTTACTTCAGGTCCAGCATATATTCATTGCCAGCCTGAATGTTATGATTATATAAGTAAATATGTGAATATGTAAGTAAAGCACTGACTGCACATTTGTGGGTTAAAAAAAGATGGGATATTTGTTGGAAAATGTCTTTTCATTGGTCCTAATTCGTCCAATAAAATCTCAGACTCGGTTTATGCCTGTAATTATCCATTTTAGGGATCCAATCACAAGTGGTCAGTGCTAAAACAAGAGTGTAGCATCACTTACGAACTTGTCAAAACTTAAGATTTATATTAAAATGTATATATTGTGGATTTTCGCTTTATCAACATAATGATAACTCATGATAACATGATGACTCATTATTAGAGGCTCTCTTCTCCATAAAATTAAATCAGTGAGACACATTTGAGACATTACCACCCAGTGTAAACATCTACCTGTCTCTTCTGACCGCTGGGGATCAGAGCACCAGAGGCGGAGGTTACTACCAGGTGTAGAAATGTTCTCAGTGTGTGCTGTCTGAGTTTTCATTATGTTTCATAGGCATCAGGGGATACCTATCTGTTTAAAATCAATATTCTCAAAGCTAATAAGATACATGATATGGATTGCAGTTTTTCATTGAAGGGATGTGCAGTAAATTATAGCGACACCTCCTATTGCAGTGTACACACACACACACAGACACACGTTTGTTTTTGTGAATTGTGGGGACATTCCATAGGCGTAATAGTTTTTATACCGTACAAACCGTATTTCCTATCCCCCTACACTACCCCTACCCCTAAACCTACCCATCACAGGAAACTGCACATTTTTACTTTCTCAAAAAAAAAAACTCATTCTGTATGATTTATAAGCCTTTTGAAAAATGGGGACATGAGTAATGTCCTCATAAGTCACCCTCTCCTTGTAATACCTGTGTCATACCCATGTCATTATACAAATTTGTGTCCTGATATGTCACAAAAACACGCACATACATACATACATACAGTGGGGAGAACAAGTATTTGATACACTGCCGATTTTGCAGGTTTGCCCACTTACAAAGCATGTAGAAGTCTGTAATTTTTATCATAGGTACTCTTCAACTGTGAGAGACGGAATCTAAAACAAAAATCCAGAAAATCACATTGTATGATTTTTAAGTAATTAATTTGCATTTTATTGCATGACATAAGTATTTGATACATCAGAAAAGCAAACTTAATATTTGGTACAGAAACTTTTGTTTGCAATTACAGAGATCATATGTTTCCTGTAGTTCTTGACCAGGTTTGCACACACTGCAGCAGGGATTTTGGCCCACTCCTCCATACAGACCTTCTCCAGATCCTTCAGGTTTCGGGGCTGTCGCTGGGCAATACGGACTTTCAGCTCCCTCCAAAGATTTTCTATTGGGTTCAGGTCTGCAGACTGGCTAGGCCACTCCAGGACCTTGAGATGCTTCTTACGGAGCCACTCCTTAGTTGCCCTGGCTGTGTGTTTCGGGTCATTGTCATGCTGGAAGACCCAGCCACGACCCATCTTCAATGCTCTTACTGAGGAAAGGAGGTTGTTGGCCAAGATCTCGCGATACATGGCCCCATCCATCCTCCCATCAATACGGTGCAGTCGTCCTGTCCCCTTTGCAGAAAAGCATCCCCAAAGAATGATGTTTCCACCTCCATGCTTCACGGTTGGGATGGTGTTCTTGGGGTTGTACTCATCCTTCTTCTTCCTCCAAACACGGCGAGTGGAGTTTAGACCAAAAAGCTCTATTTTTGTCTCATCAGACCACATGACCTTCTCCCATTCCCCCTCTGGATCATCCAGATGGTCACTGGCAAACTTCAGACGGGCCTGGACATGCGCTGGTTTGAGCAGGGGGACCTTGCGTGCGCTGCAGGATTTTAATCCATGACGGCGTAGTGTGTTACTAATGGTTTTCTTTGAGACTGTGGTCCCAGCTCTCTTCAGGTCATTGACCAGGTCCTGCGGTGTAGTTCTGGGCTGATCCCTCACCTTCCTCATGATCATTGATGCCCCACGAGGTGAGATCTTGCATGGTGCCCCAGACCGAGGGAGATTGACCGTCATCTTGAACTTCTTCCATTTTCTAATAATTGCGCCAACAGTTGTTGCCTTCTCACCAAGCTGCTTGCCTATTGTCCTGTAGCCCATCCCAGCCTTGTGCAGGTCTACAATTTTATCCCTGATGCCCTTATACAGCTCTCTGGTCTTGGCCATTGTGGAGAGGTTGGAGTCTGTTTGATTGAGTGTGTGGACAGGTGTCTTTTATACAGGTAACGAGTTCAAACAGGTGCAGTTAATACAGGTAATGAGTGGAGAAGAGGAGGGCTTCTTAAAGAAAAACTAACAGGTCTGTGAGAGCCGGAATTCTTACTGGTTGGTAGGTGATCAAATACTTATGTCATGCAATAAAATGCAAATTAATTATTTAAAAATCATACAATGTGGTTTTCTGTATTTTTCCGTCTCTCACAGTTGAAGTGTACCTATGATAAAAATTACAGACCTCTACATGCTTTGTAAGTAGGAAAACCTGCAGAATCGGCAGTGTATCAAATACTTGTTCTCCCCACTGTACATACATATCACAGCAATCCCACACTGTTATCTCTGTGAAAAACATCACACTCATGTGAATCAAAAGGGGAAGGTGAATGATATACAGCTGGAATAAATACAGCATAAATTAGACAGTAAATACATGTCAAATAGAAAGCCAAGAACATTGACAATTCAGGACCACCAGGCTGCTTGATGTAGGAGCATTGGCAGGTGCTTGGCTTAACCTGTAAACACAGAGAAACAATAAACAACATTTATTGCATTTATATGAACTCACAGAGCTTCCTTCAGGACTTACATTACCACTCCAACTCAACTGTCTACTTTGCATACAAACTGCATATAGTTTCTTTTTAAATTCTGTCTTTCTGTTTCCCAAGACACACAGGAGAAGGATCCTGGTTTTGTTGCAAGTCTCACTCCTTTCAAATGATGTGGTTTTCATTATTCATATATTCAACCATTCACACTAATTGGCGATCAGCCAATTTCTATCACTGACATTACGTGACAGAGAGAGCCAAGTACTATTGGCAGTGAATTCAATTTGAATTGAACAATGTATTAAAAACCAGAACATTTTGTATCCAGGGAATCACAATAGATGGACAGAGGCAGAGAAAGCTTTTATTTGCGCAGTCCATCACAGAAAAACCATCAGTTTTGGGGGGAGTGGTGTCATTGTTATTCAGCCAACAGCAGTAAGGGATAAAAGCACGGTAGTCATTTAATTGGTTTTCTTTAAGGAACCATCACTTTACTTTTTAATGGTGTTTTCCAGTTGTGCAGCCTAGTGGGAGCTTGAGGCTCACACCAGAACTCATTTATAAATAGATCCCCCCACTGTGATAGCTTTTTTCAAAGAAAGTTTTAATTATGTGATGTTTTGGCACATTGTCACCATGGCTGGTAACAGTACTGTAGTGCAGGGGTATTAAATTAAAGTTCCAGAGTCCAGCCTTGAAATTTCCTTCCCAGCAAGGGTCCAAAGAGTAATAATAAGTTGACTGCGTTTAGATGACCAAATAAAACCTACAGGCACACTTGCGATGTTCACTTTGATATGTTGTCTATCCTACTATTTTCAAGAATTTTTTTATTTACTATATGGAAAATATAAATGCTATATGAAAAATATAAATGGAATAGATTCACATCTAAAATGGGCTTGATTTTTACTTCTGGTTTAAGCACTGACCACTCAGTAACAGAGATTTTTGTCATTGCAACAGATAAAGGTACTACCGTTCATAAGTTTGGGGTGAGTATGGTTTTTCTTTTTAAAGAAGTGGATGCATTCATTTAGTAAGGATGTGATAAACTGATAAAAAATGACAGTAAATAAATGTATATTTGTCACAGAAGATTCTAGTTAAAATAAATTCAGAATAATTTCTGAAGGATTATGTGTCACTGAATAATGGCTGCTGAAAATGTAGCTTTAGCTTCACAGAAATAAATTACATTTTAAAATATATTAAATAACTACTATTTTAAATTGTAATACTATTTCTCAATATTACTGTTTTTACTGTATTTTCTGATTTAAAAAAATGCAAAAAAAAAAATCTTACCGACCCCAAACTTTGGAACAGTTGTGTACCTTTGCAGATGTAATAGCTTCACTGCACATCCCTAAAGCACAATTATCATACTACTGAAGCTGGTTCTTTACACCTGCATGAAACTGTGACTGTGTGCAAAGCCTGTCACAATATTGCCTCAATGCACATGATATCATGCTATTGCTTGTTTAACCAACCTGCATGCATGTTGATAATGATGCCTTGGCTGAAATCAATGATTGTATAGTGGCCTGTCCAGTCACTAAGCAGTTAATGAGGATATAAAACATCTCTCCAGTTGTTAAAAAACAGTGTTTTGGGTCACTAGTGGCTTTTATTATTAGATTTATATATCCCAAGAATCCTTCTGCTATTTTGTCCCTATTTTTTTTTCCTTTTCAAATTAGGCGATGCTGTAAATGTAGTTGAATTAATAGCACATAAGAAAATAACCAAATGGAGAATGTATTCAAATACCTATTTTCCTCGATTAATCCTATTCGTTTAACTTCACGGTGTATTATACTTGTGATTAGAGAGAAACTCAAATGCACAAAGGGCAAGGGGCTGACATCTTTAAAATGACAGGGAAGGGCTGTCAAGCCCTGCATATACATTAGCTAATTTGAATGCAGTGTGGAGGACTTTACTACATACAGTATTTCAGAGCTGTGCCTGCTCTGAACAAAAAAATACGTGATGATTACTTCAGTTAAATTAATTTTAGCTTAAATATGCAAATCGCATTCTTAGGATAAGTATAAATCTTCTTCGGAAGCAGGCATTGACACGCACCATGTGGGTCTGGCACAATGTATCATTGCAGTAATTTCAGGAGCTGCCTAATTTTACTATTACATAGACAGATGGCAGGACAAATGTGCCTAAGAATATGGATTCATGTGTGTTTGTGTTGCCTTTGTTGCATCTGAATGATGTGACGTGGCATTATTGAGACGATGTACATTATTATATAGGCCCATCTTGTTTTTTGCATGATTTCTAGCGTCAGTCTTGCAGATGTGCCTCAGTTTTCGTTATGAATGCTGAATGTGCAATCCCTTGAACTTTAATTAGCAAGGTGTCACAAGTGCTGTATTTCCTTGTGACAGTGAATTAATGTTTTATTCTGGCTCTAACCAGAATTTCCATGATGTTTACATCATGATGCTGTCATAAAATATGCATCAAAATGGGGGATTGTACATAATTTATGACGCGTTGTATCACAAATTCCTTATATTGTCCTTAATTATTATCATTACTACTTTTAACACATTGTCTGCATGAACTAAATCAGCATTTTTGACCTTTCTAACTCTAACTTGTTTGATTTTCAATTGATCACTTTTTTTAACAGGAAAAAAGTTAAGCAAGAGATCCCAAAAAGAAATCCCTGTGTTGGAAAACACAACCTGCAAGTATCTTATATTGTCTAATCCTACACTTCTCTTTCCTGCAGTACTGCTGTCTTTTGCATTGAGCGTAGCTAGTAGCTTTAAAGGAATATTCTGAGGTTGATATAAATTAAACTCTATCGACTGCATCTGAGTAATGCTGTCTTTTACCACAGAGAATAGCATTGATTCCATAGCTTTGTTTATAAAACCCAAAGAAAAACCTGTTTTCAGTAATGCACTTACAATGGATGCCCACGGGGCAAATGTATTGAATACAGTGGTGGTCAGAATTATTGGCACCCCTGGTAAATATGATCAAATATGGCTGTAAAAAATAAATCTGCATTGTTTATCCTTTTGATCTTTTATTCAAAAAAATTCACAAAAATCTAAACTTTCATTGAAGTAAAAGAATTGAAAGTGGGGGGTAAATCACATTATGAAATAAATGCTTTTCTCCAAAACACGTTGGCCACAATTATTGGCACCCCTAGAATTTTTTATGAGTAAAATATCTCTGAAGTATATTCCCATTAATATTTACATTTTTTAGCACACCAGGGTGACTAGGAACATGAAATTGTCCAGCTATGATGTCTTGTTCCACAGGAGTATAAATATGAGGAAACACAAAGGCCAAATTCCCTTAATCATTCATCACAATGAGTAAAACCAAAGAATATAGTTCTGATGTGCAGCAAAAGATTCACAAAATAGAAAATGGCTGTAGGAAAATAGCTAAAGCATTGAAAATTCCCATTTCCACCATCAGGGCAATAATTAAGAAGTTCCAATCAACTAAAGATGTTACGAATCTGCCTGAAAGAGGACGTGTGTCTATATTGTCTTAATGCACGGCGAGGAGGAAAGTTTGAGTGGCCAAAGATTTCTCCATCACAGATGGAGAATTGCAGAGATTAGTTGAGTCTTGGGGTCAGAAAGCCTAAAAAAAAACAAAAAAACAACCCCTACATCACCTCATGTCGTTTGGGAGGGATTCAAGAAAAATCCTTCTTGCTCATCCAGAAACAAACTCCAGCATATTCAGTTGTCAGACACGACTGGAAATTCAAAAGGGACCTGGTTCTGTGATCAGATGAAACTATAAAAAGAGCTTTTTGGCAGCAAATCCACCAGATGGGTTTGGTGCAAACAGGGATAAAAAGTACCCCATGCCCACGGTTAAAAATACAGCTGGATCTTTAATGTTGTGGGCCTATTTTTTTGCTGGAGGTCCTGGACATCTTGTTCAGATACATGGTATCATGGATTCTAGCAAATACCAACAGATAAAAAATCAAAACCTGATGCCCTCTGCTAGAAATCTTATAATGGGCCGTGGTTGGATCTTCCATCAGGACAACGATCCAAAACAAACATCAAAATCAACACACAAATGTGTCACTGAACACAAAATGAAGCTTCTGCCATGACCATCCCAGTCCCTGACCTGAACCCTATAGAAAATGAGTGGGGTAAACTGAAGAGAAGAAGCGCCAACATGGAGCTGGGAATCTGAAGGATCTAGAGAGATTCTGTATGGAGGAATGGTCTCTGATCTCTTGTCAGGTGTTCTCCAAACTCATCAGGCGTTATAGAAGAAGACTCAGAGCTGTTATCTTGTTAAAAGGAGGTTGCAAAAAGTATTTAATAAAAGGGTGCCAATAATTGTGGCCAACTTGTTTTGGAGAAAAGCATTTATTTCATAATGCGATTTACCTCCCACTTTTAATTCTTTTACTTCAATGAAGGTTTAGATTTTTGTGAATTTTTTGAATAAAAGATCAAAAGGATAAACTTTGCAGATTTATTTTTTACAGCCATATTTGATCATATTTACCAGGGGTGCCAATAATTCTGACCACCACTGTAGTTTAGAAGCAGAAATGTGAAGGTCGTACTTTTCTTGAAGCACTTGAATTACTTAGTTAAATTGATCTGTTTAAACCATCCTCTTAAGGTGTACAACTTTTGTTCTGCATTATCAACATAATTCCAGTAAGTGACGTTTGTTCCATGTAAAGAGCATTTTGTGGACAAATACATCCTTTGCTGATATTTCTGAGCATGTGAAATTTTACATTTGACCATTTTAACTTGGGTTTACCAGCTTTTGAAACACAAAAACGTTGGTAAGCAATTTTGTGACACCAGTCTCCTGCTACCATACTGTATATACTGTGACTGCATATTTTAAACGTTTTGGTTGTGGTGTTTCCATTATAAGTTGTGGAAGCTTGTTTCCGCCACAGAATAAAAAATAAAAAAGGTAATTGCGACTTTTTATCTCACAATTCTGACTTTTTTTCTCGCAATTATGAGTTTACATCTTGCAATTCTGACTTTTTTTTTCTCAGAATTGCGTGATATAAAGTCGCAATTTTGAGATATAAACTTGCGATTCTGAGAAAAAAGTATTTTTTCCCCCTCAGAATTGGACTTTATAACTCGCAATTCTGACTTTATAACTCACAATTGCGCGTTTATATCTCGCAATTTTAAGAAAAAAAGTCAGAATTGTGAGATGTAAACACAATTGTGAGATAAAAAGTCGCAATTATCTTTTAAAATGTTTTATTCTGTGGCGAAAACAAGCTTCCATAATAAGTACATTACTGTACAAGTGTTTTTCCTTTGTATTTACAAAATAATGGACAGATTAAAATGATTTTCTGTAGTGATAGACAGCATGCCACAGATAAGCTTGAATTAAATTTAACTCAGAATCTTCCTTAAAGGATTGACATAAAATAGTTTTGTTGTGCAAACTCGACTTGACTTAAATGTCCATTGAAGACTACTCTTGCATTAGAGGCATAGTTCACCCCAAAATCTAAATATTTTACCCTCATGTCGTTCTAAACCTGTATGCTTGCGTTTCTTTTGTGGAACAAAAAAGAAGATATTTTGAAAAATGTCTCCAGTGTTGTTGTTTTTTGCCTATACAATGTAAGTCAGTGGGCTCCAATGTTGTTTGGACCCAAACATTCTTCAAAATATCTTCTTTTGTGTTCCATAAAGATGAACAATGAATGATGACAGTATTTTTATTTTGGGTGAACTGTCTCTTTAAATAAAAGTCTTGAAGAGCTTAATAAAATGTACATATTTCTAATTCCAAAATAGGATAAATATAATATTATAGAATAAATATGGAAATAACATGCAATCGAGTGAATCTAATATGCTCTCTCTCTCCCTTACGCACACATACTGTACAGCATCCCTCCCCCACCATCACACACCAACAATTATTTCTGTCCATATTCTTTAATCTCTCTTTCTCCTTCCTCAACCCTATTTTATTCCTGCTACTTTTAGGCCTGCACTATAACCTCATCTGAACTCTATTAGGATTACCCAGCAGCCCCATCTTTCCCTGCAGATGTCTTCCTGTCCACATTAATAGACTATAAAACCCCCCCAGCAGACGCTGCCTGAAGTGACTTTATCTTCCATTGTAATGAATAGACTCCTGGCTACCTTTTTACATAACACCGGCGTCTCAGACATGTGTCATACTGCTAGAGGCTGGTTCAAAATCTAGCTTTAGTTTAGAGGCATTTAACATGTCAATGACAAAGAGTGTAGGACAAAACGACATAACAAATCCTTCTGATTCTAAAGGGAAAACAAGAGGAGCCTTCTTGCTGCCGAAAGGAGCTCGGAATGTATATCTGAATGAAACGGAGGTTTCTAGAAATGTGATGGGTGAGTGGTCTCATGCTTTGCAGAGGAATGGGCATTCGTAGAGAAGGCAACGTTAGTGTTTTGTGTTCTTGTGTGATGTATTGCAAACTGACTCAAAGCTCTGCCATTCAGCGTCCTTCTTAATTAGCCTCACATAACAATCGTTCATGGGCTTCAGTCTTGTTTCGCCTGACATTGTTATTTGAGCTTCTGAAGGATATGTCATATATTCACATGAATGTATGAAATGAATGGGTGTGGAACCTTCTGTCATGTCTTGATGTTTTTCCCTTATAGGCTTGTCATGACCCTGCTAGATGGACAGTTGCAATAGTCCGACTGTTCAAATCTAAAAGCTTTAGTGATGTACTACTGTAGAAATGCCTTCTAGTGATGAGATGCCCACTTCTGCAAAGATCAATGCATAGTAGAACTTCTTAGCTAACTAATTGCTTCTGCCGTCTCTCCCTTTGCCTTTTTTCACTGTTGCAAAGGTTACCTAAAGATGTTTCTCATTCCTCCTGGGGCTAGACATGTGATCATACAAGAACATGAGGCTTCTCCTCAAATTCTTGGTAAGTGAAATCTGTCCTCATGTTTCCCAGGCTAAATGGCAAGAAAATCAAATGCATGCTAATGTATTCTGTGCACAGTACAGGTAACTGTGCCTAATGGCTCCATGTCACTCTAATACATATCCATCGCACCAATGTATTTATATAAAGCAGCTTGTGCATTTGCCTGGAAGTGCATTAGACAGAATTATGCTCCCAGATTTTAGAGACAGTCACTGTCCACCTCAGTTTTTCTGTGGCATTGTGGACCATAGTCCTAAAAGGGAATGGGAATGAGCATTTTCAAGCTGTGGGTACCTTTTGGAAATGACAGTGGGTTTTTAAAATAGCTGTTTTCAAGTTACAAGTGAAATCATGTTTCACGTTTTGTTCCACAGCATAAAGAAGCTCAAACATGAATTTTAAAAGCATTGTGTGCTTTTAATGCAGAAGTTGCTAACATGTTGTACTACAACTACCCACTGTGTGCTTGTCAGACAACTTTTAGCAAAAGTTTTTAACGCATTCAAGGTATGAATTTATGCAATTAAATTAATGTTGTAGAACAAAACATGAACCTTCCTGTAGCTCAAACAGTAGAGCATGGCAATAGCAACAGCCAGGGAAAGCAAAAACTCTTAAATGTGTACCTTGAATGCAATGTAAGTCGCTTTGGATAAAAGCATCTGCCAAATTCACAATTGTTAAAGGAGTAGTTCACCCAAAAATTTAAATTTCCTGATTATTTACTCACCCCCAAGCCATCCAAGATGTATATAAAGTTCTTTCTTTAGCCTAAGAGAAAAGGGGCTCACAACATTTTTGATGGTCCAAAATCCATATTTAGGTAGCTTCAAAGTAATCCACACGACCCTAGACAACAAATAAGGGTCTTCTCTAGCGAAATGATCAGTCATTTTCGGAAGAAAAAAATAAATAATAATAATAATACAAATTTATATATTTTTTAAACACAAATCTTCACCTTGGTCCAACTCTGCAATGCACGTCCATGAAATGCTTTAGTTCACAACCTCTCGTGTGACGTATGCACGTTGGGTAGATCACGCTTGACGTAGGCAGCAAGAACCGCACAATTGTTTACAAGAGGAACATGCGAAGACTACGTTTAGCACCCTTCACACTGTAAAAATAGTCCAAAACAACTATTTCTAACAATTCTGAAGTAGGAGGAGAATTCACCCAACCCTACCTTTTTGTAGTTATGTTTTTCCCAGAAGAATTAATCTTTTAGCTTTTACAAGATTGATGCATCCAGGATACACACACGAACAGACCATTTATGCATTTATGCAAAAATAACATGTTAACTAATGTAATTAAGAATAAATGATCCTGGAATGTTTTCCTCCAATGTTTTACTTATTTTTTCTTCAGCTGAAGAAAGAAAGTCATATACATCTTGGCTGGCCTGGGGCTGGGGGTGAGTAAATAATTAGGAACAATTCATTTATAAGTTAACTATTCCGTACAAAACGGAAAGGAAAGTTCCCTTTCAAAAGCTACTCTCGATACTGCGTCAGGGCTCGACATTACTGCTTGTCCGCTTGCCCTTTTTTGAAGGGGCAAATGAAAGAGAATTTTACTTGCCCGACTGGACAAGTAGCCTGATTCAAATGTCAATAACAAAAAATAACTAGGGAATCACCAAAACGCGAGAATGATTCTGCATTCATCTAGTGTAAGTGCCGATTGATTGTAAATAATAATATAATATATAATGTACTGACGGTAACAAGATTGCGCGGTTGAGGCTCGCGCAGCCTCATGAGGAGAAATGGAAACAAATGAGCACAGCACACACAGAGAAACTTACTGAGGTAAAATTCAAAATGTGGAGTTTTTATATTTAGAATATACAATACAGTTAATCATCACACGGCCAGGAGTGCTGAATACCATCACGACTGAAAATGACACTGATTTTATATGACATTTCAATAAACAAGTAATTGATATTAAGTCCCTTACATTTTAGATGCAATATTGACTGTTTATGTTCTATTTCAGCAGCGAAAATAGTTCCAAACAAAGATCACAGCAGAACCGTAACGCATCTCACAGCAACACTTGACCGTGTTTTCATTACTGAATGATTCAGCGTTTTGAACAAATCGGTTGAGTCAAAGATTCAATGACCCATTCATAAACAACTGCTTCATTCCTAAACGAATCAGCCGTTTGAACAAATCGTTTGAATAAATGACTCACTCATTAAGACGGTCACCTGCTGCCACCTATTGATTGGAATGCGCACTCGTGAGAGGCTATAAATACATGTGAAACAGGTGCGCCTTCAGGTTTTCTTTGTCTTCAGAGACCACATTATGTATGCTGTGTGTGCTCTTCTCCATTTCTATCTCTGTTGCCTTTGAGTTAGAAATGTTAGGCAGTAGTCAGCCTTTTCTCTCTTTCTAGAGAAATCAAAGATTTGACCGATTAGCCAGAGACTGGTCCTTCCCTTTCTCTTGTGCTCTCGCCAAATCACCTTGGTGCTTCTTTAGAGCGGGCTTCTTCAGAGTGGGACTAGAGGACGTAGGTTCTCTTGTCTCCGGGGAAATGGAGTTTGAGTGCGAAAGCTCCACACCATGTTGACTATCTTCTTGAGGGAAGAGTCTTATGCAATAAAGAATCTAGTTGCTCAGATCTCGTGTTTGCAGAGGCAACGCATAGATTACGGGTCTGTATATGAACTAAGCAGGCGGGAGATTCTGTTTCTCTCTTGTTCCTATGATTGCATGCAAACGAATTATGTGTGTTTGCAAACTATGATTTTATGATTCTTTTTGTGTACTTAAACTATACCAATATGAAAATACCGTTTTTACTTGTCTGGTTGATCTTTGGAATTCTGAGGAATTAAATAGTGAAATAGCCATCTGGAGATGGACCTTAGGAGTGCTGCCTCCGAGCGCTCCTCCCTAGTTTGTCGAGGTGGTGACTTGTGCAGTGACCAGATTACAGCAAGACTGGTTATATGATGATGCCCCAGGTAGAAGAGATGCTCACGGGCTATCTCTTCCCTGGGAGCTCATCGTCACTTAAAAAGCCAGCGCTCCCCACCAAGCATTGTAGAAAAACCATACTGGTGTGTGAGGAGTTCCTGTCCCTCAGGGCGGTTCACATTCCTGGGCATTTGAATGTGGGAGCAGACTTTCTGTCCAGACAGGCTGTGATACATGGGGAATGGAAACTCCACCTGGATGTAGTCAAACAGATTTGGGAAAGATTTTACGAAGCAGAGGTGGACCTCTTCGCTTCACAGTAAACAGTGCAATGTCCACCCTCTATTTCTTTCTGAATCACCCAGCTCCCCTGGGTCTGGACGCCAAGGCCCATGCGTGGCCCAGAATGCGTCTTTATGCGGTTCCACTGACCGCTCTGCTCCCGGGAGTCCTGGCCAAGGTCCGTCCACAAGGGACTTGCTACTTATTGATAGTGCCTCGTTTGCCGTCCAGAGTTTAGTTCTCAGAGATAATATCCCTCCTTGACGGCCTATTATGTTTCTAAAGAGAATTGGGGATTTACAGGCTCTGTCAATCTCGCCATCCTGCTTAGACTTTGCCCCTGGATTAGTCAAGGCTATTTTGCACCCTCACCGTGACTACCTTCCTAACGCTCTAGTCTTGACTGTACATCTGGTCAAGCCTTCTGTCCTCCGCCGCTCACTAGCAGGAGAAACTCCACTTACTGTGTCTAGTTCGTGCTCTCCAGACTTAAGTCCACCGCACTAGCCAGTGGCGTAAGTCAGAGCAACTTTTAATTTGCTATGGGGGCCGCAACCGGAGGGCCGCCACCAAGCAAATGATGTCACATTGAGTGAGGGACGCACAGTTGAACTTCGCCACTAGGAGTTAGGGCTCCTTCTTCCAGGGGGGTTGCATCCTCCAGGGCTTTAGCAAGAGGCACCCCCTTGCAGCAAGTATGTGATGCGGCATGCTACTCCTGGCTCAAATGTCCTGGAGTCAACATCCCAAGTTCATGTCTGAGACCTCTTCAATGTTTGTGCGCACACACTACACAACCTTGAGGGGTCCAGACACTTCCCAGTGTGGCGGCGTTGGTATTCTCGTTCCCATAGCGTATGAGTACACAGCATCGAGAGTAGATTTTGAAAGGGAACATCTTCGGTTGCTTGACTGTAACCCTGGTCCATGAAAAAGCAGGAACAAGATGCTGCGCCTCATTGCTGCACTGGGGGCATGTCCAGACGTCTCTTAAGACAAAGTGATACCTGTTTCATGTCTATTTATAGCCTCTGACAAGCACATTCCAATGACATCATCGTCAGAGGTATTTAAATGGTTAGTTCACCCAAAAATGAAAATTCTGTCATTAATTCCTCACCCTCATGTCGTTCCAAACCCGTAAGACCTTCGTTCATCTTCGGAACACAAATTAAGATATTTTTAATGAAATCGGAGAGCTCTCTGACCCCTCCATAGGCAGGCGGAACTCGGAAGCGTTGCGCTGTATTTACTACGTCAACAGCGTAGGAGAATGATGTTGAAGAGAAGAGATTGTTGAAAAAAATTGTTTTTTTTGTTTGTTTTTTGTGCACAAAAAGTATTCTCGTCGCTTCATAAAGTTAAGGTTGAACCACTATAGTCACATGGACTGTTTTAACCCTCATGCACTGTTCGATTTCTGGTTACACTCAGTATGGTCGGGTCAAATTGACCCTAATTGGATTTAATACAATTCCCCAACAATCACACTATGAAAAAAAACATACAATCAGGTACTGATCCTCAACTTTTAATATCAATACTTTTCACACATTACAAAGAATAAATATCTGAATTTATGATTTATAAAAATATTTTTAACCACTATTTTTAAGACTGCCCCTCCCCGACACTTGTGGGACACTTGCCATTATACATTTATAACAATAATATCTTAATCTAAACCTAAAGTAATCTTGACAAACTATATAGCATTTGAAAGATTTCAGACTCTAATTTTTATATTTGGTGACTGATTTTCAAAAGAAATGACAGAGCAATAAATAAATAGAATAAATAGATAAATAGCGATAGATTCTTCATTTGTGATGCGGTGCCAAACTATAACGTATGCTCTGACTCTTTCCATATGTTTTTTTATATGCATTTCAGAGATTGAATTCAAATCAAATATTAACATTACTGCACAAACTACTTCTGAATAGGATGTTTACTTCATAGATATTTTGAAAAGTATGGAAATATATGGTTCAGATCACTCAAACCATATATGGAATTCGAAGAGTCCTTATATAGTCACCGGTGGAGTCTACATGTCATCTAGTGGAAAGTTTGGTACTTCGCACAAAAAAAATCTTACTGAAAGTTCTTTTTTTGAGATATCAACCTAAAATTTGGCACAGAACTTGTTCAGATATTTAGCTTTGATTTTCTTGAAGATTTAGAGTTGAACATGTTTTGTAAAATGTATATTTTATATAAAATATAAAAATATATATTTTATGTATTTTACATTTTCATAAACTTAAACTTGTCAAAAGACATCAGTGTGTTGAAACTTTGCATGCACGTTCATGACCCTAAATGAGAAAAAGTCACAAAATTTCAAGAAAAAAAAAAACCCTGATATTTCTGACAACTTAAAAAATCAAAACGGGTCAAATTGACCCACAACATAACACGAGGGTTAACGATGTCTTCACTACCTTTCTGGACCTTGAAAGTTGCACTGACGTTGCTGCATATGGAGGGGTCAGAAAGCTCTCCGATTTCATTAAAAATATCTTAATTTGTGTTCCGAAGATGAACGAAGGGCTTTCGGGTTTTGAAACGACATGAAGGTGAGTAATTAATGACAGAATTTTCATTTTTGGGTGAACTTACCCTTTAAGCTAAGTTTATGGCGTGTTTGCCACACATGCTTCACAATGGGTCAAACAAAGAATGTTCCCATAGCGTATGAGTATGCAGCATCTCGTTCCCGCTTTTTCAGGGAACAGGGTTACAGTCAAGTAAACCCGTAAGACCTTCGTTCACCTTTGGAACACAAATTAAGATATTTTTAATGAAATCGGAGAGCTCTCTGACCCATCCATAGGCAGCAACGTCATTGCAACTTTCAAGGCCCAGAAAGGTAGTAAAGACATCGTTAAAATAGTCCATTGCACTACAGTGGTTCAACCTTAATGTTAATTAAGCGACGAGAATACTTTTTGTGCTCAGAAAACAAACAAAAATAACGACTCTATTTAACAATTTCTTCTCGTCTGTGTCATTCTCCTATACTGTGGACGTAGTAAATACAGCGCAGTGCTTCCGAGTTCTACGTTAGAATGGCGGCTTACCATTGGCCAATGCTTTTCACGTGAGTACCATGGGATGCTGACACCGCATGCATGTGATGCTGACACAGGAGCTAGCCAATGGTGAGCCGCCATTCTGACGTAGAACTCGGAAGTGATGCGCTGTATTTACTACGTCAACAGCATAGGAGAATGACGTTGAAGAGAAGAGATTATTGAATAAAGTCGTTATTTTTGTTTGTTTTTTGTGCACAAAAAGTATTCTCGTCTTTCATAAAATTAAGGTTGAACCACTGGAGCCACATGGACTATTTTAACGATGTCTTTACTACCTTTCTGGACCTTGAAAGTTGCAATGACATTGCTGCCTATGGATGGGTCAGAGAGCTCTCCGATTTCATCAAAAATATCTTAATTTGTGTTCTTACGGGTTTGGAACGACATGAGGGTGAGTAATTAATGACAGAATTTTCATTTTTGGGTGAACTAACCCTTTAAGCAAAGTTTATGGCGTGTTTGCCACACATGCTTCACAACGGGTCAAACAAAGAATGTTCCTATAGCGTATGAGTACATAGCATCTCGTTCACGTTTTTTCAGGGAACAGGGTTACAGTCAAGTAACCTGAAATGTTTCTTCAAGTAATGTTAACCACAGACTTTATTAAATTCATAAATCAAAACTGTTATTCTAAAATCGCATAAGAAATCCTTAGACAAGCAGGGATAATTTGCTTTCCGGCATGACCTGCTAATTGACTTTGTGACTGAACAGTTCTGTTTGCTATATGAATAAAAGCTAGTTTTCAATGTTAGTTCTTTTTTCTAAAATCACTTGTTTTCTTTGAGGCCCTTTCTTAATCAAGGTTCAATTTTTTTTGTCTCTGAACTGTAACAATACTATGGGGGGGGGGGAGCTCATCATTTTGAGCTTCACAAGTCTTTTTTAACTGTATACAGAGTTAAAAGAGAGAAAGACAAAATGATTTATTGGCCCATTTGATTTATTCTATTAATTTTGAGAAGTCCATACAGACAGTAATTATAACTTTGTAATGCACATAATTAAATGAATTGAATTGAAGTCGCTTTTATTCTAAGAATATTCCCCTTCTTGAAAGTGCTTTTCCGTGAATGTAGGAGTTTGAATATTACTCCTTGGTAGTTGAACTTTTAATTAAACCTAACATTATTTTAATTAGCTAGATACAGTAAGTCGTTCAGTGCCTTACTTTACTGCCCCAGTTAACCTTCCAAGAAGTCTTCCAAAGGTAATGTTTCTAATTCAATCTTTTTTTTTTCCCTTTAGGGGTGCTTAATAGCTAATTAATAAAAATTTCAGTTATCCATATATTTAACTTATCTGATTGCAATATTTAGATTCCTTTGCATGTAAATACGCTAAAGCTTAGCAATTTCCATCAAACCGAAGACTTAGAGTAGCATATGCTAGAATGAACAGATTACAGAAATCTTTGTTCAGCAGTCTATTAAATTAATATAGGCCTCAGGGTTCTGAAAAAATTGAAATGACTAAATTGATGCACTGCAGACAGTCATGAATGTACGTATTTATGTATTGTTTTTGTTTTAAGTGGTGTTTAGTGTATTGTGATGTATTAATTGATGTGGGATTAAACGCTGTGGGATGCGATACCATTTTTTGAAAAAGAAATTTCAACAATAAAGTAAAATTAAAATAAAAAAATTTGAAACATTTATAGGGTGCCTTAAATAACCCGTTTCTGTCTCCATTAGATTTTTTCCAAACATTTTAGATTTGTTATTAAGATAAAAAACACTTATTTGCATGATAATTAAATATATGTGAACGATGAATTAAGTAATGTATATTACATGTGAGTTCCCATCAGTAGCATCCTTGCTTGCTCTGATTAGTTTTATGATTAACACCTTTAGCATTTATTATGACCAATTTGTCAGTCATCAAATGGCCATGCTCATTTTAAGGCATAATTCACACAAAACTAAAAATTGATGAAAAACAAAACAAAAAACAAATGTGACGTTCCTTGTGAAGATCACGAGTGGAAAACCATAATTTCCAAGCTGAATGGTGACCATCATTTTCAAGTCAGATTTTGTAAATAACTTAAATTTCAATTTATTCTTCAGACACATCTATGATATGGCTTGGAATATAGCATACTAATTGTATGGACTACTTTTATGAAGCTTTTATTGTTTATATAAGCTTTTTTTTTATTCTGTGCTTACAGCTCCTGGTCACCATTCACTTTTGTTGTATAGAGGAGCAAAACCTTTTTACATTCCACAGAATAAATTTTAATTCTTGGGTGAATTATACTTTTTAAAGTTAACATTTTGTGATATGCAGCCCTTTTTTTCTCTGGCAAAAATAAACACAAATTCATCACACTAAACGTGGGAAATCAAAGGTCAATTTTGACTTCATTGCATCAAACCTTTTGCACAGTTCTGCGTCATGCTGTGCGTCATGCTGCATTATTATTTTAAAACATTCCAGACAATGTACCCCATATTTAATGTTCTGGAACCTAATCAAATTTTTTACATTACAAGTGACATTTGATGACTGTTAGCAATGGTGATTGTCCTGACGTGTGCATGGCTGATGCGATAGCTTAAATGAACAGATCTTTCAGTTTGATTCAGATCTTTCTGTTATCCTCTTATCCCTGAAATGATGAAGAGTTGTAATTAATCTCTGAATGCAGCTATCAAGAACCAAGCAACAGGACATTACATTCTCAATGGCAAAGGAGAAGATGCAAGATCTCGGCGCTACATTGAAATGGGAGTGGAGTGGGACTACCTCATCGAGGATGATGTCGAGACTCTCCACACTGATGGTCCACTACATGATGCAATTGTTGTCCTGGTAAATAAACTTTCTGTAATCTAATTTGAAGCTTAAAAATGTGATGTGATTATAAACAGTTCCCTTTCAGTCGGTCACGTTCGACGTACGTCGGATGTCACCGACAAATTGGGATCACTTCCGGGAGCCCCTATCAGCTTCGAGTGTATAGAGAACGGTCCAATGGCCATTGGCGTGCGAGATCTGCATCTCGCGCTCCGCCCCGCACCGCGGGTATAAACAGGAAGCGGATGCAGCGCACATTTGTCATTCACTTCGGAGCCGAACAGGTATCCATGAAGACTGTTCCTGCTACAGCAGGGAGAGAGAGAGAGCGAGAGAAGAGGCTTTTGTGCTGGGAGAGAAGGCACGTTCAGTGACGACCGCGAGCTCACCGAAGTCGGTGAAAAACTGCTGTTTTCACAGCACTCTGATTGTTGGTTCGGTGAGGGCGTTCCAACGGTGAGTGCATACACAGGCTGCACTATTCCCTGTGTTTTGCCGCGGTCGTTCCCTGGGTGCTTCAGCACGTGATAAGAGCTTCTTTTAAAAGAGCAACACGGGTGTGACACTGCATCTTTTTCAAGATGTCATTCCACCCGTGCATTTCTGGATGCGGTCATTCCCTGTCACCAGCTGACGGTCACAATCGCTGCCTTACGTGTCTGGGTATTCAACACGCTGAGGCAGCGTTTGTGGATAGTTCGTGTTCCCACTGCGGGAACATGACTATCTCGGCGCTTAGGTCGAGACTCGCCTACCTTCGGGAGGGTGGAGTCCCCTTACCTATGCCCCGATCTAGTGCTATTCCTGCCCAGCAGAATAGACCTACTTTGGCGAATAGCCAGGGTGACCTGAGGATCACGTTTAGGGCACACCCGCCTAGCCAGCCTCTGTGGGCCCCTAAACCCTCTGAAGTGCCGCAGCTGGTTGAGCTTCCGGAGGAAGTCGCTGGCCCCTCCCGGGGTGGTCCAGCGGTGACCTGCGGCCTCAGTGAGTTTCAGTCCTCGGGGGATGAAGACTCGGCTGCGTTGCCTCCCTCTGGGAGAGTGGCGTTGCCTGAGACGGACCCCGAGCTGACGGCTATGCTTTCCCGGGCCGCCGAAGAGGTCGGGCTCGCGTGGAACCCTCCACCGTGTCCCGAGCCTTCTAGGCTGGATGATTGGTTTCTCAGGGCGTCCTGCCCCGGTGCCTTTCTTCCCGGAAGTGCATGAGGAGCTCACGAAGTCGTGGACAGCACCTTTTTCTGCCAGAAACCAGCCGAGTGGCTCCTCCCTCCTCACTACCCTCGACGGCGGGCCAGCCAAAGGGTACGTGAGGATCCCGCCGGTGGAACGGGCTGTCGCGATGCAACTGTGTCCGGCGTCCGCTTCCACCTGGCGTGGAGACCCACGCCACCCATCCAAGGCCTGTAAGTTCTCCTCCAGTCTTACTGGGAAGGCTTACAAAGCTTGTGGACAGGCTGCGTCCGCCTTGCATGCCATGCCGTTGCTCCAGGTACACCAGGCCCAGGCACTCATGGACATGCACGAGGGTAGGCCTGACCCAGAGCTCCTCCGGGAGCTCCGGACGGCGACGGACCTCGCCCTCCGGGCGACGAAAGTCACCGCCCGTTCCATTGGTCAGGCGATGTCCACTCTTGTGGTCCAGGAGCGACATCTCTGGCTCAACCTGGCCGATATGAGGGAGACCGATAAGTCAGCAGTTCTCGGCCGTCCAGAAGCAGACGGAGGCCATCAAGCACATCCTGCCCCGGCGGTCAGCTGCTGCCCGTCCAGCCCGCTCAGGCCGCTGCCAAGCCAGGTGGCAAGCGCCGTCGCAAGAGACCCTGAGACGGGCCACCCAGAGATGGAGGAGACAGCTCTTCAGGAGGTGGTGACAGCACCGCTCCTTCTCCCGGAGGAGGGCCGGGAGAGAATTTTTTGTTCATGTTTGATTTGGCTTCGTGCCAGTGGTACCCAAAACTTCAAAAAAAGAGCTGTTTCTAAAATCTCTGGGTGCCAAGAGAGCGCACTTGGAGGTGTACGACGCTCCGGTGCCTCTCTTATCGCCAGCAGGGGGTGCTGGCTGTGTCCAGGACGCACACAAGAGGCCTCCGCACACCCGTGCACCCCCTCAGCGGAAGCAGGTAAGTGTTGCATTGCACACTCAGACCCCACTTCGGGCCGCTATGCCGTCCGAGTCGGGTCCCTGCACTCCGCTGCGCTGCCCCGCTGCGGGTACGTCTGTGGTGCCGTTGGTCCCGCTGGTTCATCCGTACTATCAGACTCGGCTATGCGATTCAGTTTGCCCGGCGGCCCCCCAAATTCAGGGGTGTTCACTTCACCTCCGTGTCGAAGGAGAGCGCCCCCGTGCTACGGGCGGAGATCGCAGTCCTACTGGCGAAGGACGCGATAGAGCCGGTCCCTCCAGCCGATATGAAGACAGGCTTCTACAGCCCGTACTTCATTGTACCCAAAAAAGGTGTTGCCGCTATCGCCGCAAATCACGACATGGTTGATGGTAAGTCCTTAGGGAAGCACGATCTGGTCGTCAGGTTCCTGGGGGGGGCGAGGAGATTAAATCCGCCTCGCCCTCACTCTATACCCTCTTGGGACTTATCTCTGGTGCTAACCGCGTTGCAGAGGGCTCCCTTTGAACCTTTGCAGTCAGCAGAGTTAAAAATCCTGTCTTGGAAGACAGTACTCCTGACTGCATTGGCTTCCATCAAGAGGGTAGGGGACCTGCAGGCATTTTCGGTCGACGAATCGTGCCTGGAATTCGGGGCGGGTAACTCTCATGTAATCCTG
This sequence comes from Coreius guichenoti, assembly GCA_039654105.1. Taxonomy (NCBI): domain Eukaryota; kingdom Metazoa; phylum Chordata; class Actinopteri; order Cypriniformes; family Gobionidae; genus Coreius; species Coreius guichenoti. The sequence goes on from CM077169.1 coordinate 31,761,311, forward strand.
AGACCCCGGCCCGGATATGTGCCCAAGGTTCCCACCACTCCCTTTCGGGACCAGGTGGTGAACCTGCAAGCGCTGCCTTCGGAGGTGGTAGACCCAGCCCTGGCTTTTCTCTGTCCCGTTCGCGCTCTGCGGACTTACGTAGACAGAACGCAAAGCTTCAGGACCTCAGAACAGCTCTTCATCTGTTACGGAGGCCAGCAGAAGGGAAAGGCTGTCTCCAAGCAGAGGATGGCTCACTGGATAGTGGATGCCATCGCCTTGGCGTATGAAACCCAAGGCGTGCCTTGCCCGCTCGGGTTGAGGGCCCACTCCACCAGGAGAGCTGCGGGCTGGGCGACACCTAACACGTTCGCTAGATTCTATAGCCTCCGTGTAGAGCCGGTTTCTTCCCGTGTGCTCGCTTCAAATAGCCAGTAACACCGAAGGGCCCGTTCTAGTGTCGGCTTGCTGCGCCATTCCCCTCCTCAGGGGCTGGATACGTGCTCTGATATGCTCCAGTCGAGTTCCCCAGAACGGCGAACGCTGTTGAGTCCTCCGCAACCCGCGGCGGTCAGACGTGGTGGAGCGTCCGACGCCAGGTCTAACACTCGTATGCATTGGTGGAACTTGTGTTAGGCTGGGTATCCATATGTTGTGACCCCTACGGCGGTCCCATATGTGTATTCTTCCACGGTACGGCTCCCTACGGCGAGCCCGTGTCTTTCCCTTGGCAGAGCTCGCTCTGCCGTCTCTGTGTGGTGTAGTCTCCCGCCTGCATTGGCCGGGGCCACCCCTGGGACTTCCGTATGTTGTACTGCCCACGGCCAGTCCATACGTGTATATTCCACGATACCTCCCTACGGGTAGGATGTGGCTTCTGCAGCGGCCCCCCCAGTGCACGCTTTCCCAGCATTATCGAATACTCTGCTGAGTGGGTCTTGCGGAACAGCAGCAGTGACTCTCCCTGCGTGAGTTACCCGCCCCGAACAGACGGGGGTCTGAGGGGCTTTCGCTGGGCGCTGGAAGTGGTAGTAACTGTGGCATTTTCCATAGGGATCCCAATTCGTCGGTGACATCCGACGTACGTCGAACGTGACCGACTGAAAGGGAACGTCTCGGTTACGTATGTAACCCTCATTCCCTGAAGGAGGGAACGGAGACGTACGTCCCGTCACCACAGTTGCTGTACCATCACTGCATGACCGAGTCACTAGTTCGGCTCCTCAGTGAAAAACAAATGTGCACTGCATCCGCTTCCTGTTTATACCCGCGGTGCGGGGTGGAGCGCGAGATGCAGATCTCGCACGCCAATGGCCATTGGCCCGTTCTCTATACACTCGAAGCTGATAGGGGCTCCCGGAAGTGATCCCAATTCGTCGGTGACGTCCGACGTACGTCTCCGTTCCCTCCTTCAGGGAACGAGGGTTACATACGTAACCGAGACGTTATTATTTATCAATTCTCAAAATGAATATCCATTTTAATACTGTACATTATAATGTTGTGATGCCTTAAATGTGCTTGTAGCATTTAAAATGAATGATTTAGTTTCTATTTTAGTTTCTGGATTTTTTTAATGTAGTTATTTAGACAAATAAATATAAATTTAGTAAATTTAATACATTTAAATAATATAATATTTAATTATGAGCCATTTATTATAATTTTACTATTGGCCATAACAAAAAAAAAATATTGGCCAGAATATGTACTATCGGGGCGTCCCTAAAAATAATTTTAATATACTGGATATGAAAATTTTTTTAAGCTTCTCCTTTTCCAGCCCTTCCTAACTCTCAATACGTCAAAAACTGAAGCATGGTCAAGCGCCTTGCGTTTCCCTAAAGGTACCCCTATAAGCTAGGAACGTCTTGGTTCCATTTCAAGGGAACTCGCGCTGCGTCAAGCGCTGCGGGAACGCCTCTGCGTGATTGCGTCATGAAGCACTCGTGAAATCAGTCCAATGGCGTGACGGGACGTCAAAGGCGGGTGACGTCATTGACCAGGAAACTATAAAGCACCCCTGAACCAGACAATGTCAGCTTCTGTGTCTTCACAAGCGCTCTGTGTCAAATCGTTTGTCCAAAAATTGTGTGTGTGTCAAAAAAAAGAAAAGAAAAGAAAAATATAATGGCGAATCAGTTTAGACAGTGTGTGCCTCCCTGCCCTCGTTATATCACGGGTGGGGACACACATGTGCACTGTGTAATGTGTTTGGGACTGAAGCATGCTCAGGCAGCCCTCGAGGGGGCTGACTGTGAGCATTGTGAGAAGTTACCGATGAGAGCACTCCGGTCCCGCCGATTGCTCTTTGAGGAGGGCAGTTCGGCTCGCGTTCCCCAGGGCTCAGGTCCCGCTGTTTCAGTTCGCGAGTCAGAAGCACGCTCTGCGGTTTCTTCTGCTCGCGCTGAAGCGCAGGTGCAGCAGCACTCCAGTTCCGAGGAACTGGATGTTGTAAGCCTGGATAATGATGAAATGATTTCGCCACCACATACACACGCTCACGAGGAGCTAATGGAGGTTGTGACTCGCGCTGTTGCCAGGTTAAAAATAGACTGGCCAGCTGAGAAGCAGGAAGCTCGTCCATCAAGCAAACTAGATGAAAGATTTCTCCAATCTAAATCACAACCTCCAAAGCGGGGCTTGCCAGTTTTCCTGACCTTCACACCGAGGTGTCGAAGTCATGGAAAAAACCGGCTTCATACAGAATGTTTAGTCCAGCTACATCAGTGTATTCAAACATAATAGGACTGAAACAGCATGGTTATGAGGCGGTGCTGCGGGTTGAAAAGACACTTGCAAGCTATCTCTCTCCCGATTCGACATCGTCGCTGAAAGCCCCGCAACTACCCACTAAACCAGTGCGAGCAACATCGGCGTTAGTGGGTAGGGCGTACTCGGCAGCAGGTCAGGCAGCCGCTTGCTTACACACTATGGCGGTACTGCAAGCTCATCAGGCTGACCTGCTGAAGGATATTGATGACGAATATGAGCAAGTGGGACGTGAAACAATAGCGGAGATTAGGAGAGCCGCTGATTTGTCTCTTCGGGCCACCAAGGAGACGGCCAAATCCATCGGCCGCTCTATGGCAGCCCTGGTGGCCACGGAGAGACACTTATGGCTAAATCTGTCTGAGATAAAGGATAGAGATAAAAAAGTTCCTTATAGATGCTCCTATCTCCGCTGCTGGCCTCTTCGGCGACTCAGTAAATACAGTTGTCGAGAGGTTTCAGGAAGCTAAAAAACAGTTAGCAGCGTTTCAGAAATTCCTTCCTCGCAAGTCTCATGTCCCTGGGGCTGCTGAGCGGGAGCAGCCCCAGCCGAGTGCGTCCTCCTCGTACAGAGCACAACAGAAGGAGAGACTGGGGGTCGGGGCAGCGCTCTCAGCCGAAGTCTTCCCGGGGTAAAGCAGATCTGAGGACTGTGATCATCTCCAGGAAGGCTTCGGCAAAGAAGTCCTGACGCCAGTGGCGTCAGGCTTCTGATGGCAGTCCCCTCAGAAGGGAGTCGGTGTCCACCTCATTATACAGTGCCCGTCTCCTCTCGGTGCCATCAGGGGGCCGTTCTGCCAACCCTGCCACCTCGTGTGCTTCAGGGCGTGGCGGTCCTCAGCGAGCACACATCTCCATGTCCGCCCGGAAACGTAGCGGCACGGGGAAGCTCGCGCCCTCCGAGGAGGGCTCAAAAAGGGTCAGTTCGGTTGCTCCCTGCCGGTGCGCCGGGGCACCGAGCTGACCGCTCAACAAACACCAGAGGCCAGCCTCGAGAGGCTGGTTCCCTTAGTAGATTTTCTGGCAGCGTGGAAACTTCTGCCAAATATCTCCGATTGGGTCCTGCAGACAGTGGAAAACGGGTACAGAATTCAGTTCGGGTCACGCCCGCCCAAATTCAATGGGGTGGTATCCACAGTGGTCAGCCCCGAGCAGGCTCTGGTTATGGAACAAGAAGTACAGACTCTTTTGCGAAAAGAGGCTATAGAGAGGGTCCCTCCCCACAGCAGAGAGTCAGGGTTTTACAGCCGGTACTTTATAGTTCCGAAAAAGGATGGAGGGTTGCGTCCCATTCTAGATCTGCGTCAGTTGAATCGCACTGTAAACAAACTAAAGTTCAAGATGCTCACACTGAAACAGATCGTGTGCCAGATCAGGTCCGAGGACTGGTGTGTCACAATAGATTTAAAGGACGCATACTTCCATGTCTCCATCCTTCCTCAACACAGGAGGTTCCTCAGGTTTGCTTTTGGGGGCGAAGCATACCAGTATCAGGTTCTTCCATTCGGCCTAGCATTATCTCCCCGCACGTTCACGAAGTGCGTGGATGCAGCGCTGGCTCCGCTGAGACTCCAGGGCATCCGCGTTCTGAATTATATAGACGATTGGCTCATTCTGGCACAGTCAAGACAACTGGCGGTTCAGCATCGAGATGCTGTTCTCGCTCACATGAGAACGTTGGGGCTAAGGCTAAACGCAAAGAAAAGTGTGTTATCTCCACTTCAGAGCACCACCTTTGTAGGCGTAGTATGGGATTCAATTACCATGAGGGCTCATCTATCGCCCGCTCGGGTACATTCGATCCTCGAAGCCGTAGACAAAGTGAAGCTAGGCCAGTCACTCACTGTAAAACAGTTTCAAAGACTTCTGGGTTTGATGGCAGCAGCGTCCAACGTGATACCTTTTGGCCTGCTGTACATGAGACCCTTACAGTGGTGGCTCAAAACCAAGGAGTTCTCCCCGAGGGGAAATCCGTTTCGCATGATCAAGGTCACGCGGCGATGCCTTCGTGCCTTGGTTATGTGGAAGGATCCTTGGTTCCTGTCCCAGGGACCGGTGTTGGGGGTTCCGTGTCGTCGCTTAACGCTAACGACGGATGCGTCCCTCACCGGCTGGGGGGCGATCATGAGTGGTCGCTCGGTCCGGGGTCTGTGGAGCGGCCATCAGCTGTCCTGGCACATAAACCAGCTGGAGCTGATGGCCGTGTTCCTGGCACTCAGGCACTTTCTCCCAGACCTCAGGGGCCATCACGTGTTGGTCCGCACGGACAACACAACGGTGGTCTCCTACATAAATCGCCAGGGGGGTCTGCGCTCACGCCGATTATGGAAATTAGTACATCGAGTCCTGATATGGGCTCAAGGGAAGTTATTGTCAGTTCGAGCAATATATATTCCAGGGTGTCTGAACAAGAGGGCAGACTTCCTGTCGAGGCAGGGAGTGGTGCCCGGGGAATGGAGACTCCACCCCGAGGCGGTGGAGCTCCTCTGGAATCTCTTCGAGCGAGCTCAGGTGGATCTGTTCGCGTCTCGAGAGACTACGCACTGTCCACTGTTTTATTCCCTCACACATCCAGCCCCCCTGGGGTTGGATGCCATGGTACAGACGTGGCTGAGGCTGCGTCTGTACGCCTTTCCCCCTGTGGCACTGTTGACAGGAGTTCTGGAGAGAGTACGCCGGGACGGGGTCTGTCTGCTGTTAATAGCCCCATTCTGGCCGGGCCGAGTATGGCTGTCGGACATTGTGTCTCTTCTCGAGGGCCCTCCATGGGAAATTCCAGTCAGGAGGGACCTTCTCTCCCAGGCGATGGGGTCAATTCTGCACCCACGCCCAGAGCTGTGGAAACTGTGGGCCTGGCCTCTGAGGGGGCCCGGCTCATAGATTCAGGTCTCTCTACTGAGGTAGTTGAGACCATGCTGCACTCCAGAGCTCCTTCTACGAGGAGGCTTTATGCCCTTAAATGGAGAGTTTTTGTCTCATGGTGCACGAGCCATACGTTGAATCCAGTTGACTGCCCAGTTGGCTCAGTACTAGAGTTTCTTCAAGATAAATTCTCTTCGGGGTTATCCCCTTCTACCTTGAAGGTATATGTGGCGGCCATTTCTGCTTACCACATTCCGCTAGAAGTTGTATCAGTGGGTAGACACCCGTGGGTTACTCGCTTCCTCCGTGGTACTCTGAGGCTTACGCCTGCGGCACGTTCGAGGGTGCCGACCTGGGATCTGGCCGTGGTGCTAGAAGGCCTAGCGTCGGCTCCTTTTGAACCTATTGAAGAGGTGCCAGAGAAGTTTCTCACTTTAAAAACGTTGTTTCTTCTGGCCATCTCGTCTCTCAAGAGAGTCGGTGATCTACAAGCACTGTCGGTTTCTCCCTCTTGTCTTGAGTTTGCACCTGGTATGGTGAAAGCTTTTTTGTTTCCCAAAGAAGGATATGTGCCTAAGGTCCTCACTAATGTGGCGGGCCCCATAATGCTGCAGGCCTTTTCTCCGCCTCCGTTTCAAAACCCAGACCAGGAGAAATTAAATCTGCTCTGCCCAGTGAGGGCACTAGATGCTTATGTCCACAGAGCTGCCCTGTGGCGTAGGACTGATCAGTTGTTTGTTTGTTTTGGCTCCCCAAGTAAGGGAAAGCCCGCATCTAAACAGACGCTGAGCAAGTGGATAGTCGAGGCTATTTCAATTGCTTATGAGTCGGCCGGTCAGCCCTCACCGCTAAGGGTCCGAGCCCACTCTACTCGGAGTATGGCTGCTTCTACAGCTCTGTTGTCAGGAGTTTCTCTTCAGGAGGTATGTGATGCGGCAGGCTGGTCTTCACCGCACACCTTTGTGAGATTTTATAACCTGGATGTGGCCTCTACTCCAGGGTCTCGAGTGCTTGGAACATAGTGTGCGCTACGATTTCACACATACAGGCACTTGGGGTTATGGCGGCATGGGTATTGGGTTCCCGCAGCGCTTGACGCAGCGCGAGTTCCCTTGAAAGGGAACGTCTCAGGTTACGTATGTAACCATGGTTCCCTGAGAGGGAACGAGACGCTGCGTCGCTTTGCCATACTCCTGGCATGCCTGTGACCGACTTGTTCGACCTATCAGAAGCTGACATTGTCTGGTTCAGGGGTGCTTTATAGTTTCCTGGTCAATGGCGTCACCCGCCTTTGACGTCCCGTCACGCCATTGGACTGATTTCACGAGTGCTTCATGACGCAATCACGCAGAGGCGTTCCCGGAGTGCTTGACGCAGCGTCTCATTCCCTCTCAGGGAACCATGGTTACATACGTAACCTGAGACGTTACTGTCATAACCCGCGTTCCCTGATGGAGGGAACGGAGACGTTATGTCGAAAGACTGACAAATGGGGTGTCCCTTGGGAGCCCCAATCACCTCTGAGATTTAGAAAAATGGCCTATGGAATTGACAAGTGGAATTTGCATGCCCAGCTAGGGTTGTGCCAATAGACGATAGTATAGTGTATCAGCGATAGTCAAACATATCGCTGATGGCTAATAACAGTCTTCAGGTTCAAACACAGCACAGTCATCTATGAAAATCAAAAGCAGCTTCAAACACTGACTTAAAAAAAAGTTTAACAAGAAATATTGATTCTTCTCATTAATGTATGGTCCACAAGAGAAATCTTAAGCCAGTTAATTAAGACAGTTGATATAGTCTACCGTTATCTTATGTTGAGGGAGATTCATCTCTCGTCTCTGAGAGAATGTGCCGTTAATGCAGCGACAGATGGCAAAATCTCGGTCAGTTTTTGCTTTCACTTTCACGTCATGTAAACACGATAACCTGTTTCCTTTATTGGAGTAAAGTCATAAACGGCTTAAGCATAAACCGATCGACACAGCCAAATAAAAGTACAGTCACAGATATTTATTGCAAACCTGAACAAACCTGTCCAGGGTCACACATGAGACACATGAGAGCCAATGGCACTTCACAATCAAATCTGGCATAACAGTTCTTCAGGCGACAATTTTTGAATGTGTTTGTGGTTTGAGCGTTACAGCGGATGCCAGCTTTGGGTTCTGTTCCTCACACAAAGCAGTCGTTTGGCCCCGGAAGACTTTGAATATTATATATATGACACTCATATCATGCTTCTAAGAGGATGCAACATGATTCAAATTTAGTACAGATTTACCCTTTTGTCAAAGGCCAGTTGCATGGCAACATATTTTCCCCCTGATTTCCCTAATTGAGTTTTGATCTCAGGGAAATGTAAATTTGTTGGATGACCATAGCAACCATTGTGCAATTCAATTTTCTCTTGTTGTGCAAATAATGAATGCCTCTCTCATTCACAAATGTTCAAAGACAAAGATGCAAAATTCTTTTCCTTCTTTTTTTTGGTATTAAAACTTTCAGTCTTCATTCTTTGATGGTAAGAAGGAATTATGGTATAATTATGGATTATGCCAAACAGCTCATTATTTTAATAAGTATGTTAATGAAAATGCACGGCTCACTAATCATGACTTGCCATGGTGAGATTAAAATAGAATGATGGTAAAAAAAAATTAAATACAATAAAATACAATGCTGTGTGAGTGTGAATTAAGTGGTCTTAGATAGGTGTGTGTTTGTGTGTGAAACATGCAGAGAGCCTAACACCTCCCCCCACACACTATATGCTGTTTCACAGCGTGCCTCACCATATACTGTACACAGCTGATGTCTCGTTTCTGGATTCTTTTCACACTCGTTCATCAGAAAATCAGACTCAAAGCAGCACACTTCTTTTCCCTCGTGCATTTCTGAAAGAAGTGTAAAGCTGACATTTGCAATCTTTGACATCTGTAAAATGTGTTAATGGAACTGATGATGTTGTCCCACGTATGTAAGGTATTTACTAGCACAGTTTAAGAGTTTGAGATGATTTTCAGACATTGCTGTTTGCTTGTTAGCTTGAGACATGCCCCAGTATTTAACTTTCTATTGTGTGAAATATTCACTACCACCACCCACCCACTTAAAGAGTTTCTGTTGAAGCTGTGGTGTGTAGGTCTTCAAGTAAAATGAATATGAGTGAAGATCACCCGTCTTTGAATGTGTCAGTCAAAGCTCAAGCCTTTTATCGTTTCTCTGAACTCATTATTTAGCTAGAGATCAGAGCCCAGTGTGAATGTGGAAGGTTACTAGGAAAGAAAGAGAGAAATTGTTCTAGATACACTGACAGCTTAAACACAATGCAAGGCACATCAGTGACATTGGGTTTTGAATGAGTTTTCTCAGTGGTAGTTTCAAAAGAAACAGAGGTGTGAGGTACTGTGGTGTGTTAAATGTTTTTGCGGAGAGAGAATGAGAGATTTGCACTGTCACCTACTTTTTAATCAAGAGAACATCTCATTTTACTTAATGCAAATGAGATGTGATGACACTGAGTTTGTCACTGATTATTGAATAAAAATAAATGAGGGAGGTCTTGTAAAAAATTAACAACATTTACTAATTGTATATATGGTATATATCTGAATGCTCAGGTAATAAACATGTTTTGCTGTTGGTAACATTTTAGAGAGTATAGACGGTGAGTTTTTGAGCTTTCTGGAATTATCTTTAGTCATAGTTTATTATACAATTTGACCCTTCATCTAAGCTTTTGCATTTGATATAGAAGATTAGATTTGCGTTACATTTCAATTCCTGACAGATGTTTGCTTACTAAAGCCTGATGCGCTCTTGCCACAATTTGTTTTTGTTGGTGTCAGATTAATTTCAGCGATCATAAAATATTTATTTTGTCATAGGACAAATTTGCCAGTCCTAAATAACATGGATCACATTGTCATTGACATTGTCAGAAATATTGGTTTTCTGTTCTGCAGTGTGACCTACTATATGATATATATATATATATATATATATAATTTTTCTTTGCCATGAGGAGTGATCAGAAAAAAAAGATTTTTTTTAATCATGCTAAATCCAACTTAATCATAGAATCTTTTGTAGACGTCTTAAGTCACTGTTCTGAATGTGAAAGATGCTGAGAGCATAACTTGGACATTTTGGAGATTTAGCACAGCACAAACCCTCTTTTGCCGTTAAAAAAAAATACTGGATTTACTAAAGACACGCAGTGAAAAAAAAATAGCACTAAAAAGGCATGGACGTTTGTAGGAGGACACAAAATTTATGGGAGGAGAGTATTTAAATGAATCATGCAAGGTGATTTACTAAGGTTTGCGGTAGTCAATTTACTGGTATTTTCACCTTTATTTACCTCCCAAAAAAAGCATGTCTTACACCAGACGCTAATTTGCCCTGTTCTTGGTAGATTGCGTTGGTCATTATGGAAATGATCTGGCTGCGTCTGTGTTCTTAATTTGCTCATTGTCAGTAGATCACACGCTGATCTGAGGTTTTGCGCTCTCACGCTAATTTGCCCTGTTTAGTAAATCTGACCCTTAATGTTAAAAAAGGGCCACTAATATTTGGATGGTAAGATGATGTATAGCAACACGAAACACTTTTTTTATTTAAATTTTTTTTTTAGTAATGAGATGTTATGTTGGTATCTTTCTCTTTACAGTCTTACTTCAGGCCAATCTTATAATTTAGCTATCTCACATTAACTTTTCAGGTCATGCCACAACACTTTAGCTAGATTAAGTTGAAGGCTTTGACTTGTCAAAGCACAACAGTTCTTCTACTTCAGCTTTAAAATCCCTCTTGAATAGGATTTTTTTTGTGTGGTATGACCTACTTTCTGTAAAGCGCAAACTCATGGATAGACACATTTTCCTGTAAAATGTATTAGTACAGTCCATAATACAATAATTCTTTAATTACCATAAGTCATCAGGTTGAAAAAAATATATATATATTTCTACCACCAAATGTCATTGTGAATTCAAATGAAGTGTGTGGTTCTGCTACAATACTGTGATTTTTCACTTTGATATCCTTTCATTTAAACCTGTATTCACTGTTCTCTGCCAGGTGAATTCATCAAAAAATTATTTGAATACTGTGATTTTTTTTCTCTTTGATATCCTTTCATTTACACCTGTATTCATTGTTCTCTGCAAGGTGAATTCATGAACATCAGCCAATTTAAAAGTTGCACAGAGAATTTTAGATGTGTTTTTAGCCTTGCTTGCATAGAAATGAACAACCTAGGGAGAGCAACAACAGAATGTTCTCCATTTTATACAGGCCAGAGTAATGAATTTTAGTACTGACATTGCGACCTTTACACACAGAGACTTGTTTCTGATCAGTGCGTGATTCATATGAATGCTGTTTCAATTTACAGTTACTATTTCAATTTACAATGACAAATGGAAATTTATTCAGTACAAAATACACTGATGTCTTCAATCACATCCTATTCTTAGTTACTACTGGTTACCTCAAATTGAGGCAAAATGAATGCAGAAAGGAATATCATTTTAATGTGTTCACCACCTTTTTCTCACCATCACAAAATGCAGAAATTACTTCGAATAAGTTTAAAATTGCATGTGCTGAATGCTAATCTCTGACTTGCACACTGATATTATATCAGGTTGCTGGCATATTAAGAAAATAAGAATCACTATTAGAATATAAATTTCTGAAGTATGCATGAAATTGTGGTTACAACAGAAAACTAATGCAAAATTAGTCTTCCTTGAAACGACTCCACAAGCGTGTGGAGTTAGGCTGGTCATGCTCGTTTCGTTTTCAAATGCAATTAAACAGATCCTCGTCTGAGTCATCTCACACAGAGGCCAACACATAAATCTGCATACTTTTACATAAGCATGAACAAATGTTAAATCCCTGCGTACATAATCAAATGCCTGTAAATATCACTTTGCTATTTCTGAAACTTTTGTCCTATTGTTTTTCCATCTCCATTAGATTATACCTAAAGACAATGAGACGAGGTCCACGCTGATGTACAAATACATCATCCATGAAGATTCAGTGCCCCTTAACAACAATAATGTCATTCAGGAGGACACGTATGAGTGGGCTCTTAAAAGCTGGTCTCAATGTTCAAGACCTTGTGCTGGAGGTAACATTCCCTTAGTACGATCTCTCAGCTTATTTAGGTTCCTCAAATCTATTTTCCTGGAAAAAAAAAAATATATATATATATATATATATTCTTTCAACAGTCATTTTCACATTTGGTCATTTGCAATTTGGATCTTTTTTTAAGCATTAGAGACACAAATCTTATGGTTGTTTTGTTGTCAGTACCACTGGATATGTTAAACTATTATCAAACATAAAATGAACCTAATAATTAAACAGTAGATAGTTTTAATCACATCAAATGTCTGATATATGAGATCCCCCTTAAAATGTGGATTTTGGCCTGGCCCACATCAGAAGTCTTGACCTTCTCAACTGTATCCAATAATTAGTGTCATTTATAAGTTTATATGTAATTCATTAAAAATTACTATTAATCATTTGTTTATGCATTTTTAATTAACTAATAATTGTCAATAGACAAGTCTATTGAGGTGGATGAGAGACTTTGTTCTGCCAAGCCAGATTTTTCAAAAATTATTGAAGACTGGTTCGCTTCATTACACGTCATGTTTCTTTCTGTTCTTTCATTTTATTCACTCTTCAGGATTCCAATACACCAAATATGGGTGTCGTAAAAAAGGTGACAACAAAATGGTGCACAGAGGCTACTGTGACATCAACAAGAAACCCAAACCTATTCGCAGAATGTGTAACTTACAGGACTGCACGCAACCACAGTAAGTTCAATTTAGACTTTTTTAACCCTACTCACAATAACTGTAGTCCCTTTAACTCAAATGAAAGCTAGAATGGCGTGCCATGGTACAGTATGTGATTATCATCGTATTTAACTCAATCTAAACATCACTAAATAATGTATAAACACTCATGCTTCACCAGTCTAGCTTGGAGAGCTCAGAGCAGGGTTTTGATTGCTTTATACCATAGGGAGGTCTTGCTTCATTCATTTCTCTTATCAGAGGCTAAGAAGAAATCTCAGAGTGTGATTGTGCATGAATGTTTCATATCTGGGAATAGATTGCCTTGGCCTGTAGTTTCTACTGAATGTGTAGCCTTAGATAATTTTCAACTGATAGCTGAATATATTTCTTTCCTGTTCCATAGAAAACCACAAATAAATCTGCAGCAACTTTTGTCTTGTTTTTATCAAGCATGTGTCCATGACCTGCTTTTATGATTAACATAAGGAATGCACATATAAGAATTATTATGACCCTTCAACCTACACGTGCCACTGAGTGTACATCATATACACAAAGAACATCTTTTTACATTTAAATACACAGAGTATGGTCTATATGCAGCATATTTATCGCAGTATTAGAAGGCAGTCTGAGCATTGCAATCCCACTTCCTCTTCACCTATTAGCACTGACAATTTTTGAGGACTCTGGCTTGAAGTGTTCTTAAAGAAAAAACATTGAAAAATTATTCTGCTTTTATCAGCCATAGTACTAGATTGAAATACCACCCATGAGAATATATAAATGTCTATTTGAAAGGAGCAACGACAGCAGATGTTCTTTATGCTCTGCAGTTTCTGCTGTTCGTAACCTTGAAGGTCTTTTCCCAAAAGACCCAGATATTCATTTCATTACATGAAAATATGTTTTTATGAGACTTAATAGGCTGTAAATGGAAATTAAATTTTTACCCCAGTCTTACAATTGAATTACACTCTAAAAAATGTTGAGTTAATTTTAATTCAGCATAATGGGTTGATTTATGCTAGTTTATTTTTACAGGAATCCTAGTTTATGTTTTTAACTATACATAAGTTAATATATTCAGATTAACTTAAATCTTGTAAAATGTTGTAAAATACACTACACGACCCATGTGTTTACATGATGCATTCTTTATTTTGGATGAATACAGTTCTGAAAAACAGCATATTTTACAGTTCCCATTCAGTCGGTCACTTCTGACGCCACGTCGGGAAGACGGACAAATAGGAATCGCGCCAGAGAGACTAATCTACTTCGAGTGTAACTAAACGAGCCAATGCACATTGGCATGCAATGATTGCAGCAGCTGCTCTGCCTCGCAGCGCGGGTATAAATGAGCAGTTGGTGCGTTGCATTAACCAGCTTTCGCTTCAGAGCCGAGCGGTGTATGTTTCCTGCTCTCTACAAAGCGTGTGCTAACATTATAACGAGTGAAAGCTCTTTGAGTGGACCTCTTCTCGTCTGGTGTTGGAGTGACGGCACTGCAGCGGGGTCGAATTTCTCTTCTCTCTTTCTTTTTCTATTTTGTTTGTATTGAGCAAAAAGAAAAGGTTGTTCTCACAGCTGGTTCGGTGCGCTGTGGAGAGCGCTGAAAAGCCGTTCTCACGGCTGGCAAGAGCTGCGCCTTCTATGAGAGAGAGAGTGTGCACGACAGGCTGCACATTCCCTGTCTGTGTCGCCGCGACCATCCCCCTGTGTGCTTCAGCACCAAGGAGAGCAGTTCCTAAAAGAGCTTACACAGGTAGAGCTTGCGTCTTTTTAAAGATGACATTCTACCTGTGTGTTTCTGGATGCGGTTGTATCCTGTTCTCATTGATGGCCACGATCACTGTCTCACATGCCTGGGCATATGCATGCTGAGACGATGTTCGTGGGTGGTTCATGTTTTCGCATGAGAACATGACCACGTCAGCACACCGGTCGACTCTTCTTTCTCCAGAAAGCTTGAGTCCCCTCTGCTGTTGGCCAGCCGCCGCTTGTGTGTAAAAGCACAGCCGCGGGTCTGCTCGACACTCTGGGAGACCAAGGAGATCAGCGAGAGCTTTCCGCCGGGGAAAACCCAAACAGACTTCTCAGCGTGTCGTGTGCCGTCGAGCTGCCGGGCTGCAGTGCGGGTTGTCACGGCAACCCAGCACTCGCTCGGCGCTCTAGGTGCGCTGTCCCCTTGCCTATTTCCCGTTGTAGCACCCTCCCTGGTAGCCACCAGGAGAGGTCTACTTCGGTGAAATAACTTGGATGACCTAAGGAGGGGAGGGCTTCTCCTTCGGGGAACCAACCCCCTAGGGCCCCTCCCCCTCTAGTGCATCGCAAGCTGTGCAGCTTCTGGATGGAATTGCTGGTCCTTCTTATGGGGCAACCTAGAGTTTTGTTCGGGGCTCCAGCTGAGGATCAGATGTCAATCGCTGCATCGGAGATAGGGCTGTTGTGCTCTGGAAATGAGGATGATGCTGAGTCGACTGTAATGGTGTGTGCTTATGCTGAATCAGATTCAGTATAAGGAGTTAACAGCCATGCTTTCCCGGGTCTTCCCATAGGGTTTATGAGCTCACTCTACCAGGAGTGTTGCATCCTTCTTATTTTATTGAGTGATATTGATATTTCATAGGGTTTAATCAGTGACATTATTAATACAAACCCGATTCCAAAAAAGTTGGGACACTGTACAAATTGTGAATAAAAACAGAATGCAATGATGTGGAAGTTTCAAATTTCAATATTTTATTCAGAATACAACATAGATGACATATCAAATGTTTAAACTGAGAAAATGTATCATTTTAAGGGAAAAATAAGTTGATTTTAAATTTCATGGCATCAACACATCTCAAAAAAGTTGGGACAAGGCCATGTTTACCACTGTGTGGCATCCCCTCTTCTTTTATAACAGTCTGCAAACGTCTGGGGACTGAGGAGACAAGTTGCTCAAGTTTAGGAATAGGAATGTTGTCCCATTCTTGTCTAATACAGGCTTCTAGTTGCTCAACTGTCTTAGGTCTTCTTTGTCGCATCTTCCTCTTTATGATGCGCCAAATGTTTTCTATGGGTGAAAGATCTGGACTGCAGGCTGGCCATTTCAGTACCCGGATCCTTCTTCTACACAGCCATGATGTTGTAATTGATGCAGTATGTGGTCTGGCATTGTCATGTTGGAAAATGCAAGGTCTTCCCTGAAAGAGACGACGTCTGGATGGGAGCATATGTTGTTCTAGAACTTGGATATACCTTTCAGCATTGATGGTGCCTTTCCAGATGTGTAAGCTGCCCATGCCACACGCACTCATGCAACCCCATACCATCAGAGATGCAGGCTTCTGAACTGAGCGCTGATAACAACTTGGGTTGTCCTTGTCCTCTTTAGTCCGGATGACATGGCGTCCCAGTTTTCCAAAAAGAACTTCAAATTTTGATTCATCTGACCAGAGAACAGTTTTCCACTTTGCCATAGTCCATTTTAAATGAGCCTTGGCCCAGAGAAAACGCCTGCATTTCTGGATCATGTTTAGATATGGCTTTATCCGGCAACGGCGAATGGCACGGTGGATTGTGTTCACCGACAATGTTTTCTGGAAGTATTCCTGAGCCCATGTTGTGATTTCCATTACAGTAGCATTCCTGTATGTGATGCAGTGCCGTCTAAGGGCTCGAAGATCACGGGCATCCAGTATGGTTTTCCGGCCTTGACCCTTACGCACAGAGATTGTTCCAGATTCTCTGAATCTTTGGATGATATTATGCACTGTAGATGATGATAACTTCAAACTCTTTGCAATTTTTCTCTGAGAAACTCCTTTCTGATATTGCTCCACTATTTTTCGCCACAGCATTGGGGGAATTGGTGATCCTCTGCCCACCTTGACTTCTGAGAGACACTGCCACTCTGAGAGGCTCTTTTTATACCCAATCATGTTGCCAATTGACCTAATAAGTTGCAAATTGGTCCTCCAGCTGTTCCTTATATGTACATTTAACTTTTCCGGCCTCTTATTGCTACCTGTCCCAACTTTTTTGGAATGTGTAGCTCTCATGAAGTCCAAAATGAGCCAATATCTGGCATAACATTTCAAAATGTCTCACTTTCAACATTTGATATGTTATCTATATTCTATTGAGAATAAAATATAAGTTTATGAGATTTGTAAATTATTGCATTCCTTTTTTATTCACAATTTGTACAGTGTCCCAACTTTTTTGGAATCGGGTTTGTAGATTTGCTTTCTGGCGTCTTCTTGTCACTCCCTCAAGAGCTGTGGACGGTCCAACGCTGGACCACACTCATCCCCCTCCTTTGCCAGTGGGCAACATTTTAGCACAGTCCAGGGATCAGTTGTGCAAACACAGGGACCTGGTGCTCAGACACCTCAGCCAGTTAGGTCTTTGGGTCAACTGGGAAAAGAGCAAACTCGCCCCCGTGCAGAGGATCTTTTTTCTCTGTATGGAGTTGGATTCGGTCAAATGGACAGCACGCCTCACAGAGGAACGTACTCAGTCGATGCTGAACTGCTTCAATGCGTTCAAAGGCAGGACGGCGGTCCCACTGAAACTTTTTCAGAGGCTCCTGGGGCATATGGCAGCCGCGGCGGCAGTAACACAGCTCAGTTTGCTTCATATGAGACTGCTTCAGCATTGGCTTCACTGCCGAGTCCTGAGATGGACGTGGCAGCGTGGCACTCACCCGGTGAGTATCACACCGGCCTGTCGCCAAACCTTCAGCCGTGGTCAGACCCCTTGTTTCTTCGGGCAGGAGTGCTCTTTGAACAGGTGTCCAGGCATGCTATTGTGTTCATGGATGCCTCTGCCACGGGCTGGGGGGCCACGTACAACGGGCATGCAGTGTCAGGTGTTTGGACGGGCCCGCACCTGCATTGGCACATCAACTGCCTCGAGTTGCTAGCAGTACGTCTTGCACTGAGCCGCCTCAAGAAGCTGCTACAGGGCAAAGATGTATTGGTCCGTACGGACAACACTGCGACCATTGCGTACATCAACCGACAAGGTGGTAAAGATGGTAAAGGCTGTCTCCAAGCAGAAGATGGCCCATTGGATAGCGGATGCCATCGCCTTGGCTTACCAAGCACAAGGCGTCCCCTGCCCGCTCAGGGTGCGAGCTCACTCTACCAGGAGTGTTGCATCCTGCTTATTTTATTGATTATTTTATTGAGTGATACTGATATTTCATAGGGTTTAATCAGTGACATTATTAATAGATTTGCTTTCTGGTGTCTTCTTGTCACTCCCTCAACCTGCTTCCCTTGTGTTTTTACACATAGAAAAGGCGAAAGAAAAACATATTACATTGTTCAGTTTTCTCCCTGAATGATGATATGATTTACTATAGCAACTCTCGATGCAGCATGCATGACATACAATGGCGACATATTACACAATAGAAAATCAAAACACTGCCCTAAATTCACTGGCAGAAAGGTGGCGTGATCCTCCTAATATGGCATCTAAACAAGACAGCTACCCAGAACTTAACATGGCATGATGTCAGCTTCACATTTTCTGTTGTTTTAATAGACAGGGAGATTGACCCAGCCACTAACCCTCTAACTAACAAAATAACCTAACAAAAAAATAACCTCAAAAAATGACCCTACAGGCTCAACCCAGTGTTTGGTACGAACAAAATAAAACAAAGTTTTTAGAGTGTACAGATGAACAGTAGAGAAATGTTTTGTAGTTTGATTTATATATATTTATATTTTCCCATTCATCCCAGTCATTTGATCAACGGTTTCATGTGCACTAAACATTAATGGCTTTGACTTATATGATGTAATTTGCTTTTTCAACTTTTTTTTCTACTTTTTCCTTGTTTTACTGTATGACTGAAAAATGCGTGGGCCGCACATTGTTTTAAAAAGAGATGGGGACAGTTAATGTTTTGCAGACATGCTGGTTTTGATGTCACAAAATGGTGAATCCATGACTCATGAATAGTACATTAATTAGGTAATGCATGCATTATTTAATATGTGTTTTTTTAATGTTTTAATAAATAGTGATATTGATCCAACGTTATATCGCTCATTATTACCTATACAAAAAAAAGGAAAACTACTCAATAATAATGTATCTACAGTACACCTTTTATACAGACCCAGATTACAGACCTCTGATTAGCCAGTTGAACATACGTGTATCTGCTTCTTTATGCAGAGAAACCTTGCAGCTCGAGCTATAACTGAGTTATAATCATCAGTTCTCGAGTTATAATCATCAGTTCCTTTGATAAACTAGAAGCAGATTGACTAGTACTGCAGAGCTCCTCAGAATAAGGACACCTTTAATAGGATTATAATTTGAGCCCCTTACGTGTGATAATTGTTCACTCTCCCACTTCACATTGTACATTTCATGCTGAGAGGAAAGCCACATAATTGTAATTCAGCCTTAGACTTTCTCATAGATTATCCTCCTAATGTGGCACAGGAAAGAAAACTAATTGCAGATTGAGGCATGATGATTCACTTATATCTATTAATACTTTTGAAATTGAATGCAGTTAGCATAAATGGGATCCTTAAATGTGCACTACAGATAATTTTTTTGTGTAAAAATGGTAAAAATTGCAAAGTTAATGTGTGAATATTAAACTACTGGAGCTGCTGCAGAATCATTTCGTTTTCCACAAGCTGAACTGTTGCTGGAGATTCAGCAGCTGTGACGCCTTCCCATTTCGATTCTGATATTTCCTCTGTGTGCCCATCAGTCACTAGGGCTCCTCCTCCCTTGACAACTGCGGAGGATGAGATCGCGCCTGCAGTTCTTCCTGCATTTCATTTTTTCCCCATTCTCTTTGCATTCGCTTGTCCTAATTTTCTTTTTTTTATCTTTCTCATTTTTGAAGCTGTCTCTGCAGGTGGTTGCCATTTCAGTTTCCTTTGCTTCCTTTGCCGCCCTACTACTAGGCTTTTTTTTGGCGTAAAATGTGGTAAAATGTGTAAAAGGCAAATAAGAATACGAATCTCGTATTGCTAAAAGCATTCATTAAATTAACTGAAATATTTAATAAACGTGCAAGGGGTGGGGAATATACAGTACTGGTCAAAAGTTTGGAAACATTAAGATTAGGCTGTACTACTTCCCTGACTGTGACGCCGCGACCGTTCCCCCTGCGTGCTTCAACACCAAGGAGAGCGTCCTTCTAAAAGAGCTACACAGATAGAATGTCATCTTGAAAAAGACGCAAGCTCTGTCTGTGTGTTTCTGGATGCGGTGGTTATCTGTCACCAAGGGATGGTCACCATCTCGCCTTTGGCCGTTTAGCACGCTGAGGCAGTGTTGGTGGATGATTCATTTTCTCACTGCAGGAACATGACTATCTCGGAGTTGCGGTCGAGACTCCATCTCACAAGGGGTGAAGTCCCCATGCTTCTGCCTAGATCTAACCCTCCACAGAGGGTTACTTCTGGCAGTAGTGTGGGTGATTTGAGGGTGACGGTGAGCGCGCTTCCCCCAGGGAACCAACCCCCGGGGAACCCTCACTCCTCCCGCACTTCGCAGCCAGTAGAGCTGCCGTCGGAACACGGTGGACCACCCACGAGGTGTGCACCATCCGTATCCTTCGGGGCTCCTCTCGATGACCAGATGTCCATCGCTGCATCGGAGGGAGGGTCAGACTCCTCTGGAGATGACATGTCGGCGCAGGGGGCTCCTTCGGGAAGATCTGCTGTGCCTGATACAAATCCGGAGATGATGGCCATGCTTTCCCGGGCCGCTGAGAGAGTCGGGCTCGTGTGGAACCCTCCACCGTGTCCTGAACCCTCGAGGCTGGACGATTGGTTTCTCGGGGTGGCCCGTGCTTTTCAGCACCCCACCCTGGTTCCTTTCTTTCCGGAGGTGCACGAGGAGCTCACTAGGTCATGGACGGCACCTTTTACTGCCAGAAACCGACCTGGTGGCTCCTCCTCCCTCAGGACCCTCGATGGCGGAGCTGCAAAGGGTTACACACAGGTTCCTCCCGTGGAACGGGCCGTTGCTATGCAACTGTGCCCTAACTCCACCTCTAGGAGGAACCCGTGTCTCCCCTCCCGGGCCTGTAGGTACTCGTCCAATCTGATCGGAAAAGCCTACCAGGCTTGTGGGGATGCTGCCTCCACCGTACACGCTATGGCGTTGTTGCAAGTCCATCAGGTCCAGGCACTAAAGAGCTTGCACGAGGGTGGTCACAATCCTGCAGTTCTGCACTAACTGAGGACCACGACGGATCTCGCTTTTCGTGTGACGAAGGTCACGGCACGGTGCGATGTCCACTATGGTGGTCCAGGAACGCCATCTCTGGCTGTGTCTGGCCGACATGAGGGAAACCGACAAGGTCAGGTTTCTTAATTCCCCCGTGTTCCAGACCGGCCTTTTCGGCGACGCGGTCCAGAACTTCGCCCAGCAGTTCTCGGCCGCACAGAAGCAGACTGAGTAAGCAAGCGGCCAAGGGCGCCCTGAGGGCAAGCGGCCCTGAGACGGGCAACCCATAGATGGGGAGAACTGCTCTTCAGGAGATGGTGACCACACCACTCCTTCCCCCAGAGGAGGGCCCAGTGGAGAATCTTTTGTTCTGTTTTGTTTGTGTTCCGCTGCTGGGCTCAAATTTTCAATAAAAGAGCAGTTTCCCCCATCTACAGGTCCTCAGGGGGCTCGGAGAGCTGTGGCCGGTCAAACGCCGGACCACACTCATCCTCCCCCTTCGCCAGCGGGCAGCAGTGGACGGCTCGAGGACGCAGCCAGGCCACCTCACATACCCTCTGCCCACTCGTGAAATCAGGTAAGTGTTGCACAGCACACTCACACCCCACTGCGGGCCGCCTCCACGAGACAGCCGCCTCAGCCCGGTACCTGCATTCCACCTCGCTGCCCCACGGTGGGTACGCCGGTGGTCCCTTTGGTCCCGCTTGTATGGTCTCTGTGAGCCTGGCTAGCGCTCCCCAGTCCGTCTCGTTGGCTAACTCGGACCATCAGGCTCGGCTATGCGATTCAGTTCGCCTGGCGTCCCCCCAGGTTCATGGGCGTCCGCTTCACTTCGGTGAACGCCGCCGATGCCCATGTCCTGTGTACGGAGATCACAGTCCTACTGGCGAAGGATGCGATAGAGCCGGTCCCTCCAGCCAATACGAAGACAGGGTTTTACAGCCCGTACTTCATTGTACCCAAGAAAACCGGTGGGTTACGGCCAATCTTGGACCTACGAGTTCTGAATCGGAGCCTTCATAAGCTACCGTTCAAGATGCTCACGCAGAAACGCATTTTCGAATGCATCCGTCCCCGAGATTGGTTTCCAGCGATTGACCTGAAGGACGAGTTGTGCGAACACAGGGACCTGGTGCTCAGACACCTCAGCCAGTTGGGTCTTTGGGTCAACTGGAAAAAGAGCAAACTCGCCCCCGTGCAGAGGATCTCTTTTCTCAGAACACGCGGTCCCACTGAAACAATTTCAGAGGCTCCTGGGGCATATGGTGGCCGTGTCGGCAGTAACACTGCTTGGTCTGCTTCATATGAGACCGCTTCAGCACGACCCGTCGCCATGTCCTCTGTACCCTGCTGGGGTGCCATTTCACCTACTCGGCTCCTCAGCAAAAAACTGATTTGATGCAAGCACCTGTGCCTCATTTATACCCGCGCTGCGTGGCATGAGCAGCTGGTGCAATCATTGCATGCCAATGTCCATTGGCTCGTTTAGTTACACTCGAAGTAGATTGGCTCTCGTTAGCGAGATTCCTATTCGTCGGTCTCCGGCGTGACGTCTCTGTTCCCTCCTTCAGGGAACGAGGGTTACATACGTAACTGAGACGTCCTTAATTTTATCAATGTTGAAAACCTTTTTTACTGCTTAATATTTTTGTGGAAACTGTTATACATTTTTGTATCTCTCACATCCTTTAGCTTCTAATCACATCCTTTAAAGGATAGCCCTTTGACTTCCTCACATATATATTTAACAAAAAAAAGTATTAACCTTCCTGTAACATGCTGACTTCCTGGCCATGTCATGTGGCTGCTTATTGTATTTAGCATGTCATTGCAATCGAACATGATGCTGGTAACATAATCGGCAACCATATCACCCTGTAGTCCAAGACTGGTTGCCCACTGAAGCTAAGCAGGGTTGAGCCTGGTCAGTACCTGGATGGGAGACCTCCTGGGAAAACTAGGTAGCTGCTGGAAGAGGTAT
Source organism: Coreius guichenoti (assembly GCA_039654105.1). NCBI lineage: Eukaryota > Metazoa > Chordata > Actinopteri > Cypriniformes > Gobionidae > Coreius > Coreius guichenoti. The sequence goes on from CM077169.1 coordinate 31,783,958, forward strand.
TAGTGAGGCCAGCAGGGGGTGCTCACCCTGTGGTCTGTGTGGGTCCTAACGTCCCAGTATAGTGATGGGGACACTATACTGTAACAAGCACCGTCCTTTGGATGAGACATTATCCTGACTCTTTGTGGTCATTAAAAATCCCAGGATGTCCTTCAAAAAAAGAGTAGGGGTTTAACCCTTAATCCTGGCCTAAATTACCCATTGGTCTCTGTCCATCATCATGGCCTCCTAATCAACCCCATACATACTGATTGGCTTCATCACTCTGTCTCTTCTCCACCAATAAGCTGGTGTGTGGTGGGGGTTCTGGCGTAGTATGGCTGCCGTCGCATCATCCAGATGGATGCTGCACATTGGTGGTGGTTGAGGAGATTCTTCCTTCCATGTAAAGCACTTTGAGTGCCGAGAAAAGTGCTATATAAATTTAACGATTTATAATTAAAATCACATGATCACTAAAAGCACTTCGGGATATGCACATTACAATGGTAAGATATAGCTAGAAGAGGTGTGTTTTACATTAAGCCATTATTTTTTTTCTGCATTCAACAGAATTAATGTAACATAAAGATAAGGGTTTTTAATCTTTCAGCACGACTGCTGTATCTCACAGATGTCAGTGTATGATCAAGGCATATTGCATAAGAGCATAGAAAAGGCTGCACTGTTTAATTATGCTAGTTCACACAGGTCAATAATGCCTCTGCTCAGTGCTCATACACCATGTGGATGAGCTATAAAGTCACAAACGAGGCACAAATGACCTTCTGTAGTGCTTTCCGTTACACAGGTTGGTTCAACTACATAACATGCTCCTTACTTGCACAAGTGTGTTGCAGGTCAAAAGGAAATTTATATAATTTATCATTTATATCATTTACAACCTCATGTTATTCCTGTGAAAGAAGATATTTTGGTGGAAGCCAAACAGTTTTGGTGACCATTGACTTCCATTATGTGGACAAAAAAAAAAAAAGACATTTCTGAAAGTATCTGCTTTTATATTCCACAGAAGAAAGAAAATATTGGGTCATTTTGGGTGAACTCTCCCTTTAAGTGCTGTGATGTAGTTATTCAATGTTAACCAGTCTTTAATACAAAGTCAGAGTTGACCATGTGTCATTTTACATGTGTTCTGCCTTGGATATATTCTCAGTGACTGTATGATTGGTCTTGAGCTCTATGCTTCAGATGTGTCCAACTTTTAGTTCATCAGACCGAGTATTTGCATTCTCTAATCACATTCTGATTGCTAAATAGTCCATATGATTCATTTTATCCAACACAGATTTGTTAGCAGCTGGCCTGTCTTGGGACAAGGAATAATGGATGGAAGCTCCTGCTGTTTAAGGAGGAAATGTGTTGTGCAGTTTTATAGTCCTGAAATAATGGGACAGACCTGTGAATGATAATAGGCAGATAAGGATAATTGAAAACTGTTGAGAAATCTTTCCAGAAGGATTAACATTTTAATGTAGTCAGCATTTGTCTTTATATATTTTTTCCAACCTGATCTCATGAGAAAATGTAAATATATTACAAGGTGGCGATTTCATATGAATTTTTATAATGGCATTCATATTGAAACTATGCTATTTTTAGAAAAAGTGAGCTTGAAGGGCCACCCCTAAACCTAACCTTCTGTGGGCATAAATAGATTGTATGAAAATGTACCAATTCACTAGTACGTATAATAGTTTTGAATTGGCCTGAAAGTGTGTTGATTTCTTCACAAGTTGATTTATAATTTTAATTCCTAAAAAAAGTATAGAGACTAGAGATAGAGATTAGATCTCTATAGAGATTATTTACTATCAATGTGAAGGTAATGTCAGGGTTATGTCTAGGTCTGTTTAGTTTAATCAGGTTTTGGTTTCATTTTCCCTGCTCCCGTTTTGCCTGTGTTCCTTGGTCATTAGTTTCTGATTAATTTAATTCTTAATTAATTATTCTTAATTCTGGTTAATTAACTCTCCCTGTGTATTTAAGCCCTTAGTTTCCTTAGTTCCTTGCCTGGTATTGTCTGTGTTTTAATGTGTTTGTGTTTCCCCTTAGAATTATGATTAAAGACTGTTTATTTCTATGAATTTCCTGCGTTGTGCACTTACAGACACAGTTGTTCAATTGTTGGTCTGTGGACACATTAGATGTCTATGTCCAGACCATATCTCAGTAATGTCCATTTATCCACGTTTAGTTCGGCGCAACACATCACCATTTCCGTGTCCAAACAATCTTATCAGATCCCAAAAGCAAACAACAAATAGTGCTAAAATATGCTTGCGGTGTGCTATAGTGCAACTGAGAAATCATGATCCTAACCTTTATCTCCATATCGGAATCTCAGTTGGTCAGACGGTGATTCATCTTTTCTGAATTGTTAAAATATTGGTGTCCAGGATGCCGTGAGCCTAGAGACTGTAATGTACACTGTGAGTTTTTAAAAGCTTCACTTAAAGGTGTGCTATGAATGAAAAGTGCTGATAAACAGCTGTTGAGTATTCTTACTGTGAATGGAGGCCTGGATCTGGAAACAGTATTCGATATGTCACAAAGGTGTGCTATGAATGAAAAGTGCTGATAAACAGCTGTTGAGTATTCTCACTGTGAATGGAGGCCTGGATCCGGAAACAGTATTCGATATGTCACAAGTGGATTGAACCACATTTCATTTGCCTTCTGACAGATGGATCACAGAGGAGTGGGAACATTGTACTAAAACCTGTGGGAGCTTGGGATACCAAATCCGCACTGTACGCTGTGTTCAGTTCCTTCACGAGGGCACAAACCGCTCCATCCACAGCAAGTACTGCAGTGGGGAAAAGCCTGAGATCCGGAGGCCATGTAACAGAATGCCCTGCCCAGCCCAATGGAGGACTGGGTCCTGGTCAGAGGTACGTTTTTCTCAGGTCACATGATGTTTTGTTGATATCAATACAAAAGCGCTGGTTGTTGAGGTTTTTGAAAGTAGCATTTTGGGAAAGTGAGAAGATTGGTTCAATTATATTTTACAAAGCTCAGCAAAAAGAAATACTTTCTGCAAGCAGTTTTCAGTGTGATTGGACTTGAAGTGTGAAATCAGTCTCATTTGAAGAATGTGTTTACCACATGCGAGGAAGGTTTTTGTTTTTTTTGGAGAGTCAGAAAACTTCTGGAGAAAAGAAAAATAGGACTCATTTCCTTTTAGTTTGTACTTTTTACCTTGTACTGTTTTCATGCACTGACAGTGTCCAAGTGAGGGCTGATATTTCCATTGATTTTTAAATCAATAATGATTTTAAAAGTCAACCAGAGAGATTGTTTTATGACAGTGACCTCATTACCCAGAAAGCTAAAATCCAGACTCTGAGTGTTTAAATTGCCAAGAAGTCTTTTGATGATTTTAAATATTATACCGAGATATTGAGCTTGAGCTAGTACACTGTCGATAGGTATAATCCTCTAGTGAACCAGCCTATGTGGTATTGATTTCGACCCCAAGCAAAAGGATTAACACCAAGCTATGTCAATGAATATTGTTGATAAGTCATTGAATAGGCTGACCATAAACTGGACATAAAGGCAATATGTGGTGCAATAAAGGAAATCTCTTCACGTAAAGCTTACTTTTTTTTTGTCTTATAACCAGCTGTGACTGCAACAAGCGACAGGACATGGACCTCTTGGTTTCTTTTTCTGTATAGTCACTCTTTATATCCTCACCCAATTTGAAATCTCATTGTTCTAAAATTTAGCTCATCATAACTGTATGGGAAACATCAAATATTTTTAGTTTGGCTGTGATTCAATTGAATTTTTTCACACTGCACTTAACCTTGGGTTATCGTGGTTCTAAACACTGCTTTTAACCGCAAGTAAGGGAAAATTTCACACTTGTAACTTAGTAGCAGGTTTTGCATTAGTTTTGCGGTGTTAACCACACATTGCTGTGCTAAACTTGTACAGTATGAAACAATGTGGTGCTACGGCTAGATGCTTTTCAACCGACAGCCAATTGCCTGCCTCATTTTCAGGTGCTGTGCGCTGTATTTAAATAGTAGTTTCAGCATTTGAAGGGAAAAATGTGAAATGGTGACAGAAAATGCAACAATTTGAGTAAAGAAGAAACCATTAGATGTTCACCTATAAAGTCCAAAAAGTACATTCAGGATAAACTTGATAGTAAAGTCTGCAATATATAACATGAGGGTGCACAATGCTAAGGCCTTTAGGTAAACATATTGCATGCAAATTCATCCAATCAGTTACAGTGACACCGCAAATATGGAAATAAGGACATTTACCCAGGGTTTAGGAATGTACAGTGTGAAACGTCATCTTATGAATGCCTAGGATTAACTGTTAACCACAGGTAAGTTATGAGCAATGTGAAACATGAAGAAAGATAACACAGAATCCCATCACCCTCTTTCTTATCTCTCAGTGCTCAGTGTCCTGTGGAGAGGGTGTGGCACGACGCCTGGTCACGTGTCGCATTGGAGATCAATGCACCGGCGAGAAACCTGAGTCGCACAGACCCTGCAGGCCAGGACACTGTCACGGTAAGATGCCACAGACACACCATTACAAATTCTGCAACCCAAAGCAGGGAATTGGTTTCAACAGGAAACGATCAGCACAGGGTCAAAAATTTGTTCTCATCAAGCGATTTTATGGGGTCTTGAATGGCTAAACTGTTCATGTCGTTCTTTCAACAAAAGAAAGCCTATTGAAAAAGAATGGAAATTATTGCACAATGCACAAATTCATCTGCATTGATGACATTATTCATGGTGCCCTTAACCACATTGAATTTCCCAGAATGCTTTTGTGGTCTATGAACTTCTCAACTGCTTTCTGGAGAAGCTTGTTTACACCGTCTCAGAGTTCTGTTGAGAGCTTTTATTTAGACAAGCATTTTATGTGTGAGAAAGCTATTAATTAGGTCACGTAATGCCTACAAGCTTAAACCGAACATGAGGTTTTGGCAATGTTTCTTATAGTTAAATAATGTACTCTTTTTTGCATTTCTCCCAATTCCCAGTCTTTTGCTTTTTCATGCCCCATGAGTTTGACACACACAGTTCCTACAGCACAGAAAATCACAGTTTCTTAACAAACATAAAAGCCTGACTTTGTTCAAGAGAACTCTATCGCTGCTCTCGAGAAGTTTCCTTTTTTGAGTAACATTCAGCTGGTCAACATTATTTGTTAGAATACAGTGTGTCTTGAGTACAGTGATAAGAGTGAGAAATCCAAAATAAATCTCAGCAGACATCACTGTGAATAGCACTTTCTTTATGTGTCTGCTTGCATGACGCTCCCCCTAATTCCTGTTTAATGGCTTAAGCCTCACCTGGATGACATCCATCTCAGTGGAAGGTTAACAAAACACCTACCCTTTACAATCGACACTTGCGGCACGCTGCTTAACTTTTAGCTGCATATAAAATGGTATTCCTTAGGGAGCTGGGGGCGTTTTGCTTCTTTTCATCTGTAAAACACAGCCAGTTGGTGGTTTACCTAGTGACACAGTCAAAAACTGGAATGGCTCTTTTATGACTTTTATTAATTAAAAGACCTCATGGCCTTTTTACTGAGGACCATGTTTGTTTGCTTTTACTGTATTGAATAGGACAGTGAGAGGAGGAAGGAACAATACGGTAAAGCTGAGGGGATCAGAAAATGACACAAATCCGAGTCACCCACACATAAGCGTCACTATGCAATGCATCAGACTTGCCAGGCCACATCACCGACAGACCTCCAAGTTTAGTATTGGCTTTAGAATTACGTTATCTACAGTTACATCAGCTGCCCCTGAAGATTTTTCTAGTCAACTAGTATTCGTTCATTTAAGCCATTAGTTGACTAATCGCACGTTTATATTAATCTAATTAAAGGGCGGGGGGGCAGAATATATGCCTATACCTCGCTCAAGTGCACACAGAGCTTGCCGCAAAGCACTGGCAAAAGTAATAATTATGAATATGTCGGAAAAAATAGCAAGGAGACATTTTAATTGTTTATTAATAAACTAGTGTTTTCTGATTCAGTGTTGGCTGCAAAGATGAAGATGACGATGCTGACTCGTCATCTCCGCAGTAGTGGATGCGCCTTTAGAGAGAAAAGCACCTTTCATATGGATTTCATAATCAGAGAGTATTTGTTTTCGATTCAAATTGGTTCAAATTGGTTTAAAAGTAGACATTTCAAGCTTTTTTGTTATTGTTATTGTGAGTGTACACAAATAAAAGTAGCCCTTTACAGTTTGGTTTTATTACTCTTATCTGTATGACCAAAAATAACGGAGTATTTTAAGTTGAAAAAATGCAAGTTATCGCGTCGGCGCGTCCATGCCATTCAGTAAAGCGCGCTATACATTAGCTGCCTTCCACACTCTGCACGAACACTTGGTTATGCGCCTAATAATAGTGCACATTTATTATTTACATGTTTCAAATAATAAGCCATATTTGAGATCGATGGATGATAGGTGAAAATTTGGATTTCCTACCCGACATACTGTAATTACCACAAGAACCCACCGTTAATGATCTGTCCCTCACGGTCCTCACAGTCTGACTTCACCACTTCCTGTGGAGTTTTTTTTCTGCAACTAACCGACTAATAAAATCTTGGTTTAACTAAGCCTCTTCTCGTCAACTAAGGTTTAGTCACCTATTAGGGGGCAGCCCTACTAATAATCAAGACTAAATGGATAGTTCACCCAAAAAATTAACATTCTGTCATCATTTAATCACCCTCATGCCATAACAAACCTGTATGACTTTCTTCTTTGAAACACATTTTAATCAAGACAATTTAATACAATGCAACAAATGGGGACTTTTTAAGTTTCAAAAAGGATGCAAAAGCACCATTTTGTGTTGAACACGTGGTTTGATTCATGAACATGAACATTACTGCTGGTTTTGTGAACTAACTCAACTGATTAATTGAAAAGATCCAACTCAAAGGATTCATTCACTCATGAAGATTTCATGAAGGAGATCTAAGTGATTTTTAAGATTATAAGTGAATAACGTCTTGAATTTCAGTCTAAAAATCATATACTCAACTATTGTATGTTTTAAGAAGATTGTATAAAATAAGTGATATGGACTTTTTTGTAAATTTTTATTATTTTCCATTTTAGACATTGACAGCTTATTAAGTTGTGACATGTTGAATACTGTTTCTGGGTCAACTCCGTTTCAAGTGAGAATACAATCTCAGCAGCTGTTTATGAGCATAATTCATTCATAGCATATATATATAAAAAAAAGGCTCATGGCGTCCTAGACTCCAATATTTTAACAATTCAAAAAAGATTAATCATTGTTTGGCCAACTGAGATTTGGGTGGAGATAAAGGCTAGGATCATGAATTTTCTGTAGAAATACAGCATATTGGGATTGTATATTTGTGTTTGACACAGAAACTGAGATGTGCAACATCAGACTTGACAAAAAGAATGAACAGGGGCCTCATATATAAAGTGTGTGTACGCACAGGTTTGAACTTAGAGTGTGCGTACGCTAAAATCCATGCCAATGTTCATTTTTATAAAAAAGGTCTTTTATTTGGAAAAGGGTCTAAGCAGACGTACGTACTTTTCCTACGTACGTCTGCTTAGAGAGCCGTAGTACTGCACGTATTTGAAAATCTAAGCAATTCTTGCTCGCCATTGTCAAGTAAAGGATGTGGACGTTGACTGGTGCTATTTTATATGTTAATGACATTAATTAGGCGACGTTTACAAGGCGGAGATCTGAAACAATTGAGCTGTGAACAATTTCAAGATCAATTGCGATTTATACTTCTGGGCGAGAGGCGTACGCACATTTTTTGTGCGTACGTTCGTTCTCTGAATCACACGTATGCACATTTGAGAAATGATCATAAGATCAAATGTAGGACGGTTTCTACGCAATATTTTATAAATGAGGCTCCTGGATACTGGTTGAAAAAAACTGAAATCATACTGATTTGGAATGGCTTGAAGGTGAGTAAATCATGACAACATTTTCATTTTTGGGTGAACTATTGGGTAAACTCCCATTGTGGTCAAAACTATGAATTGGGTGAAATATTGTCATAATTGTCTATAGGCAGTGTATTTTACTGTACTGTATGTAAAGGGACAGTTCCTGCAGTATTTGGTAATATTGATTATATAAAGGCCCTGAGTATTTAAAAAAGCTGAAAAGCTTCTGTGATAAACTGCTTAAAACAGCACCGAATAAAAGCCTTCTGCTTCTCCGACAGATGAGCCATGCGGAGGAGACAAGTCCATATTCTGTCAGATGGAGGTTCTGGCTCGTTATTGCTCGATACCAGGTTACAACAAGCTCTGCTGTGAATCCTGCAGTAAGCGAAGTGGCACTTTTGCTCCTCTTCTGCACGAAGCCGCTGAGACGGAGGAGGAACTTCGCTTCGGTTCAGCCTCTCAATTTCTGGAGACACTTTCAGCCTCAGCTGTTAATGGAACTCTGAAAGGCCCTCAGCAGCACCAGCGGGGATCCTCTTCACAAGGACAATTTGCCAAGCAGACCACCACTCCCGCGCCTCGCAAACCCAATACTGAGAACAGCAAGACTCAAAAGCGCCTCAAGTCTGGCGCAAGAAATCTGTCTGCAATGACGATCCATAGCTCGTGGAACGAGGACGCCGCTAAAGATGCACCATGGCAGCTGGAAAGTTTCCAAGAGACTCAGTGGCCAACAGCATCATCCGAGGTGGAGAGATGAAGGCTAGTTGTCTCTTTTTTCCCTCTGGACTCTCTCTCTTATTTGTTTGTTGTAGATATAGATCTTTAACATTCATCGTTCCCTTCAGATCATCCTCAAGATATTTGAAAGCAAGAGAGAGTAAAGTGCTGGTTCACTTTCAAATGTTCTCAATTCCCTTGCCAGCAGTATTTGTTTTTAGAACACACTTGTCAATCACACACTGTTGTGAAGGGGAATGTGCCAAAGACGTTTTTATGATGATCCTCTCAGCAACCTGGTCTATGGAGGTTTGGTTCGCATACGTGAAGAGACTCCGGTGGTACTCATGAGGAAATGCTTGTAGTTGTATCAAACTTCACAACCTTTACGGTTTTATTTTTAACAGCTCCAAATAATATTTATGAACATTCCTGTAAATACTGTATATGGAAAATGTCAGTATTATATTTTTCAAAAATACAAGCTGAGGATTTTTAAAATAAGAGATTCAGGAACATTATCGGTGCTTTTTATATTAAGAACACTTAAATAATATGTGCTTTCAGCCATGAGTTAAGCACTGAAGAACATGTATTCTAAAACAGTGTGAGCCAAAGGAAAAACATCAGTGAAAAAGCATTAAAATTGTTCCAAAAGAATTTCTGTCACTCATAAATCAACCTCTCAGCAAGTCATCGATTAAATAAATTCTAATAGACTTTGTTTTCCTCCTAAAGAATTTATTTTCCGCTAAAATGTTTACCCATGATGTTGAGGCTTCTCTTTGACACTTGCCTCTTAGATTTCTCCTATTTTTTAACGTTTAGCCAATGACAAAATTGAGTGTGAACGTCATCAAGCAGCTGATATAGGAGACCCATCGTATATATTGTGAAATTAATTGGATGTTTCAGGCGGGATTTTGAAGGAGTAAAGCTGGACTTTCTGGAGATCTTATACTGCACAAGATATCTCTTGTCTGAGGGAGAGGAGAGCTATTTATTTTTTATAATCGAGGGTTATATCTCAACCACAATGCATCTGACTGCAATACCAAGGAGACCAGTTAATCTATCAGTGGAGTTCAGCTGTTCATAACCGTACACACACTTTCACCTGTGTGCCACTGTAAAGCTATTGTATATACCATTGAGAACTTTAGAATATTTATTGTGATTCAAAGTTCAACATCATGTCTTAAGTGTTACTTCATTATCTGTTACAAAAACACAAGCTCCCATTGAGTAGTAAGAGTAGGTCACAAAAGCAAAAGTAGACATGAATAGCCTTTTTGTTGTTGTTTTAACTGACATTTTAGGTACAATAAGACACATGCTCAGGTTTTGAGATGTTATAATAAGGGAAAGCTGTTTCACAGCCATTTTAGAATAGACATATTCTAGAGATCTAGAAATCCTAAACAAAGCTGTCATTTACAGTGATTCATTGTCCTTCACCTACAAATCCCCCAATCCTACACGAAACTGTTTTTACAGTTAATTCATAGCTTTTAAAAAATTTCTTTCAAAAAAGCTTTTTTTGATTCTCTAGAATAGACAATAGGTGTATCTGCATACAGATAGTATCAGTTGTCTTTGACTTCATTCAACCGATGAAAGCTGAGGTGAATGTTGTGTGCGTCACAAAAACAAACAAAAAAACGTATTGTTCACTTTCTGCTAATAAAGAATTTGCTTTTGATAAAATTGAGTAGCTTTCAGAAACACAAAAGAATGTGAGATAGTAGAAGCTAAATTGACAATCCCTAAGCCACAGACAGACACCCAATACAAAAGGATCATATTTATCCTCACAATTCCATGTCCATTTAAGTATTAATTGTTGTTCTAGCTTACAAAGAAACTTTCAGTTGCTTGCAGTCATTTCTTTTTGTTTTAATTTGTACTTTTGTTAGTTGTAATGGAAGTGTACACTACTGAGGCTGTTTTTTGTAATGGGGAGCACATAGCAATAAAGAAAGTAATAAACACCACGCTGTCTCTTGAGAGTACTTTTTAGGTTTGCTTTATTGTTTAATTAAATGTGAACTCACATTTTCCCTTTTCCTCTACTAAGCCTATACTAGACTCTTTACAGTGAAAATATGTGATTATAATCCTAAACTAATCATATTAAAAGGACTAAAAACTGTGTTTGCGAAAATAGCAACAGCTAATCACATAGTGTGTATTCAACATTTAATGAATCCTACTAAATTTATATATAAATCCTGATATCAAATGTATGCTGGGATATGTGTGCTGGAGCACTGAGGCTTTAAGTCTGTCTATTTTTTACCGTTGTTCTTTTCACAGAACCAAATTAAATGCAAAGAAAATGGTCTTCATTGAGATTTCCTTTTTTCTGTCACAAAGGATGTCCTTACAGACTTCTCTATGGAAGTCAATTATTTCACACAGGCAAACATTTTACTGCAACATTAAATTGCTTGAGAGCGCTACCCTGGTGCTGCATGTGATGTTCATATAAAAGTATAACCTGGGCTGCCAATTCATTTTCCAGCTCCAAATACCTTCAGGCTCAAAATTGCTATATTGTGGGAGGCTTTAATTTCTAAGACCCATTCAGATTAATGAGCCAAATTATATTTAATACCATGCCAGAATGATCACTAAGATCACTACAATTTTTTGTAATAAAATACAGTTCAGTATGAGAAAAATATTGCAGAATTAATTTTTTTTTTGCAAAAGCAACGCTAAAGGGACAATTCACACAAAAATTACAATTCTGTCATTACTTACCCTCATGACATTCCAAACCTATAAGACTTTGAAATGAATATAAATTCTGATTCTGCCTAAAGAAATATGAAGTAAAAGTGTAAAAATGGCAATATTTCTCCAAATGTGCACACTTGCATAGGACTCAATGCCCTATGAATGTCATTCAGCAAAGCCCTGTGAACGCAACTAAACCGGAGCAGACGTGATTGAATATGGATGTGTCTCAATTAATCTATTGGAAATATCAATAACTACCAAACAATTATTTTGTACTCCTGACGTAAATTATGAAATTACTGTCACTATAACCATTTTTATCATAAACAATAGTCAAATATCGAAGCTAGGGTCCTAAATCCCTCTAATGATACACAGTTTGCCAGGACTGATTAAGAATGTCATGTATAGCGTGCAGTAAATGTAAATAACAGTAATCTGGGGCTGTCAGCAATTTTTGCATGTGAAGAGGTTTTAATGTTCGAAACACAAATTAAGTTATTTTCAATGAATCCTAACAAAAGTCTTATGGGTTTGGAATGACATGAGGTTAAGTATTTCTTCAAGTGTATCATAATTTTAATATTTTTTTAGTTTATACGGTAGTTTGTTAAAATGATGTTATTTTCACTGGTATGTCCAACACTGTTGCATGTTTGACAAGCTATTCAGCCTAGGCTAGCATTTTTAGATACTGGTACATGCTCTTGCCTGATCTCCAAGCAGACGGAACTTGAAACTAAAATATTTTGAATGATACCAATCCACAATCTGACTTCTGGCTTGTGATGCAGCCTGGAATTAAACCACTCCAAGTTGATTCGTTGGGTCAGAGGAGGAATGGTCCCCTGACTGAGCATGGTTTCTCCCAAGCTTTTTTTCTCCATTCTGTCACCTGATGGAGTTCGGGTTCCTTGCCATTGTCTCCTCTGGCTTGGTTAGTTGGGGACACTTAATATTTAACAATATTATTGATCTGACTGCACTGACACTATTGGATGAGAACTGAACTGAGCTGGAAGATGAAATGACTGTTTTCTGCAGAGCTCCTTTTTAGCCAAAATTTTAGCCTTTGCATCATTGAATCGTTATTTTCCCATTATCACTGTAAAGCTGCTTTGAAACAATCAAGCTTTTGAAACATAAAGCGTTATAAAAATAAAGGTGACTTGACTTCATTACAGCAACTTGCTCTTGCTCTTCCCATCATACCAGACTTCTGCAGTTTGACTGATATTCAACCTCCCAAAATATTCATATTTTATTTTTATTTTGATGCATTAGTGCTAAAATGTTTTTTAAAAAAATTTTTTTATCTGTGTTGGGAGGCAAAAAAGAGAGCAAGAAATATGACCTTTTCCCATTTAATTATGATATCCGAACTTGCTGGACCATCCCAGAAGGAATGGAGCGTAGTATGACTCAACCACTTAAAGGCCCAATGAAGTGCCTTGAAATGTGCATCATTATTCAGTGTGTTGACGTAATTTCCACTGAAACAGGAAGACAGGACGGGACATATCGAACAGCCCCTCCCCTTTTATAAAATAGCCAATAGCTTGGCCAAAGCCATTGAGCTCGGTAAAGCTGCATTTTCCTCCTAATCTCTAACCGTTTCTCCTCCTAATCTTCTCCATATCGCTTTAAAATATAGCATTCTGTGCAGAATTCAAATGGGTCCGAAACAATATGTGGTCTGCGCCGACTCGCGCATAAGATCCGCTCTGTGCTATCATGTCTCTGGACCAGAGCAGACTGTGTGAGCGCTGCGTGGTTCGCGTGACACTAACATGACAGGCTTCATTCACCCCAATGGAAAGCATATTTACACAGCATGAATCGTTTCCTATCCCCTATATAGTGCACTATGTGCCATTCACTATGTAGAAAATTGTGTGAACAAGTGACCGATTTCAGCCACAGCTTCAGCATCGATTTATAATGTAGGGGGCGGGACGCTTTAGAAGAGAGCATTTGATTGGACAGAAAATCTGATAAGAAGCTGAAGTGCAGAGTGATGTCATCAAAATCGTTGATCCCGGAAGTGAGAGGCTGTACTGTAAGTTTTGAACCCATTTGCTGGGTTGTTTTTTGACAGTGCTGGGTCAGTCAACCTGATATTGTGTCAGACATTTAAGTTTCAACCCATCAAACGTGTGACCACAGCTGCAACGCTAACACACTAGATCAATAGCGCTCTGTTTGTATGTGTATGTGAGACTACAGTGTACAGTAATAATTTGATAGGAATACAATGTAATACAAACCATAATTTAATTCAGGAAGTTTCCCTTCAGGAAGTTTTCTCTCAGAACAGAAAACAAATGTATCCAGTCTTAACCGGTTTGGCACAGACTACCCAACATTAGGTTACAGTGACCCAGCACTGGGTAGGTATGTGAGGGGGTTCATCATTTGTATTGACATTAAAAATTTGTAAAAATATTACAAATAACCCAATAAAATGACCCAACAGGCTGAAACCAGCATTTGGGTAAAAAAAAAACAGCAAAAAAAAAAAACATCTTGGTTATGTATGTAACCCTTGTTCCCTGAAGGAGAAAACGGAGACGTACGTCGGAACTGATGAATTGGGGATCTCTTTGAGAGACCAATCTACTTCGAGTGTAAACTAAACGTGCCAATGAACACTGGCATGTGGTTCACACATTCCACGCTCTTCCCCACCGTGCAGGTATAAATAAGGAAGTGGATGCACCGCATCTTTGCTTTTCTGCTGAGGAGCTGGACTTAGTTACTTGGCTGTTCAGCGGAGGTACAGGAACTGTGGCGACGGGACATACGTCTCCGTTCCCTCCTTCAGGGAATGTGGGTTACATACGTAACCAAGTGTAGTGACTCTGTATAAGGGAAACAGGTCTATTTATCTCAAATGAATGAATTAATTAATTCATAGGGAATTTAGAAAGAGTCTGATTTTACGGCCGAGCAAATGACTCGTCCAGTGTTCATTTGAACGGGCCGTAACTATCAACTCTGCAGCGGATATTAATATCCACGCAATAGTGAAACACTATTTTAGCCAGGTAACATAGATCAGTAGTTTAAGACATTACATTCGTAAGCACATAACACAAGAACACTTATCTTTAAATGCAAACAAAACTTTATTGATTACTTTAACACGTAAAACTAATATCTAACACAAACACACGCACACGCACACACACATTCACGCATTGCAGAAAGGAAGAAAGTGAGGAAAGAATGAGTTTTAAGAGAGTGAAATTATGAAATCCCAAGTTTCTAGCACTATATGCATTTAAAACACATGACCTGAATGAACCACCAATCATTAACTTAAACCTCCTATCGTTTCTTAGGCGGGGTTATTAAATTTGATATCAATGCTCCAGTTCAGTTTAGAATCTGGAGGTTACTTGCGTTTGTGTCTCGTGTCGTCTTGGGGATTCCCTTTTCGGTCCTGGCTGCAGGGGTTTCCCAGGTTCAGTGATTCGCTGACGGCCTTGTCGTGTCTTTTGATCGACGTCTTGGGAAGCCAATCATGTGGCTGTTGGCAGCTGGATGGAAAGTCTTGTGGGTATTGTTTGAAGTTGAAGCGCGCTCGCTGTAGATTTGGCGAGAGAAACTTTGCGGCGAAACTTAACTTAAAACACGAGACTCAACGGAAAGAAAATAAACTTAAGTAAAAGAAAGGAAAGTGAGAGGAGAGTTCTAGATGGCTTAAATGAAATCGTTAACCCATTCTCTCAGATCTTGGTCTGCCTCCGACCGTCTTCGTCCGATCATCTATTCGTCATGTTGTCTGTCTTTTGTCTTGATTTAACTTGCTCTAACCCTTTGTTCGTGTTCTGAGATTATAAAACTCAAAAATCTGCCCATCCTCCTGGATGGATTCTAACCAATTAGGTATTATCTTTGGTTCCGAGGTGACTGTTTCTCCACACCTCCCATAAGTTATCTGTTATCTCTGGTCTCCTAACTTCCCACTCTAAGCAGAGCGTGCATTTAGACATGATTTCTTATTATAAGAACACGATACATTCTACACAGATTTCACTAAAGCCATCTTCTGAGATTTACACTCATACCAGATAAGGCATACTTTCAATTAACCATTCAATAGTTATAACAATTACATGAATTGTGAGTGATATATATGCATAATGGTCACGTGTATTGGTTCTAGACGTGATATAGAGTTATGCAGTAGAAGGCTGTTTGAATGTAAGTTTGACAATCATCTTTTTTTGGCTTGAAGCAGTTTATACGTGACAACAGTTTCTGTGCGTTTTTCCTGTGGATTTAACTGTGTCACTCAGAGTTCATCTAAAGGTCGTTGAGAAAACGGAGATCTGGTCTTGTGATCAAACAAAGTCTGTTGTTATCTTTGGGGTGGCTCAAAGTTTGTCAGGCTGTAAAGTACATAGCTGAAGATTTTGTGGCTTGATGCAGACTGACCGGCGTCCGCTTCAATTAAGGCCATAAATTGTTGATTCGTTGAGTTGAGTTTTGTGTGGAATTATGCCCGAACGAATCATCTGGAAGATTCATTTGTGTCTGATGCATCCACAATTCCTACATACCCCCCTTCGTTAGGCGATGTGTTGGAATGAAGACATCGGCGAACGCTGGAGAAATATAGGCAGAAGAAGCAGACACATACACAGCAAACAACAAGACAACACCTCCATGACTGGCCACTGTACTGGTTCAGGGCATTAGATTGTCTGAGCACTAACACTTTTAAATTTTAGGAAGTTTAAGTTTTAGATTTCCTCAATATGGTTTACCACGTTGACGTAGTGTGGTTCAATTTTGGAATTGTTATTCTAATTTGGTTCGGTCCGGTGACCCTTTGACCAAATTTTGTGATTAAATTTGTTTTGTTTGTCTTCTTTTCTTCAAAATTTTACTAGGTTGAGGCCGTTTTACCTTTCATCATGATCTGGTGACATCATTTGCGGTAAAAATGGTGTGACCCATCAATCATAGAGCTCTCTAGCTCACATTCGTTTTGCGGTGGCTTACAGATATTAGGCGTGGTGCGTCAATCCTGATATCGTGCCCTTGACCCTTATGGGGTATACAGGCATATTACCTAATAAACGAAGAAGGTAAGGAAAGGAAGAGGTGAAACAAAACAAAGCAATTGGGTGTTTCTAGGTCTGTCCTACAACTACTGTTGCACAGCTAATGTGTCATGTACCATAACGTGATGAGAGGTGTTCTACTTGTTGGGTAGATTGTGACATGTTTCCTATGATGAGTGTAGCCGGGTCCATGCTAAGCTAGTTTCTGAAGCTAGTTTCTACCTGTGGGATGAACATGTTTGTTGAATGTTTTCCATGGTAGATGTGGTTAACTGGTTCTGTATGTTAGCACGTATGTAAGTGGTGTAGTGTAGTGTATGTATGGTCAGATCTGTTTCAGTCTGTTTTGCTCCCCCCTTTTCTTGAAGGCTTGCCCACATGTTTCTTGGCATAGCTTTGATGGGCTTAGGTGAAGATTGGCTTGTTGCATCTTTGCCTTGGACAAGGGATTGTCTGTGATCCGATGGGAGTTAGTCCAGTAAGGCAAGAGGTTCTTTGGCAGACGGTGGGAGGTAGTTTGCCATGGCTGCGTCGAGCTGTAGTGCAAAACTTTGTCTCTTACGTTGCATTCCTTTTGTGATGCCTTCTGATTGTGACAGACTTTCTGACCTTCCGTGCTTACCGCGTTTGCTGTTGCATAAACATGGTTCTTGAGCTTGGAGCTTGTTGGGTGGTTTCTTGATGTGTGATGGGTAACCAGGACCACTCTGGGTTTTCATCTGTAGTTGACTGTGAGAGACCCCTTTGTTCTGTGTTGTTGTAGAACAGGTGGTTGTCATCTTCATTGTGAAGGTGTCCTGGATGATTAATGGCCTTCCACTCCATCGCTAGTCAGTGAGCATGACTCATCTCTGTGGTCATCCATGTTTACCTGGTTTTCCATGAACACTTTCATTTGCCTCATTAGTTGCTCCATGACTTCTGAGAGTAAACTGTCTTGTTCTTGAGCTTGCTCAGTGCTGTGCTTAACTGAGTGGTGCTGAGGTGGGTTTTGTCGTCGATTACCCATGTTAGATGCTCTTGATGGTGTTGGATGATGGCCTTTGGATGTCCAGTTAGGTTCCCAATTGTTTCTATCTTTTGGGTTTCTTGAGAAGCGTGGCTGGTCCCATGGCTTTTCCCAGCGGTTGGTGTGGTAGCTGTCATTGGAGTCACGTTCTCTGTGCTCTTTATGATGGACTGTGGTGTTGTCATGCCACTGGGTGTCATCCAGTGCAAGGCTTGGGTCTTGGCTGATGGAGTTTGAAACTGTGGATGTTTTCAAACCTTTCTTTGAGGCCATCTTTTGTTTGATGTAGGCCTTGTGTGTCAGGTCACGTAGCTGTTGGATTGTCATCGTGTCTGGGCAGGCCATGACGCCTAGATGATGACACACCCCAGGGTGCATGTTTCTTAGGAAGAGGGTTTTGAAGTTCACATCCTCTTCAAGTTCAGGTTCGTTATGTGCACCAAAGTAGGCTTGTTGGAAACGGCTGTAGTAGGCTTGTGGAGTCTCTTGTCGACCTTGTTTGGTTTCCAAGGCGATTAACAGTCCGTGTTCAGACTCTGGGCCTGTAAATTCTTTAATCAATGTCTTACGTAGTAGCTGGTAGTTGTGCTTTACGTGAACAGGTTGCCGGTCTAGAAAGCTTTGTACCTCGTGACTAGATGTGGCTCTGAGGAGGTATAACCTGTCTCGGTCGGTCACATGAGGTCTCACCTCTAGGCGGAAGTCAATATCTTGGAGGTAGGCCTGGATGTTGTGGCCATCCGTGGAGTTAAGGTTGAACTGGGTGATGTTCTTAGCCAGCTTGTCGAGGTCTTTAAAGGTCATCTTCTGTGCAGCTCTGGAGTCTGCTTGGATGAGCTCTCTTTTGTTGGCAGGGAAGAGTTCTGTGGTGAAGGCTGGTGGCGTTTTGGATTGTGGCCATTCGCTTCTTCCGTTGTATGGCAGTTCTTGGACGGGGGACTTTGTTCTACTCAGCAGTAGTGATGCTGAGGGAGTTCTCTCCCTTCTTGACTCTGGTTTCTGTTTGAAAGCATGCTTGAGTTCATCTCTGACTGCGTAGAGCTCGTCGTTGGCGTCGTCTCGCTGTCAGATCAGATGGGCCATCTCAGTGCTGTACCTTTCAAGGTGGTCTTCCAGAGCATTGATTTTAGAGTTCTTGTCTTTAATGTCAGCACTGGCTTTCTTTAGTTGATGTTCGGCAGACTGGAGTTGGTTTACCAGGTGTTTATGTGCAGTCTCTAATTCTTGTTTGTCACGTTCAGCGACTGCAAGGGCTTCTTGGAGCTTGTCAACTTGTTTCTTGCTTCACTTCGTCTGGCACTTTGAGTTTTTCTTGAGCCGGTCTGTGCAACGTTGAGGGTGCATCAGCTCTCTCAGGAACTCAGTGGTCTGACGCTTGAAGTCGTCCTGGACTTTCACTTCCAGCTTGTCTATGCGGTTTCGGGCACGTGTCAGCTCCTCTTGAAGGTGGGTGATGTGCTTGTCGCTTAGTTTCAGCTGGGCTGTGAAGGTATCGCTTAGGGAACAGGTGATCTTGGCTAGTTCCACGTGGTTGTTGTTCTGGCTTGAATCGTGTGTCAGGAACTTTCTCAGAATTATGATTATTATTAAAAATAATATCAGTTCAATTGTCTTTGGTGTGAGGCAGTCTGTAATGCCCCTGAGCCAGGCGTCCATATCTTCCCCTTGGGCAGTGGGGTTTGTCATCTGCGACATGTTGGTATGCTGGGAGAAGAGACTGACACAGATCTGTGTGGGGTATAAGCCTATGTGTGGTGGAACAGCTAAGTGTCGTTTCAGTGATTGTACACCAATAGTGAACTGTGGTGATGACTAAGTGTTGGTCTCGGTGTAGACAGGTAGGCTAGTGAGGTGAAGACTTTGTCGCTCAACTAAGTAAGGGAAAGAGAGAGGAAAAAGTTCAAACAAATCTCAATAGATTGAAACAATTTTCTTTTCAATAGGAGAATTTTGTTTTTCCCCCAAAAAAATTCTATCAATGAAAAGCTGTTTTCAACTAGTAATGTGAGGACTTTGTCACTCAACTGAGTAAGGGGAAAGAGAGAAAAGGTTAAAACCAATTTCAATTGAAAGAAGCAAAACTAAATTCTTCAACGGGAGAAATATTTTTTTCCAATAAATACTTCCTATCAATGAAAATCTGTTTTCAAAAGGGTAAATTACATTATTGTTTATGTTACAGAGGAAAATAATACAATAATAATGCTGATACCTCTTTTCTTAGTCTGACAGGATTGACACCGCACACCTTACAGGCGGACACTTACCGCAGGGATGCTTTGAAGGTGACGGTTGCTCAACACTTGTCTCTGTTAAATGAACTTGGATAAGATGTCAAAATTTGAAATTTTGCAAATGCAGGGAGAGTATGGAGAACCAAGGAGGGTTTGATTACAAATCAAATGCCTAATGATTTGTTTCTTTGGGAAGGATTTTTTCTTTCTCTTTCTTTTAGAAACGATTGGTGGTTCTTCCAGGCTTGTTCCATACAAATGTGAAGAATGAGATGGAATAAAGCAGGACAGAACAGGGAAGACGTGAGGAAAAAGGAGGGAAAGGAAGGAGATCCAGTCCACAAATGGCTCTGAAGCCTTTATGTTTAACTACGAGTATAGAATTGATAGTTGATGGACAACTAAACACCCAAAATAAAATTTTAGCCAAAGGGGATCGTCTCTGATTTATTTTGAAACTCGTAGTGAGACAGCACTGTCTCCTATTGAGGCTTAGGTGTGTTGCTCCTAAGCTAGGCTACAAGGAGGAAAGGAAAAGGTAAGGAAATAATAATGGATAAAAATAAGAAAAAGGGAAATTATATAAAGAGATAAATGAATAAATAAAATAGAGTGGCTAAGTGTATAACCACAACAGGAAGAAAGGAGAAAAGGAGGGTATAACGCAATAAAATATTAAGTGTGAGTCTAAAACTATTTTGGTAATAGGCAAAATGTTGGTGGTTTACTTAAACTTTCAAAGTTCAAGACTTATACCTAAAGTAATTAGATCTAAATGAGAAATTTAGAAATTCTGAAAATTAGGAAATTTCAAAATAGTGAAAATAAATTTAAAATCATTTGAAATGACTTTGAGGAATAAACTTTTGAATCAAAAGTTTTTTGCTTTCATTAAATTGAAACTTGACAATTAATAATTGCAAACCAGTATTTTCCTTTTCAAGTAAATGCAGGTAAAGTAATTAATAATTGTGTACCATTATTTTCCCTTTCAAGTTAAATATAAAGTAGTATATGAGAAAGATAAGTGAAAAATAAGAAAGAAGAAAGACCAACAGGTGTACATTAAGTTGAGGTGGTTAAATGGTTAAATCACTTTAATGTTGCTCAAACAGACACTGTATTTATGTTAATACTGCTGATACGTGAAACTAATGCTAAAGGCGTTAGCATATAGGCTTCAATGTAAACAGCTGCTTCAATTAGCTTAGCCAGTATCCACCGTAAGCTTTGTTTACACTATGTTCACCCGGAAGCGCTGGTTAAGACTTCCGTGCCACAGTCATGACTATGGCGACCAAACAAACGGTAGTGGCAAACACGTGAATTGCAAACAGTTTGTATACAGTTAAGAATGTTACATGAAAATGTCGGCGCTTTTCACACTGTACAAACAACAGACTTGCACGTGCAATCGAGCATATTACGTGACATGGCGGCGAATTTCAACACTGAAAATAAAAATAAGAAACACCACTCGTAGCTGGTTTTACGCCGTGGGGCTTAACACTCAGTTTGTTAAGAGTGATATTAACTTAAAGCAAACTATAGCTTTGCGCTGTAGCAGATGGAACAATAGCGATCTCGGCAGATCGTCTCTCTGTGCAGATAAAACAACAGGGTTTCTTTTACTGTTGATTCTTTCGATGTCAAGCTTTACTTGATTTCAAATCACATCCCCTTTAAATCACACTGGAACACGCAGGAAAGCTTTTAGCTGTTTAAACACAGGGATGTTATAGCTCTAAATTGCAGTGGAACACGCACTCAATTAATAGCTATAAATAAATATAAGGCCTCAAGAAATCTGAGGAACTCGCTCGATCTAATTGCGCTGTGAGGAGAATTCGTCCTCGCAGGGTATTTCAATTTATGCAGTTTAATTTCGTTCAGCTCTCTCTGGCTGAGTGCTATAGCTTTTGAATGACAGTGGAACACGCAATGACTAGAAATTGAGGAACACGCTCAATTCTTACCTTATCGTATAGTGTGAGATCTCAGATCTTAAGTTAATTTAATGCAGTCTTAGAATAGTGAGGCAGACTCAGGGTTACAGCGTTCTCTGCATTCATTCAGACAGCAAGCATTCAAACGGGGCGCGCGCTGCTTACGTCACTCTCGCGCGCGCACACATTCACAGACGCGTCTAGCGGTTCTGATCTCTCATATGCACAATTAAAAGATAAATAACTCGATATATATGCTCACAATTTAGGTTAAACTGCCCGCATTCTCCACCATAATATGTAGTGACTCTGTATAAGGGAAACAGGTCTATTTAGCTCAAATGAATGAATTAATTAATTCATAGGGAATTTAGAAAGAGTGTGATTTTATGGCCGAGCAAATGACTCGTCTTCATTTGAACGGACCATAACTATCAACTCTGCAGCGGATATTAATATCCACACAATAGTGAAACACTATTTTAGCCAGGTAACATAGATCAGCAGTTTAAGACATTAAATTCGTAAGCACATAACACAAGAACACATCTTTAAATACAAACAAAAATGTATTGATTACTCTAACACTTAAAACTAATATCTAACATAAACACACGCACACACACATTCACACGCATTGCAGAAAGAAAGAAAGTGAGGAAAGAATGAGTTTTAAGAGAGTGAAATGATGAAATCCCAAGTTTCTAGCACTATATGCATTTAAAACACATGACCTGAATGAACCACCAATCATTAACTTAACCCTCCTATCCTTTCTTAGGCGGGGTTATTAAATTTGATATCAATGCACCAGTTCAGTTTAGAATCTGGAGGTTACTTGCGTTTGTGTCTCGTGTCGTCTTGGGAATTCCCATTTCGGTCCCGGCTGCAGGGGTTTCCCAGGTTCAGTGATTCGCTGACGGCCTTGTCGTGTCTTTTGATCGACGTCTTGGGAAGCTAATCATGTGGCGTGTTGGCGGCTGGATGGAAAGTCTTGTGGGTATTGTTTGAAGTTGAAGCGCGCTCGCTGTAGATTCGGCGAGAGAAACTTTGTGGCGAAACTTAACTTAGAACACGAGACTCAACGGAAAGAAAAGAAAGTAAAAGAAAGGAAAGTGAGAGGAGAGTTCTTGATGGCTTAAATGAAATCGTTAACCCATTCCCTCAGATCTTGGTCTGCCTCCGACCGTCTTCGTCCGATCATCTATTCGTCATGTTGTCTGTCTTTTGTCTTGACTTAACTTGCTCTAACTCTTTGTTTGTGTTCTGAGATTATAAAACTCAAAAATCTGCCCATCCTCCTGGATGGATTCTAACCAATTAGGTATCATCTTTGGTTCCGAGGTGACTGTTTCTCCACCCCTCCCATAAGTTATCTGTTATCTCTGGTCTCCTAACTTCCCGCTCTAAGCAGAGAGTGCATTTAGACATGATTTCTTATTATAAGAACACGATACATTCTACACAGATTTCACTGAAGCCATCTTCTGAATTATGAACAGAGATTTACACTCATACCAGATAAGGCATACTTTCAATTAACCATTCAATAGTTATAACAATAACATGAATTTTGAGTGATATACACTCACCTAAAGGATTATTAGGAACACCATACTAATACTGTGTTTGACCCCCTTTCGCCTTCAGAACTGCCTTAATTCTACGTGGCATTGATTCAACAAGGTGCTGAAAGCATTCTTTAGAAATGTTGGCCCATATTGATAGGATAGCATCTTGCAGTTGATGGAGATTTGTGGGATGCACATCCAGGGCACGAAGCTCCCGTTCCACCACATCCCAAAGATGCTCTATTGGGTTGAGATCTGGTGACTGTGGGGGCCATTTTAGTACAGTGAACTCATTGTCATGTTCAAGAAACCAATTTGAAATGATTCGAGCTTTGTGACATGGTGCATTATCCTGCTGGAAGTAGCCATCAGAGGATGGGTACATGGTGGTCATAAAGGGATGGACATGGTCAGAAACAATGCTCAGGTAGGCCGTGGCATTTAAGCGATGCCCAATTGGCACTAAGGGGCCTAAAGTGTGCCAAGAAAACATCCCCCACACCATTACACCACCACCACCAGCCTGCACAGTGGTAACAAGGCATGATGGATCCATGTTCTCATTCTGTTTACGCCAAATTCTGACTCTACCATCTGAATGTCTCAACAGAAATCGAGACTCATCAGACCAGGCAACATTTTTCCAGTCTTCAACTGTCCAATTTGGTGAGCTTGTGCAAATTGTAGCCTCTTTTTCCTATTTGTAGTGGAGATGAGTGGTACCCGGTGGGGTCTTCTGCTGTTGTAGCCCATCCGCCTCAAGGTTGTGCGTGTTGTGGCTTCACAAATGCTTTGCTGCATACCTCGGTTGTAACGAGTGGTTATTTCAGTCAAAGTTGCTCTTCTATCAGCTTGAATCAGTCGGCCCATTCTCCTCTGACTTCTAGCATCAACAAGGCATTTTCGCCCACAGGACTGCCGCATACTGGATGTTTTTCCCTTTTCACACCATTCTTTGTAAACTCTAGAAATGGTTGTGCGTGAAAATCCCAGTAACTGAGCAGATTGTGAAATACTCAGACCGGCCCGTCTGGCACCAACAACCATGCCACGCTCAAAATTGCTTAAATCACCTTTCTTTCCCATTCTGACATTCAGTTTGGAGTTCAGGAGATTGTCTTGACCAGGACCACACCCCTAAATGCATTGAAGCAACTGCCATGTGATTGGTTGATTAGATAATTGCATTAATGAGAAATTGAACAGGTGTTCCTAATAATCCTTTAGGTGAGTGTATATGCATAATGGTCACGTGTATTGGTTCTAGACGTGATATAGAGTTATGCAGTAGAAGGCTGTTTGAATGTAAGTTTGACAATCATCATTTTGTGGTTTGAAGCAGTTTATACGTGACAACACTTCTAGTTGAGTGTGCTCGTAAACCGAACGGGCAAGGCACGTCTTGGGACTGATATGCCAAGACAATAGCATCCACTATCCAGTGGGCTAACCTCTGCTTGGAGACAGCCTTTCCCTTCTGCTGGCCTCCGTGACAGACGAAGAGCTGGTCTGAGGTCCTAAAGCTTTGCGTTCTGTCCACGTATAACCACAGAGCGCGGACGGGACAGCGCTTGCAGGTTCACCACCTGGTCCCTGAAGTGAGTGGTAGGAACCATGGGCATGTATCCAGGCCGGGGTCTCAGGACAACGTAAGAGTTAGCCGGCCCGAATTCTAGGCACGATTCGTCGACTGAAAATGCTTGTAGGTCCCCTACCTTCTTGATGGAGGCCAATGCAGTCAGGAGTACTGTCTTCAGTGACAGGATTTTTAACTCCCCTGACTGCAAAGGCTCAAAGGGAGGTCTCTGAAGTGCCGTGAGCACCAGAGACAGGTCCCAAGAGGGTATCGAGGTAGACATGAGGTTTCCAGAGGTCTGGACGTGGGTGCCATAGAGTGCCCCGTCTCTGAGAAAGCAGGTCATTCCTCAGAGGAATGGGCCATGGAGGGGCTGTCGCGAGGAGTGTGAGTTTGGGGAACCAAGTCCAGATGGGCCAATACAGCGCAACTAACAAGACCTGCTCCTCGTCCTCCCTGACTTTGCACAGTGTCTGTGCAAGAAGGCTCACTGGGGGAAACATATTTGTGTAGGTCCCGGGGCCAGCTGTGTGCCAGTGCATCCGTGCCGAGGATCCCCTCGGTCAGGGAATAAAACAACTGGCAAGGCAAGTTTATTTTTTTATATAGTATATTTCTTACACAATGGTAATTCAAAGTGCTTTACATGAAAAGGAAAGAATAATAAAAAAAGGATGCATAAAAGATTGACATAAAATGCATTAAAACCAAAAATTAAAATAAAAACAAGAAAAATAATTAAAAAGAGTACATATAAAATAAAGTGCAATCAGTTTGGACATAGCACAGAGCTCATTCAGTAAATGCAAAGCTAAACAGATGTGTTTTGTGTCTGGATTTGAAAGTGGCTAATGTTGGAGCACTTTGATCTCTTCTGGAAGCTGGTTCCAGCTGCGGCTGGCATAATAGCTAAAAGCAGACTCTCCTTGCTTAGAGTGAACCCTTGGTATTTCTAGCTGAT
Organism: Coreius guichenoti; assembly: GCA_039654105.1. Taxonomy (NCBI): domain Eukaryota; kingdom Metazoa; phylum Chordata; class Actinopteri; order Cypriniformes; family Gobionidae; genus Coreius; species Coreius guichenoti. The sequence goes on from CM077169.1 coordinate 31,809,767, forward strand.
GTGATCCTAATGATCCGGGTGATCTGTTAGGTTTATATTCAGTGAGCATATCTGCAATGTACTGAGGTCCTAGGCCATTGAGTGATTTATATACCAGCAATAATATTTTAAAATCAATCCTAAATGTACTGGGAGCCAGTGTAAAGACCTGAGGACTGGTGTGATATGTACATATTTTCTGGTTCTGCTCAGAATCCTGGCAGCAGCGTTCTGTATGAGCTGCAGCTGTCTTATGATCTTTTTGGTAAGGCCAGTGAGGAGTCCATTACAATAGTCCACTCTGCTGGTGATGAAAGCATGAACAAGTTTCTCTAAGTCTTGTCTAGATGTCTAGATATTTTTGAGATGATAGTAAGCTGATTTAGTTATTGCTTTGACATGACTACTGGAACTAAGGTCCGACTCCAGAATTACACCAAGATTCCTGACTTGATTTTTAGTTGTTTGACCCCTAGTGTCAAGGTATGCATTCACCTTGAGAATTTCATCTTTGTTTCCAAACGCAATGACTTCAGTTTTTTCTTTGTTTAACTGAAGAAAGTTTTGGCACATCCAACTGTTAACTTCATCAATGCATTTGCACAGGGAGTCAATGGGGCTGTAGTCGTTAGGCAATAGTGCTAAGTAGATCTGGGTGTCATCTGCACAGCTGTGGTAAGCAATTTTGTTCTTTTTCATTATTTGGCTCAGTGGGAGCATGTACAGGTTGAATAGGAGTGGTGCAAGAACTGAGCCTTGTGGGACTCTGTATGTCATGGATGTCCACTCAGACTTATGCTCACCTCTACTCACATAATAACCTCTCCCCTCTAAGTATGATCTAAACCATTTAAGGACCATCCCAGATAGTCCGACCCAGTTTTCCAGCCTGTCAAGAAGTATGTTGTGATCGACAGTGTCAAATGCTGCACTGAGGTCGAGTAGCACCAGCACTGATAATTTACCTGTATCAGTATTTAAGCGAATATCATTTATTATCTTTATGAGCGCTGTCTCTGTGCTGTGATGCAGTCGGAAACCAGATTTAAAATTGTCAAAGTATCCGTTTGAGCTTAAGAATTTGTTCAGCTGATTGAAAACAACTTTTTCAATGATCTTGCCTATGAAAGGAAGATTTCAAGATTTCAAGGAAGATTGGTCTGTAGTTGCTCAATATGGTGCTATCCAGATTGCTCAGAGGCTTAACAACTGGAGTTTTAAGGGACTTTGGAAAAGACCCAGAAAGAAGTGAGGAATTTACCACTTCTAGGAGATCTGCTTCTAAACAATTAAACACACTTTTGAAAAAAGAAGTAGGGAGTGTGTCAAGGGCACAGGTTGATGTTTTAAGGTGCTGTGCCATTTCTTCTAAAATGTTACCATCAATTGCTTCAAAATCAGACATAGTAACTTTCTGAGGTTGTAGTCTGATCTGTCTGACCCCAGAGCAACTCAAGGATGTGCTGATCGCCTTTCTGATATTATTGATTTTCTCAGAGAAGAAGGAAGCAAACTCACTGCATTTGCTATCTGAGAGCATTTCACTGGGAATGTGACTCGGGGGGTTGTTAGTCTCTCTACAGTAGCAAAAAGAGTGTGTGTGTTGTTTATGTTTCTGTTTATGATATTTGAGAAGAAGGTCCGTCTTGCTTTCCCTAGTTCCACATTGAAAGCATGAAGGCTATCTTTATAGATGTTATAATGGACTACAAGTTTTGTCTTCCGCCACATGCGCTCAGCTTTTCTGCATTGTCTTTTCATATTTTGCACTGCTGTTGAGTTTCTCCAAGGTGCTTTTTGTCTGCCACTCTTCTTCCTGACTTTCACAGGAGCAATATCATCAAATACACTCTTTAACTTTAAGTCTGCAGATATGCTTGGTGTTAAAGATATAGTCTTCATAAATAGCACATTAGTATTCTCATTTAAGCATCTGTTTTTGACAGAGACAGATCTAGCGTCAATGGCAGGAGAGATCAATATATCAAAGAAAATACAGAAATTATCAGATAGTGCTGCGTCCTTAATAACAATCAATGAAATATTTAGACCCTTACTGATAAGTAAATCTAGAGCATGTCCACGATTGTGTGTGGGTCCATCTACATGTCAGATCAAAAGTATTTAAAAGAGTTATGATTTCTTTTGCCATATTGATTTCTGTATTATCTATGTGAATATTAAAATCCCCAGCAATAGCAAAACAGTCAAACTCTGAGGAAATTTTTGATAACAGCTCTGTAAAGTCCTCAACAAAGGCTGGAGAGTATTTGGAGGCCTGTAAATAATGATAAGTAGACTGTGTGGAGCACCTTTTAACACAATACCCAGATATTCGAAAGACAAGTAATCGCCAAATGATACTTGCTTACAGTGATAGACATCTTTAAATAGAGCAGCTACACCCCCACCTCTCCTAACAGCTCTGCAGACACTCGTAAAAGTAAAGGTAGGAGGGGCTGTTTCATTGAGTACTTTTGCACTGCAGCTGTCTTCTAGCCACGTTTCATTTAGAAACATAAAATCCAGGTTGTTTGTGGTTACTGGCAATGGGTACTGGCAAAGTCCGGAGAGGCAAACAGGTCTACCTGTGCGGCTCCGAAGCGTCTCCATATCAGCTGGACTGCCTGGGGATGGAATCACCACTCTTCTGGGAGCGTGGGCTGTCGTGAGAGCTCGTCGGCTGTACAATTGAGCACACCAGGGATGTGAATGGCCCGAAGCGACCTCAGATGCTTCTGACTCCAGAGGAGGAGATGGCGGGTGAGTTGCAACATGCGGCGCGAGCGTAGACCACCTTGTCAGTTGATGTATGCAACAGTCGCAGTGCTGTCCGTACGGACCAGTACGTGCTTGTCATGTAGCGGCCCCTTGAGGCGGCCCAGCGCAAGACGCACTCGAGGCAGTTGATGTGCCAATGCAGTTGGGGCCCCGTCCACAGACCTGAGGCAGCATGCCTGTTGTACGTGGCCCCCCAGCCGGTAGCAGAGGCATCCGTGAAAACCACAGCATGCCTGGACACTTGTTCTAGGGCAACTCCTGCATGTAGAAATGAAGGGTCTGACCACGGGCTGAAGGTTTGGCGACAGTACAGGGTGATGGACACCCGGTTAGTGCCGCTCTGCCAGCCCATTTTGGGACTCGGCCGTGAAGCCAGTGTTGAAGCGGCCTCATATGAAGCAATCCGAGCGGCGTTACTGCCTACTGAATCAGGCACCGTCTGAGTTGCCCCAGAAGATGCACTAGATCGGGGAATAGGCGAAGGGACTCCACCCCGTTTGAGGTGCTCAAGTCTGGACCGTAACACCGCGATGGTTATGTGCCCGCAGTGGGCACACGAATTATCCATGAACGCCACCTCAGCGTGCCCAAGTACGATAGACAGCGAACATGACCGTCAGCCGGGGACAGATAGTGACCGCATCCAGAAACACATGGTTTGAATGACATCTTGAAAAAGACGCAGGGTCAAACCATGTAAGCTCTTAGGTAGAAAACTGCTCTTTCTGGTGCTGAAGCGCATAGGGAGATGGCCGTGGCTACACAACAATCCGAAAAGTGCAAACCTGTTGTGAGCACTCACACTCTTTGAAGACGCAACCTCAGCTGTATCAGACAGCGAATGGACGCACTCAGAGAGCTGTGAAAACAGCTGTTTTGTGTCACTCGCTCTCTCGTGACTGCGACCACCACTGCTTGAAAGTACTACTTGCCGAAGCAGAAAGGAAAGATGCGGTGAATCCACTTCCTTATTTATACCCGCACGGCGGGGAGGAGCGTGGAATGCGTGAACCGCATGCCAATGTTCATTGGCTCGTTTAGTTTACACTCGAAGTAGATTGGTCTCTCAAAGAGATCCCCAATTCGTCAGTTCCAGCGTATGTCAAACGTGACCGACTGAAAGGGAACAGCATTTTTTAGAGTGTATCTTCTAAATGCAAATTTTGTCATTGTTTTGGAGCACACTAGCTTATAAATAACAGTAAGGTTAACAGGTAGCACTTTATTTTACAGTCCTGTTACACATGTACATACTATGTACTTATTATAGTGATTGCAATAACAGTGTAATAACTAGTGTAGGATTGAAAATGAACAAAGACATTTGCTTTAATGTTTCAACCCCCACAAGGGCTATTTGGAATTCTTAAAGACAAAGAGATGCTGAAGGCCTTTAGGCCAAAATGTGTGTCACACCTTTACAGTGGGGGAAGTTGTAATTATTTGATTGGTCAGTTTGAATGTCTCACATTTGGGTTTCAGTCACATGGTCAAGGAAGGGATAAAAATAAGATTGTAACGGTTGCTCTGTGTCTTTATTCTCTGGCTCTCTCTCTTCTTGGGACCTGCTCTCTGGCTCTTCTTTTCGCTGAGGATTCTTCTCTCTGGCTCTTTCTCTCTTCTCTCTTCTCTTTCTCTAAAGTCTGTCTCTCCCTCTCTCTCACTTTCTATCCCTCAGGTAACATTCTATTAATGCTGGGTACGATTAATGGTATAAGTTTTATCATCTAATACATCTATTTTGTAACTATTTTAAGTGTAACCATAACCAGATTTTGTCATTAAATTCTTTCTATTACAAATGATGTGCTAACTAGTTTTAATTCGGTATTGACTTTGAAGTGCTACCTATTGCAATACAATATAGTCACATTATAGCAACGCTCTCCCACATATTTTGCTATTGTAACTGCGCTTATTTCCGTCGTTGGTATAAGTTGCAGTGGGTGGTAATAGATGAGAAATGTACAGTTTTCTACCATCTTGCTGATAACGTTTCTTTAGTCATTCGGCAACCCTGCAGCCTGAACCACTGTAGGCGGTACTACACTAGGTACTAACCCTGAACCTACCCTTAAACCTAACTTTAACCCATGTATATTACCCAGTACTTTCTTAGGTAAGAACACTGTAAGTACACGTAAGTTGTGCACTGTAAAATAAAGTGCCACCGGCTAACATATTCATACTAAAAGCCAAAAAACTTTTGCATTCTCACGCCTCAATTATAACCCCATTATTAGGTTCACCGCTGTCCTCACATTCAAGACAAACGGTAAAAAAAAATGTGTTATCTTTTTTTTCCCAAAAATTGCTTACCATCTATTGGCCATAGCAGTCTCACACATGAAAACTAGTGCACATTTTGCTACAATGCTTAAATGAAATAATGTAAGTGCATTGAATGTACATCAATGTTGAAGTCCAAAAAATCATGCAAGTATGGAACGGATGTCATCTGCCCAACTGTCCACTCAAGAAGAAACCACTGTGGCAAGCAGGACGAGGCCGAGGGCCGTGAGAGCTGCGCGCCACACCGGTCTCGTATCTCTGATCCTGATCGGTCCTCAAGTCCAGCAGCGCTTGGTGTTCCTGATGGAGTCCCGTGAGTGATTGGATGATGTCCGCAAACGGCGATCCTGACGGGGTCTGCATGATGGCGGCGGCAATCTCCTTCCTTCCCGGGTTTCGGCACCACTGTAACAATGTTCAAAGTATATTGAAGGAAGGAGACAGGGTCGGCTTGCTGAGACTTGTGTGTTTGTTTGTATTTTCTTACTCAAAACAGAAGTCGCGCTAACAGCGCTCTCAATATCAAACTCGGTCCACTGCACAATAATACTGGCCAGCTCTCCAGAGCTTCAGTCACACGTCCACACGAATCATCAGCTTCTCTCTCTTTCCCCAGCTTCCAATTTCCAGCTGGCTTTTATCCGGTCTCCCCATGCCAATTACTGCAACGAGGCACAGGTGTATGTCATCCTGCACTTGATTCACTTACGTACCGCTCGTCACCTGTCTCTTTTCTCCCGTTGCCGACCTCGCTGAACCACGCCCCCCTCGCCACAACCACTAACGAAAGCAACTCCAGTATAAAGATACAGACAACATAGGGGAAGAATCCAGTCACAGATGACACCAAAATTGAATGTGTTCATGTTCATGTAGTTGACACAAACCGGAGAGCACATAACACTAAGAGAATCACAGTGAAATATGTAACACTGTAACAGATGTCAGTATATAACACCATAAATGTTAGTATCCAATAGGGGCTAGGTTTGACTCTTAGGAGGATATAAATGAATTTTGAGCCAAATGGTATAAAACCAGCTAACAGCCAGCACATTTATTGCACACCGAACATTAAAGAAACAGATAAATGTATAAAGGTCTTGTCCAACAACACTGAAAGAAATTGGAACAATTCAATATTGAGTCGAGGTTGTGTATAACAAATCAAAGAACCCAAATAAAGAAAATAAGGTGATAGAAAATAAAGAAATTAAGGCCTTTGCTTCTCATCTACTGCCGGGTAGTGTATGTGTAGAAAAGACTTTAGTGTAGGAAATAACAGCTGTAATTGAAAAGAATCCTTCAACGCAATCAGGTCTGGGTTGAACTGCAGTAGGCCTTTATTAAGTAACGGGGTCTGGCTCGTCTGGCTCACATCATACGATGGAATCAGGCAAAAAAACTAAACAAAAAACAATCATCAGTTGTAGTCATCAATTGGAATTCATTTTCAAACCCAACGAACATACTCCAACAATTTATATAAAGAGATCAACTATCTTATGTAAAAAAAAAAAAAAAGATTCTTCTTTTATAGTTATAACACCTTTTTCAAATGCAGTGCTTGATCACCACGTGCATACCAGTTACGAACAGTCTTCTTCTCTTACCCCTACGTCTCAGTCAGTCAGTTCATACAGCAGTCCCTACATGGAAGCTATGATACTGCATAGAACTAGAAATAGATGGAGCTAAATATAACACAAGCATGCAGCAATCTGTAAGAGCACTCAGATGATTCATCTGCCATCATTCAAGATATAACAGAAAGACAAGACGCTCAACACTCAAGGTGGCCAAAATATGTGTGTTTGTTTGTTTGTTTGTTTGTTTTAAATATCTCTCTGGAATACTTGATTCTGATCAATCACAGCATTTAGCGGCCTAATATCTGTGCTAAATAATGACTGTTGTCCATTTTTGCTTCATGGTATATCGCTTCGCTTTACTCTTTATGAGTCTGGTTGTATACACAAGCACACACACTATATCAGTCTATATGAATTTATTTGTTAGCCTGTCTACTGCAGTAAGACATTATTAACCTTGCTACCTGCAAATATAGCTGAGCTCAGATAGGAGAAAATTGGCAAGGTGAGATTTGTCTCACCCAAAATGAAAACCTAACAGCACTATGTTTTATCTTTAGCCCTGTATCCAATTTCCTGCTGAGTTCTGAGAACACATACTGATGTTTTATTTACTGAAGAAGTGACAAATATGGTTACTTGATATCTTGCTAGAAATGGTTTAGCCTATAGCCGTAAGACATACTTTTCATTGATTTTCTATTATTCACCACAACGTCCTGCACAAAGGCTGCTGATTCGAAACAATCACTAAATTATAAAGACCCGTTGTATTGGACTGATTTCTGCAAAGCCTTCGTCTCAGGGAACTACATCAACGTTTGTAGCGTGCTGTTTACAGTCTGAACATGATTGCTTAGTAAGAGCGCCTAAAATTTGTTTAAAATGTTTGTCATTTAAATTTGGGGCCAAAGTTGGAGCTGACAAATACTATAGTGAGCTTTGAATAAATTGTGTTCAAATCATTCTCCTCCCCATATAATACAGGCTTGAGTGATTAAAAAAAAAAAAGAAATTTGAGTTTAGCTGGAATATTGCATGGGTTTCTGTATTTTCTAATCACCTTTCATCTCATGTTCTAAAGTAATCAAGTATGTGTAGAGAGGATTCTTACACAATAATCAGGTAAACACAATTCTGTCCATAATAATTTTGTTATCTCTTGTGTTACAAGCTAAGACACCTCTCAACAAGGTTAAACATGTATGTGTTTCAAACATTCCATAGCTCTGCAGATGTACAGGCCCATGTACTCCAAATGCTGATGTGCATTTTTAGTACGTCCTAGTTTCTTCACTGACCAGGGCCTTTTTGAACACTGTTGTGCTCTCTGCTGTACCTCATTCAATGGCGGTTCCTCGGCATGGGTGAGAGAATGCAGTGTCTGCGGTTGAGAGATAAGCCTGGATACTTGTGCAGATTTTTCCTACTCCACACCTTTGTATTATTGCACAAAATAATCCTTTTTTTCCCTTATTTAAATCAGGAGTGTCAAACTCATATTTAGGTCACAGACCGGAATTTACTAAATGTCACCTTATAGGATGAGAGTGCATGCAGAATACACACTCTTCTGGAACTAGTAAACTCCAACTTGTTAAACTTGATGCTGCTTCCATAACTACTACTGAGATAAAAGAAACAAGGTTTTACTAATTTCATTCACCAAAGGCCTTTGGATTACATATACATGTAATTTATGCTTTGAAAATTAATGTTAACACACAAAGTTAGTCCTAAAACAAACTGTACAGCTCATTTTAAATACAGACCTACTACTAAATCACTAAATCAGTACGACAGTAATATACAATCTAATAATCATTAGAAACTTGGAAACAAATGTGAAATTCACTTATTACCCCAATAAATGTAGTAGAGAAGAGCAAAAAAAACCAAAAAAAAACCCAACAAAAAACAAATGCAGTATGGAAATGTGTCAAAATGTGTCATACATATGTGGCATGAGAGCCTGAGAAAGCACAAAAACAAATTACATCACAACTTTATATTACAGTTGGATGTTTTAAAGAGACCCCATCCATGGTTCATAAATTTTTTTTTTTTTTTTTTTTGGTTTGGGGTCTCAGATTACTTATGACTGACAACATGGAAGCAAAAGTAAGCCCATAAGAAAATATGTCTGGCAACAAGAAATGATTCATTATACTCAATCATCAATAATTACGATGTTTTGAACTCAGAGGATCTTGTTGAGGTTCAAAAGTAAAAAGGGGCACGCAATCCAGCAGCAACAGAGCCTTTCATCTCATTTTCTTCAAGCAACTTACAACACCATTAAAGGTATCACTGCATAGTCTTTTTACCACCAGAGGATATACTGTTTGATACCCTGGGCTTTTGGAGCACCAATAAGATCTTTCTTGAAGAGAAACTGTGCACATACAGTATACAAAAACACTACACATACAATTCAACAGGCTTTTAGGTCTTGTATAGTCTTTTATGTGTTTTAGTGCAATTTTCGGTATCATAAAATGCACTCAAAAACTTATGCAAAATTACAGGACAATTTTTGTTTCTTGTCTTTGATTTATTTCCCCCTACTTTCAGTCTACCACTGAGCCTTAAAAACGGCCACTCTATCCCATCCAATAGAGGCACTAAAATCAGAGGAATGCTGGGAAGAACATCAGCAGTCCTTGCCTGATAGCTTTGTTTTATTGTGTGTCATTAATTCAGCAGACTGTGGGTGTTGAAGCAGGAGATATTTGAGACAGAGACAGCAGGATTCTGATGTGGTGAATAGGACAGGACGCAACAGAGCAGAGCCTTCTGAATTTGTCATGAAGTGTCTGAGGAGAATGGACGGCCATTCAGATCTAAAAAGACCTTTTTATTGTGTTCAAAAGAGCAAAATTAATTGAGAAAACAATGCAGGAAATGTGTTTTAAAATGGATACTATATTCAGGATCTAGTGACTGCCTCATTGTATGTGTCCCCTGGAACTTCTATAATACATTACTCCCTGAATCAAAGTACTGTTGGAGAGAAATGTTACTGAAAGGGATTCTCAGTTATTCTCATAACTTTTGAGTGTATTAGTTACACTAATATTTTGGACCTGATTATCATCATTGTGGGAGGTTCAATGTCATCATGCCTTTTTGCATCTTACGTTTTTAACTCAGTTAAAGATTTATTTTTTTCTTTTTGCCTATGGCACTGGAATTCCATAGTATATCAAAATAACAAAAAGAAGCTGTTTAAAATTCAATATTGCTCACGGCAATATTGACAATATGGGCAGGCAAGGAAAATTATTGTGCACACTGACTCACTTCAGGGCCATTTACATAACACAGTTTTCAGCTAAAAACTGAAAACTTTTTATGCATTTTGGCCATTCATTTATTCATTCATTGATAGTTTTGAGGGCCTGAAAACAAACTTTTGAAAATGATACTGTTATCATCTCCATGTAAACTACAAAAAACGTGAAATCTGTGAAAAACAGTGACGTTATGTGTATGCATATGTAGAGTGTAGATGTATTTATTACGTGTAGAGTGACCTCGCCAACTACTAGCCTGGCATGTATAGGCTAATACAGTGTTTTTTGAGACGTTTTTGCGGATCCGTGAATGGGGATGGTTTTGGCAATGTTGACATCTGTATTTGAAAAACGCAAAATAAAAACTTTTCTGTTTTTAGTACATTGTTGTCATATAAACGTACCCTTATTTACCAAGTTAAAACAATGACTCAGTGCTAGGTCCAGAGACGTTATAACTGTGTGGTGTACTGTGGTATTCCATTTCGTTCAGTCACTCCGAATAACGTCAGTGACTGACGAATGGGAAGAAGCCTATCATCTTCGAGATCTAGAAAACGCCCAATGGCAGTGCCAATGCCATGGGCATGCGGAATTTGCATAGCGTGACTCCGACCCACAGCGTGGGTATATAAGGAAGTACGCTGGCAGCATCGCATTATGTTTCTGCTTCAGAGCCAAGAGTATCTCTCTCTTCACTCCTCAAGCCTTCTGAGTTATCGTCAAGCTTCTTCGAGACGAGCAGCTTTCCAGTCGATGCTGGTGTTACGGCACGTTCCAGCGATTGTTTACTGCCTGCCTGCTGATCTGTGCAGTGGTCTGCATCCAGCTGGTATCTGGTCCCTGGGCGCTTCAGCATCGCTGTGAAGCTTCCTCTCATAAAAGAGCTCACACGTGGCACGTCTTTTTCAAGATGTCTCGCCCGTGTGGTTCTGGGTGTGGTCGATTTCTGCCGCCCTCTGATGGGCACAATCACTGCCTGACGTGCTTGGGCTTTCAGCACGCTCAGGCAGCGCTTGTGGATGAGTCATGTTCCCACTGCGGGGACATGGCCATCTCGGTGCTGTGGTCGAGACTCAGTGAGCTCCGTACTGGAGTGAGAGTCCCCTCTGCCACACCCCAATCTGCTGTCTCTACACGAGGCGGCACTTTGGCTGGTGGCCAGGGTGACCTGAGGGTGACGGTGTGGAACAAAGCCCTGACGCTCATGCCTCGGGCCACACCCCCCTCTAGCGCACCGTTCCCGCCGTGCGCCCAAATTGGGACACCGTAGCCGGGTCCTGCTGTTCCGAGTGTGTCGTTTGGGCCCGCAGAGGACGAGGAGATGTCGATCGCCGCATCGCAAGGTGGGCTGGTTCGCTGCATCGCAAGAGTGCCTTCCGGTGTGGCAGCATTGCCCGAGTCGGACCCGGAGTTGACAGCCATGCTTTCCCGGGCAGCCGCGAGCCTCGGGTTGGAGTGGAACCCTCCACCCCGTCCTGAACACTTGCGGTTGGATGATTGGTTTTTGGGGGCGCCGCGTTCTGACACCCGTCAGACCACGCCCCCAATACCTTTTTTCCCGGGGGTGCATGAGGAGGTCACGCGGCCCTGGAAGTCCCCGTTGTCTTCCCGTGACCGATTGGCGGCCTCCTCCGCCTTCTCTGCTGCGGCCGAAGGGTACACTGGGGTTCCCCCGGTTGAACGCTCTGTTGCAATGCAACTGTGCTTCAACATGGCGTGGCGACCCAAAGCACCCCTCCAAAGCCTGTAGTTTCACATCAAACTTCGAAGTCCTACAGAGCTGCGGGGCAGGCTGCTGCCTCTCTGCATGCCATGTCCATCCTTCAGGCCTACCAGGCCCGGATGCTCAGAGACATGCACGAGGGTAGACCTGACCCAGGGCTCAGAAATGAGCTGCGTGCCGCCACCGGGCGACGAAGGTGACCGCACGCTCCCTGAGCCAGGTGATGTCCACAGCAGTGGTCCAGGAGAGACACCTATGGCTCAACCTGGCCGATATGCGGGACGCCGAGTGGACTCGTTTCCTCGACGCTCCCATATCCCAGGATAGGCTATTCGGCGGCGCAGTTGAGAACTTCGCCCAACAGTTCTCAGCCACCCAGAAGCAGACTGAGGCCATCAAACACATACTGCCCCGGCGGCCGGCTGCTGCTTCCACCCAGCCGCCGGCACAGTTGCCTCAGCCTGCTCGCCGCCGAGGGCGCCCTCCCACGGCTCCCGCCCCTCCCGCGCCGCCCCAGCAGCTGTCTTCACCTGGGCCGCGCCATGGAGAACGCCGCAGGAAGGCGCCCCAGTCCGCTCCAGCCCCGCAGCCCGCCAGGCGCCAGGCTAAGCGGCGCTCCTGACGCGGACAGCTCAGGGATGGGCAGTTCTTTCCAGGAGATGGTAGCAGGACCACTCCTTCCCCCGGTGGAGGGCCGGGGGAGAATCCTTTGTTTCCGCTGCTAGCCCCCGGGTCAGCAGCACCCTATTATGGTCCCTCCAGCCGAAATGAAGTCCGGCTTCTACAGCCCTTACTTCATTGTACCCAAGAAAACCGGTGGGTTACGACCGATCCTGGATCTGCGCGTCCTGAACCGATCCCTTCACAGGCTTCCGTTCAGGATGTTGACAGCGAAACGCCTTTTCGAATGCGTTCGTCCAGCAGATTGGTTTGCAGCGATCGACCTGAAGGACGCCTACTTCCATGTCTCCATTCTTCCTTGACACAGACCGTTCCTGCGGTTTGCTTTCGAGGGGCGGGCATACCAGTACGTGGTCCTCCCATTCTGGCTAGCTCTGTCCCCTCGCGTCTTCGCGAAGATTGTCGATGCAGCCCTTGTGCCACTCAGGCAACACGGGGTTCACATCCTGAACTACCTCGACGATTGGCTGATCCTCAGTCACTCTCGAGAGCAGGTGTGCGAACACAGAGACCTGGTGCTCCAGCACCTAGCCCGCCTGGGCCTTCGGGTCAACTGGGAAAAGAGCAAACTCTGCCCAGCGCAGAGGATCTCTTTTCTCGGTATGGAAACCGACTCGGTCGCCATGTGCGCGCAGCTTACGAGCGAGCGTGTGTAGTCACTGCTGACTTGCCTCCGTCAAATCGAGAGCAGGAGTGCGGTTCCACTGAAGTTATTTCAGAGGCTCCTGGGGCATATGGCATCTGCAGCCGCTCGGATTGCTTCATATGAGACCGCTTCAGTATTGGCTTCGCGATCGAGTCCCGAGATGGGCATGGCAGTCGGGCACGCTCCGGGTCCCAGTGACTCGGGCCTGCCTGCAGACCCTCACCCCGTGGTCGAACCTCAGCTTTCTACGGGCCGGTGTTCCCTTAGAACGAGTTTCCAGGCATATTGTTGTGTCAACAGATGCCTCCACCACGGGCTGGGGTGCCATGTGCAATGGACATGCTGCCGCGGGCTCCTGGACAGGACCCCAGCGCCTTCTGCATGTCAATTGCCTCGAGTTGCTGGCAGTTCGCCCTGCACTGCTTCCAGGCGTTGCTCAAGGGTCAACACGTGCTAGTCCGGTCAGACAACACGGCCACAGTAGCGTACATCAACCACCAGGGTGGTCTACGTTCCCGCCGTATGTCTCAACTCGCCCGCCATCTCGTTTTATGGAGTCTGAGGTCGCTTCGGGCCATCCATGTCCCGGGAGTCCTGAACCGTGCAGCCGACGAGCTCTCACGGCTTCAGCCACTTCCTGGAGAATGGAGACTCCATCCCCAGACGGTTCAGCTGATTTGGGAACAGTTCGGCGACGCACAGGTAGATCTATTTGCCTCCCACGACTCTTCCCACTGCCGCCTGTTTTATTCCCTGACTGAGGGCTCCCTCGGCACGGATGCTCTGGCGCACAGCTGGCCACGGGGCCTCCGCAAGTATGTGTTTCCCCCAGTAAGCCTTCTCGCACAGGTCCTGTGCAAGATCAGGGAGGACAAGGAGCAGGTCCTTTTGGTCGCCCCGTATTGGCCCGGCCGGACCTGGTTCTCCGAACTCGTACCCCTTGCGACAGCCCCTCCCTGGTCGATTCCTCTGAGGAAGGACCTCCTTTCTCAGAGATGGGGCACCCTTTGGCACCCACGTCCCGATCTTTGGAACCTCCACGTGTGACTCCTGGATGGGACGCGGCAGGTTTGAGTACCCTACCACCTCAGGTGGTGGCTACCATCACTTCCGCTAGGGCCTTGTCTACCCGACATGCCTATGAGTGGAACCTCTTCATCACCTGGTGTTCTTCTCGCCAAGAAGACCCCTGGAAATGCCCGATCGGGTCTGTGCTCTCAATCCTCCAAGAAGGGTTGGAACGAAGGCTCCTCCTTCGTCTCCTTCCACCCTCAAGGTTTATGTGGCCGCTATATCAGCCTACCACGACCTTGTGGAGACGAAAAAGGTAAGTCAGCACGACCTGGTCATCAGGTTCCTGAGGGGAGCGAGGAGACTGAATCCTCCTCGCGCTCCCCTCGTACCCTCTTGGGACCTCTCAGTAGTCTTAAGTGCTTTGCAGAGGACTCCCTTCGAGCCATTGCGGTCAGTCGAGCTTAAGTTCCTGTCTATGAAGACAGCACTCCTGATTGCTTTGGCCTCCATCAAGAGGGTAGGGGACCTGCAAGCATTTTCGGTTGACGAAGCGTGCCTGGAATTCGGGCCGGCCAACTCTCACGTGATCCTGAGACCCCGGCCTGGATATGTGCCCAAGGTTCCCACCACTCCGTTCAGGGACCAGGTGGTGAACCTGCAAGCGCTGCCTTTGGAGGAGGCAGACCCAGCCTTGGCACTGCTCTGTCCAGTACGCGCCCTCTGTGCTTACGTAGACAGAACGCAGTGTTTCAGGATCTCAGACCAGCTCTTTGTCTGTTATGGTGGGAAGCTGAAGGGAAAGGCTCTCTCCAAGCAAAGGTTGTCTCACTGTAGTGGACGCCATTGTCTTGGCTTACCAGACGCAGGGGCGTCCATGCCCCCTAGGGGTCAGGGCGCACTCCACCCGGAGTGTGGCCTCCTCTTGGGCTTTAGCGCATGGCGCCTCGCTAACAGACATCTACAGAGCTGCAGGCTTGGCGACACCCAACACATTCGCCAGATTCTATAATCTCCGAGTTGAGCCAGTGTCCTCTCATGTACTCGCCTCTACTAGTGGCCGGTAATGGACTAGGCTCAGGTGTCTTCGCTTGCTCGCCATTCCACTCCACGGACTGGAGACGTGCGATATTTTCCTCAGGTAGTTTCCCTGAAGCCCTGAGTTCCTCCAGCACTGTCGATGCCGACACCAGTGCGTCTGCCCACTCGTCCAGGCCCTCGTGTTAGGCTAGGTGCCACCATGTGCATGGTTCCCCCTTGGGCGACCCCCACATGTGTATTTCCACTGTAAGCCTCTCCGAGCATGTGTATTTCCCTTGGCAAGCTTGCCTCCCCTGGGAGTAAAATTCTTCCACCTTCGGCTGGTTACCCCAGAGTTCTTCTATATGCAGCCCCTCGCGGGTCATATGTGTATCCTTAAGTCCTCCCTACGGGTAGGCGCTTGGCGCATACTTCCACCTGGAATATGCTTCCCAGTGTACCTTGGTATTCCTTTGTTAAGTGGGAGTCCTTCGTCCGTACTAGTTTACGACAGGGAGCTCACGCTTACGCAGGGCACTGGATGACAGCCGAGTGGCGTGATTACATTGGGACCCCCATTCGTCAGTCACTGACGTTACTCGGAGTGACTGAATGAAAGGGAACGTCTCGGTTACGTATGTAACCCTTGTTCCCTGAGGAGGGAACGGAGACGTAACGTCCCTCTGCCACTTCCGCTGTACCGCTGGAACGGCCGGGAGTTCAGTCTTGGCTCCTCAGCAGGTAAACATAATGCGATGTTGCCAGCGTACTTCCTTATATACCCACGCTGTGGGGCGGAGTCACGCTATGCAAATTCCGCATGCCCATGGCATTGGCACTGCCATTGGATGTTTTCTAGATCTCGAAGATGATAGGCTTCTAGGTGAAACCCCCATTCGTCAGTCACTGACGTTACGTCTCCATTCCCTCCTCAGGGAACGAGGGTTACATACGTAACCGAGACGTTTCCTCTGTTTTCTCCCATTCATTCTCTCTGGCAAGTTGCTGCTTGCCCCCAGCTGTGCCTGCTTAACAACCAGGAGTGAGGCAGTATAAAAGCAGAACCCAGAAAACTCACCCAGAAGTTGAGAAATTTTCCCAGAGAGCCAAGGTTTCATGTTCTTGTCACTGAGTGTGACTTTGTTTGCATTGCTCTATACCCTGAGCTAATGTTGACTCAATTACTGTCATGGAGACTCTAACGCTTATTCTTGTCATAGTTTAAGTGATGTTTCTTTGTTTGCATGTTGTTAATTCTTACAATTTTAAGCCAATTATCACCTCAAATGTGTTTGTTTGTTTCTTTTTTGGATTGCTTGCTGTATGGAGCTGTAGCGATGTGGGTGCCATGTTTTGTTGTATTGCAGTTTTTTTTTTGTTTTTGGTGGCGAGTTACGCAGTTAGTGTACTTTTCTGCTGTTAATTAGCTTCATTTGAGAAGTTTAGTTAAAGGGGTCACAAACTTCTTTTTTTTATTTTTAATTTTATTTTATAATGTTCTCTGAGATCCGTTAGATATGTTAGCAAGATTTTTACATTAAAAAAAAATTATAATTTAGAAGCACTATTTTCTGGTTTTGATTTAAAGAGATTTTAACGCTCTATTTGAAACACTCTTTTGATAGGCGTGCCACATTCAAGGCTTGGAGAGAAAACTAAATTTGCCAACTGTGAAACATTTATGCGTATTACGTATGCTTTATAAATCTTGGTTGTGGCAAATGACGGGTAAATGTGTAAAGGATAATTTGCAGTGTTTTGCGTAAATTATGAATGAATGTATCATCGTTTGTCGCATCGTTTGTCATTTTTTTTATTAATCATTCATTATTTTCAGGTGAAAATGTATACCTTGTCAATTACGTATTTCGTATTTAAAATAAAATAAAAGAGATTACAGATTTATTTTCAGGCTCTCTGAAAAGCCTGCGTCAAACTGTGTTTTGTTTAAAAAAAAATCCAAATTAAAATAAAGCGAACAAATGAGCTTACTGAGGCAGTCTGGAAAGTCGTTAAAAATAAAGTTAATCCACAATTTCCAAATGTTAGGATCATAAGGAAGGCAATGCAAAGACTGTGCTTTTCCACAACTTGGCACTGCAAAGTGTCTTGTAATCCTCAGTGCATCTCTATCATTTTGTTGCTTGAGTAATACTGTGTTTGCGTCTCTCTTCTATTTACTTACCTTCTACTGTATGAGCAAATCATTATATGAAATAACTCACCCTAAAGCGAATCTTGAGCACTGCCTGGCCGCAAGCACTCTGGGTAGAATCTCCAGTCCCCAGGCTTCAGCCCCTGCCTTGACAGGATGTCTGCTCCCACCCGGGACAGAAACCATGGTTTCTCCCACATGGCCAGAGAATCAAGGCATCTGCCCGTAACTCTGCTCATGCGGAATGGGTTTTCCCTTGGGGGGAACCCCTGCAGGAGTCTCATGTACAGCAGGCCAAAAGGTATTACGCTGGACGCAGCCGCCATAAGCCCCAACACTCTCAGAAAGTATTTGACAGTGATGGCCTGGCCTAGCTTGATCCTGGTCACTGTAGCCAGGATGGTCTCGATACGAGCGGGAGACGATTGTGCCCGCATCGTGGTCAAGTCCACACTACCCCCAGAATGTAGTTCTCTGCTGGGGAGTTTTTCTTGCCATAGAGCCTCAACTGCAAGCACCTTATATGGCGAAGAACGACATCTCGATGCCGAACTGCCCTCTCTTGCGACAGGGCCAGAATGAGCCAGTTGTCTATGTAATAGAGAATATGAATGCCCTGGAGTCTCATGGAGCCAGTGCATCCATACATTTCATAAAGGTGCAGGGAGATAACGCTAGGCCGACTGGAAGAACCCGATATTGGAGCGCTTCGCCCTCGAAAGTGAACCTCAGAAACTTTCTGTATTAAGGTAAGAATAGATAAATGGAAGTATGCATCGTTTAGATCAATCATGACAAACCAGTCCTTGGACCTGATTTGACTCACGATTAGCAGGATAGTTAATATCTTGAACCTGAATCTCCTCAGAGAATGGTTCAATTGCCGCAGATCTAAGATAGGATGCAACCCCAACCTTCCTTGGAACTATATAGTACCTGCTGTAAAACCGATAACTTGGTTATTCTAGTTCCATCACGCGACCTTGCTTGGGGGTTGACAATAGTTATGCCACCCACTATACGTAGGACCCACTGAGATAAATTTGGTAGAATCTTTCATACTTTTATGCAATCACGAGGCCGACCTCAGGTGCTTTTTTTCTCATTTTCGATATCCTGAAGCAGAGGAACGGCAGGGAGTAACCAACAATTATTTTCGATGTGTGGACGTGAGCACTGCCTGGCCACAAGCCTTAGGGGTGGATACTGCAGCGTGCATTCACTGGAAACCAATGTGTCCCGAAGCACACTTGATAGCAGGATACAAACATCAATTTCCTGAGGGCTCCGCAGAGGAGCGATTCACGTTTGTCCCTCCCCAGGGGGGACTGCCCTCAGAGGCCTGACGCTGACGTCAGGGTCTCTTTCCCGAAGCCTTTGGAAGAAGAACGGTCCTCATTTTTCCTACTCGAAGGCTTAGGGTGAGAGTGCTGCTTAGATCCCTAAGCTCTCTGAGGGGGGGCTCTAGAGGCAACACTCTCTTTCTGCTATTTTGGTCTCGTTTTCGATACCCTGAAGAGGAGGATTGGCAGGGAGTAACCGAAAACAATTTTCGGTGTGCGGATGTGAGCACTGCCTGGCCGCAAGCCTTTGGGGTGGACACTGCAGCGTGCGCTTGCTGGAAACCGATGTGTCCAAAAGCGTACTTGATACCTCTTCCCGAAGCAGCCTTTTAAGACTAACCTTGGTTATTTTACATGTACTGAGTTCTGGACCCTGAAGCGGCTGGCTGGCAGGTGAAAACCGAACAAAATTTTGTACAGGCCTCATCTGAGGGAGCGAACTCAACAGGGCTGCAACAACTTTGGGAGAATAACATTCCTCAGATCTGTTTTCTCTTTGGAAGGCCTCAGGCGAGAGTGTTGCTTTGACCCCCAGGCTCTCTCAGGGGGGCTCGAGAGGCAACCACTCATTCACTGCTGCCTAAACTAGGAGCTCTGGGTTGACGGCTGGGGCTGCCCCCTGGTAGCAGCCCTTTGGGACAGAAGGGAGGAATTAACTTTTTAAGCGCATCAAGGTACCTTAATAGGTCAGCCTGGTATGCCTGCATCCTTTTTTTTTTTTTTTTTTTAGTGTGCAGACATGCACCAGCCTGACGTAGAGACTGTGCTCTGCTTTGCAGGATGTGCTCATTTAAATTACTTCTCTTGTGCACCTCCTGCTTTACAGCTAGCCATATGATATTTAATCTGGCTACAGTAAGAACACAACCCCCAGGAGCTCCTATCGGCGTGGGGCGGAGGTGGCGAGTCCTCGACACCCCCAGCGTCGATGCTAAGGAAATCAACCTCCTCAGAGCTAGACTGACCCAGCATCGGGCTCTCACTTGGGGTGGAAGAAGCCACAGAGCAGGCTTCCAGATCCCTTGCGAGAGCACTGGAGCTGGCGGATGAGGGCCGAGAAAGAGCCAAAGCCATCTCAAACTCCACTATCAGTTCCAATTGTGACCCCCCAATATTTCGGCAGATGCGGGACCCAAACCGTGGGAAGCATGAGCCTGGCCGCTCTCATCGAGTATGGCTAGGCGGGAGCAGAGTGCCCTGAACGGCAGCTGTTCACAATGCACTCAGGCTGTCCCCTCGAGAACTGTCCATGCATGCTCTGCTCCCAGCTTAGTCAGATGATTATTTCACCTTTTTAATTCCTCAGAATTAAATGCAGCCATAATCACCAGACAAGTAAAACACAGTTTGAATGATAGGCTGAATTAGATGCAGCCATAAATACCAGACACGTGAAGCATGGTCTGAATGATAGGCTGACAATACTGTTTCAATATTTATTTATTTATTTATTTTGTCACTTTGCCTCGGCAAATGCGAGATTCAAGCTGTTTGTAATACATATGGCTTTCTTCCCTCGAGAAGAAAGTCAACAGGAGAGAGGCAGAAACACCCGAAAGCACACAGCTGTACGCGTCGAGATATTTCTCAATGAACACAGCCAGCACCTTCAGGAGCTGACTGTGCATGCCTCGCACTCAAACAATATCACACACTGATCGCGTGTGTCACCTCCCGATGTTTTAACATGGCCAGGAAGACACGCTTTCCGCTGTGCTTATACTAACATTTCAAGTTCCTATGGGACAAACAACACCAAATAGGACAGATAGTTTGACAGAGCGCTTGCTGAAGATCAAAAGCTGATGTTACTGTGTTGCTGGCTTCCCTTTGTAGCTTCTGCGAAGGTGACGCAGCACCAATCAGGATTGGACTAGTTGCACACGTGCTTCAGACACAGTCACGCTGCGGGTGTTCCCCAAAGTGTCGTCAAACGACACAACGCGAGTTCCCTTGAAAGGGAACTTTAAATCACCTGTTGAGATCAGCCAACAGTCCGCATGAGGAAACACCTTAAAGTGATGCTTCGGAGATTAATATTTTGTAAATAAAGTGGTAAATTATGTTTGTTTGTTTTTTTGCACAAACAAAGCACTCGTGATGCTTCATAAAATTGAGGTTAAACCACTGGAGTCACATAGATTACTTTAATGATGTCTTTACTACCTTTCTGGGGCTTGAAAGTGGTAGTTATGTAGGCTGTCAATGGAGGGAGAGAAAGCTCTCAGATTTCATCAAAAAGATCTTCATTTGTGTTTTCCGAAGACGAACAAAAGTTTTTATGGTGAACTAATGCACAAAAAAATGTCTTCTCGAACAAAAATGCAAATATTTACGTTACTGTTGGATTTAGGTTTAGTGGAAGGGTTAGGGCACAAATCCTTATGCTGGATTGGTGATGGTCTAACTGGCAGATTAGGGGTCCAATAGAAACAAATGCATGTAAAAAATGATTTTATATACTGATGATATACACCGATCAGGCATAACATTATGACCACTGATGGCACCTGTTAGTGGGTGGGGCATATTAGGCAGCAAGTGAACATTTTGTCCTCAACGTTGATGTGTTAGAAGCAGGAAAAATGGGCAAGCGTAAGGATTTGAGCAAGTTTGACAAGGGACAAATTGTGATGGCTAGAAGACTGGGTCAGAGCGTCTCCAAAACTGCAGCTCTTGTGTGGTGTTCCCGGTCTGCAATGGTCAGTATCTATCAAAAGTGGTCCAAGGAAGGAACAGTGGTGAACCGGCGACAGGGTCATGGGCGGCCAAGGCTCATTGATGCATGTGGGGAGCAAAGGCTGGCCCGTGTGGTCTGATCAAACAGATGAGCTACTGTAGCTCAAATTGCTCAAGAAGTTAATGCTGGTTCTGATAGAAAGGTGTCAGAATACAAAGTGCATCGCAGTTTGTTGCGTATGGGGCTGCATAGCCGCAGATCAGTCAGGGTGCCCATGCTGACCCCTGTCCACTGCGGAAAGCGCCAACAGTGGGCACGTGAGCATCAGAACTGGACCATGGAGCAATGGAAGAAGGGGGCCTGGTCTGATGAATCACGTTTTCTTTTAGATCACGTGGATGGCCGAGTGCGTGTACGTCGCTTACCTGGGGAACACATGGCACTATGGGAAGAAGGCAAGCTGATGGAGGCAGTATGATGCTTTGGCCAATGTTCTGCTGGGAAACCTTGGGTCCTGCCATCCATGTGGATGTTACTTTGACACGTACCACCTACCTAAGCATTGTTGCAGACCATGTACACCCTTTTATGGAAAGGGTATTCCCTGGTGGCTGTGGCCTCTTTTAGCAGGATAATGCGCCCTGCCACAAAGCAAAAATGGTTCAGGAATGGTTTGAGGAGCACAACAACGAGTTTGAGGTGTTGAATTGGCCTCCAAATTCCCCAGATCTCAATCCAATCGAGCATCTGTGGGATGTGCTGAACAAAGAAGTCCGATCCATGGAGGCCCCACCTCGCAACTTACAGGACATAATGGATCTGCTGCTAACATCTTGGTGCCAGATACCACAGCACACCTTCAGGGTTCTAGTGGAGTCCATGCCTTGACGGGTCAGGGCTGTTTTGGCAGCAAAAGTGGGACCAACACAATATTAGGTGGTCATAATGTTATGCCTGATTGGTGTACATACTGATGATATTGAGAGTTCTAATCGAAGCCGGTGTTGAGCTGAATTCTGACCCCTGCCAGATTATTAACCCCTACCCCAAAATCCCCAGTATATGTAGCCAGTGCACTGATTCTCACAGTTGACTTCCAATACCTCAGCAAAAATCTAATCCATATTAAGATATTTACACCATTTCCAGAGCTGAGTGTCAAAATGCCATATTAAAGTGTGTAGAAATCAGCTGTGGCAGCAGCAGTAGTGAGCAGAACAGAAACAGGATGTGACATCTTGGTGGCAGCAGCTGCTGCATAAGCACTTGCCTTGCAATTAAGAAAGAGTTTTTCGCTTCTTTTCACTCTATTCTTTCTCCCTCTTTAAGACTTCCGCCATAAACAGAACTAAGGAAAAACATTTTTTTTCCCTCTTTGACAGACACAGCCTCACAATTTCACACACACATATTGGGTGATCAGCAATCACAAATCAAAGATGGAGAAACAGAGAGAGAGAGAGAGAGAGAGAGAGAGAGAGAGAGAGAGAGAGAGAGAGAGACAGACAGAGAGAGAGAGAGAGAGAGAGAGAGAGAGAGAGAGAGAGAGAGAGAGAGAGAGAGAGAGAGGGGGAATGACAGACAGTGACATAGAAAGTGAAAGAGAAAGGATGCCAGGCATTTCTGTTGCAAGTGGCATTTATGACAGTTCTGTCTCTTCTCTCTGACAGCAAATGCACTCCTACTGACATCTGAGACAAATCTCTTAAATCTTACCTAAGTTTTATTTTCAGTAGAGTGTTTATTGTACATTTCTAGACGGGGGAAACAGTAAATTTGTCATGACAATTTTCTGCCCTTTCTCTCACCCTTAAAAGTAAAAAAAAATAATTACTGTACCTTTAAGACTTCTATATAAATGCCCTGTTTTGATTAGTGATTAGCTAACTTCTTTGCATGTGTAATAACAGACACGGTTAGTTCTAATACAGTTGGTTCTACTCAATCTTTCAATAAAAGCCTTTTTTTGCAAATCCTCCATTAACCTTTTAAACCCGAATTGACTTCATAAAAAAAGCTCCAGTTGTGGAAAATGGCACATCATTATTTACAGCAGATTCTCACGATTCAAATTAATCAACATAATCCATTGCGTCGATCGCGAGATATTCCTCACAGAGTTACGACACATAAAACACCACAGGTGCACATGTAGCTAAGTAAAATAAAATGTAGCTTGTGTCATGTGGCGTTTACGCTTGGAAATTCATGAAACAGATCATAGAAAATGGCACATCATTACTTACAGTGGATGTCCCCGATTAAAATGAGTCCAAAAGCAACATATAATCCATTGGGCCGATCACAAGATATTCCTCATGGAGGAACAATTTTAAAAATGTTGTCAAGGGCTAAAAAAAAAGACTACCTTGGTTCCAAGTGCTGTAACTTTTGATTACTTTATGCTATCGCCACAAAATTTGTTCCAGATGCACATGTAGGGGAACTTTACTAAAAAAGAATTGCCCTCCTACCTCATTTCCTTCCTGTTGCATGTCAAATAAGAAAGATATGTAAAATTATAATAAAAAAATATATATTTTTTGTCTTTTATCAGCAGTTTATCAGCATGAGAATGTCCAAATGTAATTTATTTTTTTATAAATATTTATGATTTTTTTCTAAAAATGTTTTCTATCAAACGATACCTACCTTTTGACTCTCCTTGCTAGAGTTATGGAGTTATGAATCTTTACTTTTGTGTATGTCACAACAACTCTAAAAATGCCTTCAGTGGCTTAAAGGGTTAAAGGCAGGATAGGTGGTTTGTTCCAGAATTTTTTTGTTATGCTAATCAACAATTGGCCATTGATTTGAATGAGTTTTATTGCAGGTTTGGAAAACCCTGTCTCACACCCCACACTCGTTCTGACCTTCTCTCCGTAGACCCATCAACACCTCTAGCCCCTGTGCTGACCAGCTGGCCCCAATTTTCACACAGGTGTTTAACAGATCACTGGAGCTGTGCGAAGTCCTTTCCTGCTTCAAATGCTCCACCATCATCCCCATCCCAAAGAAACCCAAAATCACAGGACTGAATGACTTCAGACCTGTTGCTGCCTTAACATCTGTTGTCATGAAGTCATTTGAAAAACTGGCGCTGGCCTATCTGAAGGACATTACTGGACCCTTGCTGGACCCCCTGCAGTTTGCTTATGGAGCAAACAGGTCTGTGGATGATGCAGTCAACATGGGACAAACCAGGGACTTATGTGAGGATCCTGTTTGTGGACTTTAGCTCAGCCTTTAACACCATCATCAAAATTCTCATCCAACAAGTCTGGTGTTGTCATAACAACCTGGAGCTGAACACGCTCAAAACAGTGGAGATGATTGTGGACTTCAGGAGAAAGACCCCAGCATTATTCCCACTCGACATCATGGACAGCACTGTGGCAGCCAACATCTCCACTATCTCATGGGAGTTCCACATAGACTTCATTAGCCATGTTTCCACCGAAATTACCCGGAAAAATTTGTCCCAGGAACTTTTTTCCCCCTAGACCTGTTGCTGTCTGCATTTCCATCGTGATCTAAAGTACCGTGAAGATTAGGCAAATTAGTCTGGCGAGGTAGGATTGCGCACAACTTTCCAGTTCCCACTGGATTTCGTCCTCTGCATATAAGCTTAATAAAGCCTAAACCTCGTCATCTGTCCATCGGTCATATTTTTAAACTCCATTGTTGATTCGAATAAAATGCTGCGTGGAGTCAACCAATCAAAATGCTGCATGAACTCAACCAATCAGCATGTTCAGCACCAAAGTCTAGTAGCTGGATGCGATTTAAGTCATGCCTTTTATTGTTTTCCCTATTTGCTATTTCAAAGTCCTGTCACCGAAGCGGGGTGGGCAAAGACACAGAAGGTAAATGAAACAATGCAGTTTAACTTGAGGTGATCATCGGGGTCCAAGCACAATAGCTTGTGTAGTAGATGATATACAGTGGTGGTCAGAATTATTGGCGCCCCTGGTAAATATGATCAAATATGGCTGTAAAAAATAAATCTGCATTGTTTATCCTTTTGATCTTTTATTTAAAAAATTCACAAAAATCTAAACTTTCATTGAAGTAAAAGAATTGAAAGTGGGGGGTAAATCACATTATGAAATAAATGCTTTTCTCCAAAACACGTTGGCCACAATTATTGGCACCCCTAGAATTTTTTATGAGTAAAATATCTCTGAAGTATATTCCCATTAATATTTACATTTTTTAGCACACCAGGGTGACTAGGAACTTGAAATTGTCCAGCTATGATGTCTTGTTCCACAGGAGTATAAATATGAGGAAACACAAAGGCCAAATTCCCTTAATCATTCATCACAATGTGAACAGCCAAAAATCACATGAAATGCGATTTTTACAAATCCGTTTCAAGCTACATTCATATGTGGTTTGAAATCCTATTCAAATCGCATTTCTGGAAATCCGTTTCAGTCTGACCGCTCTGATTGGATTTTGCGTGGTTTATGTGACTTTCTCATGCCACATACATCGTAAACGTCAGACGCTGTTATAGGAAACATGCTGAAAGACGCTGCAGAAACAAGGTTGTGTTGTTGCAAATGCTGGTTGAGCAGAAAATGACAATGTAACGAAGACATGTTTTGAAACCGGCGGAAACGACAGCACAGAATAAAGCCGCTCACACCAGCCTCCTACGGTTCTGCTGCTGCCTCAGAAGACACAGTATAGTCCAGCGCGCGGCGGCTGCACAATGTCATGTTGTAAACAAGACAACATCTGTATTGCAAAGACAATTTATTGAACAATTTTCATAGTCTTTAAACTGATTTGCTATCCTGTGGCCCCCCTTTGGTGGACAACATTAGTATTCATCTTTGAATCGCATTGAAATGGCTGATAATTTGTTTGAGTGATTAAACATTTTTTAATGATTATTTTATTACTGACAATTTACCCACATCAAACTCAAATTCACTGATTTGTGGAACCTTATTTCATGCTTTAAATGGTTATTTAACAATTACATTCAGTCCTGCATTAAAGGGTTAGTTCACCCAAAAATGAAAATTCTGTCATTAATTACTCACCCTCATGTCGTTCCAAACCCTTAAGACCTTCGTTCATCTTCGGAACCACTGATCTATATTGACTGGATTGCTCATTGCGTTCTAAACTGCCAGTAGGCGGTGAAGCCACCGGAAGTGTTCGAGCGGCCATCTTACTATTTCCTACCGACAGAGGGCATCATTGACGTACAGCCAAAACATTGACCTAAAATCACACGATTTGCAGCATATCAGTCTCACAGGATTATTTTTACGATATATGTGTAAATTAATAGTTACTTCAGATGTTATCTGTAATGTTTATGGTCTTTTCGGAGAGGATAAGTCATATATTAAAATCGTTAATGTGGGTGTGTCTACTGCACTCTGCCGACATGGGTAACGTAACTAACACAAAATATAATCTTTATGTATGTAATTATGGAGGAAATATTAAACATTAACATATACATTTGTGTTTAGCTGCAGAAATTGATTTGAATAGCTTATACAATAAAAATTTATACAAGCCTCTTTTACTATAGTGCACTATTGTATTAAAATTCAAAGTTTGCCATGCATCATCTCGGACATAAAGCAGCATTATTTGTCTGAATAAGTTATGATGCATGTGTTTTATTTCCTGATTGAGCAACATCTGTTTCAGACTCTTAAAGACCGGGAAAACGCAAATTTATGGCGTTTACAGTTTCCATATGAGTAAAGTGTTATGTTTGACGTTAAGTGTAATGTTGTTGAATTAATTATTAATTTAATCATCGTTTAAATCATTAACTGCTTCGAAATGCATGCTGTTAACGAAATCATTGTTGAAACATTTGCAGTTAGCCTACTGTATGAAAACAATACTACAGCACAACATATACATAAACACAACAGTACAAGGCGATTTCAGGTTACAAGGCATAAATCTTTATTCCGATTTCAGAATGTGCACTTTGACATTTGTAATACATACGCTGAAGTGTCTCGTCGACCCGCCGAGCTGATGTTCACTACTGTAATGAATATGAACGTAACTTTTTAACAAGCAGGGGAAATTCCCGACTTTAAACAAATAGCCATTTACATGCTTAAGACGTTTGTGTTGTAAGAATGTACAGGGAGACTTCAGATATAAAAACGGTGTCTCGTTAGGCAATGTTTTCTCAGTAAAATCATATAATTTCCTATTGATTCAATAGAACGCGTGAGCTAACTAGGGAATGCCAACATGGCGGCGCGGTGGCTTCACTTTTTATGACATCATGAGCAATCCAGTTCTCTATATAGATCAGTGTTCGGAACACAAATGAAGATATTTTTGATGAAATCCGAGAGCTCTCTGACCCCACCATACACACCAATTTAATTAACACTTTCAAGGCCCAGAATGGTAGTAAAAACATCGTTAAAATAGTCCATGTGACTTCAGTGGTTCAACCTTAATTTTATGAAGCGACGAGAATACTTTTTGTGCGCAAAAACAAACAAAAATAACGACTTTATTCAACAATTTCGTTCTAGTCTGTGTCAGTCTCTTGCGCAGTTTACGCAACAGTGCAGCGCTTTCGAGTTCTACGGCAGCCGATGCTGTTCACGTGAGCACCACGACGCATGCGTGTGATGATGACATGGGAGCTGCGCTGGTGCGTAAACTGCGTAGGAGACTGGCACAGGCTAGAATTAAATTGTTGAATAAAGTCATTATATTTGTCTGTTTTTGTGCACAAAAAGTATTCTCGTCGCTTCATTAAATTAAGGTTGAACCACTGGAGTCACATGAACTATTTTAACTATGTTTTTACCCCCCCCAACTTTTTTTAGCACCAGCCGCCACTGTTCAGCTCAGCTACCAAATCAGACCTTAGAAGATTACAGCGGATTGTCTGGACTGCTGAGCGAATCACTGGTAAAACCCTCCCCACTCTCCAAGAACTGTACTCACCCCTCACACCCAGGGCACTTGTTCTTTGAATTTTTGCCATCGGCACTACAGAGCACTGAACACCAATAGCCAGGCATAGAAACAGTTTCTTCCTTTATGCAATCCATCTAATGAACATTTAATGCCCCGACTTGGCAATAAACATGTGCAATACACAACACTATTTATACATTTATTTATTTATTTAACACACCATACTTCTTATTTACATTTCCTTGCATTTGTATATAACATGCCTGTACACACATATACCATCTATTGTCTATTTTTGTATAGTGTGTATTTAAAATATTTTTTTGTATATTGTTATTTCCTATTTACTTATTCTATTTTTATTCTTTTTATTATCTGTGTCATGTCACTGTCATTCTGTTTGTGCTGTGGAAGCTTCTGTCACACCTGACATACCTGGCAATAAAGCACTTTCTGGTTCTGATTGAAAGTCTCTTCACATCCTGATAGCAATCACTATGTTAAGTGGTCTAAATGTATTTATATGTATATATACTATATCTTCCGTGGAAGGCGTAGGACCATAAAATGTTTGTCCCACCTGCCTGTCAACATATGTATCTCTATACCTCTGAGCACCCTGCTCGCGTAGACGTCATCAGCACATTTCATGCTATGCAGAGTTAGACAGACCTCAGTCACCGAGCCGCAACCCGTAACTACTGTAATTTGGAAGAGATGGAAAATGGCAACACTATCAACGCCGAAATTAATCTACATCAGTCAGGTGGTACAGGTCAGTGCTCTTTAAGTTATGTTCATTATTATTGTAATGTTATGTGCGGCAAGTAGGGTGAGGCAGAGGGGCCGTGAGAACGGGGCGAGGCCGGTTGCGTGATTGATAATGAGCGCCACCTGCCTCGCCCTGTTCTCATGGTCCCTCGGCCTGCTTGCCACATTGCGTTTAAAGTGCCCCTATTATGGATTTTTGAAAATTACCTTTCATGTAGTGTGTAACATAGCTCTAAGTGAATGAAAACATCCTGCAAAGTTTTAAATCTGAAAGTGCCACGTATATAAAGTTACTGTCTCTCAAAAGTAAGAGTCGTCTCTGAGTCAATTAAACAAATTGTTTTTAAAACAAATCCCAAGCCGTTTCGTTGTGATGTCAAGACGAAACATTAGCATATTGCCTGCATTTTTTAGCCTCACTTGACATTTTGATACAGTTCCCACACATGCACCTAAATAAATAAGGCAATTAATTTGTCTGTGACGCGTTACACTGAACTAACAAATGGACAGACAGCAAGATTTATCAGATTACAGCAAGTCACGTTCTCAGACATTCTTACTCCGATTCTGCTTGTTCAATCAGTCTGAAGTGCCATAAACTACATCGACACTTACCATTGAGAAAGGTCCTGCTCCAGTCTTGTTTGCGATTGACTTTCTGGTTCATCAGCAACTCTGGACGTTTCCTCGTCGGACTCTGGCTCGAATTGGTAAGGCAAAATTGATGCCATGTCTGTTCATATACTGTATCAAATTTTCAACACTTGACAAGCCCTAATCCAGTAATGGTGATAGGCGTTCTGTTTCTGACATGCGCTGCACGCAGTACACCACTCACAACTGACTAGGTCATCTGACCAATCACCGCAGATTAGTGTCACGCAAAGGAGGGGTTTGGAAAAATGAATCGCTGAGCGAATCCTTTGGGAGTCGTTGAGCAAATAAGGTAAAAATAAATGCATATTATAAGGCAATGAAATAATGAATAAGACAGATCCTCCTGTTCTATTCCAAAATACCTTTTTTTCCCTAAAAATCTACAAAGGTCTTTCCTCTTTTCATTTGTTTTAGTCCCCATACAGAAATGTAATATATGCACATATATGTCCCTATATCCGAGTAGTGATGTCATTTATGTTTCATATAAGGCAATACATTATTAGCACATATATACATCCTCACGATATACCATGTATGAAATACCCATAGAAGAATTATTATATATACATATATTAAAATTATTTATATGATGACTTTTTATATGGTACTGTATGTAAACAATATATGTCTAATTTATATATGCAAGTTTATTTAAACAACATATATGCAAACATTCAGTATGCTTATATAGGATTTTATATAGATTTATATAGTTGTATACCACATATAAAATACCTATAGTAAAATTAGTATATACACTGTAAAAAATATTTTTGCGATTTAGTTATTTCAACTAATTTTTTCAGTAGCGATAACTAGATTGTCCAGACAACAAGAAATTTTAAGTTTTCTTGTCCTCAACTAGACTGAAAGTTAAGTGAACAAGTATAATTGTTGTTTTAAGTCAAAAACATATGTTGAAACAACTGCACTAGATTTTCTGTTGAATGAACAAGTATAATTGTTGTTTTAACTTAAAAACATAAGTTGAAACAACTGCTCTAGATTTTCTGCAGGCTTTACTCCAGTTATACTCCATTTCTTTAACTGCAGTAAACTAAACTTAATTTACTATGTACAGCTGATTTTATACAACACACTCTAATTATATAGATATGAACACATTTATTCCACTTATTTATACATACCACACTATATAAACCTAAAATCCTAATTCAAGGAGTCAAGGAGTAGAGTTAAACTGTTGAATTAACACGGCTAATGAACACGCACGCGCCTAGGACTGACAGACGCCATTTTCTTTCACTCGCGATGCTGAGCAAACGAGTAGGGTAAACACCGAGATAAAGTGTTTTATCTCATTTATAGTATGAAGTTTATAACATTATATTGTTTTAGGATGGTATCTATGTGATGTGTGTGTGTGTGTGTGCATGCGCACCTAAACTTTCCTCAGAGATATTTTCTTTGACTCGCGGTGCGGAACAGACGAGAGAAAACGTTTTTACAGGGAAACACCTAAAGTAAGTGTTTTATCTCATTTACCATTTGTATTTTATAATGTATTGATTAATAGCAATATTTATATGCTGTGCGCTTTTGAACGAGCCAAAACTTTTCCCTCGGGACATTTCCTATGACTCGCCATGCAGTGCAGACATGGAGTTTACTTTTAACCAAGAGAACACAAAGTAAGTGTTTAACCTCATCTACAAAGTGTATTTATGACGTTATATTGTTTTATAACGATATTTTTGTGAGGTGCGCTCCCAGAGCCGTTGAAATACATGGTTCATGGAGCTCTCAACAACTCCGCGTTGTCAATCTGTTTGAATGGTTGAAGAGGATAGACAGCGGTTTCACTATATTTGCTGCAATTTCTGGTAAATATTAACCTTATGAATTGAAATCAAATCAAATTGTGAAATGTGTCAAATACTCAGCCCTAATTAAATCACAGTATGAGTCATTGTACAGTGTAAACATTGCAACATGTTGTCAATAAACCTAATGAAATTTTATTTTTAGGATCCTATTGCTCCTTGACAAAAAACTGAACTGGTTTACGGACCGGATGAAACTACAACTCGCTTCACTGCATGGTCTCTCTCTCAGATCGCCATCAGATACAGGTAAGTTTCATGGAAATCCTTGAAAATGATTAAATGTGAGTTTTGAATCGATACAGGTAAAATAAATAACTATTAAAGGGTAAGTTCACCCAAAAATGAAAATTAACCCCATGATTTACTCACCATCAAGCCATCCTAGGTGTATATGACATTCTTCTTTGAGACGAATACAATCGGAGTTATATTAAAAAATGTCCTGGCTCTTCCAAGCATTATAATGGCAGTGAATGGCAGCCCAAAATTTGAAGCCCAGAAAAAAGTGCATCTATCCATTATAAAAGTAATCCACACGGCTCCGGGGGGTTATTAAAGGCCTTCTGAAGCGACCCGATGGGTTTGTGTAAGAAAAATATCCATATTTAACACGTTATAAAGTAAAATATCTAGCTTCCGGCGGACCGCCTTCCGTATTCAACTTATGAAAAAAGTGTAACTGGCGCGGCGATGACGTCGGACGTAGCGTTAAAAAAAACGTAACTGCCGCAGCGATGACGTCAGACATAGTGTAAAAAAACTTAACTGGTGCGACGATGACGTCGGACGTAGCGTAAACCTTTTGAACTTCGAGAGGCGTTACACTTTCTTCGTAAGTTGAATGCGGAAGGCGGTCCGCCAAAAGCTAGATATTTTACTTTATAACGTGTTAAATATGGATATTTTTCTCACACAAACCCATCGGTTCGCTTCAGAAGGCCTTTATTAACCCCCCGGAGCCGTATGGAGCACTTTTATAATGGATGGATACACTTTTTTGGTCTTCATATTTTGGGCTGCCATTCACTGCCATTATAATGCTTGGAATAGCCAGGACATTTTTTAATATAACTCCGATTGTATTCGTCTGAAAGAAGAATGTCATATACATCTAGGATGGCTTGAGGGTGAGTAAATCATGGGCTAATTTTCATTTTTGGGTGAACTAACACTTTAATATGCCTGTGGTTTTAAATGTTGTTTTCGTTGCTTTTTTGCATTTGAATATTGCACTTTACTAGTAGATACAGCATAAAATAAACATGTATGAACATCAGAGAATATGTTGAAAGATACAGTACAATGTATGAAATCTGTATCATCCCATGTAATCGCACAATCAGTGTTTCAACTGCACAGATGTTAATAAACGTCAATAAATAGCTTTTAAACAATGTCATGTCACATTTACCTCAGAAAAGATATTCTGTCCAGAAATTCATTAGTCAGCTAGAAAAATTAACTCTAGAGAAGAACATTTTGCTCAGTATATTTACTATATTGCATAGTTATTGTATTTTTACTTTACCTGTTCTTCAGTATTTAATGTATGTTTGAATAAATCTTTTTTTATGACAGCCACCACTTAAAAGTTGTATCTCTCTCTCTCATTTTTTTCAGCCAGCTGATGATGAGAGACATTGTTTGCGGGGTTAATGTAGGGCATCTTGACCGTGAGTGTGGACATCAGACATGATAGTGCCTTCCCAGATGATGTCGTGGATGTGGCTGTGATACAGGAAGGGGAAATTGTGGTTTTGGATCTCCAAGATGTTCTAAATGCCTTTGCCACACTGTTTGGACTCCTTTATGCTTTGAACAATGACTGTCCCAAAGAGCTATGAGGTTATGCAATATTTTTTTAATTTTTTTTTTATCAAGGTTGGTGGGGAGAGCTGCACAGCTAAGATTAATGGACTGAAAAAAATGCAGTGAGGTAACACTGGTGCATATGTGCTGTTTATGTTCATTGATAAATGTACTGAAGCTTGAGAGCTTACACATTAATTAAAATTAACTTAAATTAAGTTTAGATTAAAATGGTATAAAGCCAATTCAGAGGTGTTTAACAGTCTTTGCCGTTTCTTTTTGAAAGTTTCTGAATAAAAGGACATTTCTGTAATATATGTTGTGGGGTGAGCTTGTTTCATTTAATTTCTCAAAACAAATTGCTTTATTTGAAAACTGAGGCAAGCACAAGACATACATTAGCTATGTTTCCATCCACCTATTTTTATGTGCATTTTGGGATATTAAATACAGTGGCTTCTTTTACTTTTCCTAGTGATAATTAGTACCAGTTTATCAGGAAGTGATCATTTTCTTCTCTTTGACTGACACTGACTTTGAAACACTGCTTTATTCGCAATTTTTTATACAATATTTTACGCACAAGTTAAACTCGCAACTTTGGATGCAAACAGCTATTGAGGCAGGCATAAGATACCTTTTTTGTGTGGTTGTTTTTAGGTGTTTGTTTTTGCAATAAATAATTGTGTATTGATATGTGTTGCTGTGATTTTAATTTGCCATAATTTTAGTCTAAATCAAATGTAATTTACAAATGAATACAGCAATGCAATTAATACTGATTAAAGCAGCTTTGCAACCAACTAAAGTGAAGTTTTTATGACTAGAAAATTTAAGTTCAGAAAACTAAAGTGAAGTTTTCATGACTATCAAATTTAAGTTCAGATAACTAAAGGGAAGTTTTTATTACTAAATTTAATTAGTTCAGATAACTTATCCAAATAAGAAAAACTAATGCAAAAAGATATTGAGTTGAGTCAACAAATGATTTTTTTACAGTGTATGCATATATTACAGATATTTATATAATGAATTTCTATGTGGTACTGTGCAGTATGTTAAGGTCATATATGTAAACAATATATATTTGTAATAATTTATATTTGTAAAAAGTTAATTTAAACAACATATGCAAACATGTATGCTCATAGAATTCTCTTATTAATTTTGGGCAGTCTACACTGTCAAATTGTATTTAATTTTGTTTGAAATTGGATCACACGAGTAACTGCAAAATATGGTTGACGGCAAATGTTCATAACTTGTATTAAAATATATGAAGCCATGTTTAATAAAGTATATTTGTATAATTATGCAATTCATATACATAATACAAAAGAATATGAGACAGACATTATGAACATATATTTTACATATAAGTAACATTAAAAATATTTTATATTTTAAATTTAATTTGTTTTATACATACAATCTATACTAAGACTGACATTTATCAGTGACAGTACTTTGTCACATATATATAATTTGAACATATGTAATAGATGGAATAGAGTTATCAATATATGGTCAATATAGAGTGTCAATATATGGAATTGTTCTAATTTCTGATTTCTTCTAAATTCTGGTTTCATAGCTGTGCATATATGTGCATTTATGTTTTTACTCTATATGAGCATATTAGGATATTTCATATATGAGACATATGTCAAAATATGTATTATACATACATAAACATACAAACCCGATTCCAAAAAAGTTGGGACACTGTACAAATTGTAAATAAAAAAGGAATGCAATAATTTACAAATCTCATAAACTTATATTTTATTCACAATAGAATATAGATAACATATCAAATGTTGAAAGTGAGACATTTTGAAATGTCATGCCAAATATTGGCTCATTTTGGATTTCATGAGAGCTACACATTCCAAAAAAGTTGGGACAGGTAGCAATAAGAGGCCGGAAAAGTTAAATGTACATATAAGGAACAGCTGGAGGACCAATTCGCAACTTATTAGGTCAATTGGCAACATGATTGGGTATAAAAAGAGCCTCTCAGAGTGGCAGTGTCTCTCAGAAGTCAAGATGGGCAGAGGATCACCAATTCCCCCAATGCTGCGGCGAAAAATAGTGGAGCAATATCAGAAAGGAGTTTCTCAGAGAAAAATTGCAAAGAGTTTGAAGTTATCATCATCTACAGTGCATAATATCATCCAAAAATTCAGAGAATCTGGAACAATCTCTGTGCGTAAGGGGGTTTTGTCTGGGCCAAGGCTCATTTAAAATGGACTGTGGCAAAGTGGAAAACTGTTCTGTGGTCAGACGAATCAAAATTTGAAGTTCTTTTTGGAAAACTGGGACGCCATGTCATCCGGACTAAAGAGGACAAGGACAACCCAAGTTGTTATCAGCGCTCAGTTCAGAAGCCTGCATCTCTGATGGTATGGGGTTGCATGAGTGCGTGTGGCATGGGCAGCTTACACATCTGGAAAGGCACCATCAATGCTGAAAGGTATATCCAAGTTCTAGAACAACATATGCTCCCATCCAGACGTCGTCTCTTTCAGGGAAGACCTTGCATTTTCCAACAGGACAATGCCAGACCACATACTGCATCAATTACAACATCATGGCTGCGTAGAAGAAGGATCCGGGTACTGAAATGGCCAGCCTGCAGTCCAGATCTTTCACCCATAGAAAACATTTGGCGCATCATAAAGAGGAAGATGCGACAAAGAAGACCTAAGACAGTTGAGCAACTAGAAGCCTGTATTAGACAAGAATGGGACAACATTCCTATTCCTAAACTTGAGCAACTTGTCTCCTCAGTCCCCAGACGTTTGCAGACTGTTATAAAAAGAAGAGGGGATGCCACACAGTGGTAAACATGGCCTTGTCCCAACTTTTTTGAGATGTGTTGATGCCATGAAATTTAAAATCAACTTATTTTTCCCTTAAAATGATACATTTTCTCAGTTTAAACATTTGATATGTCATCTATGTTGTATTCTGAATAAAATATTGAAATTTGAAACTTCCACATCATTGCATTCTGTTTTTATTCACAATTTGTACAGTGTCCCAACTTTTTTGGAATCGGGTTTGTATAATATATGGATTTGTTCCAATTTCTAATAGGTTTCATATATGTTTTTACTTTATATGAGCATATACTGCATATATTGATATTCCATATATGCACATATATTACATTTCTGTATGGGCCTCTAGGAGGTTTGGAAAAAAATAGTAGTTAATGATTACCTAATAGTGAACTACCACCTTCAACTAAGCAATATTACTTACTAATTCGTTAATCAGAGTTTCTTGTTAGTTAGTAGTTACTAGAGTGTTAATAATGCATTACTCATTTGTTCCTGTGTAGTTATTCATTAATGATGGAACAGTATTCTAAAGTGTTACCATATATTGTATAATATTGTCATTCTGTCTGTTTACTTTAAGTAGACAGACAATAAAACACAGCATCTTGTTACTTATGTACATTTATACTGACTCATTACAGCACTCCCTTCTCTAGCTTCCAAATTACAATGTAGACTTGAGACTTTCGTCCTCATTTTTTCTCTACAGGGCTTTAAAATGTCTGTATATTTTGTCTGCTTTCAGCTACAGAGCAAAACAATTGAATACATGATGTTCTATGGAGACTCTTGCCATCTATTACAAAATCAGCTGCACTGTAAGTGGCCCATTACTCTAAGAGGGTTACTATTGTCATCAAAAGCAGGTTATTCTGTTCCACATATCCTCAAACGAGGTCAATTATTTGTGTGGAAATGGCACCTCAAGGCTGGTCTTGAATTTTAAGTCACTGTGTGTATTTCCACTGTGCACCCAAGAACCCTTCTTACAAAATCAAAGATTGTCAATCCTTTACTTCACCCGTCTGAGGTAATCTAGTACTTCAGCAGAAGAACATGTTGTTACCACCTTGGCTGTAGAGGCTACAGGGTTATGGTACCTTATTTTATAAAAGGGTGATGTGAATTGCTGTTGTGGAATGCACATATGCTACAACCCAAGATGGACTTGGACAAGTTTCAGACTTTCAAAATTATATTTATACTGTATATATATATATATATATTGGTTTGCTTTTCAGTCTGATATTTGAGTATTATCACATTATCTCCTTTAAAGGTACAATAGGTGATTCTCTACAGGAAAATTTTTTGTTATGCTGGTTGAAAGTCTCCTCATATCCTGAAAGCAAACTATGTTAAGTGGTCTAAATGTATTTTTATAAATATATGTGTATATATAGATATATTTATACAACAGTTCTTTCTGGTTCTCGAATCTGATTTGCTGAGACCCTTTTCCAGCCGTGCGATATTCACCCAGTATCATCACTCAAACCGTTTCACCGTTTGTATCACTCCGCTTGCAGCGACTGTCATGGCGATCGAGCAAATCCACCATAAGTTTGTATGTATCCAACATACAAGTCCAAGTATCCAAATACTATTGTTGTTGTGTCACGAAATGCAGTTTTAACTGTTTTCTAGGCGAGAATGTAGTTATTTAGACTTTAAATATGTGACTCATATAAAAACACAGCGCCTATTTTATGATTTGTTCAGACGCTTTCGCAGATGCGAGCTCCAGGCCGTCAGCGGCCGTTTCAGCGCTCATGTACAGCTTCATCTCGAACCGCCAAGAACAGCTTCATCTCGAACAGTCATTTCAGGAATTTGCCGCTGTCTCTTATGTAGATAGTGGTTAAACAGATGTAATTCATTTGGGGTATATCAAAAGGGCAATCTTTTGTTTTATTAATCTATTACATGTTGCAGAGCAAATCGATTTTGGTTAAGGGGAAAATTAAGTTTCATAACTATCAAGCATATAGCGTCAATTCTGGCGGGTCACGTTAGTCAAGCTCGCATCAGCTGACTGTCTACCTATAGGAATACGACGTCTATCACAGCATACATATATATAGCTCCTCAGTACTATCAGCAGCTATCGCGTTTCTCCAGAGCTCATTTAATGGCGAATTCGGAGGGTGACATCGCATCATCTCCCTAGGAATTGTGCAATCGGGATTTAGCGAGGAATTCGTTTCCCACATGGATTTCACCTCAGTTTTATTAAAGTTCGCGAACTGAACACGCGATTCGCTGCATTGATTGTAAGCTGCCTGATCTGGAAGTGACTGAGTTGGCATTGCTTCTCACATTGCTGCATTATGGACGTGGACTCGCTAAAGCTATACTAATGTAGCCTAACTGAACCAAGAACAATTCAGAATCACATACATGAAGAGGGATATCAAGAGAAGATCAAACATCCATGTAACACCCACGTAATCGTCCCTGAATGTCTTCACGAAGCTAAGCTAAGTTCCTTTTTAATGCTCTTTGCTCTTTACTTTATTCAACTTTATTCTTGTCTTCCATCTGGGCCTCTGACGTGAACTCACGAAGCACCACAACGCATGCGCGAGAATATGTACGTAGAGCCGGCGTTCGGGCATCCAGGAAATGCACACTTTAGCACAATTTTGAGCACTACGCCAAGACCTAAAGCACAATCAATGTAGAATTCAACAGCTTAGATACGGCGCGTCTTCCTCTGCTTGTAAACAAAGTTCCTCGCTTCCACCGCCTCTACGTCATATTCTCGCGCATGCGTCGTGGTGCTTCGTGAGTTCACGTCAGAGGCACACACGGAAGACAAGAATAAAGTTGAATAAAGTCGTTATTTTGAATTATTATTATTTAATTTTTTTTTTTGCACACAAAAACTATTCTCGTCGCTTCATAAAATTATTGTAGAACCACTGTAGTGAGATGGACTTTTTAACGACGTCTTTAGTACCTTTTATGGGTCTTGAGAGAGGAAATGTCATTGCTGCCAATGGAGGCCTTTCTGAGCCATTGGATTTCAACAAAAATATCTTAATTTGTGTTACGAAGATGAACAAAGGTCTTACGGGTGTCGAACGACATGAGGGTAAGTAATTAATGACAGAATTTTCATTTTTGAGTGAACTAACCCTTTAAGCTATAGTTGCTATTGGGAACACAATCATATTGCACATTCTATGTTAATGTTAGCAACATGCTTGTGGCTTTAGCTTATCTAGAGTATCAATAATATGCTGTGCTTAAATACACACAGCAGGTACGTTCACCGCAGAGGTCTCTTATTCAACACTAACAACATCGTGGCTTGGTGATCCCATGAGGGAGTGGGGGTCGTCGCCTTCTCCTCCAGCCGATGGAAACAGTCAGGAGTAGAATAGACAGGAGTAGAATCATGATCATGAATGAGGAAGCACTGTATTTCATTGCTAACTGCATGTTGCATCTACTTGGAGATGTTGCTGCAGGGTGTATGTTTCCCAGGCAGACTACTAGTTTAGTTCTGTGATTACAACATCCTCGTTGTATCAGATTTTGCTGCATTAGGGGTAGGGCTGCACGATAAATCGCAATAAAACCGCACGCGATTTGGCAAAGGCTGCGATTATTGCATGCGCAGCTTCTCAGTGCAGCACGGCTGTGATCAGTAGTAAAGGCTGCTCCATCTGCAAGCCAGAGGGCGCTCTCGCGCAGGGTACTCCAAATATGTGCCGCAGAAGTACGATAGCACACGTCATTGGAAATCCCTATGAATATCATACTATCTGTGAGCTGAATAAACAGATTGAAACGCTTTGATTAAACATGACTAAATGCTTCTCATGTTTGGAAAGATGTTTGACATGTTCCTTTTTCAAATGCACGCTATAAGCGACTCAAACTCGCAGTGATTTCAGATGAAGTAGCATTTGCTACTGATCACAGAGCCGTCCTGCACTGACAAACTGCACATAAAAGATAATCGCAGCCTTTGCGATTTCATAATCGCGTTAAGCGCAATTTCATGTAAATTGCGATTTATTGTGCAGCCCTAATTAGGGGTGTAAGCTTCCCCCAATTGATACCATACCATGAATAAAAATTTGGTTACAGCAACATGCTTGTTGCAAATATGTCCTTGCTTATTGTGGCTTGGGGTGACGCTTCCCCCATAAGATTGGGAAAACCAAAAAACATGCTTGTATCAAACTTTGCTGCCCGCTAGCGGTGTACGCTTCCCCCAATAGATATTATTCAATGAATTTAAATTTGGTTACAGCAACATGCTTTTTGCAAATATGTCCTTGCTTGCTGCGGCTTGGGGTGATGCTTCCCCCGTAAGATTGGAAAAACCAAAAAACATGCTTGTATCATATTTTGCTGCCGCTAGGGGTGTAAGCTTCCCCCAATGGATATTATTCAATGAATTTAAACTTGGTTTTTAATATTTCGAATTTAATAAGGGGCATTCAGATTTTCGCATCAGTCGTGTTTTGGGGATGTCGGCACTGGTTTTGTTTTGGGGGTTATTGCTGCTGTCCCTGCTCTTATCCATGCTAGGCTGCATGGATGCGCAGGGAGTTCTTGCCCAGAACAGAACCATACCGGCAATCCAAACTATATGCTAATAGTCAATCAATCATCTTTGATGATAGTGGTCCTGACAGAATTATATTTAGGCTATATTTAACTTAAGTCCTGTATGGCCTACTAGAGCGCTGCTTTTGTACGTTTCACTGAATTGTTTGCTTGTTTTATTTCCTATTGTCTTTTATAATTGCTATTGTTAATTTAAATATTATTGTTCAATAAATATTATTTTATATAAATATGCCGTATTTGGTATTGAGAAAGGGTCCGTCAGTGATTGCAATAGTCGACTTCAGTGACAGTTACATTATTACACCACGAGATGGTGGCAAAGACCGTCTTTATGAGTGACTGTCTATGTTGTAAACAAGGAGGTTGTTTCATCGCTGTCAATCTTTTAAAAGGACAAAGACAAAGATATCGCTTTCCTCAGCAGACATTCAAACTGATTTTTTAATGGATATAATATTATGGACATCGACCTGAAGAATGAATGCTATCAGATGCAGGTAATATTTGTTTAGTCGATCTTTCTCTCATAATAATACTCTACATAATACAATAAGCTTCAATGAAGCGACTCAATGTTCCTTCGTTACTAGTTCTAAAGTGACGTTTTAGAATTAGTAACGGAGGCTTGGTCACAACTGTCAAACTGTCAACTTGAGATTTGAATCCGTGGCGGAAGGAAGTAGTTCTGCACAAAAGAGATTTTAAAGACACTCAGTTGTTGTTTCTGATTTATTTACACTTGTGCTGTCGAACTTTTGTATAAACGCAATATCACACTCCGTAGCCATGCGATATGGCTGTATATCAGCACGCTGTGATTACCTATGGCATTCAGCCTGCGGCCTCGTGCCTACGGCCGAATCACAGCTGTGCTGATACAGCCATATCGCATGGCTACGGAGTGTGATATTGCTCATATATCATCTGTGGAAGGCGTAGGACCATAAAATGTTTGTTCAATCATTGCATTTGGTCCGTATGAAATGAAAGCATGTGTTCCTTGTCTGTCGACGTGTGTTTGCTTACCACGTGCTGCAGACGTTGGTTATTGTAGTAGCCTACTGTTACTCACTGTACTGTAAACTTTTCTCACCAATAAATGACACATGATGCAATCCAATAACGTCTCTAGT
The DNA here is from genome assembly GCA_039654105.1 of Coreius guichenoti. Lineage (NCBI taxonomy): Eukaryota > Metazoa > Chordata > Actinopteri > Cypriniformes > Gobionidae > Coreius > Coreius guichenoti. The sequence goes on from CM077169.1 coordinate 31,851,567, forward strand.
CGTCTCGCTTCTGGTCTGTGCGCGTCTGCACGTTCATGTGTTTTGGAGGAGGCGTGGCTTTGGAAGGGTGGGATCGTATGCTTTCAATGCTAGCAGGCTAAAGTTAGCATTTCCCAGATCACCTATTGTACCTTTAACCCCCAATGGCATGGTGTTTGTTTTTACGAGCTCGGAAAACTCAAAGAATGCACATTGTCTGTGTAATTGATGTTTATTAGAATTATTGTTATTATTATGCTGCCACAGAGAATGATGGGAAATGTAGTTTGGTCACTTAAGCCTATCAGCTCATAAACTGGCTAAATGAGTAGTGTTTTCTGACAAACTTTATCTCTCTTCTTCAGTAACTGTACACATAATGCGTACAAACATTGTACTGACAGCATTCAGAAATAAATTTATCATGATTGAAAACAATTTGCTTCCACTCGTAATGACGTCTTTGTGGTGGCGTTCAAGTGCATTCAACTCGTAAATACAATCTTTCTGACATGACTTGAACGCACCAATAGTCAATGTTTTTACTATCTACTGATACTTACAGGAAATGGACACAAGAACATTTTATGGGCGGAAGGAACATGATCGAGCAGTTAGGGTCATTCCCGCTGACAGTGATGACAGTGAGCTTGAGCAGAGTCAGGTTTGAGAGACAGTTAGGAGGACAGGGATCAGTTAGGGGTAAGTTAGAAAGTAACGTGTGTGTGTGTGCGTGTGCGTGCGTGTATGTATGTGTGGTGTGTGTGTGTTTGTTTGGTTTATGTTTATATGAAACATTTATACATTAGGTGTTAGCTGTGATTAGTAGAAGTTTGTTTATTTGATTGTTTGATGTTTGTGATTGGTTGGAACCATTTGTGATGGATGTTTGTCAAAATAAAACTTTTTCTAATGCATATATTGCTTGTTTTCCTTATTCCACCTATATATAAAACCTTGGTGTTTCAGTACCCTCAAATTGTTGCCCTTAAGGAACAAATCCTGATTCAATATCCTGATTCAATAATAAGTCTGCACTAAAATGTATTATAATTGTAATTTGTATTTTTTTTATTTATTTATTTATTTATTTTTTAATATTATTAGGATTATTATTATAACAAAAAGAACTAGGTGACTAATAATTAATAATGTACTAATTTGTACAGAAACAATAAACCAAACATAAAATGTACAAATGGGAAATGAGGTCTGAAACATGATCACGTGTAACTATTTATCGTCCAACTATTGATTGTGTTTTAAAGTAGGCATAAAGCAGAAGTTATAATCTTTTCTTTGATTTTGTCCATGGTGAATTGATTGGATCGTTGTGAATGAAGCAACACAGTGTCATTAAAGTTATTAATTTAAACGAGATAGCGAAAGTGTACAATTTTGTACAAGCTGTAATGCATGTGTTGGAATAAGGCCCAGTGCTGAAGTGCTACTCTTCCTAGCATGTTTATATTTATTGAAAATATTGAAAATATCATTCACCAAATTCTATATTATGTCTTACTGAGTCCCAACAAATAACATTATTTGAATCAAATCTAGTTTCCTTTTACTTTAGCTGTGACCTTGAAGTGCTCAAATGAATGGGTGTGAAAAACACCTGCTCCCATATATTCCTTCAGGAGTGGAAGGGATGCCAGTTATATTGTATGAATAAAAATGGCACAGAAATTCTTCCTGCACAAAGAGAATACAGCTCAAATCATTCAATTCCTCCAGAGCGTTGTTGTGAGAAAAGGGAGAGGGTTGACCTAAGTATAAACTAAACTTTTGCTTCATCCGCGTCTTTTTCTCATTAATAAAATGTCATGGAAAATAGAGCTTATATATATGACATGCAATTTTGTTCATCTTTCAGAGCCCACGTCAGATTCTTAGATTGGGAGTGAAGAAATGGCATTGGCTGGCCTCAAAGCGATAATTGCAGCCAGCACAGGGGGTAGACAGACGTTATTTTTTCCCTGGAACAACAGCACAGCGACATAAAAAAATGCCATTCAGTGATCTTAGCTTGAATTCTTTTCAAGACAAGCAAGACTGCAACTCCCCTTCAAGCAATTTAGCATAAGAACATGCTGGTTCTGATCCCTCTCTCTCAATGCAAAAATGAGAACTGTGACAATGATCTGACACTAACTTTTACTGTGGGTTTCCTGTGATTTAAGACTCCTCCAGCTCCAAAAAAGAAAAAAAGGGCATCAGATTAGGTATTAATTTATCTAGCTGAGCTTTCATCAACAGTTCATTTTAAAATGGACATGGACATAATGTTCTGGAACACTTTGCTAATACTGTCAATAAAAAACATAAAAAAAAACTTACCAGCCCCAAAACTGCATCCCCCCCAAATACATACTGATACAAAACAGATAACATTTTGATGGTGGGCAGTGACAAGATTAACTGCATGAGAAGTTGATTGCCTCAACAGCGACACAGATTGTGTTGATGCAGTAGGGGACGGCTCACAGAGTGCTGGAGCAAGATGAAAAACATGTCTTTAACACCAGCTGCAACTCGAGTAGAACTGCACAACTGATTCACACTTTGATGAAAATGATACAAGACACCAATCATACTTGCCAAGCAAATCACAAGCAGGAAAATGCCACAGCCACCAATTGAGATACAGTAGTGTCGTGTCAGGCACGTGCACAGATAGACCCTAAGTGGTGCTCAAGCACCCGCCTTTTTGGCCCTATTTGCAAGACATTATTTTTATTTTAGATTTTGTTTAAATTTGGCCCGTGGCATCAGTTCTCAGCGTGTGCCCGACAACTTCTTAAATCCGTACTAATTCTGCGAGACCACTCCGACATCCTTGTCACAGCATCCACGTCTCCCAGACCTGCCTTCAGTGGTGACAGCCATGGTAACAATCGTTTACCCTAAACTTCGGCACTGTTTGTCACAGCTGTGAAATTAAACCACTATTAAAACAACTCAATACAGCCAGCCTAACTTGGGCAATAACCCTCCTTTAAGCTTAACAAGCAAGCTGGTCTGGCGTTGGCATAAAATAGCGTCATGCAAGGTCAGAAATGCCACCAAAATTAATAAAAATGCCCCCAATGAATTGCCCTTTTATGAATTTCTTGTAGTTTGTGTTTATAACATAATATAGTTAAGCAATATCGGTAACATTTTACAATACGGGTGCACTAATATGCATTAAATAATGCTTAACTAAAATGCACAGATAATCATGAGTTAATGCATGACTCATGAAGAACTAAACCATTTATTAATGATTACTGTATCAGCAACTAATGAACATTCTATATGATTAATAGATTAAGTAATATATGAATTGCTATTAATTAAATGTCATGTATTAATTCCCTAATAACATATTATATTAACTAATAATGTAAATTCATGTTATTACCGCAATATCACATGAGCGAGAGTGCTATTTTCTCGAATATCAGCACAACTGCAAAATGCGATATTCATTTTATACAACAGTTCAAAAAAACAAGTTGATTTATATGAATTGACAATTTTTAGACATAACATTGTCAATTTTGACTGTTTTTGCTCTATTTTGCCAACGAAAATAGTTCCAAACTAAGCAGAAGAGTTACGTCTCCCAGCAACACACAGCAGTGTTTTGTTCTTGAATGATTTACCTTTTTTTTTTTTTTTAACGAATTGGGTGTCAATGATACAGTGACCAATTCATAAAGTCAGTGGACAAGGTTTTGAACGAATCGGTTGAATGAATGATTCTATTCACTTATTACGACTTGCCACAACCTACTGCCGGTTTTAGTTTCATATGTAATAGTATCATTCATTTTGCCCCCAACATTTTATATTTCTATATTTAAAATGTTATATTTAGAACATTAATCTCATAACATTATTTAGTCAATTGCAGTGAAAACGGATTTTGATAAATGGTAAGATGGATTTTGTTGATACTAATTTCATGTAATTGGTATAACAGCCCTATAGTGTTAAATAGTGTAATTAATTAAAAGATGATCAACAATATGTAACTTTACTCTTTTACTTTTTTTTTTTAAATTATAAATAATTATAAGAGGGGTGCCATTTTTTTTTTTTTTCACTTGAGAACCTGCCCCCCAAAAGGTCTGTGCCCGGCCCTGGGTAGTGTACCCAAAGCAATCTAAATGATAAATGCATAGGGAGCAGTCCAAGTTCGACACTGCATCTTGACCTGTTTTGTTTACTTAGGCCAGTGGTTCTCAGTTGTTTATAAACACTGAAGCTCCCTTTTTAAAGCTGAAAATTGTACAATATCACAAAAATAAATAAATGAAAAGTGAAACTGCTTTACAGGAGTGATATGAAAGGAAAGTCCTGTCATTTACAGACCCTCATATGTTGCACCAAACCCATATGATGTCTCTTTCGTGAAACAAAGGGATGAGAGATGATGGTAATTGTAACTGTCAAGCTAAATATAGTCCATATAATTTGTGTGCTATCTCTAGTTTTCAGTCACATGACTGGCGCATAGTCCTGGAAGGCAAAACATCCATAAAACTGCAGCACTACCCTGTCAATTTTCTTTTTGTTTAAAATCATAAATATTTAAATCACCTCTTAAAAGAAGAAAAACGTGAACAAACTGTAAATTTTGGCCACTTGTGATCCATGCAGCACCTGCCACAGTACTGCAATCAGTGGGACATTATGAACTTGAAAAACGTGCCCTGTCTTAAGGGTGAACTTGATTTCATCAAGTAGAACATGTTCCTGGATTAACATCTTTGGTTGATTGGAATGTTGTTCCAGGATCAACAATCAGATTTGAGGTATAGGTTTAGAGTTAATGTCAAGTTTAGTCTTACAACCAGGGTTAGGTGCTTCTACATCAGTGTTATTCACATATCATTTCCCTCTGATTTTAGGGATAAGTTATGGGTAGCGTTAGGTTTACGGGTAGGAATAGGCTTAGGGGTTTGCACGCTAAGTGATTTATTTTAAATGGTTTTCTATGAGAAAATGCTCAACATGCACTTTATGAGTGGCAACTAATAACAAAGCCAATGTAATTCTGAATTGACAAAAGAAGATAAATGTGAAACAAAGTGATATACAGTATACAGTTAAGGAATACAAATAAGAGGATGGTGTAATTAAATGCACAGAAAAATTCCATGATCGATATACAGCAACCCTTTAACTGGTACTGCGATACAAAAAGCTTATTTCAGCTAATGCCAATTTCTTTTTACAAACTGTGTGGCCAACTGTGTGGTTTAGTTTTTGTGGTCAGGTAAGGTCACCTGAGATCTCTTCTAGCAGTTTTCTATTGCTTTATTGATGGTCTCCTAATTAGAACAGAATTCCTCTGTGTGCTCTAAGCTCTTATGACTTACTGGTTTTCTGAGCCTGAATGTTTAAGGGTACGTTTACACGATAACAATGTACTAAAATAAAGTTTTTGAAGAGTTTCACGTATACAGTGACAACGTTGTCAAAACAATCCCGTTCACCCGGATCTGCAAAAACGACTATGCGCATTCTTAACACGTAATACGCATGCGCATGACATCACTGTTTTCACAGATTCGCGTTTTTGTGGTTTACACAGAGATGATAAAGGTAAAGTTTTCAAAAATGTGTATTTTCAGGCCCCCAAAACGCTGTTGTCATTTAAATGAACGGCCTGTTTTTAGATGTAAAAGCCTCCTAAGACACCAATGTCAAATCCACCACCTAATTTTCTGGATTGCTTTATTGTATAGAAGAAGATTGTGTGAATGAGAATGATGCAAATTTAAAATTAGCTTACATTTCTTCACTACAAAAGATATGAATGTGAACATAAAACAGTCATTTGTGATCAACTTAATTGCTAAATATTAGTAAATACCACATAATTAAAATAGGTTTTAAACTTTTGTATGGGAACATGTTAAAAGTCTCCTTTTCATTTCAGACATATTGATCTGTTGTCTAACCACTTTAATTTGTATAGCAATTAACCAGAATTACAGTTTTTCCTCAGTCGATTTGACACATTCCTCCAAACTCAAGTCACTGTTCTCAAAACAGTTAACACAGTAATCTGAACAGGGCTTGACATTAACTTTTTTACTCACCAGCCTGTGGCTAGTGGTTTTCCAAAGTTACTAGCCACTCAGCATTTTCACTGGCCAAAATATTGCTGCTGGGAAATTTGTTGTTGGCTATATGTAAATGAGCACTGTACACACCAACTCTACATGATCATGTCTACATGAAATTTATAACATGACATGTCATCAAATAGGTCTATTTAGCTCTGATACGGTTGCTCCTAGAGAAAACAGTTGCTTGTCTGAAAAATATAAGATTTTTTGGTGTAAATATAATTTATTATGTTATATATTATATATAATATTTATTCTCAAGCAATATTCTCATCAGTGTTCTATCAGCTATGACATATTTAAATCTAGCATATTTTGTGTATAAGCCCATACAGTAGCCTAGTGAAATACATATCCATATTTTCATGTGATTTTATTTTATTAAATATCAAAAATCTAAAAGGTGTGCATCATACCTGACACCTAGATGAACACTTTACAGTTGGTTTTATGACTGTAAGTCATTCTCTTTGAATGTTATTGAAGTGTGTCGTATGTAACTTTAGACACGGTCCCTAAATTCTCGAATATCGAATGTCCAACGTCAAGCCAACATTATGCCAGTCACATCAGATGCGCTGTGGTTCTGCTGTGATCTTTGTTTGAAACTATTTTCGCTGCTGAACAAAACAGTCAGTCACTGTATGATGAATGAATCTCCTACGTTCATCGCACATAGGCTACATCTCTGCTTTGTTGTTTATGATGAGAGTGCAGATTTCAGTGAGTGAGAGCGCGCTCTGAACAAAACTCCGGCGTTTCAGCCATGACTAATCTGAACGCCTCTGATTTTTAGACATTGCAGTCATAAGCTCAAAAGAATCGCGTGTAATTGGTTATAACGTGCAACGCGTATATAACAGATGCCTTTAGAGAAGACTACAATAAAATTCAACCTGCCAAAGTGGCTAGTGTTACACGCCACAGCTGAAATCCACCCGCAAATGGCGGCTTGGCGGGTGTTAATGTCAAGCCCTGAATCTGAACACTTTGTAATTGTCCTAAACAATGAAATCAACTTTCCGCAGGGTGATCAGGAGCAAAAATTTCCAATTTCACCATTCAGCACTGGTGCAAGAGTGGTTTGAGCATCACCCACATTTCAGGAAGGTGTTCCTTCCAGCATATTTTCCTCTTGGAGATGGAAAGTATATGATCGCAACCCTTACAAGTCTTCTTCAAGCTATGGAAGAGGTCTGTGGAGAAGTTAAGGCACAAGGATGAATCCAGCATTCACTGCTTTTTTTTCCCCAGAATGCATGAAAATATATGCTGCGATGATGATGAAATTCTTTGACCAGATGTAAATGAGAAGCAAGATCTATAAAGTTCATTGATTCAATGATTGCAGTACATTTATTTATTTATTTACTTACATATTTTATTTTATTGGGCGAGAACTCATTGTTCTACAACTAAACTCGTCATTAAAGAACTTTGAAGAGTAGGATTAAAAAAAACATGTATTTTCATTCATGTATTTTTCTATCTACAGCTGAATTTGTTATCAAATCAACAGAGAACACACTAGTTTTGATGTTACTATTTATTTTTGATAAATGCATTACTGGAATAAAATGCAGTGCTTCATTATGCAGTAAATACTGAAATGTTTTGCCAACATAAGAGTGTTTAGTTTGCTGTGTTAATTTTTTTTTAATGCAACTACATTAATTTGGAGGAATGTCAAAACGAATTATTAAATTATTAAACATTTCCTTTCCTCACATGACTTGGCTTAATCATGGTATATTCTGTAAAATAAAAATGCATTTATCTTTCAGCAAAAATGAACAATCATGGGAAACAAATATGAGAGGCTAAACCAGAGTGCACACTGAAATGTTTTGTCAGATAAGCTGAAGATGTGCTATGTAGTGACATTTTTTCAGGACAAAAATATTATATAATATGACTTGATAAACAGTATAGGCTGCAGAATGTTGGGTTACACCAAGAAAGCAATTATTATGCCTAGAAATATCAGGTTGAAATAGAACAACAGCACTTTTTCACATTTTACCATGTCTAGAGATCCTTATTTAGCTCTGTTTAATTTGTAAGGCAGCACTTCACAGACAGGGATGAATGACCGAAAGCAGATTCCACAAAAAAAAAAAAAAAAAAAAAAAAAAAGTGTAATCAGCTGCCACCACTGAAATTGAAAGCTTAGGTCTCATTTATCATGGCCCACATTTAACATTGCACCTTGATATATTTATTTGTCTGGAATTTTACAGGTTTTTTTGTTTTGTTTTTTTAATACCTGACTGCAAATAGAAGTTATGCATTTTGTCAAGTAAATGTAGGCTGACAAGTCTGAAGTATGTGGATGGTAAATGACACCCTTCCAGCCTTAGTGTGATTGTGAAGAAATTCCCATTTCACCATTAGATTGATCGATGTGGCCTGATGCACTGATTGCAGCATAGAGTTCAAAATCTAACCAGTTTTAGAGATTTACAAGACATATGGAGAGATAAAAAAAGACTTTACTTTGTATTTCACTCTGTTCATATAGTGAGGTACTTCTAAGATGCAAAACACATCTTTATAGGGCTTTCTGATGTAAAATAGTTTATCATTTGTCTTGTAAATGTAAAATTAAAAAAAAAAAAAAAAAAATCACCCTGTGGCCATGCCTGGATGGTATTTGTTGTCATGGTTACCCGTAAAGAGCATGCTTTTGACCTACAGCCATTTGAAACTGTATTGTGATGCTGATTTTGTCCACAATAGTTTTGCTATTTTTGATTGCCTTGTTTCTGTATTTTTTCTATAGCCTACACTTAGACATGTTACTTCATGTTGAGAGCCTAATTCGTATTGTGATGTCATGACCATTGTGAAGCAGAGTAGGATACAGTCTTAATTAGTCCCTGTAACCATGACTACAATTCTGAGATTGCTTCTGTCCAAGCCTTTGGGGTTTGTCAGATCAATGGCTGACGTCCTGCAGTCCCTCTTGCATGATCATTGAAGTTCATTCTTTTTCATGATGATGCAATTCTAAAGGAATGTTGGAGATCCAAAACAATGAAACTGACACAGGAGAATCAACTGAAGGTTCTGAAAACCTTTGGGAGTTTTCTGAAAGGGAAATCAGGTTTATTGTTTCTGAAAGGAAAATTCAGAAAGAGAATGTTTTTACTATTGTCTCAAAAAGATTATATTGATTTGATGAATTCCCGTATAATTGCTTTCAAGCTCTTTGAATGCATGACTGCAATCACTGGTGAAATAATTCCCATCGTTTCCTGTTTATTCTAGCATTTGAGTGCTGAGATTATGCTATACCACACAGAAATGGCACTTTCAGACATCATTTGCAACCTCTCATACTCAACAGAAATGTCTGTCATCGTCATGGGGATGCTATTGGATCAGGATGCTATTGAATCCGGTTAACTAAGGTTTCATCCCTATGTTTTTTCCTGTACCGTGATGCCATCAAGTCAACATTGTATTAGATCCACAACTGTGCTGTATTCCTTAAATTTTCAGATTAAAAGCAGCTGGAGGCCGCTGGTGTCTGACTCATTCCAGCGAGTTGCTTATCCATTTTTGACTCTCTCTATAACTGAAGTGGAGATAGGCTCTTCCGTTTTGTTTTTTTTTTTACACTGGTGACCCTGTAAGTGAGAGATGACTTTTTTTGCACCTCCGGAGACTGATATCCCGCTGTTCAATACATCTGGCTGAAATGCTGGCGCTATCAGAACATCTCTGGAGATATAATGGAGCTCCAAGCCTGGAGCTCTAAATCTAGTTGCGCTTGCTGATTCTGGTGTTACTGTAAGGTAATAGTTGTCAGAGAGTAAGAAATAAATACATGTGAAACAATGTATAGGGCCAAAAATATATAATAAATGTATATTCAAAAAAAATAGAATAACTTGCATTGTAGGCAGACTATTGCTGGTTACTTTAATGCTTACTTAAATGGTTTAATATTTTAATGTTTTTGCTCTACCAAAATAAGTAGTTCCAAGCAAAAGGGGGGTTGCTATGTGGTAGACCACCTTAAAACTTTATTTTGATTCCTTGAGTAATATCACTGCTCTTATGAACAAGCTGCATGATTTCAGGAAGTGCGGGACGAAATCCACAGCAAAAAATTATATTTAGGCTTAAGGTTTAGTTCAAGTGAGCAGTAGTTCACAAGATCCACTAATGATGGTGTGCACTTTATCTATTTCCAGCAGGTGCAAAATTAATGTTCATTGGGAAATTGTTTGTATTAGTATGCTAGGAATATCCTATGATTAGTGAGCTGCATGGTTTGCCTGAGCTACTCTTGTGATTTGTTTGCATTCTCCAAGCATTTGGCTCTTTAGGCTTCAAACAGACATTGCCTCTGGGACAGACTTTTGTCCAAGGTTTCGTTTCCTCCTCACAAACCCCCCATCCCCCATCATTGACATGTTAAACTGACAGCTTGGATTCTATTTGAATTCATAGCCTGGTTTATAATTCAGTTATACCCATTTACATTATATTATTTTTCTTATTCATTATATTCTTGAGCCAGATTCACAATTAAATATAATTGAACCTTTGCAACACTGAGCTAGAGAGATATCTCAAAAATATCTTTGCAAACATGCATTGTTTCCCTTCTGCATAACAGTACAATATATCCAACAAATTCATTCATGAAAAGAATCCAGTTAATGAAAGGATCAATGTTAATTAAACCTCTGTCAGTATTGCTCTACACATGAATAGAACACAAAAGAATGTTCTTCAAGATCATATTTATTTTTAATGTCATTATGAGTGAGAGGTTAATAGTATTCAAATCAAAGCATTACATGCAGCAAATTGAATTAATTTTTGTTGAGAAAAGTGCAAAATTGTATAAGATTAAACAGAGCATATGCTTTGCTTTGAATTTAGCAAACAAAAACAACAATAAAACAGTCTAAAAAAAGACTTGCACTTTTTTTTTTAGATCTTAATAAAACAATAATTATTACATAATATAATTATTACATAATGAGCTTGTGCACTAAAACACTTGCAACATGATGGATGTGTGTATAGTCTGTCATTACAGTTCAGCCTTCTGTATGGAAACTACAGATTATTTGCTGCAGTCATAATCCCGGCCTGTGTTCCCCTGTTTTGTGTTGGACTCTTATTTTAAAGTATAATGATGTTCCTTTTGTTCCTATGTTCAGTTTTCAGTTTCTGTTCTGGGTTAGGTTTTGTAGTCCTTTTGCTGATTGGTTCCCCGTTCATTAGTATTAATTGTTCCCTGGTGTGTCTTGTTATATTGTTAGTCGTGTATTTAACCCCCTGTGTTTCCTGTGTTCGTTTGTCAGGTCTTGTCCTTAATGGCTGTTTATTTGGCATGCTTTATTCTTGTTTTCCTGTGTTCATAGATGTCCTGTTCCTCATGTTTTGGTTATATTGGTAATAAACATGATTATTGGAATTGGATCCTACTCGCCTGTATTTTTAAAGCTCACCATCATTACAGCTAGGGATGGAGACATTAAACCTCTTAAAGCTACAAAACTTATGGACTTATGGACTTGGACTTATTGCACAGGTGGCAATTTCTGTAACGTGTATGTTCTGTTTAGTTCCTGTTAAGCCTGCTGAGTTCTTAGTTTGTTGTTCCTTGGTCACTCAGTTATAGGCACAATATGTAAGATTTTTCTATTAAAATATCCAAAAAGCACTAGAACAGTGTTATACATTTTGTTGACTTGTGTATTTAGATTATTCCAGATGTTTACAAGAATGTCTAAATCCAGAGAAATAAGCCTTTTTTTTTTTTACCAGGACACGGACCATGTCCGTGCATCGCCTATCAATGACATTATACCTGCATTACCCTTGATTTCCAGTTTTATTTTGTAGAAACCATGGAAACACCAGGGACGTTTTAATATAATAAATATTAGACGTTAATATAATAAATATATTATGTTTTATTAGACAAGGGAATAATTGTTTAGATACATTTATAGACAGAAAATTAATCATTGTTATATAGCTTAACACGTTTAGTCTTATTGTTTGAATCTCGTTTTCTTGATTTACCGCAAGTACATCAAGTTTTACCATGACTAATGATCTAGCTTACTGCAGTGTGCAACAAGTGTCTCATAGTAGCCGTCGAGCGAACGCACAGAGTAACGTTAGTACAGAATTTTCAACACGCTCAAATGTATCTAATATGATCAACAGCGCTGCGTTACCCCACATACGCTTGACTGGAAGAAACGTAAGCGGCACCTGTGGCATAATAAAAATTTCACTGCTCTCCAGCCGTGTGTCGCGCTTGTCTTTTATTAGCAATCGCTCCAGCGGCCACGTTGCGCTCCCACAACACTTGTGTAAGGATCCTGCTCTGACAGTCATGTCTGTTTTGTTGTTGTTTGTTGTTGTTGTTCCTGCCCTGCCCCGTATCCTGAGTTCCCTGGCCACGGACTCTCACTGGCAGCAAGTCTGGTGCAGCTGTCTAACAAGCCTCTGGTTCTGTGAGTTTCTACCTGGCAGCAAGACTAGGGCCACGTCTGAGATCTACTACATTGGGTCCTGTGTGCTCCTGCTTGGTGCTGCCTCTCATGCACATAATGTTCCATTGTCAACTGGAACAGTCTCCATGGTCATCCATCCTGTCAGTCCTCGTGTCAACTGTAGCCAAAGACTGGTTTCCCACTGAAGCTAAGCAGGGTTGAGCCTGGTCAGTACCTGGATGGAAGACCTCCTGGGAAAACTAGGTAGCTGCTGGAAGAGGTGTTAGTGAGGCCAGCAGGGGGTGCCGTTAAACCGAGGTCCTGACTCTCTGTGGTCATTAAAAATCCAAGGATGTCCTTCGAAAAAAAAAGTAGGGGTGTAACTACGGCGTCCTGGCCAAATTTGCCCATTGGCCTCTGTCCATCATGGCCTCCTAATCATATATACTGATTGGCTTCGTCACTCAGTCTCCTCTCCACCAATAAGCTGGTGTGTGGTGGGCGTTCTGGCACAATATGGCTGCCATCGCATCATCCAGGTAGATGCTGCACATTGGCGGTGGTAGAGGAGATTACCTCCTTCTATATGTAAAAAGCGCTTTGAGTACCCAGAAAAGCGCTATATAAATGTAACAAATTATTATTATTTTATTATTATCTGCCCTACTGTTTGAACTGTTTCACACCTCAGTCTTCTGCTGTCTCTAGTCTTCAGTCTTATTAAAAACCCCTTAGTTGCTCATTTGCATCTGGGTCCTATCTCTTGCAGAGTCTTGACAGAATGAACCAGCCAGCACAGGACCCAGCAATGAGCATCCATATAGTTCCCCCTGCGACAGCCTAAAAGAGACTGGCACTCCAGCAGGGATTGTTATCGCTTCGCCAGGAGGGCCGGGATGTGCGGTCCTTTGTCCAGTTTTTCTGGACCATGGCAAGGGGCCTGGAGTACCCTGATTCAATCCTTAAAGAGGCATTCAATCCCCTACCAGAATGGAAAATGGAACAATTTAGGATCCTGGACTTCAAAAATTTCGTAAATCAAAGACACTTGCAAGTACACACACAATTACATATATACCAAAACAGTATTAATAATAATAATAATAAATATAAAATATATATATACAAACACGATACCAAAAAAGTTGGGACACTGTACAAATTGTGAATAAAAACAGAATGCAATGATGTGGAAGTTTCAAATTTCAATATTTTATTCAGAATACAACATAGATGACATATCAAATGTTTAAACTGAGAAAATGTATCATTTTAAGGGAAAAATAAGTTGATTTTAAATTTCATGGCATAAACCCATCTCAAAAAAGTTGGGACAAGGCCATGTTTACCACTGTGTGGCATCCCCTCTTCTTTTTATAACAGTCTGCAAACGTCTGGGGACTGAGGAGACAAGTTGCTCAAGTTTAGGAATAGGAATGTTGTCCCGTTCTTGTCTAATACAGGCTTCTAGTTGCTCAACTGTCTTAGGTCTTCTTTGTCGCATCTTCCTCTTTATGATGTGCCAAATGTTTTCTATGGGTGAAAGATCTGGACTGCAGGCTGGCCATTTCAGTACCCGGATCCTTCTTCTACGCAGCCATGATGTTGTAATTGATGCAGTATGTGGTCTGGCATTGTCCTGTTGGAAAATGCAAGGTCTTCCCTGAAAGAGACGATGTCTGGATGGGAGAATATGTTGTTCTAGAACTTGGATATACCTTTCAGCATTGATGGTGCCTTTCCAGATGTGTAAGCTGCCCATGCCACACGTACTCATGCAACCCCATACCATCAGAGATGCAGGCTTCTGAACTGAGCGCTGATAACAACTTGGGTTGTCCTTGTCCTCTTTAGTCCGGATGACATGGCGTCCCAGTTTTCCAAAAAGAACTTCAAATTTTGATTCGTCTGACCACAGAACAGTTTTCCACTTTGCCACAGTCCATTTTAAATGAGCCTTGGCCCAGAGAAAACGCCTGCGCTTCTGGATCATGTTTAGATATGGCTTCTTTTTTGACCTATAGAGTTTTAGCCGGCAACGGCGAATGGCACGGTGGATTGTGTTCACCGACAATGTTTTCTGGAAGTATTCCTGAGCCCATGTTGTGATTTCCATTACAGTAGCATTCCTGTATGTGATGCAGTGCCGTCTAAGGGCCCGAAGATCACGGGCATCCAGTATGGTTTTCCGGCCTTGACCCTTACGCACAGAGATTGTTCCAGATTCTCTGAATCTTTGGATGATATTATGCACTGTAGATGATGATAACTTCAAACTCTTTGCAATTTTTTTCTGAGAAACTCCTTTCTGATATTGCGCCACTATTTTTTTTATGAGACACTGCCACTCTGAGAGGCTCTTTTTATACCCAATCATGTTGCCAATTGACCTAATAAGTTGCAAATTGGTCTTCCAGCTGTTCCTTATATGTACATTTAACTTTTCCGGCCTCTTATTGCTACCTGTCCCAACTTTTTTGGAATGTGTAGCTCTCATGAAATCCAAAATGAGCCAATATTTGGCATGACATTTCAAAATGTCTCACTTTCAACATTTTATATGTTATCTATATTCTATTGTGAATAAAATATAAGTTTATGAGATTTGTAAATTATTGCATTCCTTTTTTATTCACAATTTGTACAGTGTCCCAACTTTTTTGGAATCGGGTTTGTATATATATATATATATACAGTGTGGAGAACAAGTATTTGATACACTGTCGATTTTGCAGGTTTTTCTACTTACAAAGCATGTAGAGGTCTGTAATTTTTATCATAGGTACACTTCAACTGTGAGAGACGGAATCTAAAACAAAAATCCAGAAAATCACATTGTATGATTTTTAAATAATTAATTTGCATTTTATTGCATGACATAAGTATTTGATCACCTACCAACCAGTAAGAATTCCGGCTCTCACAGACCTGTTAGTTTTTCTTAAAGCCCTCCTGTTCTCCACTCATTACCTGTATTAACTGCACCTGTTTGAACTTGTTACCTGTATAAAAGACACCTGTCCACACAGTCAATCAAACAGACTCCAACCTCTCCACAATGGCCAAGACCAGAGAGCTGTGTAAGGACATCAGGGATAAAATTGTAGACCTGCACAAGGCTGGGATGGGCTACAGGACAATAGGCAAGCAGCTTGGTGAGAAGGCAACAACTGTTGGCGCAATTATTAGAAAATGGAAGAAGTTCAAGATGACGGTCAATCTCCCTCGGTCTGGGGCACCATGCAAGATCTCACCCCGTGGGGCATCAATGATCATGAGGAAGGTGAGGGATCAGCCCAGAACTACACGGCAGGACCTGGTCAATGACCTGAAGAGAGCTGGGACCACAGTCTCAAAGAAAACCATTAGTAACACACTACGCCGTCATGGATTAAAATCCTGCAGCGCACGCAAGGTCCCCCTGCTCAAGCCAGCGCATGTCCAGGCCTGTCTGAAGTTTGCCAATGACCATCTGGATGATCCAGAGGAGGAATGGGAGAAGGTCATGAGGTCTGATGAGACAAAAATAGAGCTTTTTGGTCTAAACTCCACATGCCGTGTTTGGAGGAAGAAGAAGGATGAGTACAACCCCAAGAACACCATCCCAACTGTGAAGCATGGAGGTGGAAACATCATTCTTTGGGGATGCTTTTCTGCAAAGGGGACAGGACGACTGCACCATATTGAGGGGAGGATGGATGGGGCCATGTATCGCGAGATCTTGGCCAACAACCTCCTTCCCTCAGTAAGAGCATTGAAGATGGGTCGTGGCTGGGTCTTCCAGCATGACAACGACCTGAAACACACAGCCAGGGCAACTAAGGAGTGGCTCCGTAAGAAGCATCTCAAGGTCCTGGAGTGGCCTAGCCAGTCTCCAGACCTGAACCCAATAGAAAATCTTTGGAGGGAGCTGAAAGTCCGTATTGCCCAGCGACAGCCCCGAAACCTGAAGGATCTGGAGAAGGTCTGTATGGAGGAGTGGGCCAAAATCCCTGCTGCAGTGTGTGCAAACCTGGTCAAGAACTACAGGAAACGTATGATCTCTGTAATTGCAAACAAAGGTTTCTGTACCAAATATTAAGTTCTGCTTTTCTGATGTATCAAATACTTATGTCATGCAATAAAATGCAAATTAATTACTTAAAAATCATACAATATGATTTTCTGGATTTTTGTTTTAGATTCCGTCACTCACAGTTGAAGAGTACCTATGATAAAAATTACAGACTTCTACATGCTTTGTAAGTGGGCAAACGCAAAATCGGCAGTGTATCAAATACTTGTTCTCCCCACTGTATATATATATATATATATATATATATATATAATAAAAAAAAATCAATACAAAGTGTAAATTCTCTCAGGCCTGGAAACAAATTTCACAAATATTACCAATGCTTTATGTTTCCTCGTCTTAACAGTAACTATATACAACAGAACATGGGGAGCTATTACTTACATTAGGTTCCAAAAGTTGCCATATTCCAAAGGTGAAAAAAAAAAAAGGAAAAATAACCTTTCAAAAGAGATCTGGGTGTACTGGTTTAATGTAATCAATCCATTTACTCCAAATTTGGAAGAAGACTTCCCTTAGTGCTCTTAAGGAGAAAGATAATTTTTCCATCACACACACATATATATATATACTGACATTCAAAAAATATGATAATGGTTCGCTTCCATTTCCCCACATGATCTCCAGCAGCTAGTACCCTTCCCTTGGTGTTTTTTCTGTGATGGTGTAATAAAAAACCTAATAACGTCTTTCTAACAAAATTCTCTCCATGTGGCTGAACTTGTGGATTGCCACTGTGCTTTACAAATTCTTCCCCAGTCTTCATTTGAAATATTTAAGTTAAAAACCCTTATACAACTTTGAAATGATCTTGTTACATGGCTGAGCCTTGGATACTGCTAGGAACACCTTTATTATTCCTGACTCAGCCCTTGCCAGTACTCCTGGTTTAATTTTACTTTAGATATAATGCCTAACTTGAAGATATCTATAAAAGTCGCTTTGGTTAAGCCCAAATTTCTCCTTTAGTGAATCAAAGCTTTGGATTTTACCCTTGTTGAAAAGAGTGTAATAACTTGAAATTCCTAATTTGGCCCAAATACGAAATCGATTGTCTATTCTGTTTGGGATGAAATCAGTATCAAAGGCACACCATCTTAATATTCTCGATGCGTCATTCAAACCCCCTATTTTCATTGTCAGATGCCAAATTTTAAATGATACATTAATCCATGGGTTTGTTTCCTTATTCATTCTATTTCTTATCTTGTTGTCTGTAATGAGGGCTGATAACGAGGACTCATCCATCATCCCTCGCTCTATTTCAATCCATTTTGCTAAATATACTGGACTACTCCAAAAGACTAATGGCCTTAATTGGGCTGCATAGTAATAGTATTGTAGGCATGGAAGACTTAACCCATCGTTTTCTTTCCTTAACTGTAGCGTTTTAAATCTTATTCTGGGTTTTTTACCCTGCCATAAAAATCTAGATATTAATTTATTCCATTCTCGAAATTGTTGGTTCGGAATTTCCACCGGAAGTGTCTGATAAAGATACAATAATTTTGGTAGAATAATCATCCGCACAGAGTCAACTCTAGAACTTAGGCTGAATGGGGGGTAAGGTTCCAACGTACTAGGTCAGATTTTATTTTCTTAATCAAAGGGCCATAATTTAAATCAAATAAGTCTGAATAGTCTCCTGATATGCTTACTCCTAGGTAATTCATTGATTTAGTATCCCATTTTAAATTATATTTCTCTTTAATTTGTCTAGGTGGATCATAATTTATTGTTAATACCTGGGTTTTGGAAACATTGAGTTTACACTTTATATAAAAAGTTCCATTTTACTGAGTCGAAGGCTTTCTCCGCATCTAAACTCACTAGAGCAGCTTCCACTTTATGATTTGAAATGTGGCTAAGAACATGCAGGGTCCTTCTAATGTTATCAGATGCTTGCCTTTGACAGATGAAGCCTGTTTGATCAAGATTAATGAGATCAGGGAGAATCTTTTCTAGTCTTCGTGCTAAAATAGAGGTAAATAGTTTATAATCAACATTCAGAACACTAATAGGCCGATAATTTCCACACTCCGATTTATCTTTTCCCTCTTTAGAAATGACGGAAATGATTGCTTCTCTCCGTGAGGGTAAGATTTCCCTTTTTTGTACTACCCAATTGAATGCCTTTAGTAGAGTCGGGGCCAGATGATCAAACATGGTTTTGTACCAGTAGTATAACCATCCGCCCCTGGTGACACTTTGGGCAAATCTATTGAGGTTAAAAATTATTAATTTTAGGCTGCGAGTAGAGAGCTTTATAAAAAATTTCAAAACTCTGCTGTATTTGCTCCAATTTACAATATACTTCCCCTGTTTGAGTATTCTTAATTTTATTGATAGTTCTGTCTGCTTGTTGCTTTCTTAGTCTGTAAGATAACAATTTTAATGACTTCCCCCGTTTCATAGTATCTTTGTTTTAGGGATATAAGTTTATTCTGTAATTCTTTAGAATATATATCATCTATTTCTTTAACTGTTTTCTTAATCTCTTGCTTCACTTTATGATTCATTGTAGCCCTATGTTCAATCTGCAATCTTTTCAGTTTAATTTCAAGGTCCTGCATTTTCTGCCTTCTAAGTTTCTTTAAATTAGATGTGATGGCTATTATCGTACCCCTTACTACCGCCTTTAGTGCATCCCAGAGTGTTGATGGTGTCACCTCCCCATTGTCGTTTATCTCCAAGTACGATTTCATCTCTTTTTCTAAATTTAATTTGGTTTGGGGGTTATTTAAAATATCAGAATTCATTCTCCAGACTGTGGATCTAGATTTCCTTTCTAAACACATCGACAATAGGACTATGATTAGAAATATCCATCGTACCCAATTCGCAGTTTTGGACCAAATGAAGATCGATTCTTAGTCTTAGGATTCAGTTCTCTCCACACATCTATAATTCCTATCTCTTTTAACAGGCCATTCACCAGGAACAGAGGAGAGTACAGGAGCCCCATTTTCACTAACCACCGGCACTCCTGATGACAAAGGGAGAGAATCAGACAAAGCTGTGTATAGTGGTCTCAACCCCTGAACCCTTTCGTACGCATCTCGACCAGCACATGTAGAAGTGAGAGCTGGTTCCTTCCACCTGGACCTGTAAGTTTTTAAGCGTTCATAGTAAACAACCTTAGGTTCTGCATTTACATTTCTCAAATCCAACATGGTGTAAATAATACCAGCCATGTCCACCGTAACCACCCGATATGGTCCTGTCCATTTTGGCTCAAGTTTCTTTCTTTGTGTGGTCGGATCATTTACCCACACCAGGTCACCAACATTAAAAGGCCTGAATTTCTCATACCTATTAAAGTAGTACTCACGTTTGAGTCTCTGATCAGCACTAGTGTTAAGCACTTCTTGGAACACTGTTTCCATACGACTGACTAGAGCTGAACCACAAGTATGCGGAGTGTCCACAGCTTCACCTGAAGGGGAATCAAGCCATACATGTGCCGGTAACCGAGGTTCACGACCATGAGCCAAGAAGAACGGTGAGTACCCAGTGCTAGAATGAGGTGTAGCATTAAATGACAGTACAACTGCAGACAAGTACTGGTCCCACTCGCCATCACTATGAAAGAGATCCATAGCTAACTGATCCTTCAAAGTTCTATTGAACCGTTCTACCATTCCGTTACCACGACGGTGGTAAGGCGTAGTTCTCTTTTTTTTTTATTTTTAAATCTCTTACAGATGTCCTGCAAAATCTCTGACTCATACTGACGTCCCTGATCAGAGACTAATTCCTCCGGAACCCGGTGTACTGTTCACACAACAACCGTGCCACTGTACTGGCTTTTTGGTCCACCATAGGATATGCGTTGACATATTTAGTGAAATGATCTTGCACTACCAACACATACCTATTACCGTTGGACGTGACAGGCAGTTCTGTAATATCAGTACACACAAACTGAAAAGGTCTCAGAGCATTAATCGACTGTAGTGGTGCCCTTCGCTGAGGAACAGGCTTTTTCCGAGACTCACAAGCTTCACACGACTCACAATGCTGTTCTATGACACTTCTCATTCCTGGCCAGAAACACAAACTCTGAGCTCTTTTAAGTGTGCGTTCAGCACTGTAGTGTCCAGCACAGGGATCGCCATGCAAATGATATAAAGTGTCCTGAATAAGAACATCAGGGATGACCACCTGATAAGTTTGAGGTTTACCTGAAGCACTACAGGCTGTATGACACAGCACTCCACTTTTCAACACCATACGTGGAACCTGCCACCAAAGTTGTCTCAATTTCCCTTTTACCTGCCTAAGATTAGGTCTCTTTCGATTTTCAACCCAACTATAGACCTGTAAGAGCAAAGGATCTGTTTTCTGATAGTATGCAATGTTTTTTTCCCTCATCACCCAAAGAGGTACACAACATATTTACAGTAGACTCAGAAAAACGGTCATCAATTTCACATTAGGTCAGACAAATTTGTGATTCCCCTTTAGGCTGACTTTCTGTACTGCTGGCACTAACAAAAACAGCCGTCTGAGAAGTGACAGGCAAGTCATCTGTTTGAATGGATACTGTCTCTGTGAGGGGTTTTGGAGTCAGAGATGAATCTACAGGAATCTGAGACATGGCATCCGCATTAGTATGGCTCTTGCCATCTTTGTGAATGATCACCCATTCATACGGATCAAGTTCCATAGCCCACCGACCTCTACGTCCTGTGGGATCAATGTCAAAGTTCAATTTCCTCAGGCCAACAAGAGGTTTGTGATCGGTGACAATTGTAAAAGAGCAGTTACTCAAGTAGTGTCGAAAATGCCTGAATGA
This sequence comes from Coreius guichenoti, assembly GCA_039654105.1. NCBI lineage: Eukaryota > Metazoa > Chordata > Actinopteri > Cypriniformes > Gobionidae > Coreius > Coreius guichenoti. Next base: position 31,873,020 of record CM077169.1, read on the forward strand.
CCAAACTATTGCCCACAGTTCTTTGTCATAAGTGGACCATTTTCAATCAGTCGAGGTAAGTATGTGACTAGCGTATGAAGGTTGCTGAACATTATCAGTCCACTCAAATTGAACGTCTTTGTGGGTTAGTCTGTGCAAGGGTTGAGCCTTAAAAGCATAGTCTCAAACAAAGCGCCTGTAATAACTACACAAGCCCAAAAATGCTCGTACCTCAGTAGCAGATTTAGGAGTTGGCCAGTCTCTTACTTTCTGGCTATGAGCTGGATCCAGAGCCAACCCATCCTTTGAGACAACATGAGCCATGTACGTTAGTGATGCCTTGCAAAAATGACACTTTGTAGGATTAAGCTTAAGACCTGCTTCCTTAAACCTGGTCAAAATGTCTGTGAGGTTTTTCATGTGATCCTCAAAATCTTTACCCATACAGATGATGTCATCTAAATAAATGACACACTTTGTCCAATGCCAACCTCTCAGGATTAATTCCATTAGCCTTTGGAATGTAAGCGGACTATTTTTCAGGCCCATAGGCATCACCTTAAAGGGTCATGAAACCCCCCTGCTGCAGCAGTGTTTTTTCACACCTTCGATTTGAAAAGGCTTCCAAAAAGGGGCGTGGTCGACCTCGAAAAGGTGGGATGGGTATTGTGTGGAAAGAGGGAATGGTTTGCATAAATAGGGGAGTGTCATTAGGCGCATTAAAATTAGCTAATTTGCAAACTGGCAATGCACACACACAGACACAGGTGACATGGATAGCGATACCGACAGCAGCAGTTACAGCGGTTCTGAGAGCTGTCTGAAAGTGGAAGACTTCTCCCCACCAGATTCCCCTGAATCGCACTGTTAACAGATTGATGACAGTGCAGGTCCAATGCCTTATCAGTTCGAACTTTTGGACCCTTACATACATACAGGAGAAAGTGAAGACGAACCTGATGAAGCGCAGATAGAAGTCGTCTCGCACTGGTATGTTTTTGTACTTTCATTATTTATATAAAGTAAAACATGTATTTATCAAATTGAAAGTTTATCTTGCACGTGAACGCCGGAATAGTATATAAAATCATATATTTTAGTATATTAATCATATATACCTCACAACACAAGGGCAACTGCATCTGATTTACAACCTAAAAAAAGTACAACACGCAAGCGTTATATTCACAATACGAAAATAACCCAAAGCACTGAAGGAAAAAAAAAAAAAATCTGTTATTGGTTAACATTGACTATGTCTGCTCCTAATGACCAATTCACACCGCACAGAAAAACGCCAACATTCAAGTGGGCCGCAGGATTTAAAATTTTATAAATAGAAGTCATGTTTACGCTGACCAAACAGACACCGACAAACGTTGATTGAACATGTTCAGTCGGGTGAAAATAAAACCTGAGCAACGCCAAAATACGCAACGCACTAACCTGACAAATGTGTTTGTCGGCTTTTTTCTGTGCGGTGTGAACTCAGAGTTCATTGCCGATAAAAGCTATACACAAAAATAAAGAATATGTTAGCAAACACTTACCACAGTTTTGGAGATGGGAATTGGTACAGCGTCTTGCTTTAAAATAAGGCGATTAGCAAAGCCGGATTCCACCTGTCCCAGATTTACAAAGTTCTCTGGTACAAAATGTTTGCAACAAACATACATTCCATTCGTTCTCTTCTGAGGCCACAGCAGGCCAGCCGCCCTCGCCCAAACTTCAGCTCTGGTCGTGTCACGGGGAAACAAAAACAACACTTTTGTGTTGTGGCACAGAGGAAACAAGCACTTACGACCCATGTCTCAACAATAATGATGGAAGACGAACCTGACAGAAGTGACTGTCTCATGCATAATAACTAAATTATATTTTATGCATACTACAGCGCAGTGATTGGATTGAATGAGCTTTATGTCATGAATATATGTCGAGAATAGCTCGAAACGGTCGACGTCAGCATGTTCGACCAGCCCATACTTGGGCCGAAAGTACACGATGACGTCAGATTTTGTGACGTTGCGCCGACTCAGCTTTTCAAACCGGAAGACAGAAATCGCTCTGAAAAATGCAAAAATAACTATTTTTCACTTATGAATAACATTAATGAGTACCTTTAGTGTTTTCAATGATGTGCAGCCTATACATATCTGTTTACATCTCAAAAAAAGTGTTTTGGGGTTTCATGACCCTTTAAAGTGATATAAAGTCCATCTCCAGTGGTAAAGGCCGTCTTTTTCCTGTCATCTGGATCTAATTCTACGTGCCAATAATCCGAAGACATGTCCATGGTCGAAAAATACTGAGATCCAGACAACGCATCAAGACTATCCTCCACCCGAGGCAATGGGTGTGCATCAGTAATGGTTACGGAATTCAATTTGCGATAGTCAACGCAAAATCTGTAGGTATTGTCTTTCTTCCTCACCATAACTACTGGACTTGACCAAGGACTGTCACTATCCTCTAGTATATCTTGTGCTTTGAGGTTTTCTACCTGACGGTGAATTTCTTCCTTGAGAGCAGGAGAAGTCCTGTACGCTCACTGGGAAATGGGAGTGTCATCTATGGTCCTGATTTTGTGGGTAACCAAGCTAGTTCTACTGTAGTCCTGAGCATGCTGACTGAACACATCAGAGAAAGAGGTTAGCAAAAATGTCAGACTCTTTTGCTGTGTCACAGATAGCTCAGTGTTAGAGAGATCAGGCAGTACAGGTGACTTGGGCATTGACACTTGACTGGACACAACAATATTTTGAATGCTCACATTATTCACAGTTTTATCAATTATCACAAAACCATCCTGATCACCCTCAGAACCAAAAAAGTGGAAGAGCGGAAAGTACCAATTGGAGTGCCACTGTACAATGAAATTTTATCTGCAGAAGGATTGACAACTTTTTTTCATATAAATTGACCCCTTATCTGCTTTTGTCACAGTCCATGCAAATCCTACCTTTGAGTCTTCACGATAGTAAGGCTCAAACACACCAGTGTTGCCATTTGGTTGTAACCCTGCTTGATGTGACGCAAGTTTTTTACGCCTTCCGACAGGGCAGGAACAACCGTAGTGGTCGACACTGTAACATCCACAAGTTTAAGGTTATGGTGGTCTACACTTACAAAGGATAAGGAGTCATTACCTAGGTCAAAAGACATGTTACACATGTTAATCACAATTTTGTGCATAGACAAAAAGTCCCAACAAAGTACAACTGCTTTTGAGCAATTTCTGATCACTTGAAATGAATGTGACACTGTACGTTTACCCAAAGTGACATTAGCTGAAAAAGTACCCACTGAATCTAAAGTGTCACCAGAAATAGATGTCAGAGGTATGAACTGTTTCACCAAGGGTCTTTGACGTAAAGTGGGAGTAGACATTCTGAAATCTTCACTAATAAGAGAAACATCAGCACCAGTATCGACAAATGCCTGAACTACTGTGTCTTCGACTACAAGTGACACATTTTGTGTCACAACCTGACCAGTGTCTTAAGTCACATGATGTTCAACAACATTACCAATGTGCCTGGTATCAGTAGCAGTTGGCAATTGGCCCTCATTGTCAACTACTGGTAGTTTCCCTGGCACTGATGACCACGTGGAGACTGGAAATGCACATGTCAAGGACTTGGAGATCGATGACTCAGCCGCTTTGCTGAGTAGCCGTCCGAGGACCTGTCGCCCCGACCACGGTCGGAACGAGAAGAACGATCCAGAGAGTCTCGAGCTGTGATTGCGCGTTGCTGTGACATCCTAGGACTTTGATCACGATAGCCATCGTGTCTGCATGCTTCATAATAGTCCCTGTCGCCACTAGTGTCTCTGTATGTTGTTCATAAAAAGAGTCAGAGTCATTAAATGAATGTCTGTCATACCTGCGACGTTCAGATGTGCGCCCTCGTGAATCATCAGGGGTAAGGCTGCGCCGCTGACGATCCGGTGAAGTAGGGTGTCTGTTGGCATACCTCTGTCTGCTGACCTCGAGCTGAAGTTGATCCACTCTCTCTGTCAAACTTTCCAGGGTCCGTTGAAGCTTCATGAAGTCCCCTGATGTAGCTGAGTGAACCCCAGGAAGTACTGTAGATATTGTAGAACAGGAAGAGGTAGTTACAGTCTGTGGAAGAACGTTGAAGGTAGATCCAGGAAAGGCTCCTGCTGTTAAAGAAGTCCACTGTTGTGCATGAGATGGCAGCAGTACCTTGCTGGCCTGGTGTGCCTGCTCAATATGCAGAGCCAGCGTAAGAGCAGCGTCCAATGTGTCTACACCTTGTTCATGTATGCGAAGCTGAAGATATGGCTCAATTCCAGCAACGAAACGCCTGAATTTTTCTCCGTTCTTTGCATTAACCTCGTAAGTGGGAAAAGCTTCATCCACCAAGTGGCTAATTTCTGCTGCAAACACCTGGAGAGCCTCGCCAGGCAGACGTGTACATACATTAACGTAACTTTGAAATGTGGATAGATAAACTTGTTTGCCAAAAATTCATCTTTCATTTTTTCTTTCACTTGTTTATAGTCCTTCTTGATGTCGCTAGGCAAACTGTCCCAGTAGCTAAAATCAGAACCACCAAGACAGGTTGGCAAAAACTTAGCTAATCTGGCATCATCAAAATCGGCGCTAGCCTCCACAGTCACTTCAAATCGTCTGCACCAGTGAAGAAAATCTTCTTTCCCATCCCCCAAAAAGATGGATGGAAAATGTCCATGGAAGCGCTGCACCCCATGCGAGCTACTTGTGCCAGGCAAATCACGTGCTGAATCTGCTTCACTTATATTACAATACAGTTCAGGTATCTCGGTATTCAACAATAATAAAATGTCCCACAAAGTCCATTAAATTAAACAATGATTACCGTTCCACTCATCCTGTGTCTTTGAAGTTCACGGTCAAACTGACACTGTAATCCTCTGTGATCTGACGCAGCTGTGCTGCCTCCCGTTTGTCCTGCTGCCTGCTGTGCTCGCGTGTGCTTTGCTTGCTTTTGAATCTTTATTTGATATCATTCCCTGTTGTTTAAACTGCTAAATATAACTTGCCTACCACATTAAATCTGACATCGCTAGCTTTTAATCTAAATCACTATCACGCGTTAGCATTTCGCTAGCCTGTTAGCTTGCCATCTCTGCACTCGGGTCTCTTGTTTTCTGAGTTCATTAAACAACTGTGGTGAGTTGGATTAGTAAATAGACTCCATCAAACAACTGTGGTAAGTTGGATTAATCAACAAATACAGTAAGCCATGTCTTCTTCTCCTGTCATTGTCACTTGCACTGCATGTTTCATGTTTAGTATATCTTTCTCCGTTGGCGAACAGGGCTTCACATGTGATGAATGTAAGGAGATAGTCAGGCTGACGGAGAAGATTTCAGAATTAGAGACACGCATCCAGACTTTATTTGAGAGTAGTGAGAATGTAACAGCTTTAGACACTGCTTTGGATGCAAATAGCTTAGTGAACTCTGTACATTGTTCGGTTCCGACTGTAGAGCCCGTGCAGCAGGGCAACTGGGTGACGGTGAGACGGCATAGTCGCGGATCAAAAAAACACTCTTCCGTTCCGATTAGAACATCAAACAGGTTCTCCCCACTCAGTGATGCACCCACTGAGAATCCTGTTGAAAGTGCCCTAGTTATTGGCGATTCTATTACACGGAACGTGAAAATAGAGACACCAGCCACCATAGTCACATGTTTACCAGGAGCCAGAGCGCCTGACATCAAAGCAAATTTAAAAGTGCTGGCTAATGCTAATCATAAATTCTCTAAGATTATTATTCACGTCGGCACAAATGATGTTCGACTTCGCCAGTCGGAGATCACCAAAATTAACATTAAAGAGGTGTGTAAACTCGCAAGTACGATGGCAGATGACGTTTTTTGCTCTGGTCCCCTCCTCGTTAAAAGGAGTGATGAGATACTTAGCAGACTATCATCACTCAATGGCTGGTTGTCTAAGTGGTGTCCGCAAAATAACATAGGGTTCATAGACAATTGGAAAAGCTTTTGGGGCAGACCTGACCTGTTGAAAAAAGATGGCATCCATCCTTCCTGGGCCCAGGTCAGGAAGCAGACGGACTGGCTTACCCGACCGCCTGCTAGCTGTCTCACGTCACAGAAGTCAGATAAATCCCAGCACATAGAGACTCTTTCACCTAGATATTATCACATAGAGACTGTGTCTGTTCCACGAATTAGTAAATACAAAAAAACATCAAAACCATTCAACGGTAAAAATTTAATTGATGTCCAACAAATAAACAACAGATATAATACAGATGATCAAATGATAAAACTCGGGCTGCTGAATATTCGATCCCTTTCCTCAAAAGCGCTTATTGTTAATGATATGATTACAGATCATAACCTAGATGTGCTGTGTTTGACAGAAACCTGGCTAAAACCTGACGACTACATTACTTTAAATGAGTCCACCCCCCAGGATTATTGTTATAAACACGAGCCGCGTCTGAAAGGTAAAGGGGGAGGTGTTGCTGTAATTTATAATAATATCTTCGGTATTACTCAGAAGTCTAGTTTCAAATATAATTCCTTTGAAGTTTTGGTGCTTTATGTAACGTTATGTAGTGAAATTGATAAATCCCGTTTGACATTTGTGCTGGCTACTGTATACAGGCCACCAGGGCACAATACAAACTTTACCAGAGAATTTGCTGATTTTCTATCAGAGTTAGTACTGGCTGCAGATAAAGTCCTAATTGTTGGTGATTTTAATATCCATGTAGACAATGAAAAAGACGCATTGGGATTAGCATTTAGAGACATTCTAAACTCTATTGGAGTAAGGCAACACGTGTCAGGACCCACTCATTGCCGTAATCATACTTTAGACCTAATACTGTCACATGGAATAAATGTTGATACCATTGAAATTCTGCAGCAGAGCGATGACATCTCAGATCATTACCTAGTATCATGTACACTTAATTTAGCAAAGGCTGCAAAGCCCTCCCCTCGCTTCAAATATGGCAGGACTATCACTGCTGCGACTAAAGATTGCTTTGTAAATAATCTTCCTCATCAGTTTCATCTCCTCAGCATCCCAGATAGCCTAGAGGAACTCGATGTTGCAACAGAAACTATTGACTCTCTCTTTTCCAGCACTTTAGACACAGTTGCTCCCAGGCGCTTAAAGAAGATTAAAGAAAATAGTCCAACGCCGTGGTACAACGAGCACACCCGGGCCCTTAAAACAGCAGCCAGAAAAATGGAGCGCAGCTGGAAGAAAACAAAACTGGAAGTTTTTCGCATTTCATGGAAAGAGAGCATGATTGCATACAGAAAGGCCCTAAAAACTGCTAGATCTGCTTATTTCTCGACTCTCTTAGAAGAAAACAAACACAACCCTAGGTATTTATTCGATACAGTGGCTAAATTAACCAAAGATAAAGCTTCAACTTCTGATGTTTGTAAACAGCACAGCAGTAATGACTTTATGAACTTCTTTACTTGTAAGATTGATAATATTAGAAAAAAAATTATAACCATGCAGCCGTCTACTACAGTATCACATCAGACAGTGCATTGTAGTGTCACTGAGGAAAAATTACATTCATTCACTGCTATAGGAGAAGAAGAATTGGCTAAACTCGTTAAATCATCAAAATCAACAACATGTATGCTCGACCCTATACCAACTAAACTACTAAAAGAGATGCTTCCAGAGGTCATAGATCCTCTTCTTAATATCATTAATTCATCCCTGACATTAGGATATGTACCGAAAACTTTTAAGTTGGCTATTATTAAACCACTTATTAAAAAACTGCAACTTGATCCTACAGAATTAGTCAATTATAGGCCAATCTCAAATCTACCCTTTCTGTCAAAAATACTAGAAAAGGCAGTGTCCTCACAATTATGCTCCTTTTTAGAAAGAAATGGTATCTGTGAGGATTTCCAGTCAGGATTTAGACCGTATCATAGTACTGAGACTGCTCTCACTGGAGTTACAAATGATTTACTCTTATCATCCGATCCTGGTTGTATCTCTCTGTTAGTGTTACTCGATCTTAGCGCTGCATTCGATACTATCGACCACAACATTCTTTTGAATAGACTCGAAAATTATGTTGGCATTAGTGGAATTTCATTGGCATGGTTTAAATCATACTTATCTGACCGTTATCAGTTTGTAGCAGTAAATGAAGAGATGTCACACCGATCACAAGTTCAGTATGGAGTACCGCAGGGCTCATTGCTAGGACCGTTGCTTTTCACCCTGTACATGCTACCACAGGGAGATATTATTAGGAAGCATGGCGTTAGTTTTCATTGTTATGCTGACGATACTCAGCTCTATATTTCTTCACGCCCTGACGAAACTTACCAATTCACAAGATTAACGGAATGCATAGCTGATATAAAAAATTGGATAACTAGTAATTTCCTGCAACTTAATTCAGAAAAAACAGAATTTTTAATCATTGGACAAAAAAACTCCACAAGTAGTAACCTAGAATACTGTCTAACACTCGATGGCTGCTCTGTCAAGTCCTCGTCGTCAGTTAGGAACCTGGGTGTGCTCTTTGATACCAATCTCTCATTTGAAAGCCACGTTTCTAGCATCTGTAAAACTGCATTCTACCATCTTAAAAATATATCTAAATTACGGCACATGCTTTCAATGCAAAATGCTGAACAGTTAGTTCATGCGTTCATGACCTCAAGGCTAGATTATTGTAATGCTCTACTGGGTGGTTGCCCTACTCGCTTAATAAATAAACTGCAGCTTGTCCAAAACGCAGCAGTTACAGTTCTTACTAGAACCAGGGAGTGTGACCATATTAGCCCGGTTCTGTCAACATTGCACTGGCTCCCTATTAAACATTGTATACATTTTAAAATCTTGCTGATTACTTACAAAGCACTAAATGGTTTAGCTCCCCAGTACTTGAGCGAGCTCTTATATTCGCATTATACTCCATCACGTCTATTGCGGTCTCAAAATTCTGGCCAGTTGATAATACCTAAAATATCAAAATCAACTGCAGGCGGTCGATCCTTTTCCTATTTAGCACCTAAACTCTGGAACAGTCTTCCTAGCATTGTTCGGAAAGCAGACACACTCTGTCAGTTTAAATCTAGACTAAAAACACATCTCTTTACTATGGCATACACATAAAACATTTTTAATTTATATTATTCAAATCAGTTAAATGATTGTTTTAGGCTGCATTAACTAGGTCAGCCGGAACCGGGAACACTTCCCATAACACCTGATGTACTCGTTACATCATAAGAAGAATGGCATCTACTCTAATGTTAGTCTCTCTGTTTATCCCGAGGTTTACTGCAGTCGGCCGGATCCGGGCCGTATCCGGACCAGATGGTGGACCTTAGCCTGGACATGATGAACGCATCCCTGAAGTGTCTGTAGAGACCGTGTCAATTAAACTCCCCCCTGTAAATGCCGCATCGACACGACATCCTCATTAAACCCATCCCCGGCGTGACGACTCCAATCTTTCGAATAATCCTACGAATATCTATTGATCTAATATGACTTCTGACCTGTAATGTTGCCAGAATCATAATCATACACTATTTGTTCGTCGGCCAGAGGAGAACTGGCACCCCGACTGAGCCTGGTTTCTCCCAAGGTTTTTTTCTCCATTCTGGCCCTGAAGGAGTTTTGGTTCCTTGCCACCGTCGCCTTTGGCTTTTGGCTTGCTCAGTTGGGGACGCTTAAATTTCAATTATATTACTGATCTGCCCGCATTGACACTATATGATAATTGAAATGAGCTGGATGACATCACCGTTTTCACCAGAGCGGCTGTACAGCCGAATCAAATTCTGTTGCATTATTTTCCTGTTATCACTGTGAAGCTGCTTTGAAACAATTGGCATTGTAAAAAGCGCTATATAAATAAAGGTGATTTGATTTGATTTGATTTTAAAAAACTCACGAACAAACTTGTCCACGGTTGAAACACAAAGCAAAATAAACGTCGCGGATAACATAAAGCGGAAATATTGAGCTTGGTATTGTCCACCGTCGTGATACCACATCCAACGCAGTTAATACCCGCCGAAGAGAGAGTTCACTCGCGCGCCATGCACGTCGTCCAAACCTGCTGCCACCAAAATGTAAGAGGGGCTGTGGAACACCCTAGTAAGCTCCAGTCTCTTGTAAATGGGTCCAACGTATTAATGCAGGCATACACATAAATATGCAACTTTAGGAACTTCATTTATTTGTCAGAGCTCATATCATGAGACACACACACACTGCAGTCCAACTCACTTCACCTGCGTGCTCTCTCTCACTTTCCTTGCGCATGTCCCTTTTTTTACATATAACAATAACTGCGCATGTCAGCGCGCCAATTCCCAATACGTATTAATAACGTCACTATTGCATCACACATGAACAGCAAACCAAATTACTCAATTTACATATTACAAAATAATCACAAAATAAATCTCACAGTAACGTTAATAATCTCATCCATGAACATGATTTCGCATTCCGTTTCTTTTCCACCGGCTGTGAGGTGAAGACGACATCTTCTATGAATCCACGCTCAATCTCGGCATCATCAAGCTTTCGCCTGCGTATTTCTGAGTTTATGTTGATGGATTATATTAAAGACTCCTTTGTTTCTAACCTCCTGCATCGTGCACTCAATGAATGTCACAGGGTCAAAAACAACACTGGACCGCACTGACTTTGAATGGAAAGAGTGTGTGTGCAGATGTGTTCAGCAAAAAAAAGGAAAGTCATTTAGGTTTTGAAAGACATGAGGGTGCGTAAATAATGACAGAATTGTAATTTTTGGGTGAACCATCCCTTTAAGTCTAAGATGTTTTGTAGTATCAGTTGCTTTATCTAATGGTTGTAAAAACCCTGAATTTGTATGTTCTTTGTATATGACAGCTTTTAACCCTCATCAATTAATAGTCATCCACACTTGTAATATAAATTCAGTAGAGCAATGTTAAGACACGTGCTCACTGAGCAGTTTTTAGTGCCACAACAATCAGGTGTGTGGGTTGATAGAAGAGAACCTGTCCTCCTCCTCTGTTGCCCTTTACATTATGCAAGCTCCTAAGATACACAGAGATAATTAATTTATTCTGAATCATATAATGAACTTCTAATGTTGATTCAAACAGTTACGTGAGGGGCATTTCAGTTTCAGTAAATTTCAGTAAACCTTTATGTGTTACCTTTATTACAGTAAAATAAAGGTAACTGTTTGCAATATCACAAAGAGATAATGACATGAACGAATTTAGAAAAGGTTTTGCTGTGACATAATTTAAAGGGGTCATGACATGGATAAACTGTTTACATGGTAATGTCATTATACACACACACACACATACACACACACACACACACACACACACACACACACACACACACACACACACACACACACACACACACACACACACACACACACACACACACACACACACACACACACACAATCTTTTGAAAAACATTCACTGCTGTTTTCCATAAATTCCAATTCCAAACAAAACATGGCCATATCTGCATATAGTCATCATTAATACTGTATGATTAGATTGGATGGATCTGTTCAATGTTTGTGCATGCTTGTGTTTACGTTCATTTGATTGTATAAATTTGTTTTAATATGTGCCAGCTAAAGATATAACAAATGTATAAAAAATGTAAAAATACAGAAACTTTGTACAGTATAAAAATCATTGTCTATGAAATGTCCCCATAAAACATGGAAACCCAACTTGTGTGAGTGTGTGTGTGTGTGTGTGTGTTCTTTTGCTCTAGAACTTTACTCCTGTTTTTCTTCACTTCTAAATCTTGTTAGAGGATTTTTTTCCTTTGTTGTTGGTGGTGGGGGGTTTTGTAAGTTGCCTAAATTAAGAGAAATATTGAATTATCTGTTAATGTTCTTAAAATTTCATTAAATGTTTTAAGTTAACTAGTGTGGGCCTGAGGAGATGGGCTTCCCCAGATGAGTCTTCTCCTCGCAAGGTTTCTTCCTCGTCTGCTTAAACTTCCTATGGAGTTCTTCCCTGACACGGCTGCCTTTGACTGATCACTGAGTGGGGGTTGTATGGCACCTTTTTGTTCTTATTTTCTTTTCTTTCTTTCTTTTTCTTTTTCTATTTTCTGTAATGCTGTTTTGGAACAATGTGTATTGTAAAAAATGCTACACAGACAAATTGAAAACTGAAAATGGATGGGGACTAGGGTCTATCAAGCTCCAAAACGGACAAAAAAAAGAATCACAAAAGCATCATAGTCAAAAGTGTGTGCTATATCTCAAGCCAAATGATACAGTAGCTTTGTGTGATGAACAGATTGAAATGTTATTAATTTTAATATATTTTCTGACAGCCGTGGTCACCATTCACTTTCAGTGTATGGAAATGACTGTCATTACACTATAAATAACCCCTTTTCATGGAAGAATGAAGATCATTAAGGTTTCAGAAGACACGAGGGAGTGTAAATAATGACATAACTGCGCCTTTAACTTGTCTCTGATGCCTTTTTTCAACAAGAATGATGTGATTCTCCTCTTGGTGATTATACTAAATATGCTAACTCCATTGTTGTCGTAGCCTGAGTAAAGCTCTTGAGGCTTCAGAGATGAGATAGTGGAATAGAGTGAGAATCAGATGGTAATGTCTTTTTTCAGAACTGAACAATAACTGCGCTTATGGTCATCTGTCTGCGCCTTAATGTAATATTTCTCATGCTCTTATTAAAAGCATTCAGTGAAAGCCACAATGTCTCATTACTCTTGTTTTTACTATTTTGTGCATACAAGTAAGAATTTGATCCGTTATGCACTAAATTCTTCTTTCTTCTAATTCCACAACCAATTACTCTGTCAAGGTTTTAATGATCTCATAAAAGATCAGTGGAGCAGCCTGCAGAGGAAACATTTGATGGATGTCATGGCCGCTTACTCCTGCAGCTATTCTGCAGAACAAACAGTCCAAGTCCAAGGCCAAGATTTCAGAGCTCTAGTTTCTTTGTTGTCTAAATGACCATGTCCAGAACCCTAATAGGCTTTGACACTCTGCAACCAAGTGGGACAAAAGCAGGGAATAAGCCTTTCGCCAATCATTACTACATATTCGGGTCTTTAGCAACCTAGATCTATATCTAACACGGATGGATCTCTACTCCCGCGATAATATATAACTCTCCTGATATTAGAGTAATAATTACAGAAGAATAAATAAATAAAGCCTATTTTGTTACCTTTTAGAGCTTGGAAGGGTTCATTTTGAGCTGATGTTTTTTTACCATCATCACTGTCCTAATCAGAGCTCATTTCTCAGTACATTCAGTATCTGGCTCATATTCACAATCTCAGACATATTCTCAAAACTATAATTTTCAACATCTTCAAAATCAATATTTTGATCACTGACAGTTTCTTCACCAGATCCACCATCAAGTGACAGTGGCACTAATATTAGTTCTGTACTTGCTCTGCAGTAAATCACTGAGCCATTTCAAGTTTTGCTGATGATACTTCCTATTCTTTTGTTTTCTGCCTGTGGTAACTATGAGTAAAAAGTCACTTCATCATTGTGTATCAGACATTGCCACCTTGTGGAATAAAGGTGAATTGCACTCATTCAGTCCTCAAAGATTCAATTATTGTTGTGCAGAAAAAATATACTTACAGTGTTAGGCACCTCGGGTCGTTAGCAACCCTATACAATTTTTACAAAAAAATTAATGGGGAAACATCTCGGGTTACTTGACTGTAACCCTGTTCCCTGAAAAAGCGGGAACTAGATGCTGCGCTGGATCAGTGCTTTAGGAAAACACCTTTATTTGACCAGTTGTGAACACGTGTGGCAAACACACAAAGCATTTGGCTTAAATAACCTCTGATGATGACGGCATCGGAATGAGCACGTCAGAGGCTATAAATAGACGTGAGACAGGTGCGTTCATCAGGTCACTTTGTCTGAAGAACGTCCTGAACATGCCCTCAATGCAGCAATGCAGCTCAGCATCTCGTTCCCACTTTTTCAGGGAACAGGGTTACAGTCAAGTAACCGAGACTTTCCCTTTCAAAAGCTACTTTCAGTGCTGCGCTCACTCAAAAAAATGATTCTAGCTGTTTGCTCAGTTTATTTAAATAAAATAAGCTGAAACAACACAAATCTTTAGTTTTTTACTTAAATGCCATTTTACTCAATTTTATTACGTTAAGTGAAATAACATTTATAAAATGTTAAGTTAACCTAAACCATTTGTGTTGGGACTACATGAATCACTTCTGTTGCGCTGACTGAACTGGGCAGTGTATTTCTAGTTCCCAGCATGCTTTGCATAGGGATGGATCAGGAGAGTAAATGTTGAAATTAAGTGCTGTTTAATGTGTTTTTTAGTAAAGGGAAAGACCTGTTAAAGTTTGATGTTATATTTGACATTTAAAAGTTGTGTTATGTTGTGTCGATTTTTGAGGTTACCATTATCATGAAGTGTAGACCTTGTGGTTAGGCTATGCTGTTCTCAATGAGCTGTAACTGTGCTAATGCTAGTGATGAAAAATGTTTTACTTGATCATTACTTACATGCTATAAATGTTACACTTTGCATGTGAACAAGTGTTGTGTTGATTATTAGTTTTTATAGAAATAAAGAAAATAAATTCGTTCGACACAGTTCCCACAGTCTAAATATGGTCGTCAGTTTCACTCTTTATCATACTTTATCTAGTTGGAATGACATGATTTTTTTTAGTAGTCTTGACTAAATGAATTTAAGTTCATACAACAAGATTACAACAAATCATTTCAAACCAATTAGATTTTGTTGGAAAAACGTAATTCAATTTCGTGGAAAAGTTTTCCTTAATTTAATTAAGTTGGTTCAACAGCTTGTTTTTTTGAGTGCTGGATCAGTGCTTTGGGAACGAGAATACCAACGCCGCCGTAAGGTTGTGTAGTGTGTGCGCACAAACACGAGAAAGGCTTCAGACATGAGTTTGGGATGTCGACTCAAGGACGTGTGAGCATGAACATTGACATGAACATCCAAACTATAGAATCTAATAAATGTGTGCAGAGAGGACCGGCCTGCCACATCACATATTTGTTGCAAGGGGGCACCTCTTGCTGGAGGATGCAACCCCCCTGGTGGAATGAGCCCTAACTCCTAAAGGGCGAAGCTTGACTGCGCCTCATAGAGCAATAGCATCCCTCACCCAGTGTGACATTGTTTGCTTGGTGGCGGCCATCCCCGGGGTGCGGCCCTCATAGCAAATGAAAAAGTTGCTCTGACATACACTACTGTCTAGTGAGGTGGACATAAATCTGAAGAACATGTACTGGACACAGTAGGTGAAGTTCCCATTCAGTCGGTCACTTCTGACGCCACGTCGGAGACCGACGAATAGGAATCTTGCTAGAGAGGCCAATCTACTTCGAGTGTAACTAAACGAGCCAATGCACATTGGCATGCAATGATTGCACCAGCTGCTCTGCCTCGCAGCGCGGGTATACAATGAGCAGCAGGTGGATTGCATATTAGCTTTCGCTTCGGAGCCGAGCGGTTCATGTCTTCTGCTCTCTACAAAGCGGTGTCTAATAACGAGTCAGCTCTTCTAGGAGACCTTTCATCAGACAGTGTTGGTGTTAAGGGCACAGCAGCGGGGTTGATCTCTCCTTTTTTCTTCTTCTTTCTTTCTCTTTTTGCAGTGAGCAAAACAGAAAGGCTGTTCTCACAGCCGGTGAACGGTGCGCTTGAGAGCGCTGAATAGCCGTTTTTATGGCTGGTAAGAGGGCACCTTCAAAGAGAGAGAGAGAGAGAATTTTGAATTTTAAAATTACATTTTATTACAATTAATTTTGCACAAGAGAACACATACTACAACTGAATTGAACTCACCATAAACTATTAAAAGTCAAAACATTGTCAATAACTTTACAAAGAACATCTTTTATACACCATCTTTGCTCAAATAACATTAGATTCTTTGTTGCATTATAACAGCGAAAATCAATTAAAATTCTTGATTTCACCAACATTGAAAAAAGCTAAGTAACATCTGTATCAGAATTTTTTTCAATTTTGTTTTTTCTACTTACATAGATTGCCATTTTTGCTTGACCCAAGAAAAAAATAAACAATTGACATTCATAAGTATTCGTTTTTTCGAATACGTAAAACCACAAATAAAAATCTCGATAGAGAACACTTCATCAAACTGTTTAAATAAATATTGTAAAAAAATAAACAGGGGTCTTAGTCTTTTACAACGCATAAAAGTATGAAACACAGTTTCTCTTTGTGGTCAAAATGGACATTCATGATTAACTTCAGGATTTATCACTGAAACAAACGCATTAACAGCTATAGTCCCATGCAAAATTTTCCATTGCAAGTCCCCTGTTTTTTTAGTAATGGTGACTGATTAAGTGCCCCCCATTTAGGTCTTGTATTCACATTTAAATGTAAGACATTACGCCATGGTGTCTATTTTCTCATCTAGACATTCATACATTGCTTTACCAGATGCTTTTTCTTTTCCTAACAAATCTAAATTATTACACTTTAAAAAAAAAAAAAAAAAAAAAAAAAATTGTTACACATTTCTAAATCAGGTATTAACAACAAGTTCGGAAAGAGATCGTCTTCCTTTGGTTGAATCCACCCTTCTTCAAAGTCTTTTACCATCTTTAGCTCTTCTTTGGTAATGATTCCTTTCCATTTAGACAACAGCTGAGTTACTACCCATGTTGACCTCATCTTCAACTTTTCTTCCATTGTTTTAGTGTCAGATAAATCATGTCCAGCTACACGAATTAGACTTCCGAGAGTAGTGATTTAAGATTTAATAAGTAAGTCCATCAAAGCAGGAAAAGAACCGTCATTGGGCACATCTAAATGTGATCCACAAATCAACGGTTCTTGAAGAGTCCAGTACAAAGAGTCCGTTTTCTCACTTTTCAAAACTTTAAAAAGTGACCATACTTTAAATAAATTACAATAAAAAATTGGTAACTTAGATACAGACAACTTCTTAGGGTTCATCCAAAACAAGGGCTTATCCAGACCCATACCTTCAAAGTTTTTGAAAATAATAGAAGTGTAAGGCCCGCCCAATCGTCCCAATGACGGCTTGGTGGGTGAAGGTTTCTTGCGCGTTCGGTCTTTTCAGCGGGGCAAAGTGATTTAATTCCAATTTATCTTTATCTGACTCCATTTTATTATGACCTCGAATTTAGGTTAGAATGCCGATTGGTTATTAGGTCATTTGTATAACAATTTAACTACACATTTGATTAATATGTTTAACTCTTTACTTTTATTGAAATCATTCATTCGGTTCTCAGAGTCGCACAGGGTCCTCGCACTGGCCGTTATGCGGGCCCACGATCACACACCCACGCTTGCGATTGTTAAAAAGTACCCATGTAGCCCCCTACAGTCGCCTATATAACAACTTATTTAAAGTTAAATAAAAACAGTAACCAGAGGTTATGGTCAGTACCATAAAAAAATGCCGCATTTTATAATACCTCAATAGTATTTTATTATAATACCTCAATAGTATTTTATCTGGCCCCCTATAATGCGACTGCATAACAACTTAAAGTTAAAGTCGAGCAGTTTAGTCAGAAATCTAGAATCTCGCCAGATGTGCCTCATGCTCCATACAATCCGAGATCTAGTATGTACTCAACCCTGGTCGCAGATTTGCGGTAACAAAGGTTACATCGTAATGCACTGAAATCAATAATTTCAGAGTAAGTCAGAATAAATCAATGTAACAATTTATTATTAGTCAGGTAAATGTATCATGCCAATTACATAATCAATTCAAAGATAATAGATATATAACATCAAATGCTCTGAAGTAAAGAGTAAGAAATGCATACCTGACCTCAAGGAAATAGGATACATAATGCATAGCATTACGGGCTGATCTGGTTACAGAATCGCGCCCTGACCCTCCTGCAACATCTCTTTAAATACCAGACCAAGACAGAAAACTCTTTCAAATGTAAACATGAGTTCACAATGGGAATTAGCATTAATCAAGCCTCCAGACCTGTAGTTTACACCTTATTGAGGACAGGAGGTAAAGACCAATTGGCCACACCCACACACAATAAGCAAAATATCTCTAAACTCTTAAAACCTTTGTTACCTTTTGCTTTACTTCTGTGAGAATGAGACCTTTGTACCAGTCGCACTGCGAGACATTACAAATGATACCAAACATGTATAATACTGTATAGTACTTGTTCACATTAACCCATATAGATTTTGGGTGCATTTCAATATATGGAGAGGAGAGATGAGGGGAGGGAAATGAAATGTGAATTTAAGGCAATCTTTGGGTGATTAACTCAGTGTGATGTCGTCTCGGATGAGGATGCTAAATGCACAATAGTGAGTTCAGATGTTAATTTCCTTTGTTTTCTCAGAGAGTCGCCATTTATAGTCATATAGTTCTTCCAGTTTTCACAGTCTTACAGAAGCAACCAAACTCCAATTCTCATTTACAGAACTACCAAGAAACCTTTGTACAAATTTTAACCTAAAGGCTGCTGCTTTACTCTGTAAATGAACCAAACCTTGTCCTTCATTTTTAGGTAAATATAAAACACTTTGTGGAACCCAATGTAAATTATCTCCCAAAAAATTCACTAATATAGATTGAATTTTTTTCAAAAGGAGTATTGGGGGATCTATACATGCCAACCAATGCCAAATAGTTCAAATTTCCATTTATTCAAACGCCTCACAATTTATTCTTCTATCCCCTCAAAATTCTTTTTTACCATTATATCATCTCCTAAATAAACACCTAAATATTTAAACCCATCTCTACTTCATTTTAACTCCGCAGGGTGACTAGGTTGTCCACTTTTCAATTAAAATAGCCTCACTTTTTTTTTCCAATTTACTTTAGCAGAGGAAACAGCCATAAAATCACTTAAAATCTTTGTCATCTTTAACACATTGCTTTGTTCTTTAATAAATAAGATAATGTCAGCATAAGCTGATAATTTAAAAACCTTTTCACAGTTTGGAATAATTACACCTTTTAAATCAACTAGAATTTCCTTAACAGGGGTTCAATTGTTAAACTATATAATATACCAGAAAGAGCACATCCTTGTCTGATACCTCTAAGAACCATAAAGGGGGCACATAAGTCATTATTTACCTTCAACAAACTTTCAATATCACAATATAGAACTTTTAATTTATCAATAAAAGTTTTATTAAAACCAAAAGCTTCTAAAACCTCCCATAATTAACTATGTTCAATTCGGTCAAATGCTTTCTCTTGATCTATTGAAACTAAACCAAAATCAATCCCAAAGAGCTTACCAATATCAAACATATCTCTAATAAAAGAAATATTATCAATAATTTGCCTTCCAGGAACCCAATAGGTCTGATCAGCGTGGATGACCTCTTCCAAAACCTTACTCAATCTATTTGCTAATGTTTTGGATGCAATTTTATAATCACTGCATAGCAATGACACAGGCCTCCAATTTTTTATGTCACTCAGGTCTCCCTGCTATGGCAGTTGAGTCAGCACTGCTCTACGGCAGCTCAGTGGTAACCTTGGACTGTTTAGACTTTCGTTGATGACTGCAGGCAGATCTGCACCAATCTCAGGCCAAAAAGACTTATAAAAGTCTATAGATAAGCCATCTATACCTGGTGCTCTGCCACATTCCATGCCTTGAAGAGCTCTCTTTAGCTCTTCTAGTGTCATCTCTCTACAGAGATCGGCATTTGCCTCTTGACTCTTCAGTCACCTGAGGAAGATCTTCAAAAAACAAATTATTCGACCTGTGTAAAAGTTCACTGCTGTACAGTTCTTTATAAAATTCTACCGCCCTCTTCCGAATTTCTGTATGATTCGACAAGAGTGCACCATCCTTAGAACGCAAAACATGTATACATCTTTTTTGGCCATTTTTTTTTTCCAAATTAAAAAAAAAAATTGGAAGATATATCCGTCCACTCTATGTTCTTGAACCGGGATCTGATCATAGCCCCTTGTGCTTTCAGGTCTAAAATTCCTGCCAATTCTTTCTTTTTTCTATCTAAAATTACAGTAAGCTCTTGATTTTGCTCAGTTCCAATAGATTCTTGAAGTTCCTTTATATCATCTTCTAAATTTACCATTAAAAGATTTAATTCTTTAGTGATGTTGTAAGCATATTGTTGACTCAATTGTTTAATTCGCGTCTTTCCATAATCCCACCACTGCTGCAAAGTTTGGAAATCAGATTTTGTGGTTCTAAAATTATTCCAAAAAATTTAAAGATATCTCTAAATTCTATATCAGTTAAAAGGTTGTTATTAAAATGCCACATTGCACTCTTTGGTTTTATGGATCCTAAAGTTAGAACACACTGTACTAAACTATGGTCCAAAAAACTAACTGGAATAATAGAACAATCTATTTAAAATTAAGTTGATGACTAAAACCATAAAATCTGGCCAATCTTGCTAGAGACAACATATTATTATAAGAATGAACCCATGTATATTGTCTCTGTGTTTTATGAAAATTTCTCCAAATGTCTACGAGATCATACGTTTCCATAACTTGAATTAACCTTTTCAAGAAGCCATATGAGGCTCAACATGATTTCTATCTAATGATCTAATTTCCCTTATCAGTTGGGGACACTTAAATTTCAACTATATTACTGATCTGCCCGCATTGACACTTTATGATAATTGAAATGAGCTGGATGACATCACCGTTTTCACCAGAGCCGAATCAAATTCCGTTGCATTATTTTCCTGTTACCACTGCGAAGCTGCTTTGAAACAATTGCCACTGTAAAAAGCGCTATATAAATAAAGGTGATTTGATTTGATTTGATAATGCAAATTCAGTACAATTAAAATGTCCTCCAACTAAGAACAAATCTTCAGTATTACAATCACTTACTGCTTTACGTAACGTATTTAGAAAAAAAACATTCTTTCAACTGAATTGGTAGGAGCATAAACACAACCAAAACAATAAAATACATTTTCAAATTGAGCCCTTATTTTTAAAAATCTGCCTTTTACAACTTCCTCTACTTCGTAAGAAATTGGAATGGAGTTCTTGGAGAATAAAATAGCAACACCACCACTTAGAGATGACTTATGACTAAAAAAGGTTAACCCATCAAATTCTCTTGCCCAGTCCGCTTCATTAGAAACATCACTATGAGTTTCCTGTGCAAATAGAATATCTATTTTCTTTACCTTTATTTAATCATATACCGCAAACCTTTTCTTCTCTTTTCGTGTCCCATTTAAATTAAGAGAAGTAATATGAAATTATCTCATCAAAGAGAAGAAAAGGATATTCAAAAAACACACACAAAAAACCCTCATCTCATAAAAGTGTAGTTTTACAACTTGTCATTGCCAACATTAATCCCTAACTGAGAATTTACTTTTAGTAAGAATTTTTTTCAGTCTGTACACCTCTTGATCAGAAAACTGACCTTCACTCTTAAAAATCTTTGCTTTCTCTACAAATTGCTCCAAATCAGGAAAGTGCTCTGTAATACGCACATTTCTTGCATTCTTTGTTACTCTCAAAAAGAACTTAATATCATCAACACCGTAAGATTGTTCCGAAGACTCATTTTGTGTTTGATCAAAAGAAATGCTACATTCTGAAAGGTCAGTTTCACTCTCCGTATCAGTTTGACTCAAGTCAATATTTTCCATTTTTTTCAATTTACCATAGTGGCGCTGTTTCAATCTCCTTTTTTGCAGTGTTTTAAAGACACATTCATCTTGTTCTCCCAAAGAACACTGATCTCTTTCCAGCTCCATGTCTTGATTCTTTTCAGAATTCTGCCTATCTAGACCATCAGTTAACTGATGCCTTTCTTCAGATACAGAAACTTCTTCCATATCTACCACTGCCACTCGTTTTTCCCTTATTTGCTTCAAAGCTGCAACCTCACCTGATAAATCTATTAAATTTCCATCTGCAGGTTTTTGTACACTGTTTTCCTCAGCTACCTCCACTGTTGTAGGTACCTCACTGTCATTTTGTGCAATCTCCTCATCCTCACCAACTTTCTCAACCATAACCGATGAAACTTTCTTCTTTGATTTCTTATCTTTTTTTGGACAAACCCTCACGAGATGTCCTATTTCACCACAACTAAGGTACTTCATGCTATTAGTTGTGGCAAAAACAGTATAGTTGAAATCATCATGATTGAAATTAAACGTCAAATCCAATTCCTCTTTGTTATCCTTTAGTACCATGTACACAAAATGTCTGAACGACACTACGTGTTTCAGTAACGGCGATTTACAGCCAATTTGAATCATCTTGATTGGGGAAACCAATCTGCCATATCTCTCCAACAACTGAACAAGCACCTCGTTTTTTATGAAAGGCGGCACATTTGACAGAATCACCTTCTTTGACGGAGTGGACAGCGGCAACACTGGAACATAAACATTGTCAATAACAACTCCACTTTCAACCAAAATATTTGCCAACTCAACGGTTTTAAAAAAAAACAACAACCACGTTGTTCATTCTTGATGCCGACAAAACATTTTCACAGCCAACCACCTCTTCCACAGCTAAACTACATTCCTCTACACTTGCATTCAAGCTTATTTTCACAGCATGACGCCATGTGAGGAAATCTAATGCCCTCACACCCGAAGTCATTCTGCCAGTTATAGAAAACGTCTCGGTTACGTATGTAACCCTCGTTCCCTGAAGGAGGGAACGGAGACGTACTTCGGACGTCACCGACGAATTGGGATCACTTCCGGGAGCCCCTATTAGCTTCGAGTGTATAGAGAACGGGCCAATGGCCTTGGCGTGCGAGATCTGCATCTTGAGCTCTGCCCCGCACCGCGGGTATAAACAGGAAGCGGATGCAGCGCACATTTGTTTTTCACTGAGGAGCCGAACTAGTGACTCGGCCATGCAGTGATGGTACACCAACTGTGGCGACGGGACGTACGTCTCCGTTCCCTCCTTCAGGGAATGAGGGTTACATACGTAACCGAGACGTTCCCTTTCAGTCGGTCACGTTCGACGTACGTCGGACGTCACCGACGAATTGGGATCCCTATGGAAAACGCCACAGTTACTACCACTTCCAGCGCCCAGCAAAAGCCCCTCAGACCCCCGTCTGTTCGGGGCGGGGAGCTCACGCAGGGAGAGTCACTGCTGCTGTTCCGCAAGACCCACTCAGCAGAGTATTGGATAACGCTGGGAAAGCGTGCCCCGGGGGGGGGCGCTGCGGAAGCCACATCCTACCCGTAGGGAGGTATCATGTGGAATATACACGTATGGACTGGCTGTGGGCAGTACAACATACTCTGAGCTCCGAGCTCTGCCAAGGGAAAGACACGGGCTCACCGTAGGGAGCCGTACCGTGGAAGAATACACATATGGGACCGCCGTAGGGGTCACAACATATGGATACCCAGCCTAACACAAGTTCCACCAATGCATACGAGTGTTAGACCTGGCGTCGGACGCTCCACCACGTCTGACTGCCGCGGGTTGCGGAGGACTCAACAGGGTTCGCCGTTCTGGGGAACTCGACTGGAGCATATCAGCGCACGTATCCAGTCCATGAGGAGGGGAATGGCGCAGCAAGCCGACACTAGAACGGGCCCTTCGGTGTTACTGGCTATTTGAAGCGAGCACACGAGAAGAAACCGGCTCTACACGGAGGCTATAGAATCTAGCGAACGTGTTAGGTGTCGCCCAGCCCGCAGCTCTACATATATCTGTCAGCAAGGCGCCGTGCGCCAGCGCCCAGGAAGAGGCCACACTCCTGGTGGAATGGGCCCTCAACACGAGTGGGCAAGGCACGCCTTGGGTTTCATACGCCAAGGCGATGGCATCCACTATCCAGTGAGCCATCCTCTGCTTGGAGACAGCCTTTCCCTTTCTGCTGGCCTCCGTAACAGATGAAGAGCTGTTCTGAGGTCCTGAAGCTTTGCGTTCTGTCTACGTAAGTCCGCAGAGCGTGAACGGGACAAAGAAAAGCCAGGGCTGGGTCTGCCTCCTGCGAAGGCAGCGCTTGCAGGTTCACCACCTGGTCCCAAAAGGGAGTGGTGGGAACCTTGGGCACATATCCGGGCCGGGGTCTCAGGATTACATGAGAGTTACCCGCCCCGAATTCCAGGCACGATTCGTCGACCGAAAATGCCTGCAGGTCCCCTACCCTCTTGATGGAAGCCAATGCAGTCAGGAGTACTGTCTTCCAAGACAGGATTTTTAACTCTGCTGACTGCAAAGTTTCAAAGGGAGCCCTCTGCAATGCGGTTAGCACCAGAGATAAGTCCCAAGAGGGTATAGAGTGAGGGCGAGGCGGATTTAATCTCCTCGCCCCCCTCAGGAACCTGACGACCAGATCGTGCTTCCCTAAGGACTTACCATCAACCATGTCGTGATTTGCGGCGATAGCGGCAACATACACTTTGAGGGTGGAGGGAGACAGCCTTCGCTCCAACCCTTCTTGCAGGAAGGAAAGCACAGCGCTGATCGAACATCTTCGGGGGTCTTCTTGTCGAGAAGAACACCACTCGACGAACAGGTTCCACTTCAACGCGTAGAGGCGCCTCGTAGAGGGGGCTCTGGCGGAAGTGATGGTGTCTACCACAGTCTGTGGTAGGCCACCTAGAACCTCCGTGTCCCGTCCAGGGACCAGACATGGAGTTTCCAGAGGTCCGGACGCGGGTGCCACAGGGTGCCCCGTCTCTGAGTCAGGAGGTCCTTCCTCAGAGGAATGGGCCAAGGAGGTGCTGTCGCGAGGAGCACTAGTTCCGGGAACCAGGTCCGGCAACAAACAAGACCTGCTCCTCGTCCTCCCTGACCTTGCACAGTGTCTGCGCAAGAAGGCTCACTGGGGGAAACGCATATTTGCGTAGGCCCCGGGGCCAGCTGTGTGCCAGCGCATCCGAGCCGAGGGTCCCCCCGGTCAGGGAATAGAACAACAGGCAGTGAGACGTGTCCGGGGCGGCAAACAGGTCTACCTGTGCGGTCCTGAAGCGACTCCAGATCAGCTGGACCACCTGGGGATGGAGTCTCCACTCTCCCGGGAGCACTTGCTGTCGTGAGAGCTCGTCGGCTGCACGATTGAGCAGGTGCTTCTCACTCCAGAGGAGGAGATGGCGGGCGAGTTGTGACATGCGGCGGGAGCGTAGACCACCCTGTTTGTTGATGTACGCAACGGCCGCAGTGTTGTCCGTACGGACCAGAACGTGCTTGCCTCGTAGTGGCCCTTTGAGGCGGCTCAGCGCAAGACGAACTGCTAACAACTCGAGGCAATTGATATGCCATTGCAGCTGAGGCCCCGTCCACAGACCCGAAACTGCAAGCCCGTTGTACGTGGCCCCCCAGCCCGTGGATGAGGCATCCGTGGAGACAACAGCATGCCTGGACGCTTGTTCTAGGGGAACTCCTGCCCGTAGAAACGAAGGGTCCGACCACGGACTGAAGGTTTGGCGGCACTTCGGTGTTACTGAGACACGGAACGAGCCGCTCTGCCACGCCCATCTCGGGACTCGGTCGTGTAGCCAGTGTTGAAGCGGCCTCATATGAAGCAATCCGAGCGGCGTCACTGCGGCTGCGGATGCCATATGCCCCAGGAGCCTCTGAAAATGTTTCAGTGGTAACGCTGTCCTGCATTTGAACGAATTCAAGCAGTTCAACACCGACTGGACGCACTCCTCTGTGAGTCGCGCTGTCAGATTGACTGAGTCCAGCTCCATGCCGAGAAAAGAAATCCTCTGCACGGGGCAGAGTTTGCTCTTTTCCCAGTTGACCCGAAGTCCCAACAGGCTGAGGTGACTGAGCACCATGTCCCTGTGTTCGCACAACTGCGCCCGCGACTGAGCCAGAATCAGCCAGTCGTCGAGGTAGTTGAGGATGCGAACACAACGCTCTCTCATGGGAGCAATGGCCGCCTCCGCGACTTTCGTGAAGACACGGGGTGACAGGGACAGCCCGAAGGGTAGGACTCTGTACTGATATGCCCGTCCCTCAAACGCAAAGCATAGGAACGGTCTGTGTCGATTGCTGCAAACCAATCTTGGGGACGGATGCACCTGAAGATGCGTTTCTGCGTTAGCATTCTGAACGGCAGCCTGTGAAGGGACCGATTCAAGAACCGCAGGTCCAAGATTGGCCGTAACCCGCCGCCTTTCTTGGGTACAATGAAGTACGGGCTGTAGAAGCCTGTCTTCATATCGGCTGGAGGGACCGGCTCTATCTTGTCCTTCGCCAGTAGGACTGCGATCTCCTTTGACACGGAGGTGAAGTGAACGCCCCTGAATTTGGGGGGCCGCCGGGCGAACTGAATCGCATAGCCGAGTCTGATAGTACGGATGAGCCAGCGGGACGGGCTGGGAAGCGCTAGCCAGGCTCCCAGCGACCGAACCAGCGGGACCAACGGCACCACAGACGTACCCGTAGCGGGGCAGCGCGGCGGAATGCAGGGTCCCGACTCGGACGGCATAGCGGCCCGAAGTGGGGTCTGAGTGTGCAATGCAACACTTACCTGCTTCCGCTGAGGGGGTGCACGGGTGTGCGGAGGCCTCTTGTGTGCGTCCTGGACACAGCCAGCACCCCCTGCTGGCGATAAGAGAGGCACTGGAGGGTGACAAGGCATGGGAGCGTCGTACACCGCCAAGCGCGCTCTCTTGGCACCCAGAGATTTTAGAAACAGCTCTTTTTCTGAAGTTTTGGGTACCACTGGCACGAAGGCCAGTGGCGGAACAGAAACCAAACATGAACAAAAAATTCTTTCCCGGCCCTCCTCCGGGAGAAGGAGCGGTGCTGTCACAACCTCCTGAAGAGCTGTCTCCTCCATCTCTGGGTGGCCCGTCTCAGGGTCTCTTGCGACGGCGCTTGCCACCTGGCTTGGCAGCGGCCTGAGCGGGCTGGACGGCCTTCCCGCGGCCGGCTCCACGCCGTTGCCCTGGTGGAGGCTGCTGCTGGGCTGGGGCTGGAGCGGGGGTGGCGGCGGGTTGGCCGCCCTCGGCGACGAGCAGGCGGAGGAGTTGCGGCCGGCGGCTGGGCAGCAGCTGACCGCCAGGGCAGGATGTGCTTGATGGCCTCCGTCTGCTTCTGGACGGCCGAGAACTGCTGGCTTATCGGTCTCCCTCATATCGGCCAGGTTGAGCCAGAGATGTCGCTCCTGGACCACAAGAGTGGGCATCGCCTGACCAATGGAATGGGCGGTGACTTTCATTGCCCGGAGGGTGAGGTCCGTTGCCGTCCGGAGCTCCCGGAGGAGCTCTGGGTCAGGCCTACCCTCGTGCATGTCCATGAGTGCCTGGGCCTGGTGTACCTGGAGCAACGCCATGGCATGCAAGGCGGACGCAGCCTGTCCACAAGCTTTGTAAGCCTTCCCAGTCAGACTGGAGGAGAACTTACAGGCCTTGGATGGGTGGCGTGGGTCTCCATGCCAGGTGGAAGCGGAAGCCGGACACAGTTGCATCACGACAGCCCGTTCCACCGGCGGGATCCCCACGTACCCTTTGGCTGGCCCGCCATCGAGAGTAGTGAGGAGGGAGGAGCCACTCGGCCGATTTCTGGCAGAAAAAGGTGCCGTCCACGACTTTGTGAGCTCCTCATGCACTTCCGGGAAGAAAGGCACCAGGGCAGGACGCTGAGAACCAGCGCGAGCCGCACCGAGAAACCAATCATCCAGCCTAGAAGGCTCGGGACACGGTGGAGGGTTCCAAGCGAGCCTGACCTTTTCGGCGGCCCGGGAAAGCATAGCCGTCAGCTCGGGGTCCGTCTCGGGCAACGCCAGTCTCCCAGAGGGAGGCAACGCAGCCGAGTCTTCATCCCCCGAGGACTGAAACTCCCCCTCCGATGCAGCGATCGACATCCTATCGTCTGCTGGAACTCCAAAGGTCACCGCCGGACCACCCCGGGAGGGGCCAGCGACTTCCTCCGGAAGCTCAACCGGCTGCGGCACTTCAGAGGGTTTAGGGGCCCACGGAGGCTGGCTCGGCGGGTGTGCCCTAAACGTGATCCTCAGGCCACCCTGGCTATTTGCCGAAGTAGGTCTATTCTGCTGGGCAGGAATAGCACTAGATCGGGGCATAGGTAAGGGGACTCCACCCTCCCGAAGGTAGGCGAGTCTCAACCTAAGCGCCGAGATAGTCATGTTCCCGCAGTGGGAACACAAGCTATCCACAAATGCTGCCTCAGCGTGTTGAATACCCAGACATGTAAGGCAGCGATTGTGACCGTCAGCTGGTGACAGGGAACGACCGCATCCAGAAACGCACTGGTGGAATGACATCTTGAAAAAGACGCAGTGTCACACCCGTGTTGCTCTTTTAGAAGAAGCTTTTATCACGTGCCGAAGCACCCAGGGAACGACCGCGGCAAAACACAGGGAATAGTGCAGCCTGTGTATGCACTCACCGTTGGAACGCCCTCACCGAACCAACAATCAGAATGCTGTAAGAACAGCAGTATTTCACCGATTTCGGTGAGCTTGCGGTCGTCACTGAACGTGCCTTCTCTCCCAGCACAAAAGCCTCTTCTCTCGCTCTCTCTCTTTCTCTCTGCTGTAGCAGGAACAGTCTTCATTGATACCTGTTTGGCTCCAAAGTGAATGACAAACGTGCGCTGCATCTGCTTCCTGTTTATACCCGCGGTGCGGGGCGGAGCGCGAGATGCAGATCGATTTTCGAAAAAACTTTATTACAAATATTAACACGTTGTCCAGACAATCAAGTCAAAAACATACTTCAAGAAAAGAGAAAAAAAAACAAAAAAAAAAATGAAAAATGTATCCAATATAGGAGCAAAGACCAAGTTTTGCCCCACCAAATCAACACCAAATCAAGTCGAAAGAAAGAAGATCATTCATAGCTTTGAAATAACGAAAATCAATAAGGATTCTAGATTTGACTGAATTGAAAAAAACTGGCAATAAATTGTAACTCATGTTCCGTTCAATGTTGTTTTTCCTAGTACCATAGACAGCCATTTTAGCTTGACCTAATAAAAAATTCTAAAGTTGACATTTAAACCGTTTTCTCTGAGCATATTTAAAACCACAAATAAAAGTCCTAATAGAAAAAGTCTCACCAAAACACAAAAATAAATTCTGTAAAATAGTGAACAGAGGCTCAAGTCTAGAACATTGCATAAATGTATGAAAAACAGTTTCTCTTTGCAGACAGAAAGGGCAATCATGACCAACATCAGGATTTAAAACAGAGATAAAGGCATTAACTGCAACTGCACCATGCAAAATTCTCCACTGCAGATCCCCAAGTTTTTTAGTTAATGGTGACTTGTACAACGCACTCCATTCAGGAAACTCACCCTCTTCCAGCTGTAAAATATTACGCCAGGGAGTATCTACTCTATTATTTAAAAACATTTTGTTCAAAGATTTAACACAAATTTTATACGTTTCTTTTCCAGAAGCTGGCTCTAGGCCAATTAGTGTCACATCTTTACAATGCAAAAAAACACCTTTACAATCTTCTAAATTGGGAGATAATGACAAAACAGGGAAAGGATCATCACAGTTTGGAACAAATAGCCCCTCATGATAGTCCTCCAGCGTCTTGAATTCTTCTGCTGTAAGAGCAGCTCTCCATTGCTCAAGAAGTTTAGCGACTGTACGTTTTGTTACTTTAGAAGAGAGAAGAATCCCATTGAGTGCAGGGAAGGGGCCCTTAAGAGATAAGTCCATGCGTGAACCACAGACTAAAGGTTCTTGTAACAACTAGTATAAGGAACTTATGCCGTAGGGTCTTTGCACAGTGAACAAAGTCCAAACCTTAAAAACATTACGATAAAAAATTGGAAGCTTGGATAAATCCATCTTTTTAGGATTCAACCAAAACAGAGACTTGTCCATGCCTAAGCCTCCAAAAGACTGCAAAACCATGAAAGCTATAGATCTCCAGTTCGAGTCCACTGGTCCAGTCAAAAGTCTCTGTACAAATTGAAGCCGAAAAGCTGCTGTTCTGCTTTGCAAATGCAAAAGACCATGACCACCCTCTTCCTTGGGCAAATACAAAACAGCCTTTGGAACCCAATGTAATTTGTCTTTGAATAAGAAGTTTGGTGGAGGATCAACACACATTAACCGATGCCAGAGCGAGGACGCTAGCAAGTTGTTGATAATCAATATACGCCCCCTATATGTCATCTTTGGAACCAAAAATTTCCATTTATCAAGACGACCCTTTATTTTTTCAACAGCTCCTTCAAAGTTTTTTTGTACAACCACTTCATAATTAAAAACACTCCAAGATATTTGAACCCCTCCCTAGTCCAAGATAAACCATCTGGAAGGTTTACCTCTCCCCACCAAAAAAGCTTCACTTTTAGACCAATTTACTTTTGTAGAAGAGAACACTCTGAAATGTTTTAACAATTTTAACAGCAAGTCAACATCATTCTGACAACTAATTAAAATAACAACATCGTCAGCATATGCTGATCATTTAAACAGATTTGGACATTTTGGAATATGCAATCCATACAAATCTGTTCTTAACTTATTTAAAAAAGGCTCAATTGTTAAAGCATAAAGCATACTTGAAAGAGCACACCCTTTCCTAACACCTCTAAAAACCTTAAACGGAGCACATAAGTCACCATTAATTTCAAAATACTTTCAACGTCACTGTACAAAACCTTAATCATTGAAATAAAAGTAGAACTAAAGCCATACGCCTCTAAAACATCCCATAAATAATTATGCTCAACATGATCAAAAGCTTTTTCTAGGTCAAGTGACAAAAAAACAATATCTAAGTTAAGGGTTTTACCAAGATCCAAACCATCCCTAATATTATATATATTTTTTTTAAAAATTTGTCTACCAGGTACACAATAGGTCTGGTCAGGATGGATCACCTGCTCCAAAACTTCTCTTAATCTATTGGCCAGAGCTTTGGAAAGCAATTTATAGTCATTGCACAACAAACTGTCTGGTCTCCAGTTTTTAATGTCGTTCAGGTCTCCCTTTTTTGGCAACAAGGTGAGAATCGCTCTACGGCAACTTGTGGGTAGCCGCCCATTGGCCAGGCTTTCCTTAAGCACCTCTAACAGATCCGGGCCCACCTCCGGCCAGAAAGACTTATAGAAGTCAACTGACAACCCGTCAACTCCAGGTACTTTTCCACATTCCATGCCTTGAAGAGCTTTTTCCAACTCCTCCAGAGTTAAAGTTTTGCTGAGCTCAGCATTAGCCTCTTCAGATAACTGAGGCAAGTTCTCAAGGAAGACATTACCAGCAGTTTGTTCATGCAAAAGTTCACTTTTGTACAAATCCTCATAAAAACGACCTGCTCTTTTTCGAATGTCAGAGGGGTCTGACAACAAAGATCCACCATCAGATCTTAAGGCATGTATAAATCTTCTTTGCCCATTTTTTTTTTTTCAAATAAAAAAAAATTTGGAAGGTGCATCCATCAATTCTATGCTCTGAAAGCGTGATCTGACCAGAGCTCCTTGTGTAACTGTATCTAGTAATTTTGCTAAAACATTTTTCTTCTTATTAACGGAATCAAAATGAGCCAAATTACATGTACTTTCAGCAAGCACTTGAAGCTCTACTAATTCTTTCTCAACTTCATTGAATGGGTTATGTCCCTTGTAACATTAAGAGTATATTGTTGACTGTTATATAACTGTTTAATTTGTACTTTTGCAATATCCCACCACTGCTGCAAACATTGAAAAGAAGATTTTGTAGCTCTAAAATTATTCCAAAACTCCTTAAAAATATCTTTAAAATGTTTGTCACATAACAAGTTACTATTAAAATGCCAATAAGCACTTTTTGGCTTGATGGAGCTACAAGATACAACACACTGTAACAGACTATGATCAGATAAAAACCCACTGGACAAATTGAAGAGCTTCTAAAAAGATTAAGCTGGTGTTTAAAACAGTAAAATCTATCCAACCTTGCCAGTGAAAACAAGTTATCATAAGCATGAGCCCAAGTATATTGCCTTTGAATACCGTGAAAATTTCTCCAAACATCAACAATCTCATGAGTTTTTAATAATTGAGTAAGTCGTTCTTGTGAGGGCATGTGTGGTTCAACATGATTTCTATCAAGGATGCTGTCAGTGCAATTGAAATCCCCCCCTAAAAATAAAAAATTCTCAGGATTACAATTACATAATACATTACCCAGAGTTTCTAGAAAAAATCATTCTTTCCAAAGCATTGACTGGGACATACACACAGATAAAAATAAAAGAACAATTTTCAAACTGGGCAACAACCTTCAAAAGCCTGTCTTTTATAACCTCCTCTACCTGATAATTCTTGGAGAATAGAATGGCAACCCCACCACTGGTTGAAGTCAAATTACTTAAAACAGATAGCCCATCAAATTCTTTAGCCCAGTCAGCACTATTTAATATATCACTATGTGTTTCCTGAGTAAACAAGACGTCAATTTTCTTTTGTTTAATTATCTCATATAATTGAAATCTCTTCCCAATGTCTCTAGCTCCATTCATATTCAGAGAAGCCTCAAAAATGTCCCCCATAAATAAGAAAGGAAAAGAACAAAATGAGCACAAGCTAAAAAAAAACAAAAAAGGAGAAAATATTTATGTGCTCTCATTACTAGCATTGAGCCTTGGTTGGGCATTAAGTTTGGCAATAATTTGTCCAACATGTTTTACTATCGTTTTGCACATGATGAATGTTTACATATGCAGTTAAGGTCAGTGAACGGATCATGACAAATGTCTTGCCTCAATGGCACTCAGAGTTGTGACCACATCACGTCTACATCACTAACACATTACATTAAAATCGCAAGTATGATGAGTCATTTCTCACGTTCCCCAGCGGCGACCTGAATGAATTCATCATCCACCCCAGTCTCCTCTATAATGTCTGATTTGACTCTTTGTGACAGTTTTCGTCTCGCTACTTGGAACATCGTATTCACACACGTCACTAGATTTGCACCAGTGCTATGCATTCATTGAGAACTGAAAGCACAGCAGGGTGAATCATTGCCAGAATTGTTCCAGCTACGTCAGAGGCACTGGCCCTGGGCCAGGCAATGCTTGATTACATTACCAAGAGCAGATCTCTGCTCCCTCATTGGTTAGAGCAGAAAAGGCAGCAGAAAGTTCAGTGTGAATAGATCAGTGATGAATCACATGGCAGTTTGATCAGACACGTCTTGCTTTTCATTGAAACGCTGGATACTTCAAGACACAAAAGTCTGGAGGCTTATGGCACGAATCTTGCACCTATAAAGAATGATTTGCATCATTTTTTCCCATTCAGCCATTCAGGAAAAGGAAACGGTGACAGAATCAGTAATGATTCTAGTGTGTCAAGGCATCAACTCAAAGTTAAACTCAAAAAGAAATTGCAATGTTTCAAGCCATGTCTGGTGTAATGATGTACAAAAATGATTTTCTTTCTTATTTTCCAGAACAAATATCTAAATATCTTAAATCAAGATACATTTACTTGAGAAGCAAAATGACATAAGATATTAAGAGATTAATTATGAAAAAAACAACTAACATCTCATGAGTTTTTAATAATTGAATAAGTCGTTTTTGTGAGGGCATGTGTGGTTCAACATGATTTCTATCAAGGATGCCGTCAGTGCAGTTGAAATCCGCCGCTAAAAATAAAAAATTCTCAGGATTACAATTACATAATACATTACCCAGAGTATCTAGAAAAAATCATTCTTTCCAAAGCATTGACTGGGACATACACACAGATAAAAATAAAAGAACAATTTTCAAACTGGGCAAAAACCTTCAAAAGCCTGTCTTTTATAACCTCCTCTACCTGATAATTCTTGGAGAATAGAATGGCAACCCCACCACTGGTTGAAGTCAAATTACTTAAAACAGATAGCCCATCAAATTCTTTAGCCCAGTCAGCACTATTTAATATATCACTATGTGTTTCCTGAGTAAACAAGACGTCAATTTTCTTTCGTTTAATTATCTAATATAATTGAAATCTCTTCCCAATGTCTCTAGCTCCATTCATATTCAGAGAAGCCACAAAAATGTCCCCCATAAATAAGAAAGGAAAAGAACAAAATGAGCACAAGCTAAAAAAAACAAAAAAGGAGAAAATATTTATGTGCTCTCATTACTAGCATTGAGCCTTGGTTGGGCATTAAGTTTGGCAATAATTTTCTTTAGCCGATACACTTCCTGGTTAGTAAAACCTCCATCACTCCTAAAAGCCTTTGCCTTCTCAATAAATTGCAGAACATCAGGAAAATATTCTTCAACTCGTACTTTTCTGGCATTTTTGGTCACCTTGAGAAAGGACTTTATATCCTCTACAGTATACATCCGGCTAGAGAATCCGTTTTGAGGTAAACTGCATGAAATGCTACATTCAGAAAAATATCTGTATCTGATTGACTCACATCACAAATAGGCCTACTTGTTTTTTTAGTGTGTTTACCGGCATGCTGTTGCTTTAAATGTCTCTTCTGAGGCGTCTTAAAAGCAACATCGTCTAAATCCATGATAGAAATCTGATCCTGCTCTGTACTGAGAGACGTTTGCTTCCCAGCTGTAACAGGGTCATCGCTATCTCATGACTCATTCACCAAAGCCTGTGCTGCCTGCTCATCTACCGGGGAAGACCCGTCTTTTTCCACGGCAACCGTAGCATTCTCTCTCTCTTTATCGAGCGTATCAATTGGCATTATGTCTGTAATTATGTCAACTACTGTCTTAGACACTAATTTCTGAGGCAGACTTGTGCTAGGCGCATCAACAGTAGCAGTCAAAGCAACAATAACATTCTGCATCTTATCACCACGCGCAACATTATTTTTTTCTCCATCAGCCGGTGATCGGTTTTCATCCGGCTGATTTAATCTGCCTGGACAAGCACGGACAAATGACCCGTTTCCCCACAAGCAAAACATTTCATGCTGTTTGTTGTGACAGAAATAACATAGTTAAATTCATCCTGACGAAAATTTAAAGCCAAATCCAATTCATCCAAATTACCCTGCAAAATCATATAGACATAACGCCTAAAAGACACAACATGCTTCAATAGTGGGGACTTGCACCCGATTGGAATCATCTTTATCAGAGAAACAAGTTTGCCATAGTGAGAAAGCATTCCAGTCAAAACCTCATTCGAGATAAAAGGTGGCACATTAGACAAAGTCACTCTTTTTGAGGTAGTAGAAAGAGGAAGCACTTGGGTGAAAATACCATTGACCACTACACCACTTTCAACTAGCTGGTTTGCTAAATCAACTGTCTTTGCAAACACTACAATAGCGTTGTTCATGCAGGATGCAGACAAGATGTTTTCAGTACCAATCACTTCACCTATAGCCAGACTGCATTCTTCTTGTCAGGAAATCAAAACTCCCGCTACCTGGGGCAGCCATGCTCCCGATACAAAACCAGGAGCAGATGCTCAGGTACGTTATAAACTACCTTACCCTCCCGAACTGAATTGAACAATATTCCAACAAAATTTAAGAAAGGAAAGAAAAGATAGAAAAACGTAGAACACTTGTACCTGACACACGCCAAATGCTCACACTCAATGCTCCGCCCGCTCAATCAGTACATGGGCACAGAGAGAGAGAGAGAGAGAGAGAGAGAGAGAGAGAGAGAGAGAGAGAGAGAGAGAGAAGAGTGCAGGAGGTGCATGAGGAGCTCACTAGGTCGTGGACGGCACCTTTTTACTGCCAGAAACAGGCCCAGTGGCTCCTCCTCCCTCACCAACCTTGACGGTGGGTCAGCTAAGGGTTACATGCAGGTTCCTCCTGTTGAAGACTTACCCCAAGAGGTAGTTAACACCATCACTTTGGCACAAGCAGGCTGTCTCTCTCCACCCTCAAAGTCTATGCTGCTGCATTGTCTGCATATCATGACCCCATAGGAGGTAATTCAGTTGGGAAGCACAACCTGGTCGTCAGGTTTCTTAGGGGGGAGAGGCGGTTAAATCCTCCTCGTCCTTCCTCCATACCCTCTTGGGACCTTGCTCTGGTGCTTAGAGCACTCCAGAATGTCCCATTTGAGCAGAGCTAAAGATTCTGTCTATGAAGACTTTGCTGCTGACTGCACTGGCCTCTATCAAAAGGGTAGGGGACCTGCAGATTGACGAATCCCGAATCGTGCCTAGAGTTCGGGCCGGGTGACACACACGTGGTACTGAGACCCCGGCCTGGCTATGTGCCCAAGGTTCCTACCACTCCCTCCAGGGACCAGGTGCTGAAACTGCAAGCTCTCTGCGACGGTATGTGGACAGAACACAAAGCTTCAGGACCTCAGAGCAGCTCTTTGTCTGTTACGGAGGCCAGCAGAAGGGAAAGGCTGTCTCCAAGCAGAGGATGGCCCACTGGATAGTGGATGCCATCACCTTGGCTTATCAAGCACAAGGTGTGCCTTGCCCACTCAGGTTGCGAGCTCACTCTACCAGAAGTGTTGCATCCTCCTGGATGCTGGCATGCGGGTGCCTCTCTGACAGATATCTGTAGAGCTGCAGGCTAGGTGACACCCAATACGTTTGCTAGATTTTATAGCCTTCGTGTAGAGCTGGTATCCTCCTGTGTTCTCACCTCAAACGGGTAGAAGCACCGAGAGGCCCAGGCTCATTGTTGGCTTGCTGCGCCCTGAAGTATGGCGCTTATATTCTCGAGAGCAAATCCTGTTGAGACCTCCATCACCCTCGGTGCCTGACGTGGCAGAGTGTCTGGCGACAGGCCTATTTCTGTTGTATCCCTGAGAACCGGGGCTGGGTAATTCAGAGAGAAGTTGAGGGGACATTGCACTGTTTCATGTGAAGCGAAGAGGTCCACCTCTACTTCTACTCTACTCTACTTGTTACTTTGTCAGTTGTTGTACATGTAATCGTTGCTTCTGGTTCTGGTCTCCTTGTGGTTTTGATTTCTTTGTTCCTTTGTTCCTTGAGTTCTTTGTTATTTGTTCAAATGTGTTATTTTATTAAAAACCCTGCATTTAGATCCTCGCCTTCGGCTGCTTTCTTCGGCTCATTACAACATGACACAACTAATCTTATCTCGTCATAAAAATGTCAAATTATTTAATTTACTTGATCCTTGCTACCATTGCCTTTTTAATGCTGTTTGATTCCCTGCATGCTGGTCGCACCACACAACTTTGACAGAAAAGTTTTTCAAATATTTTTTTTTTAAAAGAAACTTCTGCACTTTTTTCTAAGCAGTGAAATGAAAGATTGTGCCAAATAGCTTACTTTTTTTCTTGTCAAGAATATCATCCTTTTAATAATTTTTTTTTCAACATTATGATTTTAGAACAGTTGTAACAGTTGAACAGTTTTCTACTTTATACCCCCAAAATTCCGAATTTTAATTCAGAAGTTAAAAACATGCTCGTAATATAAGAGGTGTATTCAAGTCATTGTACTGTATGTATGAATGGCATTTTTAATGTATTAACATAAGAAATTGGATCCAGACAAAAATGAGCATCACAACAGTGACGCTCAGCACACAGAGGCAAATGAAGAATAGACTTGTTTTCAAGCCCTTTCACATTGATTTATTACCCTGAGCACATTTGTATTACATGATTCTGAAACTCACAAGCCTTGGACTCCATTCTGACAAATGACAACGATCACTGGAAACAAACGTATAATATAAGTACAGTAATTTTCTTTTATTCACTTTCCTCAATTTTAAAATGTTGCCACAATAACAGGTCCGTATGATTGATGTCCTTTTCAACAGTGCCATCAATTCGTCCAACATGTTTTACTATCGTTTTGCACATGATGAATGTTTACATATGCAGTTAAGGTCAGTGAACGGATCATGACAAATGTCTTGCCTCAATGGCACTCAGAGTTGTGACCACATCACGTCTACATCACTAACACATTACATTAAAATCGCAAGTATGATGAGTCATTTCTCACGTTCCCCAGCGGTGACCTGAATGAATTCATCATCAACCCCAGTCTCCTCTATAATGTCTGATTTGACTCTTTGTGACAGTTTTCGTCTCGCTACTTGGAACATCGTATTCACACACGTCACTAGATTTGCACCAGTGCTATGCATTCATTGAGAACTGAAAGCACAGCAGGGTGAATCATTGCCAGAATTGTTCCAGCTACGTCAGAGGCACTGGCCCTGGGCCAGGCAATGCTTGATTACATTACCAAGAGCAGATCTCTGCTCCCTCATTGGTTAGAGCAGAAAAGGCAGCAGAAAGTTCAGTGTGAATAGATCAGTGATGAATCACATGGCAGTTTGATCAGACACGTCTTGCTTTTCATTGAAACGCTGGATACTTCAAGACACAAAAGTCTGGAGGCTTATGGCACGAATCTTGCACCTATAAAGAATGATTTGCATCATTTTTTCCCATTCAGCCATTCAGGAAAAGGAAACGGTGACAGAATCAGTAATGATTCTAGTGTGTCAAGGCATCAACTCAAAGTTAAACTCAAAAAGAAATTGCAATGTTTCAAGCCATGTCTGGTGCAATGATGTACAAAAGATTTTCTTTCTTTTTTTCCAGAACAAATATCTAAATATCTTAAATAAAGATACATTTACTTGAGAAGCAAAATGACAAAATTTTAAGAGATATTAAGAGATTAATTATGAAAAAATAAAGGGGGGGGGGGGGGAGCATCTAAATAAACTCTATTAAAGTTTATGCTTAAAACAAGAAAAAATATGGGGTAAGAATTTTTTTTTTTTTTTTTGCAGTGTAAAAAGGAAAAAAATCAAATCTAAAAGAGCAATTGAGTTACACTGCTTTATTAATCTACACCAAAGCATGACGGCATCTCCATAATATAAACAGCACTCTGGAGGACAGACCGTTTTTAGTCCATATCCAAAAGTTAACCCTGAACACAGATTGCTTTACTCGTTGTTGCAAAGTTCATTTATAAAATCAAAATGAGTCACAATCACTTTTGAAACAATTATACTCACTATTAGCATGTAGTCAACACTAATATAACAAGATTCATGAAGAAGCAGTTCAGTTGACAGTTCACAGCATTGCTTTTGCAAATACATCATTAGAAATACACAAATGAACCATTTCACAGTAAGTAATCCGTTGTTTATAAACAGCATGTTCATGTTCAGTAAACAGTGAGATAAAAATAATTGTTTCTTCAAGAATTTTTTATTTTCTTTTTGCCAAGTGTCCTTGGCGAATCTTGCAATAACGTGTGACAGACCTGGAAAGTCCATAAAGTCAGAGTCACCTTGTAATCACAGACATTTTTTTTCCTTTATATTCTGTCTGTTTCTATCACACATTCCTTCGGCTTATTTTCGATTTCAATTTACAGTGGTGATGCTGCCTTAATCATGTTGAGATTGCATTACACCAATGTAGTGTCTGCTGTCAAGAAGAGGGCAGAATTAACATACTCATCTCCCATCTGCTATGATAATCACAAAAACACAGCTCTGACTGCCGGTAGATTTAATCTATACTGTCGAAAACAAACTCTAGAACTACTTGAGGACAAATCCTCTGTATGTTGGTATTTTTGGACATCTTTAATGGTTCAAATAAGTAATCCAACAAACTCCTGTCAGAATATTTGAATGAAAATTGTCCGGGAAATGACGTTTGAAAAAGACGTTTCTGCTGACATTCACATTGAATGTGGGACATTCATTCATTCAGGGTGAAAGTAAAAAAAAAAAAAAAAAAAAAAAAAATACTGAAATAAACAAACATTACAACATTACAACAAACAAAAATATTCAGGAACTTTACCAAAGCAAACTGGATGTGTACATTTGACAGATACAAAATAAGTAAAAAGTCTTACTACAACTTTCAGTACATTCTTTCCAGTTTGAATATATATATATATATATATATATATATATATATATATATATATATATATATATATAAATACTTAATAAAAATATTTATTGAAACTGATCTGCAAAAACAGCTTGTTCTGCCCTTCTAAATCATGGTGAATAACAAAGTAGGACAGACAGAAACAAATATTCCAAAATCTTGTGCTTGTCTTGGCTTTTGCTCTGTATATCCTTAACAGAGAGCTGATGTTTATCTTTAAAGAGATAAACAGTCTGACTTTAACAGTTTCACTACAGATTGTTTTGTGAAGCTGTCACAAGATAATGCAGGCCGAATGTGGTCGTTAAACTATACTGGAAAACCATGACAGGAAACCCTCAGGTATTATTCAACATGCAAAAAGAGAGGGTAAAAAATGGTAATGAATAATTAAATGATGACTTGTTTGGCACAGACAAACATGAGGAGAAAGCATGCTTGAAGAATAAATCAGCTTTAGGCCAGTGAATCACAGTGCTACCTACATCCAGACTAATGAGCGTCAAATTTTCTTGTTGCCCATACAAAACCTACTTCTGTCTATGTCAAACAATTTAACAAAGTCAACACTGATGAACAGGGAAAAAAGACCAGTGTGAGTTACTACATGTTCTGTACAGTAAACAATCAGATAAATCTCCATCAAGGCTCATTTTACCCTGTTTTGGCACAAGTTAAAAAATTATGGTCCATTGTCTCAGAATTGCCTCCCACGGAAATGTATTCCAGCATTTAGAGGGATTTGTCACAAATGAGGTATGTTTAATTTTAATATTACGATGTAAGTGCTGTGCCTAAAATCCCCTAATGCAATCCAGAAACAATTAATGATTCTGGATTATGGCAGTTCTGATACTTTCAGATTGCGTATAAAATTAAATAAATAAATAAAATGATGTACTATAAAATCCCAGATGTTTACATCAGTATACAGTAGTGAATACACAAAATGATTCTGTTTATATACATAATTTTACAATAACCTTAGTTTTTTTTTAAACTGAATTTATCTGTACAAATTGCAAAGTTTGCAAGACTACAGTTGAGAAACTGCCAGATGTGCCAGAAAGTACATTCATGTTAACAGCAAATGACCGTGAGATTTTATACACAATTATATAATCTTAACAATATGTCATTTTTATGTTATGAAATAAGTCTTTATTTTAAGATGTAATGAGCCTATTATGTAGCCTGCATCGTCATCTAAAAACCGCTGCCACGTTATTATTCATCTTTATGAAGCCCTTAAAGAGAAGCTCCTTCCATGCTGCATTCAGACACTTTCTCTAAATCTTCCATCACTAAGTCTTGCTCGTTGACGTGGTTCATCCTCCTCGAGCTGTTGTTCTCCAAGCTATTAAGAGAGATGGGCTCTGTGGACGGTTGCGGGTTTACCGGCTGCACAGAATTACCCTGCACCCTGTGAGAATAGGTCCGATGTTGACCACCGACAGGACACAGGCCGAACTTAAAGATGGCCTGAAATCCACGGCGGAAGTTCTCGTTGAAGAACCCGTAAATTATCGGGTTGACACTGCTGTTGAAAAAGGCTAGCCAGTGGGCAAAGGGGTAGATGTAAATGTTAATAAGCCTATACTGATGTTCAGTAAGTTTAACATAGTCTGTTAGCATCATCAGCGTCCACAGAGGCAACCAGGATAATATAAAGAGCAAGGCCACGATGAGGAGCATTTTGATCACTCTTTGTTTTTTCTTCGACACAGAGTGACGGTTATCATGGCCAGGTTTGCCCCCCGCTGGCATAGCCGTTTTAAACAGAGTGATCCCAATCCTTGCATACATGATCACTATGAGGGACAGAGGAGCTAGGTAAATATTGGCAAACAGGACAGTTGTGTAGATCTTCCTCATCTCCTGGTTGGGCCAGTTTTCCCTGCACCAGTAGAAAGGGCTCGTTTGATTGCCATCTCCCAGGAACACGCGGATGGTTTGTTCTTTAGTCACCTGAAGCATGACGCCAGAGGGACACATGATGGACACTGCCAGGACCCATATTATCACAATAATGAGGGTGGCTGTTGATATTGTCAGTTTTTGCTTGAAGGGATACACGATACATCTGAATCTGCAAAAGACAACAATCGGCAGTAGGTTAAACATTTAACAGCTTAATGAAGAAACAACTGTGTTTTAAACAAAAGTGTTGAACACTTACTGAACACCAATGACTGAGGCTATTTTAGAATTTCTTCTTTCCAGTATATTTGGGGATGAACAGGATGACAGTTTTTCAAAAGATGTTTTGCTCTTGTTTCCTGCTCTCTCAACTCAATATGTCTTGGTTAACAGTACTTTCTAAATAATTTTGATCTGAAAAAGGTTTCTATGGCCCAGAATGTTTGTTTCACTATATTGTAAGTATGATTTACTACAATAACCCATTTATAGTTGTCTCTGCCCCACTATTAGGTTAAATTATGGAAGCCCATTTCCACCATGGAATACAAAAATATAAATGGTTTCTGAATTTTTTTTCTGAAAAAAAAAAAAAATATATATATATATATTTTCTCAGAATATGCATAAAATATGATTTTCATGATACAGACAGACCCTTTATGTGTACATATTAGATATATGAACTTTTAGAAACTAAAATTTAAAAATTTCAAGATACAAACTAGGAATTACGAGACATAAAGTCAGAATTATTAAATAAAAATTGGGTGAAATATTGGGTAAAAATATTGAGTGACCAGCCGTCTCGCTTTTTGTGGGACAGTCCTGAAATTGGAAGCTTTGTCCCGCATCCTGCAAGTCATAAGCAGTGTCCCACATTTTAATTTTGTCTGTATTGTCTACATTTGTCTGTTTAAAAATCTATTTGTGCCGCTGTAATGTTCAATCTACAGCAAAAAATAAATAAATACATGCAACTAATGCGTTTGGAGAGGGTGTTTTCACTGATGACAAATGCGTTGATGGAGCAAAGGAACCAAGGCAGTGTGGACCTCATCAAAAGTGAACTGGTGAAGGTTAGCCTTAATTACACTTTCCAGGACTTCTACAGACACACACTGGGCGAGAAGGCTCTGCTTAGTTCAAGATGCACTTAATCTGGTTAAATGCATGGAAATTTATATTCAGGAAATTTATATTCAGTTCATTACATTTAGTAGACTGAATAGGTTGAATCTCTGCAATTTGAGTGCAATCACACAGAGCTGGTCACAGTTAACATTTTATAAAGCTTATTGGCGATCTAAAGCATATTATCATCCAACGCCACTGCAAATTTCCATCTAAAATAAATAAATATTTACAGTGTCTAATAATAGGTTATTGCTCTCCCACAGGTCATGCATGTGGTCACCCGCAACAGATGTGGCCAGTCAAATAGTATTAAATAGTGTATAAAAAAAATACACACCCCCTTTAATTGGCCTTTTTCGTTCAAACACAAATGAAAAGTGCACTCGATTTTTCAGCACTCTTAATAGCCCTAAAGTACAATTGATTAGAAAAGAGCTGTTTAAAAACAACAACAAAGATACTAATTTGATACTTTAGAGACGCTCTTCAGTGAAAACTACTTTTTAAAAAACTACTCTTTAAAAAGACACTTCCTTGAAAGAAACAAAACCAAATGAGAAGCTAAATGAGAAGAAAGAATAATATATATTAACGATATCT
The DNA here is from genome assembly GCA_039654105.1 of Coreius guichenoti. NCBI lineage: Eukaryota > Metazoa > Chordata > Actinopteri > Cypriniformes > Gobionidae > Coreius > Coreius guichenoti. Next base: position 31,916,528 of record CM077169.1, read on the forward strand.
CTAATGTGGAAGAGTAATAACTAGGGACTGTCGTTGTAAACTGTTATTGTCTGCAGAATAGACAACAAAAATAAAAAGTGTACCCTTGTGTTTTTCCAAACTATCCAAATAAATGCTGTATAGGATATAAATCAAACTACACTACAAAAGTACTACAAAAAGTAAGTACACAATATTAAGTGCCTGAATGTCTGCCTTCCAGGCTCTTCAGCTCCTCTAGTTATATGTGGGAGTGCTTACCATGAATATATTATGTAAAGCATATAATACATCCTCCTCTGCAGACCTAGAACATTTAAGTATATTTTCTATGCCATAAAAAATGTATTTCTGCAAGATGTGGCCGAAACCACCCTGTTAGTTTTGTTATATTCTTAGTTGACGATTTCATTCCCTGTATAGTGCACAATCATTATACCTATAATTTATACCCATTTATACCCACTCTGATTTATAGCGCATACAGTGGGGAGAACAAGTATTTGATACACTGCCGATTTTGCAGGTTTTCCTACTTACAAAGCATGTAAAGGTCTGTAATTTTTATCATAAGTACACTTCAACTGTGAGAGACGGAATCTAAAAATCCAGAAAATCACATTGTATGATTTTTAAATAATTAATTTGTATTTTATTGCATGACATAAGTATTTGATCACCTACCAACCAGTAAGAATTCCGGCTCTCACAGACCTGTTCGTTTTTCTTTAAGAAGCCCTCCTGTTCTCCATTCATTACCTGTATTAACTGCACCTGTTTGAACTCGTTACCTGTATAAAAGACACCTGTCCACACACTCAATCAAACAGACTACAACCTCTCCACAATGGCCAAGACCAGAGAGCTGTGTATGGACATTAGGGATAAAATTGTAGAACTGCACAAGGCTGGGATGGGCTACAGGACAATAGGCAAGCAGCTTGGTGAGAAGGCAACAACTGTTGGCGCAATTATTAGAAAATGGAAGAAGTTCAAGATGACGGTCAATCTCCCTCGGTCTGGGGCACTATGCAAGATCTCACCTCGTGGGGCATCAATGATCATGAGGAAGGTGAGGGATCAGCCCAGAACTACACAGCAGGACCTGGTCAATGACCTGAAGAGAGCTGGGAGCACAGTCTCAAAGAAAACCATTAGTAACACACTACGCCGTCATGGATTATTTTGTTTTAGATTCCGTCACTCACAGTTGAAGAGTACCTATGATAAAAATTACAGACTTCTACATGCTTTGTAACTGGGCAAACCTGCAAAATCGGCAGTGTATCAAATACTTGTTCTCCCCACTGTATGTATACACTTCAATACAGTATTACCCATATTGCAAGAGAACTGCAATCATTATTTTGTACTGGTTGATTAAAAAAACCAAATAATTACAAACTAAAAATAAAGAAATATTACAAACCAAAATTATGCAGATTGGTTTTGAATAACTGACTTTTTAAACATCAAAGAAATCAATTCAGACCAGTTTCATATTTACATGAGGCACATTCGCCATGAAATCAATTTATTTTTAGGGGGCCCGTGACTTATCCATACATCTTTGCGTTCACATTTCATAGGAATAGTCAGACTAAAAACAAACTTGAAAACTGAGGTCAAACTAAAATGTTTGCCTTAATGACTGTATCATTGATTTTATGCCCTACTTAGTAATGGATGAATCTGAAATAATTCTACATGCAGACAATTTACAGCCAATACAGCTCTGTGGTGTACTAAGAAGTATTTGCTATAATGCCTTATTGTCTATAAATACATATCCACACTATATTGATAGCCAGTAAAATCAATTACAAACTACAGCCAGGCTACACACTATGCTGTAGTGAAGGAATCATACAGACAGGAAACATACTCCGAAAGTGTAAAACATGACCTTAGATAACTACTTAACACATCATTAAATGTGATTCCATGTGTAAAAATGTAAGAGGAGATCAGGGTTCATTTAACACTCTGATTCACCGTCTGGTAGTATTAAGCAGGAACAGATGCACTACAGCGATAACACACACACATATAAATAGACACTCAACCCAACAGTGATTGTTTTCATTTCACTGCTTCCCCCAAAGGCCCCATGTCGTGATGATATAACAATGACATCAGGTGGGTATGGAAGCCCAGCTGTCCAATCTAAGAACAACAGTCTGGACCTTCCAGTGGAAGACACAACACAGCATGTGATGGTAGTTGTCCTTATCAGATTCACCAAATATCAGTCTATACTATTATGTGTCACTCTTCAGGTTCATTCAGTGAGTCTTCCATGATCAACAAAGATGTATATCTTACCTACATTCCAATTAATCTTAAAATCAATGGGCCTCATTCATAAAACACAAGCTGAATTTCTGTGTAAATCTCTCATAAATATTTCTTAAATTATCTCAGTGAACTGAATGCAACAGTTTAAGTAAAAATTATTTTCTGAATAAAATAGGGTGGGCGTATCTAGATGGAGCTGTAGGGGTGGGGAGATGGAGACGGCTCGCAAGTTTGTGGCGAGGCAATGTCCGACCGAGGTGGAGCCAGAGGATTGAGGGAGCCCCGTGGAGCCGTAAATCCGATGGTCCCAGGTGGAGCCAACGGAGGGAGGAGCCAAGGTGAAGGAGTCAGGACGATGGGCCAAGGCGGAGTGATGGGATAAACGGCTGGAGGCAGAGCCAGGGGATACCTTCGTCCAGGAGGAACTGGATGCCGGAAGGCCTGAGGTGGATCAACTCCACAGAGGGGAGGCAGAGGATGAGGAGCCAAGGGACTGACAGGAGACAGCGGAGACTGGGCAGAGGAATTGGCTGAAGTTTGAAAAGGAGGGGGGAGAGGGAGGCTGGGTGGAAACTCTGGAGACTTCGAGCTGGACGGAACCAGCGGGGAGGCAAGAGATTCTGAGCTGGGCGGTACCAGCGTAGACGCAAGAGAACTGGAACTGGACGGGACCAGCGGGAACAGGATCGGGATAATCCATAAGGCTCACCATATGGAGAAATCCCTCAAGGCTTTGCTGCTCCTGCTCGAGGCAAAGCAGTTGGACTGCCGGTAAGTCCATCTTTTTGGGTTCGTTCTTCTGTCACAGGTGTGGGTTGCGAATATAAATCGCACGACACAGGAGTAGATCAAACAAACAGTTTTTAATCCAACAGATAACAGGTCATAGAAACTCAGGAGATAACACAATTACTTAACACTGACGAGAACGGGTAAAGAACTTAACAAAACTGAGAATATATACACAGGCTAAATGAGGAAACTAAACAGGCACAGCTGAACAGAATTATTAACTAATGAGTTGCCAAGGAAACAAACTATGAACTCAGGCAGGCTTAACAGGAACTAAACAGAACATACACGTTACACCAAAGATGCAGCAGGATAACTTAAAAGTATTTAAATGAAGACATTATTATTAATATATCCAAAGAATTTAACACTAATCTTAATTAAAATGCTAAAAAAAAACATAAAATCACAAATTACAAAATGAATCATAGTTATTTAATTTAATACACCAATACTCACAGTTTGTTAATAAAAAAGTTTGAAAATTACAGCAGAAATGCCAGAAATATCTCAGCCTTTATATATATCGTTTTGGATAATGAGGGGCCTTCGAGTCACAAAGGTTAAGACACCACTCTTTAAATATTCAAGCTCAAATGCTATTTAAATATTTTTTTAAATTACAACTGTCATTCTATGTCATATGATCTTTTGACAGTGCATCATTAATGCCTGAGCTGAGGGACAAGGTGATATTACCATGACATTACCTGTCAACCGCTATGGCAACCAAGGTGAAAACGGAGGCTGAGACTGATATGCCCTGGACCATACCGCTCATTTTGCAGACCATGCTTCCAAACGGCCAACCTGGGGAGAAGAGCGAGATCACATACTGAAATGATCCTGACTAAATTATACAGGCAGATACACAATAATTGGATAACATTAATGTCTGTTAAAAATGATTGTATATGGTGTCCCATAATGTATGCACTGCTGAACTTTCATAGCGTTTACAATGATGCAGTTCATCATGTTGAGTGTCATTTGACATGCATCTTGCACACATTGAGTCACCCAAGCAGCTGGTGTACTAAATTTCATGTACAGTGGATGGTATTTTGCATATTGACAAAATGCTACTTTAAGTAGGAAAAAATACAGAAACTTTGAAAAATACAGATATTAGAAATTCATTTTTGACTGAGATAATTAACATTTGCCTGGAAACTATGACTGATAAAAATCAAAGTCATGGTTAATGAATATCATATACTGAATATCATTTGAGTTTATTTGGCCAGTTTTGACTTTAAACCCTTTAGTCAAAAATTAGCCAAATTTTAATCAATGCACTGCTGTGGGCAAGAACAGCAAGATGCCTTAAAATTTGCCTTGGTATACAGCATGTGGGTCAGTTGCTATCACACTTACCATCTGGTGGGATTTGATGTATGTTGTGTATGATTGGAGGAGGTGAATTGGCTTAGGGAAAGGCTTAACAATATTTCGCTGTGGGGGTGGGGAGTGTGTGAATGTAGGAGACAGAATTCATTTGCGTTTAAGGGGCCATTTACACAGGATGTATTCTTGCGTCGGCCTGAAATACAAAGTTCTGTCATGAAAATATAGATGGCACAGGCTAATAGGTCCTTAGCTCAACCTGCTTGCAATCACATCATTCTCTATAGGGCACAGGTGATTGGTTTCTGCTGTATCAGTAGCCAATGAGCTTGCATGCTCAACCTTCAAATATTTGGTTATCATTTGCCTTAGCAGTGCAGAACGCTTTCAGAAACCCTCCACCTTCCCCAGCTACACCAGTATAGATCTGCTGTGGGCAATTCATGTACACTATATTGCACAGCAGCAGCATCAGCATGTATTGCTCACAGAAGTGTGTCATGTATGTATTGGCACTCCTGTGCTTGCTCTGCAGCAACAATAACCAACAACAGCAGCAGCGTACACTGTAAAAAATGATTGTGATTTTAACGGTAAAAGACTGTAAAAATGCTACGGTGAAAAACAGTTAATTGGTTAACAGAAAGTTTCCGTACTATATACGGTGAATAACTGTAATAGATCTAACCTTACATTTAATGTAATTTTAACTTAACTTTTATTTCTTCGTTTTTTTTAATCAGTTATGTAAATTATGGTTTTATGTTACATCTAATTTTGTTAAATGAATGTTAATTCCATTTTTAAAATTTCATGTGTGTTACCATGATGGTGTTTAGTGTTTGTGTGAATGACACTGTGCACCTTCTATATATTAGTATTGTCCTCCTAAAAGCTGCTTGTGATGAGCTTTGATTCATCATGTGACTCTCATCACTACTGAGTTTGGTGGTTGTCAGTATCAAAGGTACATAACAGATATAAGTATTTCAATAGATTGGTAATTTAACATTATTTCAGTTAATGAAATATGTTTTTTTTGCTGTAAATTTAACTTAAATTTGTAAAACCTAAAATGTTGCTACCATATTTTTTATGGTAAATTTCTGGCAACCACAGCTGCCAGTTTTTTTTTAATTATACGGTTTTGAACTGTAAAATAGACAGTAAACTAAGTGCTGTCCTGTAAAACCTATAATGTTGCTACCATATTTTTAACGGTAAAGTTCTGGCAACCACAGCTGCCGTTTTTTTACCGTAATTTTACGGGGATTTTTTTTACAGCGTAGCAGATCTATTCCTAGTTGATCTAGTTGTTATGATAGAACTGCTTTTTAAAGACCCCCTGTGGTAAAAATCACATTTTAAATGTCGTTTACATGCCTGTGAGGTGTTTTTAATGTTTTAAGACAAACCATGTACAAATTCATCAGTCATATCATTAACTATGCTGCAAAACAAGAGAAGCCAGATTATCCCGGTATATTTTTCTGTTGAACTGAAAAATCAGGATTTAGCAATATAGCAGGTGAATTATGTATATGATATATTACCATGTTATGATGAACTATATGCTCCACTGACGTTCTAATATGTTCAAAGCATTTCTAAGGATGCTGATTTTTAGAAGTCAGCTGTCTGACTCTGAGATAGTGAACGGGAACATGGTTTGTGTAACATTAGTAAAACATTATTAGCTGTTTGATAACGTAGTAATCAAGCCAAATGCTAATCATATCAATTAGTTATGTGTCCGACGTTGTAGAGAGCGATAAATTAAACGTTACCATTCTGATACATTGACTTGTAGATGATAAGTAGGCCTATAATTAGCTCTTCCTCTTCTTCTGAATTAGTTTCTGGTTCAAACATATAGAGGTGAGTGGGGCACAACGCGGGGGTTAGTTGTAACACACATGGTTTAAAACTTTCCACACATGCCAGCATGACGAAACTTATATCAACACTATATACAGAAAAATTGCGCCAAAATTAAAAAATCTTTGGAAGATATCACTAAGCATTTATTTAACCATAGCAAAAGTAAATGTCTTACTTAAGTTAATTTTTCATCTCTGTTTTTTGTGTTTATTTAAAATGAGACAAATCTGATATTATTTTAATCTTATATCTGTTATTTAACAGTTGAGATAGTTCTTTAATGCTACACACTAGCCGGGTTTAAATCCCAGTTGCGCAGGTTGGGCATGTTGTAACACTGCGTTACAATGCGCCCCTATTAGAACTATGCTATTATATTCTATACTTTTATGAATTGAAGGTGAATAAAGAACCGTTTCTGCGCTTTGCGTTCAAGGGTTGAGCATATCAGTACAAGGTCCTGCCCTTCGGGCTGTCCCTGTCTCCCCATGTCTTTACGAAGGTCGTGGAGGTTCCCATGAGAACAGGGCATTCGCATTCTCAACTATCTCGACGACTGGCTCATACTAGCACAGTCCAGGGATCAGTTGTGCGAACACAGGGACCTGGTGCTCAGCCACCTCAGCCAGTTGGGTCTTCGGGTCAACTGGGAAAAGAGCAAACTCGCCCCTGTGCAGAGGATCTCTTTTCTCTGTATGGAGTTGGATTTGGTCCAACAGACAACGCGCCTCACCGAGGAACGTGCTCAGTCGATGCTGAACTGCTTGAATACGTTCAAAGGCAGGACAGTGGTCCCACTAAAACTTTTTCAGAGGCTCCTGGGGCATATGGCAGCCGCGGCGGCAGTAATACCGCTCGGTTTGCTTCATATGAGACAGCTTCAGCATTGGCTTCCCATTTTTTTTTATGTATGAGCCTACTTGCACAGACCCTGTGCAAAGTCAGGGAGGCCGAGGAGCAGGTCTTGCTAGTTGCGCCCTACTGGCCCAACCGGACCTGGTTCCCAGAACTGATGCTCCTCGCGACCGCCCCTCCCTAGCAGATTCCTCTGAGGAAGGGTCTTCTTTCTCAGAAATGGGGCACCCTGTGGCACCCGCGTCCAGACCTCTGGAAACTCCATGTCTGGTCCCTGGACGGTGACTTACCCCAAGAGGTAGTTAACACAAATCGTGTCTAGAGTTTGGGCCGGGTGACACCCACATGGTACTGAGACCCCGGCCTGGCTATGTGCCCAAGGTTCCTACCACTCCCTTCAGGGACCAGGTGGTGAACCTGCAAGCGCTGCCCCCGGAGGAGGCAGACCCAGCCCTGGCTTTGCTCTGTCCCGTCCGTCCTCTGCGACTGTACGTGGACAGAACTCAAAGCTTCAGGACCTCAGAGCAGCTCTTTTTCTGTTACGGAGGCCAGCAGAAGGGAAAGCCTGTCTCCAAGCAGAGAATGGCCCACTGGATAGTGGATGCCATCACCTTGGCCTATCAAGCACAAGGTGTGCAAGCTCACACGCTGGCACGTAGCGCCTCGCTGACAGATATTTGTAGAGCTGCGGGCTGGGTGACATCCAACATGTTCGCTAGATTCTATAGCCTTCATGTGGAGCCGGTTTCCTCATGTGTTTTCATCTAAAACGGGTAGAAGCACTGAGAGACCCAGGCTAATTGTTGGCTTGCTGCGCCCTGAACTACGGCGCTTATATTCTCGAGAGACAAATCCTGTGACAAATCGAGTCCTCTATCACCCTTGGTGCCAGACGCGGCAGAGTGCCAGGCCTATTGTCGTTGTATCCCTGAGAACCGGTTCTAAGCTTGGTATCATATGTGTGACCCTGAGGGGATCCCATTTGTGCATATGTTGTACGTTGTGCGCCCGCGAACAACTTGACACGCCCAAAAACACGTCATTTTACTGACGACTGCTTCTGAAATCTCGGAGTTCAACACATGATTCGCAAAACGCTTGCTCTTGAAAGATGGGTCAGTACTCAGTTTGTTTTAACTGTGTCTATTAATGCAGATTATCTGTCGTTCTTACTACTTTGAGTAAAGATAAAGGATGGAGCAAGATTTGTTTTTCAAACTTTAATGTTACATCAGTCATTCAAGTAAGTGCTCGGCTAACATATGCACCGTTATTGATACAGTTAATACAGTTCCTGCATGTGCACTGCAATAAATTAGAAATACACACACACATTGGTTTGTTGGTGGACATACACTTGTTAACGCTGATGGTGAGGAATTACAGCTGCAACATCTCATAATGTACCTCAAACTGAGTAGTGTATCAATAAGAAATGTCCTGCTCAAGTCGTTCTTGCGATGGAGGTTCGGGTTGAATAACTAGTTCTTCCAATGTTTCCTCATCTGACTCGCACTGGGATTGATAGGGTAAAATCACCGTTATCGTTACGGTCTTTACAGTGTGTACAATCGCTGAGGTTTGAGGAAGCCTCATGAGCTGAAGTACAGTTCCCTTTCAGTCGGTCACGTTCGACGTACGTCAGAACTGACCGACGTACGTCGGAACTGACAGACGAATTAGGGATCATTTTCAGAGACCAATCTATTTAGAGTGTTTAAAAACGAGCCAATGACCATTGGCATGCGGTTCACGCATTCCACGCTCCGCCCCGCAGCGCGGGCATAAATAAGGAAGTGGAATACCGCATCCTCACTTTCTACTTCGGAGCCAAACATTACTGCAAGCTCAGTGTGTTTTCTGTGAAGAGTGTTTTCTTGCGAGTCTTTGTCGAGAAGGATCGTTCTGTGGTGTTGGTGAGACGGCGCGTTGCAGTGGTGGTCGCGTGGAGAAGAACACAAACAGCTGTTCTCACAGCTCACTGGGCATTCTCTCCTTGAGTGCTCACAGCGGGCTTGCACCTTTGAGCCACTGTGAGCCGCGGCCATCTCCCCTGTGTGCCTCGGCACTGATCAGAGCGTTTTTTTCCTTTACTAAAAGAGCAACACGGTTTGACCCTGCGTCTTTTTCAAGATGTCATTCAAACCGTGTGTTTCTGGATGCCATCGTTTTCTGTCCCCAGTCGACGGTCATCGCTGTCTCACGTGTTTGGGCGTTCAGCACGCTGAGACGGCTTTCGTGAATGACTCACATTCCCACTGCGGGAACATGACCATCGCAGTCTTACGGTCTAGGCTCGAATACCTCAAACGGGGTGGAGTCCCATTGCGCATCCCCCGATCTAGTGGTCCTCCCTCTGTAAAGCAGAGGGCTGCTACTTTGGCTGATGCCTTTGGTGGAGACCTGAGGGTTACTGTGAGGGCATCCGACGGGTCAACAGGCTCCTCGGGCCCCTCCCCCCTCCGCTGCGCCAGTAGAGCTTTCGAGAGAGCGCGCTGGTCCTTCCCATGGAGGGCCAGCCGTTACTTTTGGGGCTCCGGTTGAGGATATGATTTAGATTGCTGCATCGGGGGACAAGCTAATGTCCTCTAGAGATGAAGATTCGGCTGCGTTGCCCCCTTCGGGTGTGGTAGCGTTGCCCGAGTCTGATCCAGAGCTCACGGCTATGCTTTCCCGGGCCGCCGCAAGTGTCGGGCTCGAGTGGAACCCTCCACCGTGTCCCGAACCTTCGCGGTTGGATGATTGGTTTCTCGGGACGGCCCGTGCTGGTTCTCAGCGCCCCGCCCCGGTGCCTTTCTTCCCGGAAGTGCATCAGGAGCTCACGAAGTCGTGGACAGCGCCTTACAACACTAGAAACCGATCGACTGACTCGTCCGTCCTCTCTACCCTCGATGGCGGTGCGGCTAAGGGGTACGTGGAGATCCCCCCAGTGGAGCGGTCTGTGGCGATGCAACTGTGTCGCAAGACCGCTACCGACTGGCGGGGTAATCCGCGTCTCCCCTCCCAGGCATGTAAATTCTCGTCCGCGCTGACGGGCAAGGCTTACACAGCCTGTGGAGAAGCTGCGTCGTCTTTGCATGCTATGGCGCTCCTGCAGGTCTACCAGGCCAAAGCGCTAAAGGAACTGCACAAGGGTAGTTCCGACCCTGGGGTTATGCAGGAACTGCGTGCGCCGACGGACCTCGCCCTCCGGGCGACGAAAGTCACTGCACGCTCCCTGGGTCGGGCGATGTCCACGTTAGTGGTCCAGGAGCGCCACCTGTGGCTGAACCTGGCGGATATGCGTGAGACCAACAAAGTGCGGTTCCTCAACGCCCCTGTCTGTCAGGCCGGCCTCTTCGGAGACACCATCGAGAGCTTCGGCCAGCAGTTCTCGGTGGCCCAGAAGCAGACGGAGGCGATTAAAAACATGCTGCCACGATGACCAGCTGCTGCCTCCACCCAGTCGTCGGCGGCAGTGCCCCCGCCTGCTCGTCGCCGAGGGCGTCCCCCTGTGTCCGCCTCCGCACCTGCTAAGCCCAAGCAGCAGCCTCCACCTGGGCAGCAGGGTGCCGGGCGTAAGGGTGGCGCGAAGTCTGCTGGTAAGCGCAAGGGCAAGCGGCCCTGAGACGGACAGCCCAGGGAGAAGAGGATCTGCTCTAGGGGATGGTGTCCGCACCCCTCCCCTAGAACACATCTGGTTCCAACATCCTGCCGCTAGCTCTCCGGAGCTCAGTGGTACCCACGTTCTCAATGAAAGAGCAGTTTCCTCCCTCCCTGGGCCCAAAGAGGGCCAGGTTGGCAGTGTGCGACGCCCCCAGGCCTTGCCATTCCTTTCCTCCCCTCCCTTCGCCAAGGGGCAGCAGTGTGCGGCTCGAGGACGCCACCAGGCCTTCTCACCCGCACTCTGCCCTACCCTGGAATATTCAGACAACACTCCGGGCCGCCTCCGGGCCTCCCAAGTCGGGTCTGGGTGTTCCACCTCGCTGCCCCACCCCGGGTACGTCTGTGGTGCCGTTGGTCCCGCTTGTTCGGTCTCTGGGGGCCTGGCTAGAGCTCCCCAGGCCATCTCGCTGGCTCATCCGTACCATCAGACTCGGCTACGCGATTCAGTTCGCTTGCCGGCCTCCCAAGTACAAGGGCATCCTCTTCACCTCCGTGCAGAGCAGCGATGCCCACGTCTTGTGGTCAGAGATTGATGTCCTACTGGCGAAGGACGTGGTCGAGCCGGTTCCTCCAGCCGATATGAGGTCGGGGTTCTACAGCCCCTACTTCATTGTACCCAAGAAAGGGGGTGGGTTACGGCCAATCTTGGACCTGCGTGTCCTGAATCGGGCCCTGCACAAGCTTCCGTTCAGGATGCTAATGCAGAAACGCATTTTCGAATGCATCCGTCCCCGAGATTGGTTCCCAGCGATCGACCTGAAGGACGCGTACTTCAGTTGTGCGAACACAGGGACATGGTGCTCAGTCACCTCAGCCTGTTGGGCCTTCGGGTCAACCGAGAGAAGAGCAAACTCTGTCCCACACAGAGGATCTCTTATCTCGGTATGGAGCTGGATTCGGTCAACCAGAACCTCAGAGCAGCTCTTCGTCTGTTACGGAGGCCAGCAGAAGGTGAAGGCTGTCTCCAAGCAGAGGTTAGCCCACTGGATAGTGGATGCTATCATCTTGGCCTACCAGTCCCAAGACGTGCCTTGCCCATTCGGGTTGCGAGCGCACTCAACTAGGAGTGTGGCTTCCTCCTGGGTGCTGGCTCAAGGCGCCTCGCTGACAGATATATGTAGAGCTGCGGGCTGGGCGACACCTAACACGTTCTCTAGATTCTATAGCCTCCGTGTAGAGCTGGTATCTTCCCGTGTACTCGCCCCCAGTGGCCAGTAGCGCTAAGTGCCCGTTCTAGTGTCGGCTTGCAACGCCACTCCCGCCCCCTGGGCCGGATACGTGCGTCTATTGTCTCCAGTTGTGTTCCCCAGAAATGGCTAACCCTGTCGAGCTCCTCCGTCACCCCTTGGTGTCAGACATTGCGGGCGTCTGACGCCAGGCCTACACCCGTATGCTTGTGGAACGTGTGTGTAGGCTGGGTATCCATATGTAGCGGTTCCTACGGCAACCCCATATGTGCATTCTTCCACGGTACCAGCTACCCTACTCGGCTAGCCCAGTGTCTTTCCCTTGACAGAGCCCGCTCTGTCGTCTCTGATGGTGTTTTTCCCCCCTGGGATCAGGTTGGAACCACCTCAGAGACTGCCATATGTTGCACTACTAGGTTAGTCCTTATGTGTAATCTGCCACCTCTCCTTCCTTTGAAGGATGTGGCTCTGCAGCGTTCCATCTCTCGAGACCGAGGGGCAGAGCGTGGAATGCGTGAACCGCATGCCAATGGTCATTGGCTCGTTTTTAAACACTCGAAGTAGATTGGTCTCTAAAAATGATCCCCAATTCATCGGTCAGTTCCGACGTACGTCTCCGTTCCCTCAGGGAACGAGGGTTACATACGTAACCGAGACATTATGTAATGGACGTTTGTTTCCGACGTGTGCTGTAAGCGGTAGACCAATCACAACAGACTGGGCCATCTGGCCAATCAGAGCAGAGTAGGCTTGCGGAAAGGAGGGATTTAGAGAGACCGATTCATCCAACGAGTCATTTGAGAATCATTGAACACTGTGGTGATGTGCAGTGTATTTTATGAGAAAATTAAAGTGTTTTTTGACTTTTGATGCATGTAAACCTGTTATTAGAGGCCTCCAAAACAAAATTAGGAAACTTTAAAATAGCATAATAGGGGCACTTTAATGTAATTTTTATTGAAACTTGTGTCATGTATTTAAATATTTGTAATTGCACATTTGTAATGAAGTTGAAATTTAAAACATCTGAAATATATTCACTTTTTAATGTATTATCAAATAGCACAATACAGTTAAAACTAATGTAGTAATTTACATGTGCTTTGGTATTGTTACGGAATGCATACTTGGAACGGTTAGAGGAAGAGGAATGGTTAACAGAGTTTATTCGAGACAGCACGAAGCAACAGGCAATGTAAACAGGTGAGTAGACACACAGTAGAGACTTGCTGTTCTTTGGATGTGAGAATGACGGAATGTCTTTTCCTTACAGGTGCAGGGACTCGTGGGATTCAGGTGAAGAGGAAACCAGGTTGGATGCACACACCTCTGTCTTTGACAGATGAACATGAAGAGTGAAAGTAATCACTGGAGAACAGGACACAGGGGAAATCGCTAGAGAACAGGACACTGGAGAAACAGGTAGGCAGTCCATGTAGTAGAAACGAGACCAGACAAAGAACTGAGGTGAGGTGTGTGCTTAAATAGGAGTGCTGATGAAGGTGCAGACGAGGTGCAGGTGTGTGTGATAATGAAGTGCATGCAGGTGAGAGTCAAGGAGGATGCTGGGAAGTGAAGTGCAGAAGTGACAGGTGACCATGTGACTGTAACAGGTATGTTAGTTAACACCAAAAGTCTACTTATTTAAAGCTTGACAAAAGATTATTAAAATGTAATGATTTAACATGTTCTTAAATGCAATAAAACTTGATGTAAGCATAAAATGGAACATGAACTTTTACATTTAAATTGGATTTTTAAACAAGCAAGGGCTTTGTCTCCTCTTTTCAGAACATGTAACTGATGCTAGTGAACTACTAAACATAGACAAAATTCAGTTTAGCAGATATACACATTTAAAATGTGTTCCTCATCTATGAAAACTGAGAAGAAAAACTGCACTACACAGATTTTTTTCCAATCAAATGTTCACTAGAATATGAGTGTACCTCCCCTAAAACCACCTGGAACCAACTATCAAGTAGCAAATCAGGTTCGTGGCTGTGAAAAAAATGGGGAAAAAACCATGCCCTCCAAACTTCCTCTCCCAATAGAAAGGATTGAAAATGTAAGAACCCTAAGAACCCTTCATGAACCTGAGGAACAAGAGAAAAATTCCTCCGGGCCATGGGTGACTAATATGAAATGTTTTTTACTGACGTTATTTGAATATTGTTTTCTGACCGTATTTGTTGAGTGCTTTCTCACAAACATACAGAAAATGACAAAATGCTGTTTTCACCCATTTTTTTAAACAAAGTTTAACAAAGGGGTTTCATTATTTTCTAATAAGGACTTTAAAATAACAACAGTGTTAATTCAATTACTGTACTGTAATCACACTTCAGTTGTAACAAATGTGTAATGTTAACTGCATTTTAGTCTGAAGAACTAAATATCTAATTATATTTTAGTACTTTGGATAGAAAGAAAAGAACAAAGTAAGAACAAAGAAAGGGGGGAGGGGGGAATCAATTACGAGGCAACCATTACAAACTAAACAGATGTCTAAATTTGTTACAATTTGTTTCTAAATTTGTATAAATTTGTTTCTGTCTAACCCTAATTCCATGAAACGTCTCTGGGTTATGTATGTAACCCGATTCCCTGAGAAGGGAACAAGACACTGCGTCATGGCGTCATGGCGTCAAGACACGCCTTCAGTGTGCGCCGGTGTCTGAAGCACATGTGAGAACATGCCAATGCTATTGGCCAAGGAGGTCAGATGATAAAGCATAGCGCATCATCAAGACAATAAAAGGGCACCTACGTCACGGAATCCCCAGATTCGAATTGTCTGAAGAAGCCGTGCAGGCATGCTTGAAGTATGGCTCGTTCCCTACTCAGGGAAACCGGTTACATATGTAATGTTCTCTTGTTCTCTTATTCAACAGCGTCAAGGTGTTGATGCTATGGGAATATTAATACCCACGCCGCCATACTGAACAAATACCGGACCAACAAGTTTGTGACGTATGTATATGCACAAGCCCTGTGGCCCACTGAACGGTTTGACCCAGAAAGACTTGAGAGCCTGGGGTTGAATCAATGTTCAAACTGTAAGCCTTTTGAATGTGTGCGGTCAGGACCAGCCTGCCGCAACACAGACCTCTTTTCTGAGCATCATAGAAGAGGCAACACTTCTAGTGGACTTTGGTGCCTTAAAGCGAAGCCATTACGCACACCTCATATGCAAAGTGAAAAATACTGAAGAAGGATTACCACAGAAAGACCTGATCCTGGGGTTGAATTCATATGATTGTGTGCAGAAATGACCAGCCTGCCGTAGCACAAAACATCTAGTAAAGTCGCACCTTAGCTAGCACCTAAGAAGAAACACACTTCTAGTGTGGGGTGCTTGATGCCTAGAGGTGAAGCACGCTGCGCACCTCGTAAACAAAGTAAGAAATTACCAACCAGTAAGGTGATTTTGCATTTACCTTATGGCCTTAAGGAAGGATTAACCCAGAAGGATATTATGGTCAGTAAGGAAGGATTGACCTCAGAAGGACCTGAGATCCTGGGGTTGAATCCATATCTAAACTGTAGAACCTTATGAATGTGTGCGGAGAGGACCAGCCTGCCACAGCACAAACATCTTGTAAAGGCGCACCCTTTGTTAGCACATTAGAATAGGCCACACTCCTAGTGGACTGGGCTTTACTGCTTAGATGTGAGACCACAACGCACGTCTAATAGGCAAAATAAATCACATCAACAATCCAATGCTACATTTACACCACACTTCCTGAGTGGTCAACGTGACTCCTTAGTGCTCTGACTGGGCATAGGAGGTGGTGCCTCTCCTGCTCAGGCAAGTCAAATGGCGGAAGAAAGAAGGCTTGAAGAACGACCGGATGTTCCGGATGGCTTTCTCGGACGGTCGAGAAAGGCACCTTCGTAACGTAACATGGCCTCGGGTGCAATATAACTTTGACCAGTCCAGGGGCACAATCTAAGCAGGAGAAGGCAAGTGAGAGGGCCTGCAAATCTCCTACTCTTTTAAGCGAAGTTAATGTAAGTGACAGAGCCACCTTGAGAGTCAGAAATTTCTCTGAGGCTGACTCCAATGGCTAAAATGGAGCCTCCAATAAACCTTCCAGGACTACAGAAAGATCCAAAAAAGGAACTCACGGTCAGCAGATAGGTGTCAGCCATCTGTCACCACACAGAAAATGAGAAACTAGGGGATGCTTCCCCACAGAAGCTCCATCAGTGTGTACGTGACAAGCTGAAATGCTGGCCACGTACACCTTAAGAGTAGCAAGTGATAGTCCTGCTGGAAGACACTCCTGCAAGAACTCCAGCACTGAACCAACAAGGCAGTGGACCTAAGGTGAAATGGTCCACTACTGCTCTGTCGTACCTTTGCCAAATTAACTCCACCACCTTCGGGTGTAGTCTCCATTCCCCAGTCCCGAAACGCCCTGGAATATATACTGCCCCCAGTGAGAGCAGTATATTCTTGGTACAGAGCAGGGTCTGCTGCACCAACTTGAATAGGGGGCATAAACGCAGCCCACCCCTGGAGACTACCGATGTGTCGTCCAACTGAACCAACACATGGTAGCCCCATTCTAGAAATATAGTCCTCATCCTCAAGACAATTATATGCCATATGAGATGACGGCCCTCCCAGAGACTGTGGGCTGAATAGTCATCCAAGACCACAACTCAGCTTGTGAAGGAGGCCTCTGTTGTGATACCCCTGTGAAGCCAACCCACCCCAAGAGTGGGACCCTAGGCAATGCCAGGGTCTTCCACATAGAAAGGGTGTGGAGCATCTGCGCGTAACCCTTATGGCTTGCAGAGGGTCTCATATCTGGAATCCAGAATATATAGGAGACTATCCCAGTGTTGGTTCCGCCGGCATATAACATATAGCATATAGCATCAACGCTATGACACAGCGTTGAGCTCCCTTGAAAGGGAACCCAAAGAATTTTCCCAAACCCGTTGTGATGCTAATTGAAAAATGCACTACATCCTTGCAGTTCTGACATAATACATTTCCTGCAAGCATGCATTAAAAAATTATTTACAACAACCCAAAATCAACCTAAGGACGGAGATGAGACATGCACTGTAAATAACCATCTCACACAGAGATGTTATAGAGAAACAGTCATTATTTCTGAAAGTTGCAATAGCACACAGAAAGTAATCATATTTATACCATGGTTCAAAAACAGCAATGATTTGTGACTGTACAAAGACTAGCAAATAAAAGTATTAGTTTCTTACTGTCCTCCATCCTATTGATAAATCCTAGTGATCTTCCTCACAATATTTTAAAAGAAAGTCTAGCTGCACCTTAAGTTTTTCAATACAAATTGAGACTTAAGGAAAAAAGTAGCCTGATTTCGAGTAATTTTCCCATCCCCACAAATGACAAAATGGGTTATAATCCCTAATAGCATGATGTTGATGGGATGTACTACAACAGGGAAGTAAAGACAGTCCTAATATAAAGTGAAGTAGATTTCTACATACGTTTTGGTGAAATTGTGCCAATTTTATGCAGCATAGGCAAGCTTATGTTCTGGAATCTGTCACTGACTGCAGCCACCAGGGGTGGAAAGAGTGCTGAAAAAATCTACTCAAGTACTTTGTAAAAGTAACATTACTTTCCAAAAAATGTAATGTGTAAAAAGTACTTGTCCATAAAACTACTTAAGTAAGATTAAGAGTAGCTTATTTAAAAGTACTCATAAGTAGTGAGCAGTGAGTACTGAGCTGCAGATTGTACATCAATAAGGTGCATACTGAATTTGGTCCGCCAATTTCAGTACATTGAGCGATGGTAAGGTTTTCTTTTCCACATTAAGGGCCCTATCATAAACCCGGTGCAATGTGGCGCCAGGCGTGACGCAAAGTGTTTTTTGCTTTCATTCATCATTTTCACGTCCTGCGCCACGTTGTTTAAATAGCAAATACATTTGCGCGCCCATGGGTGTGCTGGTCTGAAAACGAGGTGTGTTCAGGTGCATTGTTGGCGTGTTGCTATTTTGAGGCAACTGAAATCGACTGCGCCATTGACCAACTGAAACCTGGTCTAAAGTCAATAGTGCAGTATTTTTTGTGTTATTTAACCCTTAAATGCATGACTGTTTTGCCAATCATTCTTACATATTCAGGTCTTTAGCGACCCGGATCTATATCTAACACGGATGGATAACTGTCGCAATAATATAAATCGCGATAATATATTAGTGTAACAATTACAGAAGAATAAAATAAAATATATTTTGTTACCTTTTGGAGCTTGGAAGGGTTCAGTTTGAGCAGATGTTTTATACCATCATCACTGTCCTCGTCAGAGCTCATTTTCCAGTACATTCTGGCTCATATTCACGATCTCAAACATATTCTCAAAACTATAATTTTCAAAATCTTCAAAATCAATATTTTGATCGCTGACAGTTTCTTCACCAGATCCACCATCAAGTGACCGTGACAGTAATATCTGATTGCGTTCAGCACTTGCTCTGCAGTAAATTGTGGAGCCATTTCAAGTTTTGCAGATCATACTTATTATTGTTTCGTTTTCTGTCTGCGGTAAGTATGAGTGAAACGTCACTTCATCATTGTGTATCAGACATTGCCACCTTGTGGAATAAAGGTGAATTTCACTTATTCCGTCATTAAAGGTTCAGTTATTGTTGTTCAGAAAAAAATATACGTACACTCTTACACACCTTGGGCCGTTAGCGACCCTATACAATTTTTATAAAAAATGAATGGAAAAACAGTCATTCTTTTATAATTTGATAATTTTTTTCTTGTTATATTGTTCATAAGGCACTGATTGAGGAATACTAAGAAGGTTGATGTCTAACTTTAAAAAATGAATGAGGAGGAGGGTAGTGAATGACGTCCCGGGTTGCTAAAGACCCGAGGTATGCATTTAAGAGTTAAAGGGTGCGTTAGTGATATGCGCCTATAGGTGGGTGCACAATGCGCGTACACTCTGATTATTACACACACAGGGACGCGCAGCAGCACACAAACATGCCAAATATTAAAAATAAAAGGATTACAATGTAAAATATTATTATTGTGTACATAAAGATAAAAATGCCTACATGTCATAATGGATAGTCATTGCATGTATCAGAATGACCTATTTGCAGTAATAACGAATGAGCTGTAAAATTTCCTTCATGTTCTATTTTCTGACATCAGGAGAATAACACTTAGTATTTTAATGTGACATGGTATAACAAGAATATTTACGTTTTTTTTATTTGCATGTGTTCCCTTTCGAGGTAACTCGAACTGCGTCGTAACACACTTTGGGGGACGCTCCCTAAGCGTAGCGCATCTGAAGTATGAATTAAACTATTCCAATCCTGATTGGTGTTGCGTCATGACGTAACATGTGACGGTATACCCGGAAGTTACAAAGGGACGCCGGCACATAACAGAGATAGCTTTCGCTCTTCAGCAAGCGCTCTGTGTTACTGTTTGTCTTATTTGGTAATATTGTAGTTATTTTTCACAATTACAAAGAAAAGATATGACGAGTGAGCAGTTCAGGAGATGTGTGCATCCGTGCCCGCGCTACATTTCAGGTGCGGACACACATCAACTGTGTGTTCAATGTTTGGGAGCGCAGCATGCCCGGGCAGCTCTCGAGGGAGCCTCGCGAGCCCCGTGGTTCAGGTCCTGTGCCTGCTGAGGCAGTGCGGCAGCGCAGATCATGGGGCTCGCAGATGGATCTGTCAGGGGGACCTGAGACTGCTGAGGCATCTTCTCAGTCCTCATCTGACAGTTCCGATGTTCTCCCTCCCCGTTCGGAAGCCCGCGCTGCGGCTTCGTCCCTCGGGGTGGAGAACCCGATGCTTGAGCTGTCTGACTTTGAGGGGTTAGACGTGCTCAGCATCGAGGCGGGTGAAGCTGAAGTCAGAGACTCGCCGCTTCATTCACCCGCTCAGGAAGAGTTGGTTGAGGTTTTGACCCGTTGCTGTGGCCAAACTTAACATCAGTTGGCCACAAGAAGACGTCCTGTCGAGGCAGGGGCACGGGGTCCTGGAAATGGAGACTTCACCCAGAGGTGGTGAAGTCCATATGCGAGAGGTTCGGCCCAGTGGAAGTGGATCTATTCATGTCTCGAGAGACGTCCCACTGTCCACTGTGGTTTTCTCTCACACATCCAGCCCCACTGGGGTTGGATGCCATGGTGCAGACGTGGCCAAGGCTACGTCTGTATGCATTTCCCCCGATCGCTCTGTTCCCAGGAGTCTTGGAGAGGGTCCGTCGAGAAGGGATCAGTCTACTTCTAGTAGCCCCCTATTGGCCGGCCCGAGTATGGTTCTCAGACATCATGGCACTGCTAGCAGGCCTTCCATGGCAGATCCCTCTGAGGAGGGACCTGCTGTCTCAGGCAGGGGGCACAATATTTCACCCCCGGCCAGAGTTATGGAAGCTGTGGGTCTGGCCCCTGAGGGGGCCCGGTACCTAGAGGCTGGCCTATCGGCAGGTGTCGTCGAGGCCATACTTAGCTCCGGGGCTCCTTCCACAAGGAGGTTGTACAGTATATTTTTTTCACTTGGTGTAGAGAGCGTGAGTTGGACCCAGTTAACTGCCCGGTGGCTTCAGTGCTGTAGTTCCTCCAAGATCACTTCTCTGCTGGTCTTACCCTGTCCACACTTAAAGTGTACGTGGCTGCCATTATGGCTTTCCACACACCTGTAAGTGATGGGCCTCTGGGGAAGCACCATTTGGTTGTATGTTTCCTCCGCGGTACTAGGAGGATGAGGCCTGTGACTCGTTCCAGAGTCCCAACCTGGGATCTGGCAGTGGTTCTTGAAGGGCTGTCTATGGCTCCCTTCGAACCACTCGAGTCGGCTGAGGCAAAGAACCTGACCCTGAAGATGGGCTTTCTCCTGGTTATCACTTCTCTCAAGAGAGTGGGGGACTTTCAGGCCTTGGCTATCTTGCCGACTTGCCTGGAGTTTGCCCCCGGCGGAGTTAAGGCCATCCTTCATCCTAGACATGGCTACGTGCCTAAGGTGCCATCAAGTGTGGCACGGTCAGTGGTTCTTCAGGCCTTCCATCCTCCACCACATGTGTCGGCGGAAGAAGAGAGACTTCATCTGCTCTGCCCGGTCAGAGCACTGAACATCTATATGGAGAAGTCTTCTCAGTGGAGGAGGTCAGACCAGTTGTTGGTGTGCTTTGGCTCATCCAAGAAAGGGCTGCCTGCATCTAAGCAGACAATCAGTAACTGGATTGTCCAGGCTATAGCCTCGGCCTATCAGGTGCGCAATCTGCCTTCACCTGTGGCCGTGAGGGCTCACTCTACTAGAGGCATGGCATCTTCTAGGGCCATCCTTTCTGGAGTCCTGCTACAGGAGATCTGTGATGCGGCTGGGTGGGCCACCCCACAAACCTTCATTAGGTTTTATAGTCTGCACCTCCCCGCGACGGCAGGCGCTAGGGTGCTCTCGTCCTAAGTGTGCCTGGTCTCCAGCTTCACACTAGGGCAGGCATGATTTTCGGTGTGGCATAGTGGGTACTCGTTCCCCAAAGTGCGTTACGACGCAGTTCGAGTTCCCTCGAAAGGGAACGTCTCGGGTTATGACTGTATGACCTTGTTCCCAGAGAAAGGGAATGAGACACTGCGTCTTGTGGCCACACCTCGTCATGCCTGGAGCTCTTGCTTCATCGCGAAACTATCTCTGTTATGTGCTGGCGTCCCTTTGTACCTTCTGGGTATACCGTCACATGTTACGTCATGACGCAACATCAATCAGGATTGGAATAGTTTCATTCATACTTCAGATGTGCTACGCTTAGGGAGCGTCCACCAAAGTGCGTTACGACGCAGTGTCTCGTTCCCTTTCTCAAGACGTTTTCTTCAGTTGAAGTGTATTGAGCTCTCTTTGCCACTGTAGGTAAATGCTAAATTTATTGTATGTCAGAATGATGGAAATCACTTCCAATTTTTTATGCCCTTCCCTCGCTAACTTCCCTCCGTCACTGTCTTCCCTCCACTCAGATGTACGTAATTGCTTACGTTGCATAAGTGCCCACTACTGGCGGAAATGTGTTTAAATGGAATACCCTAAGCCCTTGATCACTTGGAATCCACTATTTTTTTCCTTATGCATTTGTTTTATGCACCATTCTATAGTCCTGTACGTATGCTTGGGCTGTTAAAAAATAAATATAAACAAATGTTAAATATCAATATATTAATATATTTGTATTAAATATAAAATATAAAAAAATGCACAAACAAAAATGATAATACAATAAACTATATTTGTGTTTAAAAAAACAGTCAACTTAATGGTACAAATATTAAATGCAGTTAAATGTCAAAATAACGCCAATATCATACACTAGTTGTGTGGGGTAGGAGAAAATTAAGTGCGATCTGCTGTGACATCACAATCATTTTGCATTGTGGTATATGGATCTGCATGAAGTGAGTAGACAAATGTTGAGTAGACCCACTCCCTCTGTCAAAATCAAGGGGTCATTGGTCTGTCCAAATAAACTTCCCTTATCCACTTGACGAAGTTGAACGCACTTCAAAATGGCGGTGACTATTCAGTGCTTAGGGAAGTTTGCGAGTGTATGTCTAAAAGTGGAGTTAAACGCAGCTTCAATGTTCCAGTTAATAAACATTTTTAAATAAAGCATTACATAATACAGAGGCTTCCACAGCAGCCATGATTAACAGCAGTTGGCACCATCTACTGCTGTGTTTAAAGGTTTCTATGCGTGATTTGATTTGACGAAAGCCACAAAACTGATTACTTTCTCCCTATCCAATCCCGTTGATAAAATTAAAACGAGCATGTAATGACCACAAACGGAGGGAAAATAGTAAAAGTAGTTGCATCACTTAAAATGTACTGAAGTAAAAGTACATTTTTAAACTATTTAAAGTACAATTTCTGACAAAAACAACGTGAGCATTTGTAATTCGTTACTTCACCTTCACTGACTTGAGTGAACTCTAAGGCTGCATTTACACTTGGCATTAACATGCGACCTGTATCCGGATGTTGTCCACATACACATTGAAAAGACAAGTGTAAACACGCTTCTGATCGGAACATTATCTGATCAGCGTGTCCTGGTCCAGAGGTAGTCGAGGACGCATTGTGATCTGATCTCAGTGTAATGTAAACGCAATCCAGCCATTGTATCTACATTCAGAGGGCAACGTCATATAAGTCCCCACCTAGTCTCTCCGCATGGCTCTCAGAAAATAATGGACAGATGCAGTTTTGACAAATTAAACTTATTTGAACTTTACAATAAATCAATCAATCTTTAAAACTGTTTATTTAGACTTACATGACACTGTGTGTCATTTTTCATTTTGTGCAACATTATCTGAACAAGGGGATCGCTTGTACAATCACAGTCATGAGATCTTAATGAAGAGCTGCACACTGCTTTGCCAGAGGCAAATTTTTTTATGTTTTAAATGTTGTATGTTTTTATTGTTTCAGCATGTTTATTGATCTCCCATTTCTGTCAACATAGGCCTAGTCATTGCACGCTATAACCTTAAACCCGGATGATATGACTTGTTTAACATTTTTTAATTTGTATGATCTTTACTCTTAATCTCGTGTCACCTACCCTTGTTTAGTTCTAATTAATGCTCTTTAATGTTATGTGTGTTCTTTTATTTCTTTGATACAAAGGTGTTCAGATTCTGCCGTTTTCTACGTATTTACACATAGCCTACAATATAAATGCTTGCACGCTCCTTTTAATTATGAAATGCGTCGGAATATTGACTTCATAATATCTCATACAGCATTAATGTTGGGAAACTTAAATTGGTAGATTAAGTACTCTATTTGTGATCGATTGTATCAAATGTAATCATTTTGTTGAACAAATCACAAAAATTCTGTGATGTGTGCACTGCCATTGATAGAGGCTAAAGTGAAAATTGTTTACGCTGCAAAGCCATTTGAAGTTTCTGCCTTTCAAACACGCCATAGACCTAATTTAAATATTGTGTTTGAAACAGAAATCCGATCGGTTATCCAGATACAGAGGCCACTTAATGTGAACAAATGTAAACGTGCCATGTCCCAATTGGCTAATGATCCGATCTGCTTGATCGGATCACGGTGATCGCATGTTAATGCCAAGTGTAAACGCAGCCTTCTACCAAGTGTAAATTAGAAGTGCATTCACTTCTAATTAACTTGTTGTAGTTACTCACCAGAGAAATTAGCAATTTGCCTGGGGAAAAAATATCTTGCATAACTAGCAACAATCTCATAATCAAGATGCAATGCCATTTTGTATTAGATTCAGAGCTGGATCTTTCTTTAGGCTATTTCAGAATAGCTCATAAACACATCTGCAAGATATAAATGTCAATACAGTTCAAGCAATGGCACCCTACTTTATCTGTATATATCTTGTTTATCTCAGCATGCATCATTTGTATCAGTTTTGTCTTGTGGCTATCGTTATGTGATACAAATGCAAGAACATATTTATAGCAAAAACCTTTTTATAGCAACACTTCTAAATGTTATTTTTTATGAAAATTCTGGTCCGGCTTGTCATGAATAGCTTTTCATACTGGTTCTAACTTAAATCTGAAAATCTGTCATTCTAAAGGTGAACAGCATCCTCTACTGCCAAACACAACATGAACACAGTGTTAACTGAAGCCTTTAGGCTACTAGAATAGATGGTCACTTTTCTGGTCACGACAGCCCTAAGGAGATTCATAAATGTCAGTTGAAAATTCAAGCATGCAATAAACCTTAGCTAGAACAAGGGACTTTAAAGAAGATGCAAAGAATTATATATATGGTTCCTGGCATCGCACTGACCTGTAATAATGTTGTCAAGAAGAGTTGTGGGCATGCAGAAAATCCCAACAAGAAGGTCACTGATGGCGAGGTTGAGGATGAAAAGGTTGGTGACAGTGCGCATGTTTTTGCTCCGCAACACAATGAAGCACACCACTCCATTTCCAACCATGCAGACCAGGAATATGAGCAGGTAGGACACTATAAAGACTGCTGCTACTGATGGCTGATGCAGGTAATATCCGACATATGTAATGTTGTTCTGAGGTAAGAAGAATTCACTGGACCCGTTGAGAAAAGTCCAGTTACCGTCATCCACAAGGGTAATGTTCAGGTCCAGTGTTTCATTCATTTTAGATCTGAGGATAATAGAATAGGGTTGAGAGATGGGATTTATTCCCACAGTTCTCCTCAATCAATATCAAACCTTTTTCTTTCTGGTATTGTCTTTCCCTTTTTCGCTTTCAACCTCTACTTCGCTTACAGTTTCTACTGAACAGATCTGTTTATCTACTTATCTCTCCGACTTCCAGCTGTGTAATTAACTACGCATATACGCATAAGTGAGTGATAAATGACAAATAACGCCCTACCATTAGCCTACTTTTCAGTGGCTTGCAGTTATCTACACACTCTGCAATCACATTTGCTTCTGTAATCACTAAAAATTATAAGAATGTAGACACATCAACTAAATGCACTTTGGATGACTTTGAGCCTGGTTTAATGTAATCTGAAATATTTTATTGGCTACTTCATTTGTATTGGTCTTTTTTATGGTATGCAACTGAGGTTTCTCTTCTTTTTTTCAATTAAATAATCATCATAAATCTCACAGATGATAAATTACTGTATATAACATACATTTAAAGCGCTAATAGCACGTAGTTTTATTAGAAAATCAAAACACATTACATTACAAAACTCATACAAATTGCAATGAGAGTGCTTATACAGTATGGGTTTCACAGTAAGGTACTTGTAAATACTAAAATGCACAGCAGCGACTAGAGCTAGTCTATTAATTATATGCATATCTCTACTAATATTATGTAGCCTCATCTAATTTTTACCACAACAACATTGCACATTGTGTCATTATCACTTTTAAATATACTAACAAATAAACACACACACACACACACACACACACACACAGAGTGCAGAATCCAACCATACAATTTCGGCCTTTCTTACCTTTTTATATAACCAGTTTCCCCAAAATACTACCTGTTCCCAGGTAAAAACGAACAACCCCCTTGTTCGTCCGGTCTTCCACGGACAAACATAAGGAGTCTTTGGAAAGCTTTAAACGAGTAACAACTAAATTACTGTTTACGAATGAATTTCATTTCCGAC
The DNA here is from genome assembly GCA_039654105.1 of Coreius guichenoti. NCBI lineage: Eukaryota > Metazoa > Chordata > Actinopteri > Cypriniformes > Gobionidae > Coreius > Coreius guichenoti. Next base: position 31,942,680 of record CM077169.1, read on the forward strand.
ATACTGCGTGCCATAATTCGTAGTTTCAACAAGTTTTCCAAGCGAAGCAAAGCTGCCGGTGTCAGTTCCACGCTCTTCAGCGGACTGTCAGTGTGAACAATGCGCAGGCACGAGAGGGAGGGAGGGAGAGAGAGAGAGAGAGAGAGAGAGAGAGAGAGAGAGAGAGAGAGAGAGAGAGAGAGAGAGAGAGAGAGAGAGAGAGAGAGAGAGAGAGAGAGAGAGAGAGAGAGAGAGAGAGAGAGAGAGAGAGAGAGAGAGAGAGAGAGAGAGAGAGAGAGAGAGAGAGAAACTTGAGACTGGCGGAGTGATGATGCGCTTTTAAGCGTCACAGCGCGCATGGGGATGGACACAAACGTTGAATTGTGCTCTGGGCTCTACTTGTGTCCAGTGTGATAGTTTTAGCTTCGGACAACAGGACACTCAAAACATCACCACCAAAAGGTAAACAGTTAAGCACAAAGTGTTTTTATTATTTATTTTGCACTGTGACCTTTTGCATTGAAGCAGATTATTGCTAATTATTTGTATTTGGTGCAATCGATTTATATTTAATTTACAATTGTATTAGGTGCTTTTCAGGGTTCTATATAGCCTAATCATGTTATCCCCATTCTGGGATCGTATTTATATTGACATAGCAAAGGGTTTCAGCAATAGTGGGCACCAGTCACTAGTGTTTGTGAACAGGTCACCAGTTCCCACTGGTATAAAGAGATAGTTCACCCAAAAATATAAATTCTGTCATTATTTACTCAACCTTATGTTGTCCCAAACCTGCATTCATTGCTTTATTCCGTGGATTACAAAAGAAGATGCTTAGTATACCTAGGAACTGGCAGCTTCAGTCTCCATTCACTTTCACTTTGTCTGTTTCCATATAATGAAAGTGAATAGTGACTAACATCTGATTCGGGGGGGTGTAGGGTCATACAGGTATGGAACAATATGAAGGTAAGTTTTCAATTTGGGTGAACAAAAGTCTGCATGAAACAGAAGCTGCGATAGTCTTTTGTTCCCTGACGTAGGCTATATCCAAGTGATAAGGCTATAAAAAAAATCGGACTGGATCATTGACTGGATCGTTGGAACATTGTGGTTTGCTTTGCTGTGATCTCATGTGATTGACAGGTTGTCCCTCCCTCGCACTGAAAAACATGTAATCAGAAGAGAACAGAAGTTGCTGCATGAGCAAGGGAAATATATTTATCAAATAGGCATATACTTAGGCCTATAGCCTAATATATTTATATAATAGCCTATACTTACAGGCAGGTGTGTTGTAGTAAATCCACATAAAATAAAAAAACTGGACCTTTTTGTGGTGAAATAGAAGAGACAAGCAATAGTTTAGGTTCTGCAAAGAGTCAGCTAATCTTTTCTGATGCAGTGTTGTGTATGGTCATGCATCTCAAAGAGGTTAGAATAACACCATTTAACAGAGTGTGAAATTAAGTCACGATTGAAGATTTAAAAGCCTTCATGTAACTGTGTTGGACTTCATGTTTTGTGAAAAGTTGAACAGTACAAAATTGCAAGCATGTTCATTTTTTTCTCCAATATGTATGTGTGTGTTGCTTCGTCTGAGGCTGCTGATTCTTTGATGCTGTTTGTCACAGTGTTACAAAATAATGCTAAAATGCAGCTCCTGTATATGTACAATGTATACATGAAAAGATACTTGAGGACCACTGGGGTTCTTCACAAAGGCAAAGGTTTGAATCACAAATACATACTGAAATTCTTTGAGTACATGGTAGGATATCTGAACTACCTTCAAAGGATGCCTCTCTAGGGGATTCTATACTCATATTGTGTATAGAGATGAGAAGTATCTTCCCTTTTTTGTAAAAACATTTCGCTATTTGCAATAGGAAATGCATCAACACATGACTGACAACTGCTTTGTGAGTTTCCCCATCAGCAGTGCTTTGAATTCTGCTTAGTGTCAGTATAATAAAGCATATGTCCATTCTCCATTGATGTTTTATATTTGCATGATATGCTGTTTAAGTGCATTAATGTTCTTTATATAGAAAACACACTGTGCATTGAGCAATTGTGTGTATCATAAATTATTCATTAGTTTCTTTGTGAGAAGACAGACAGGGATTAAATTTAAAGTAAATTGAAAGCACCTTTCAGGCAGGTGGTATAAGCTGAATTAAAAGCACAGTTCAGTAACAGTTGCATGAAATTAGAACATCATTCTGCCTGCCAGGAAACTAGGGTGGTGAAGATAAGTTTTACATGTAATTCTTGTGTACCTAGATAATACATGTCCTTCTGATAGGCTGATAGCTACTACATCAGATTCATCCTCTATTCAATATACCTTATATATTAGAGTAATTGAAAACATAATAATAAGAATACAATCAAACTTTATTTACTTGACTCAATATGAAGTCCACCCATTTTTTAACATGATTTTGACAAGTACTGTCAAATTACTGGAAATACAAAGTTCTGTCATGAAACTCTAGATGGCGCAGGCTTAACTACCTGCTCGTAATCACATCGTCATCTTTAGGGCACAGCTGATTGGTTCCTGCTGTATCAGTGGCCAATGAGCTTGCATGCTCAACCTTCAAAAACTCGGGTAGCATTTGCTTTAGCAGTGCAGCTTTCAGAAACCCTCCACCTTCCCCAGCTCCACCTGTATAGATCTGCTATGGGTAATTAATGTACGCTGTATTGTACAGCAGTAGCATGTCTTACTTGCTCACAGCAGCGTGTCGTGTATGTATTGGCAGTAGCAAGTTCTGTACTTGCTCTGCAGCTGCAGCAGCAATAACCTACAGCAGCAGCAGCAAAAAAAAGCAGCAGCGTAGCAGATCTATTCCGCCAAGACCAAACATATCAACATTGTCATACCCATTGCCATACCAAACACTCCGAGAGTTGTCATGATAGGAATCTTATTATGAGTAACCATGTGTGACAAAATAATTGGCTTATTATTTTAAAATCTTCTAAAGGCCTTCTCCACAGGACTTGGTATTTATAACCTCTACGGCAGGGGTCCAATTACGGCCTGGGGATGAATTTCAAACGGCCCGCATCTTGTCTATTAAAATACATTACATGTGGCCCGCCACACATCATTTACAAATCATGCAGTTTCACAGTGTCAACACAAGGTGATAGCACTACATTTTAGGCCATGGGGGTTGGAGGAGTAAATCGCGAGTGAAACAAAATTTGATAACTGATAAGCACTGCCATTTCTGTTGCTTGAAAAACATTATACAGCGCTATTCATTGAGTCGTTTGATCCGCGACACACGGGGACCATTAGCTCTGCCCAAAAGACAGAGCAGCGCGATCTCAGAACAAACGCGTTTACTCGCTGTCCGGTCTCCATCACGCGACCACTAAACAGCACAGTGAGATCCAGTGAGAAGCATTCGAGTTTTGCCCAGAGGTCTCTGATACAAACTCAAATGTCTGTGATTTAAACTAGTTTCACGAGTTCACACTTACATATAATTATGGAGAGTAAATTTAAATGCGTATTTGACGTGCTGTCCAGGGGGAGGGCTTCGAGCTCGGAATTTGGCCCGAACCCAGAGTACCCCCGTGTATGTAAGTGGTTAGAACTAAGACTGTGGAGAAGGGGTGGTGGAGGGATGCTGATAACTGTCAACAAAAGGAGGTAGGACTGCTGTGTATATATACCTCTTATTGTTGATTAGCTGAGTGCTCTCCACTTGTATCAATTATCTGAACGTGCTCCTCCCGAACCTTGTTAATAAAACATCATTTAAAGCCAGATGAAACCATCACTGACATTCTCAACAACACTGATATGGAAAACAGGAGGAACATTGTGCGACAACAATCCAGTCAGAATACAGTTTTATGCACAAGTCTGGGCACCTCTCTGAGGCTGCATGATAATTTGCTCAATCTTTTTAAGAAAAGATCGTAGTGATATGCCATTCAGTTCCTTGAGAAAGCTTGATAAAGCAATGTTTTTCAGACCAAAAGTCTTAGTGTAGCAGTATTGAGTTGTATGAAATAAATTCAAATGTGAAAACAACCTTTCAATTGTGTTGATTTGAATACCTGTAGTCACTTAATGCTGATTGATTGCAACACAAAATTGATGTAATTGGCTCAATGAACATGAGACTGAAAACACAGGTGCAACCAATCATGAAAAAAGGCTATTCAAGGTAGCTAATTGCTAGTTGTACTTCTCTTTGATTCTCTACTGGAAAGTAGCAACATGGGAACCTCAAAATAACTCCCTAATGACTTAAAAACTAGGATAATTCATCAATATGAATTAGGAGAAAGATACAAAAAGTCATCACAAAGGTTTAAGGTCTCTGTCTCCACAGTCAGAAATATAGTTAGAAAATGGAGGGCCACAGGAACAGTCCTTGTGAAGGAAAGCTGTGGTAGGCCAAGAAAGATATCTGAAAGGCAAAGGCGAAGAACGGTTAAAATGGTCACAGACAAACCACAGACCACCTCCAAAGAGATCCAAGAACATCTTGCTGCTGATGGTGTCATTGTACATCGTTCCACAGTCCAGCATACTTTGCACAAGGAAGAGCTCAATGCTCAAAGCCTTTTCTGCGTACTGCCAACAAGCAGAGTCGTTTGAGGTATGCAAAGGCTCATCATTTTGGAATAATGTGCTGTGGACAGATGAAACTAAGATCAGCCAAGAATCAGTCAAGAGGTTGAAGTTACGCTGGGGTTGGTTGTTTCAGCAGGACAATGATCCAAAGCATTGCTCCAAATCTACCAAGGAATTCATGCACAGACACATACAATGTTCTAGAATGGCCATCCCAGTCCCCAGACTTAAATATCATCAAAAATCTATGGAATGATTTGAAGCAGGCTGTCCACACTCAGAAACCATCAAACCTGACTGAACTGGAGACATTTTGCAAAGAAGAATGGTCCAAGATACCTGCAACCAGAATTCAGGGACTTATCAGTGGCTATAAGAAGCAACTACAAGCTGTTATTTCAGCAAAAGGGGGCTCTACTAAATATTAATGTGATAATTGGGGTGCCCACATATTTGCACCTGTCTGTTTTTGTTGTGACTCAAATTATATTGTTTCTGTTGATTCAATAAATGTTATTTCAGAACTGAAATGTTACTGTTTTCATAAGGTATAAATTATATCCAAATGAAGTTGTGGCTTCGAAAGCCCAGCAGATTATAAACTTAAATTATGATAATTATCAGGGGTGCCCAAACCTTTGCATAAAACTGTACTTTTTCAATCCACAAATCACAAACATTTAGCCTACCATGGATTTACTGTGAACGTGAACACGCAATTGTGGCAGAAATGTGGGATATTCATATTGAATTTTATTATATTATTAATACATATTAAATAGCCTATTAAAGGAGTAATAAAATATAGGCCAAATTACAGAAACCAATGGTTAACTATAATAAGAGTGGAGTTGTAACTCAGTAAAAATATTTAAATTTTAACCTTTAAAATGAGATTGTTAAAATTTTACAGATGTTACTGTTTGTGTTAATGAAAATAAATATTGAAGGAGAAATCCAGCCCCCAGGCGTGTCCACAACATCGAATCTGGCCCCCTTTAAAAATTTGGACACCCCTGCTCTAAAAGGCATAATAAATGTATTGAACTTCAAATGAAATTTGATCATGAACTGCTAATTGACACTAAACTGAACACTGTTAGTAATCCACCAATGAATGATGATGTGAAATGGTGACGTTAAACTCGAGGGCTGTAGGGAATGCTGGATTTTGGAGCAGTTGAATATCTCCTAAATATATGGCTTCCAGTTTTTTTTTTTTTTTTTTAATAAATTAAATATATATGTTTATATAAAATATTTAAAGATGTAGATTGCACACAAATGCAGATTAACACAAAAAGGAATAACAAAAGTCTGAAAAGAGAACATAAAAGATGCTGAGACATGAAGGATGTGTGTTATATTTTAAACACCGTAGCTTTTCCAGAAAGGCCACTGCCTCACAAAGCATCTGTTGTGTGCACTGCAGATGTATTTAATACTGATGCACCTGCACCAGTTATCTGGTCAATTTGGAACTATGTTTGTGCCATTTGTTAAAATCATGTGTCAGCATGGTAATATCAGACACCTTTTATAGTTGAAATAGTGCTAACTGGCAGTGAACCTAAAGTGGCAGCATATGCATTTGGTCTTAGAGACTCAATTTCAAAGTTAAACTTATGTTTGTGTTTCCATTGTTCTGCTAAACATGTTAAATTGTTTTGTTTTATTTTTTGTTTTTTTTCTATTGCATTTTGTTGCACTGTATAAATTGCTATTCTACATGGCACTGCCAAACACCAAACACCAAACACCATTTGTACATGAGATATTTAACATATTCATTATTCTCCTGAAATATTTCCAAAAGCCTGTTTGCTCACAAACCTATTGCATATTCCTGGTGTCTGAACCTGTAACTGAGTAAATAAACATGTAAGAACCCGAATGTGGTGGTTACAAATGGAAAATAAAACAAATCTGGATTTTGTCCATTCAACTTTATCTCATAAATGTCACTAACTTCCAACCGCCAATTCATCAACCAGGGGACAAGTCACATCATCCAGTGGAAGTCAAAGGCAACCATTCAAGCTAAATCATAGTATGGTATATTGAGATCATACAATAATCATGTTTTTGATGTGTTATTAAAAAACTGACTTAATGTTAAATTAATTTTGAGTATTATGCGGTGTGTCACAAAGCATGTTTTTAGGACTGTTAAATATAAAAACATTTCTGGCTTGGCTGTGGCATAGTTGTTAGAACACGTGCTCTAAAATATGCCCTATGTGAGAAATGCAGATTCAAATCTAACATCCTATTCCCACTCTTAATTCACTTCACCTCTCCTAAAACAATCAGTACAAATGTCAAAATGCCCAAAAGCTAATAAAAAACAATTCTGTGCTTATTTGCGCCCTTGGGGAGCAATTACATCCCATTTTAATATCCTACCCTTACTGTAATGATTGTTTTTGCTCATGATATCATGGAGCAACATATATCAGCCATATACTGGACACTTAGGACAACTTAGTTATCTTATACGTTCTTTTCTCAGCATGTGGGCAAAATGGTAACATATCCAGAACGATTATGTTCATTCAAACATGACCTAAGGTTATTTTAAATACAACTCCAAATCATGTCAGTCCAATCAAGTCTGAAAATTCTTTAGTCATACTGTCCTGTTAAAACTATCTTTTTACAACAAAAATGCATGGTGATCAATCGATGTCAAGGTCAGTTGCCCATTCGCTTGATTTTATGAAATACTTTAAGTATATGTTGTATCAGAATTTAAAAACCATGTCCAATTTCAAGCTAAACCAATCTATACCATTACCTTCCATTGGCTATCCATTGTTACATTATCATTCAGAACTGCCAAATAAAAAATTGTTGATGTATTAAATCACTATGTGAGCCAGGACTGCCACTGATACCCCTCTCTAAATAAATAAGCAAGCAAGATAGGACAGAGCCTAAAAATCTGCTAGAGGAGATAAATGTATGTCAGCACCAAGAGAAATCTGTGGACATCTCCAGTAATGCTTCCCAGAGTCTGGGTTGAGTCTCAGATTTGCCAGTAAAAGATCAGCAAATGATCTCTTAGGCTATGTTCACACTGTCAGTCCAAATCCGATTATTTGTGTATCCGATTGAAATCTGATCGAAAATTGATATCCACACTGTGTATCTCAACTGTTCAGATCCGATTTGTGTGTCCATGCAGCTTTTTCCATTTTCGGGGGATATCTGCATTGGTTTCTATATGACCAAAAAGAGCAACAACAACCACAACATAGAGGGGTTTGCAATACAGATGTTGTTTTATTTACAACATGACTTTGTGCAGCTGCCGCACGCTGACTACTGCATCTTCTGAGGCAGCGGCAGAAACGTAGGAGGCTGGTGTGAGCGGCTTTATTCCGTGCTTACGTCTCTGCCGGTTTCAAAACGTCTCCGTTATATTGTCATTTTCTGTTCAACCGGCACTTTGAAACAATGCAACCTTGTTTCTGCTAGGGGTGGCACGGTACATGAAAAAACATCCGAACCGTTCGGTTCGCTTGTCTCGGTTCGGAGCGTGTGTGCGTCGCACGGTTCGACGCATGCGCAATGTAGCCTCGTGCCCGTATGTTACCTCAGAAAGTGGGTGTCCTTTTCGCGCGAAATAAGAGGTGTGTGGACATACAGTAAAAGACAGTAAAAGTGGAGTGCTGCAGGTCACATCACGTGTAGAAATGGTAAGTGGGAGAGATAAGGAAGGCTGCGCGGAGTTGGAGGATATGCCAGCGGTGTGTGGGAACATTTTGGATTTCATGTTACCTATGATGACGGAAATAAAAGAGTAGATAGAACTGTGACTGTGTGCAAGCATTGTGCAAAATGCATTTAATATGCTAAGGGCAACACTTCTAAGTTACTGTCCGCAGCATTTAAGCAACCTCTCAGTGATATGCTTCACTTTATGATTATGGCCTTTGCTATTGTTATAGCCTCATTATAGGCAATTATGTTTATTGTATTTTTAACTATGTACACTCACCTAAAGGATTATTAGGAACACCATACTAATACTGTGTTTGACCCCCTTTCGCCTTCAGAACTGCCTTAATTCTATGTGGCATTGATTCAACAAGGTGCTGAAAGCATTCTTTAGAAATGTTGGCCCATATTGATAGGATAGCATCTTGCAGTTGATGGAGATTTGTGGGATGCACATCCAGGGCACGAAGCTCCCGTTCCACCACATCCCAAAGATGCTCTATTGGGTTGAGATCTGGTGACTGTGGGGGCCATTTTAGTACAGTGAACTCATTGTCATGTTCAGGAAACCAATTTGAAATGATTCGAGCTTTGTGACATGGTGCATTATCCTGCTGGAAGTAGCCATCAGAGGATGGGTACATGGTGGTCATAAAGGGATGGACATGGTCAGAAACAATGCTCAGGTAGGCCGTGGCATTTAAACGATGCCCAATTGGCACTAAGGGGCCTAAAGTGTGCCAAGAAAACATCCCCCACACCATTACACCACCACCACCAGCCTGCACAGTGGTAACAAGGCATGATGGATCCATGTTCTCATTCTGTTCACGCCAAATTCTGACTCTACCATCTGAATGTCTCAACAGAAATCGAGACTCATCAGACCAGGCAACATTTTTCCAGTCTTCAACTGTCCAATTTTGGTGAGCTCGTGCAAATTGTAGCCTCTTTTTCCTATTTGTAGTGGAGATGAGTGGTACCCGGTGGGGTTTTCTGCTGTTGTAGCCCATCCGCCTCAAGGTTGTGCGTGTTGTGGCTTCACAAATGCTTTGCTGCATACCTCGGTTGTAACGAGTGGTTATTTCAGTCAAAGTTGCTCTTCTATCAGCTTGAATCAGTCGGCCCATTCTCCTCTGACCTCTAGCATCAACAAGGCATTTTTGCCCACAGGACTGCCGCATACTGGATGTTTTTCCCTTTTCACACCATTCTTTGTAAACTCTAGAAATGGTTGTGCGTGAAAATCCCAGTAACTGAGCAGATTGTGAAATACTCAGACCGGCCCGTCTGGCACCAACAACCATGCCATGCTCAAAATTGCTTAAATCACCTTTCTTTCCCATTCTGACATTCAGTTTGGAGTTCAGGAGATTGTCTTGACCAGGACCACACCCCTAAATGCATTGAAGCAACTGCCATGTGATTGGTTGATTAGATAATTGCATTAATGAGAAATTGAACAGGTGTTCCTAATAATCCTTTAGGTGAGTGTATTTTGACTTGTTTAAAAGACAGAGCTTTAAGCGTTCCTCTCATTTTCTTTTAAAAGATACAGTTTTTGTAAGAGCTACACTGAAGTTGGCAGTTTGATAAATGCAAGTTAATTCTTCAGTTCAATCTTTGTGTGCTTCAAGTTCAATCTTTGTGTGCTAAAAAGGCACATAAGTTCCTGTAGATATAGCAATACACATTCTCCTTTTTTTGCCAAATAAATGAAAAGCATGTCATCAATGTCTTCTCTCTTGCTGTATCAAAATCTCACCTAGCTTTCCTCAGAGATGGTCCCAATAATGTGCTTAAAGTCAAGTCAAATTCAGTTTGTGCATGATTACATGATATAACAATTTTTTTAATACTGTATCCTAAATTGTGGATAATTAAGCTATATATCATCATATGCTGAAGTACATTTCTGGAGTGTTAACGATTAAAAGAAAAAACAACAACAAGAACCGTACAGAACCGAAAACCGTGACCCTAAAACCGTGATACGAACCGAACCGTGGGTTTTGTGAACCGTGCCACCACTAGTTTCTGCAGCATCTTTCAGCATGTTTCCTATAACAACATCTGACGTTTATGTTTTACATGGCATGAGAAAGTCACATAAACCACACAAAATCCGATCAGAGCGGTCAGACTGAATCGGATTTCCAGAAATACAATTTGAATCGGATTTCAAACCACATGAATGTAGCTTGAAATGTATTCATAAACTTCGCATTTCATGTGATTTTTAGCAGTTCACACTTGCTAAATCTGATCGGATTTCAATCGGATATGCACAAAAATCGAATTTGGACTGTAGCCAAATTCGTAGCCTTAAACACCCTGCTCTCACATCACACTGGATTCTGGCCAGAGTGTAACATTTCTTTGACATTTCTACAAAGTTCACTTTTCTTTGAAAAAGCATACAGAATATCATTGACAACCAATTGCTAAAGTCAAACACTAATGATCCGATCTTGTCATTGCGGGTTGATGCAGAGAATGAAAAATAAAGGAGTAAGGACTTAATTGAATTAGTAAGGTGTTTAATGAAAAAATACAAAAATAACAAAATACTAATGTAACTTTAAACATGAACAACCTCCATATAATGACGAGAACAGGATATAACAACCAAGAATACAAACAGAGGCTATATACACACAGGAGAACAATGGAAGGAAACAAGATAACAAGCAACTCAACTACAAACAGGTGTGTGACTCAAATCAGTAACCAAGGCAACAAACTAGTAAATCAGACAGGCAAAAAACAAAACTAAAACAGACAAACCAAAAATAACCCTGACATTTCCCCACGGCAGAGTAGATGGAGGGAGGAGCCATGGTGAAGACTTGGCAGGGATTACAAGCGAAACTAGGGAGACAACTGACGGAGACTAAGCTTGTGGAAGTTGAGACCCAGGTGTAGATGAAGAGCAGAAGGAACCGGACAACACAGCAGGTTCTGGGGACCAAGGCGGAGCCACAGGGACAAGCGGCTGAGGAGACGCCAAGGCATTGGAGGACTGAGGCGGAGCCGGTGCACCCGAGGACTGAGGTTAAGCTGGAGGGAAGGAGGAGCCCAATGGGACCAAAGGGGTGAAGGGACGAGTCAAGACAAAGGCCTGTAAGTCCATGACTGACCAAGGCAGAACAGGAGGGACGAGGAAGACTGGTGGAGTCGTAGGGGAGACGGTCCAAGGTGGAGGTTCTAGGTGGAGCCAGAGGGTCGACAATCCAGGGTTGAGTTGGCGAACTAGGAGCCCAAGGCAGATCCACAATGCTCAGTGCAGGCAGCATAGGAGGAGACGAAGGGCTGATAGGAGACAGTGAAGACAGGGACGAAGAACTGGGCAGTGCGGGCAGAGGGTTACAAATGGCCTTCCTGGCCAATACAGGACAGGCATTTAATTCAGGAACGGCCTCTTTGGCCGATGGGGGACAGTCAGAAACTTAAGGGACAGCCTCCTTAGCCAACACGGAACGGGTAGATAATTCAGGAACGGCCTCTCTGGCCGGAACAGACAGAGGAGATGGGAGAGGGAGGAAGGGCGGGAATATCAAAGACATCAGTGACATGTTGCTGGGTGCAGGACAATGAAACAGGCATGGTGTTGGGTGACAAAACTTAACACTCCTCACTGCTCATAACCCTGCTAGAAATTTTACATTCCCAGAACGTTCTCAGAACGTCCCCGCTGGTGTCAAGGACGTCGCCTAGTAAAGTTCCCAGAACGTTCCGAGACAGTCATGATGTGGGGTTCTTTAAAGGGTTCGGGGACATTATTTGGCAGACCTTCACGGAACATTCAGGATGTTCTTGGAACGTTTAGGGGACCATATTTATATGGAAATTTGATGTTCCCAGAACGTTCCCGCTGGTGTCAAGGACTTCGCCTGGTAATGTTCCTAGAACGTTCCGAGACAGTCACGATGTGGAGTTCTTTTAAGGGTTGGGGGACATTATTTGGCGGACCTTCAGGGAACATTCAGGACGTTCTGGGAATGTTTAGGGGACCATTACTATAGGATGTTCCCTCTACACTACATTCCCATAATGTTTGCAGGACCTTTAGGGGACCAATCTAGAATGTTATTTTTTAGTCCTATTTAGGTCCTTCCATCACGTTTACAGAACATGTTTGTGTGAATCTATGTACACTGGCCTGCTTTGCAAATGAGGGTCAGTAAAACGCAGGATTTGCACAAAAGTTGCTTCTCAAAGACGGATCAATCCCAACTCTTTGTGATCCAACTTCATATCCAGAACACGCAAGTACTGCACTTTATAATGTGTGTGTTTGCAAATCGCCTTTCTGAATGTGCTAATGTGACTAAAGTTACCATTGTCTCAATGTATTCACAGAGACCAGAGCTTGTTATTTTTAGCCTGAAAATGCTCACCATCTGTAGAATTCAGAAGCGCACTTTTATTACTTCTTAAAAATAAAACTAATGACATAGCTCTGATCTCTGTGAATACAGTCAGAGGCAATGGTAACTTTAGCCACATTAGCCGTCAGCGTGCTAACAAGCACATTCACAAAGACGATTTGCGTACATTCACAAAATATAACGTGCGGTACTTACATGTTCTGAATATGAAGTTGGACAAACAATTGGTATTGATCCATCTTTGAGAAGCAACTTTTGTGCAAATCCTGTGTTTTACTGACCCTCATTTGCAAAGCAGCCCAGTGTACATTGATTCACACAAACATGTTCTGAAAGCATTCAGTAAAAAAAAAACATTCTAGGTTGGTCCCCTAAAGGTCCTGCAAACGTTATGGGAATGTAGTGTAGAGACCACTGCACTGAACAAGATATATTGCAGTGCAGTCCCCATCTGACTAACAGGGAACTGTATGAGAACATTCTGTTAATGTCTCAAATGTCCTCTTTGTAACGTTGTTGTGTGACCATAGAATAACCAAAATGGAACATCCCCTAAAGTCATCTTGGGAACGTTATTATATGACCAACAGAGGACCATGTGGGAACGTTCTGTTAACATCCCAAATGTCCTCTTTGTAACGTTGCTGTGTGACCATAGAATAACCAAAATGGAACATCCCCCTAAAGTAATATCGGGAACGTTATTATATGACCAACAGAGGACCATGTGGGAATGTTCTGTTAGCGTCCCAAATGTCCTCTTTGTAATGTTGCTATGTGACCATAAAATTACCAAAATGGAACGTCTCCCTAAAGCAGGGATGGGGAACGTTGATCCTGGAGGGCCACTCTCTTGTAGAGTTTAGCTCCAACCCTGAAAAAAACACTCACCTGCCTGTAACTTTAGTAATCCTGAAGACCGTGATTAGCTTCAGGTGTGTTTGATTAGGGTTGGAGCTAAACTCTGCAAGAGAGTGGCCCTCCAGGATCAACGTTCCCCACCCCTGCCCTAAAGTCATATAAGGAACCTTTAACTGGAGCACTTTCATAACCAAAAGAGGAGATTTTAATGTCCTTAATGTCCCTAAAGGTTCGGGATTTTTGTCACCTTTAGAGAACTTTTAGGGAACGTTGCGCAAGGTCGCGAGAACATCCCCTCCTACGTGGGAATAGATCCAGAAAACATTGTTTTTACCATTGCCTCTGAGGTATGCCTCTGCTCTGTGTTCAGGCTTCAGCTCTTGTGTTCAGGCTTCAGCTCTTGTGTTCAGACTTCAATTCTTCAGCGTCTCTGTGGTCTCTACAAGAAAGCTAAAATTATTTACAGAATATTTCATGTCTATGTATTTATTTATTTATTTATTTGTTAAGTCATGTGATAACAGAGATAATGTCCAGTCAGATGATCATTAACACAACAACAGCATTATAACTCAACAACAATAGAGTTTATGTCTTCAGCTCGTTGACATGAGCCGCTTTTTTTCTCTGTCGGGCAGAACGGTTCTCATTGCGTAACCGTTCCATTCTGTGCCGATCCGGGTCAGTCGGTACGGTTACAGTTTCATTTTCCACTCTGGGGCTTTTTGGAATTTAATTCAAACGCACCAGTCGTTGCCTTGGTAACGCAAGTTTGTTAAAAGACAGTATTATGTAAATAGCGACCGCATTGTGGAGGGCGATCAGGTATTTCTTTTAATTTTATTATTAATCTGCGTTTACGTTGCTTAAATATCGCACTTAGCCAGCTACAGAGAAACTGGTAGCCAGGCAACAGACAAGTGATAAATCCTGAGTGGCGACATAAATACACGCATTCTACCAGCACGGTTCAGCATGGTTAGAGAACCGTGCAGAGAATTCTGGGACGAGAGCGGTTTGTAATCGTGCCATGCCATACCAGGCTCAAGTGGAAACACAACTGGAACCGTTCCTTACCATTCTAAGAACCGTTCGGCCCGATGGTGGAAAAGCGGCTATTGTGGCAGGCTCTGGCTCCATGTCTGCGGTGGGCTCAGGCTCTAGCGAAGAAGGATCCTCCGCACACTCCCCGATGGTGTAGGGGGATCCATACTGCAGTAATACCCAGTCGATGTATTTCTTGAACTTCCCCCAAGGATAGTCTTAGCAGAGGACTTAGATCAGAACAAAATACCTCTGTGTATGGGCCTGCGTATGCAGTGCTCGAAGTGGGCCGGTACGCACCGGTACACAGTACCGGCACTTCTATATTTTAATCTGTAGCATACTCTCAGTTTTTCTCACACTTCACCACCCAAACCGAAACATAGAATCAGACTATTAATTAATATATATCGCGCATTCTGAGCTTTTATAAGCTGTATGAGTTGACCAATTAGCTGCGCAATATGACTGTGACTGAAGCCCAATTGTTTAATTTTGCATGAGTGGCATGCGAATCACCGTAAGTGCGTTCACCATTGCGCTCCAAAAGCGTCATAAGATTTCCATGAGCCGTTCCTATCGCTACGCTGATGATAAAATGTGCAACCCATTTGAATTCTATTGAGAATGTACCACTTTAAAACACACTTTCTACCACTTTATGGAGAAAGTCAAACATGATCTAAAACAGCCACATAAACTAAAAAGACTGATGAAAAGAGGAGAATCATCCTGCGCCAACATACACTAGAAAGATTTTTTAAACTCATGACCACCTTTACTAGACTTTATCACGTTCCATTGTATTTATTGTGGTAAATTTGGACTAACTTGTTGTATAAATCATAATAGGGCAAGTTAACCTTCCTCTTGCGTGCAGTAGCTGACCTATTACCAACTCCAAACATCCTGAAGATCTGGGGCAAAGACGAGGATCCATCCTGCAAACAGTGTGGAGCAGCCCTGTGCACCCTGAACCACATATTGACAGAATGTCCGAAGGCACTGGGAGAAGGACGCTACGGATGGAGACATGACAAGGTCCTTGTTGCCAAATGGGCAGACTTACAGAGGGTTAAAGCCAATGAATATCAGGCACCGTCGCCCAGAGGAGTCAGTTTCCTAAGGCAAGGAGACATGGTTCCAAATTTAAAAAGAACTGACAGTGCCCCACCCTCTATTTTGTATCAAGCTTTTGACTGGTAGATGCAAGTTGACCTTAAAAAGAAGCTTGTCTATCCAGAAGAGGTTGCGGTGACTACACTTCGACCAGACATGGTTCTTCTGTCCACGAGCACAAAAACCATCTTGGTAGTGGAGCTGACTGTACCCTGGGAGGAGAGGCTAGCCATCTCTCACGAGTTGAAGAAGGCTAAGTATCAAGATCTGATTGATGAGGCTTCTATTAAAGGATGGAATGCACTCTTACTTCCTATCGAAGTCGGCTGCCGCGGCTTCCCAGCTACAAACCCGATTCCAAAAAAGTTGGGACACTGTACAAATTGTGAATAAAAAAGGAATGCAATAATTTACAAATCTCATAAACTTATATTTTATTCACAATAGAATATAGATAACATATCAAATGTTGAAAGTGAGACATTTTGAAATGTCATGCCAAATATTGGCTCATTTTGGATTTCATGAGAGCTACACATTCCAAAAAAGTTGGGACAGGTAGCAATAAGAGGCTGGAAAAGTTAAATGTAATTATAAGGAACAGCTGGAAGACCAATTTGCAACTTATTAGGTCAATTGGCAACATGATTGGGTATAAAAAGAGCCTCTCAGAGTGGCAGTGTCTCTCAGAAATCAAGATGGGCAGAGGATCACCAATTCCCCCAATGCTGCGGCGAAAAATAGTGGAGCAATATCAGAAAGGAGTTTCTCAGAGAAAAATTGCAAAGAGTTTGAAGTTATCCTCATCTACAGTGCATAATATCATCCAAAGATTCAGAGAATCTGGAACAATCTCTGTGCGTAAGGGTCAAGGCCGGAAAACCATACTGGATGCCCGTGATCTTCGGGCCCTTAGACGGCACTGCATCACATACAGGAATGCTACTGTAATGGAAATCACAACATGGGCTCAGGAATACTTCCAGAAAACATTGCCTGTGAACACAATCCACCGTGCCATTCGCCATTGCCGGCTAAAACTCTATAGGTCAAAAAAGAAGCCATATCTAAACATGATCCAGAAGCGCAGGCGTTTTCTCTGGGCCAAGGCTCATTTAAAATGGACTGTGGCAAAGTGGCAAACTGTTCTGTGGTCAGACGAATCAAAATTTGAAGTTCTTTTTGGAAAACTGGGACGCCATGTCATCCGGACTAAAGAGGACAAGGACAACCCAAGTTGTTATCAGCGCTCAGTTCAGAAGCCTGCATCTCTGATGGTATGGGGTTGCATGAGTGCGTGTGGCATGGGCAGCTTACACATCTGGAAGGGCAGCTTACACATCTGGAAAGGCACCATCAATGCTGAAAGGTATATCCAAGTTCTAGAACAACATATGCTCCCATCCAGACGTCGTCTCTTTCAGGGAAGACCTTGCATTTTCCAACATGACAATGCCAGACCACATACTGCATCAATTACAACATCATGGCTGTGTAGAAGAAGGATCCGGGTACTGAAATGGCCAGCCTGCAGTCCAGATCTTTCACCCATAGAAAACATTTGGCGCATCATAAAGAGGAAGATGCGACAAAGAAGACCTAAGACAGTTGCCTGTATTAGACAAGAATGGGACAATATTCCTATTCCTAAACTTGAGCAACTTGTCTCCTCAGTCCCCAGACGTTTGCAGACTGTTATAAAAAGAAGAGGGGATGCCACACAGTGGTAAACATGGCCTTGTCCAAACTTTTTTGAGATGTGTTGATGCCATGAAATTTAAAATCAACTTATTTTTCCCTTAAAATTATACATTTTCTCAGTTTAAACATTTGATATGTCATCTATGTTGTATTCTGAATAAAATATTGAAATTTGAAACTTCCATATCATTGCATTCTGTTTTTATTCACAATTTGCACAGTGTCCCAACTTTTTTGGAATCGGGTTTGTACATCTGTGCGCTATTTCTTACAGAAACTTGGGTTGGAACCTAAACGACTGAGAAAGGCAATTGGGGAGATAGCAGCGGCAGCAGAGACTAGCTCAAGGGGGTTGTGGTTAATGAGAGATTGCAGTTGGAATCCCTCTGCAGGTGAAGGCTGAACTGGTCTTCGCTGCCCCACTCAGGTGAAGCGTTCAGGTTAAGGTCATGCTCATGAGCCTGAGAAACCTGCTGAGGGAGCAGGATGCAGAGGGATATTCAATAATACCAGCGCTCTGACCACGCTTCCACCAAAGAATATATTGCATTTGTAGTTGCTCCTGCAGTTCCTGCTTGTGGCAAAGCATCACTGATGTTTATTTCACCAGATAATCTGTTAAGGGAGTAGATTTTTCACTAAAGATTTATATTACAACTGTGGCATGTTGTATTTCATAAATGTGTAGGTTGCTATTTTTCATAACAAATGCTATAGATAAAAAAAGAAAAAAAAGTTTACATTGCCTAAGCATGTTAATGAAGAGCCATCAATGGTCTTACCTGTAATTATATCCTTATTGTAATACATGCTAAAACAATTATAAAAACTTTGTTACTTTTTCATAAGGCCAAGTACAAGTTAGAAAGAGCTTTAAAGAATGGAGGTTCATGCATTATTGACTAAACTATTGGTTTTTCCCATGTGTAAAATGTGTTCTGCTAATAATGACAGATATTAGGAAAAACCTGGCTTTCAGATATTCCAAGAGATGACAGGAAATTAAAATTCTAAGTATAAGAAAATTGTAAGTAAAGATAGTTTGAATTCCCATGACAGTTTGTAAGCAAATAATTGTTAACTAGGCTATTACTTTATTGCAGTTATGTTATAAACCAACTTTGTGTGGATGTGGACAAGCATATAGATTTTTTCCTGAAATCTCTCACATTCTTGTTTAGCAACCATACTTAACAAGAGTAACAGACCTTTTCGTTCTTTTCAGTGTACATCTTATCTTAAAGTTTCTGCATATGTTTGTCATAAGGACATTTTCACAGCTAACCCTGTATAAGCTTTATCCTAATCCTTTTAAAAAGTCAATTTCAGGCGCGTAGATAAAGGAAAATATTATGTATATCCCGAAGGCTTGACTCACGTCTGTTGATTAGATACCTGGGGCCTCATTTATAAAACGTGTGTACGCACAGGTTTGATCTTAGAGTGTGCGTACGCTGAAATCCATGGCAAAGTTCATATTTATAAAAATGGTCTTTGACGTGGAAAAATGCTTACCGCCACGTCAGGGTCTGAGCAGACGTACGCACTTTTCCTTGTGGCAGAGTCGGAGTACTGCAGGTATTTGGAAATCTATAAGCAGTAGCAATAATAATTATAGTAATAATTATTATTATTATCCTGATAATAGTTATTGTCCCTAATAATAGTTATTTATCCTGACAGATAAATCTACTCTAATTAAATTATAATAGATAAATGTCTGTCACCCATTATTATTATTTTTACATGTGCAAATATTAGCATTGACACATATCGTCACATTACGCACATGCAGCGCTTCTGTGAAAGAAGAAAAACAGAATAAAATTATATATATATATATATATATATATATATATATATATATACACACACTAACGGTCAAAAGATTTTGGACGGTAAGATTTTTTAATGTTTTTAAAGAAGTCTCTTATGCTCACCAAGGCTGCATTTATTTGATCCAAAATACAGCAAAAACAGTATTATTGTGAAATATTTTTACAATTTAAAATAACTGTTTTCTATGTGAATATATACACTGAACAAAATTATAAACGCAACACTTGTTTTCGCCCCCATTTTTCATGAGCTGAACTCAAAGATCTAAGACTTTTTCTATGTACACAAAAGGCCTATTTCTCTCAAATGTTGTTCACAAATCTGTCTAAATCTGTGTTAGTGAGCACTTCTCCTTTGCCGAGATAATCCATCCACCTCACAGGTGTTGCATATCAAGATGCTGATTAGACAGCATGATTATTGTACAGATGTGCCTTAGGCTGGCCACAATAAAAGGCTACTCTAAAATGTGCAGTTTTACTGTATTGGAGGGGGCTGGGGGGGTCCCGGGGGGGGTCCAAAAAAAAAGTCAATATCTGGTGCGACCACCATTTGCCTCATGCAGTGCAACACATCTCCTTCGCATAGAGTTGATCAGGTTGTTGATTGTGGCCTGTTGAATGTTGGTCCACTCCTCTTCAATGGCTGTGCGAAGTTGCTGGATATTGGCAAGAACTGGAACACGCTGTCGAAAAAGAAGAGGAACAAGAGATGAAGCCAAGCAAGAGAAACGAATAAGAAGTGTTGTAAATCTGTTTTGAAAGTTGTTTTTCAAATAAATGTTTCCAAGTGATATCAGATTGTGTACGTGTTTTTATTGTACTTACCCTGTAACTACATGAAACAAGAGGGTAACAAACACCACTTTCATTTACAGCCTGCAGATTCATACTTACCCTGTAACTACATGAAACAAGAGGGGAACAAACACCACTTTCATTTACAGCCTGCAGATTCATACTTACCCTGTAACTACATGAAACAAGAGGGTAACAAACACCACTTTCATTTACAGCCCACAGATTTATACTTACCCTGTAACTACATGAAACAAGAGGGGAACAAACACCACTTTAATTTACAGCCTGCAGATTCATACTTACCCTGCAACTACATGGAATAACAAGCACCACTTACCCTGTAACTACACAGATAATTACCCCCTAATTAAAAAATACTTACAGTATAAATAATTTGTTAATTTTCCTGGTAGTTACCCCTTTATTCCCCAAATATTACATATTGTTCCCTTATACCTACACGTACGTACTTTATAGTTATACTATAATTACCTAAAGTTACGCTGTAAATTCGTTTTACTTGCAGTACTTTCCAGGCTGTAATCTAAAGCGTTGCCCATTTATGTTGTAATTAAATTACCTAGTCTAGTTACATGTAACTAGTTACTCCCCAACACTGACTATAATGTATATATAAACTATATTTGTGGAAAAAATTTTATATAATTAAAAAGAAGCAGAGCTGTTTCGTTTCTGTCAGACGGTAATAAGATATCAGCATCTTTCCTAATAATCCTTTTCTGGACTCCTGGAGTC
Organism: Coreius guichenoti; assembly: GCA_039654105.1. Lineage (NCBI taxonomy): Eukaryota > Metazoa > Chordata > Actinopteri > Cypriniformes > Gobionidae > Coreius > Coreius guichenoti. The sequence goes on from CM077169.1 coordinate 31,963,505, forward strand.
ATGAAAATGTAAATAAGAATGAAAAGGGGTATAAACAGCCAGATGATCTCACATGAGGGTGGGTGATCTGCCAAGGTGTCAACCTGCCATCTGGCCTTGATCACAGCAACCTCAGTAAGATTTAACAGTTGCTTCTCTTTGAAGCTGCTGTTATAAACAAGATAATCTCATGCGCTATACAACTATGGCGAGTAAAAGAAAATGCCTGGGACACATTCTGATAATTTGTTATTTAGTTTAAATGTTTTACTTTACTAGTCCCATTTGCATTCACCCTATGGAATGATCAGCCCTGCATTGTGTCTAAATGGTTTAGCTTATACAAGGATCATGTCTTGCCAAAACATTACGCTCTACTTCACGCAGAATACTCAGGAAGTTTATACAAAGATGCATTGTTTGTTCAACCCATCAGGCCCTACGTGGCAGTCAAAAGCATCTTTTGTCAAAGGGACAATCCACAGATGAAAGAAAGCTTTAAAAAATCTGCATAATTATGACTTAAAATGTGAGAATGATTTTCATAAAGTTCATGTCACTTAAAGTGAGTGTCCCCTGGGCAGGTTTCACTGGAAGCTCTCTGAATTGTACAATGTAGGAATTGTGGACGCATCAGACACAAAGTAATCTTCCAGATGATTCGTTCAGGCATAATTCCACACAAAACTCAACTCAACAAATCAACAATTTATGGCCTTAATTGAAGCGGACGCCGGTCAGTCTGCACCAAGCTCACAAAACCCCCAGCTAAGTGCTTTACAGCCTGACAAACTTTGAGCCACCCCAAAGATAACAACAAAGTTGTTTGATCACAAGACAAAGAAACAAACCAGATTTCCGTTTTTTCAATGACCTTTAGATGGACTCTCACTTACATGGTTACAATCCACAGGAAAAATCCACAGAAACTGTTACATATGAACTGCATCAAATCATTGTTCGTCGGACTTGCAGTCAAACAGCCTTCGACTGCATAATTCTATATCATGTCTATAAACAATACACGTGACCATTATATATATATATATATAACACTCACAATTCCTGTAATTATGTAACTATTGAATGAGTGGTTGAAATGGTACCTTTCTTGGCCCAAAGGCAGAGCAGAGCCCGCAGAGCGCAAACACCACCATCGTCTTCCCGCACAAGATCCGGCTTGCTTCGCCCCGCGAGTCGCAGCAACAGGCCTTCAGCAAGCCTGGGCCACGCTCCAGATTCCGCCGGAGCAGGGCCACTCCCACCTCCCGACGCAGCTCAGCTTTTCACCGCGGCTTCTGCTGCCGCAGCGCCGTATGCAGCCGGGCCCAGTGGCCTCCCCACAGCTTCTCGGTTCAATGCTCCCGCTGTCCATAACCCATTTCCTTTTCAGTGGCCTCCAGCTCCCGTTGCAGAGCCAGACGCTAGCGCGAGGCTGCTTCCGCTAGCTACACAGGCCCAAACACTTCAACAGTTTTATCCAACAGGTTATAACCCCGCCCACGTCCAGTGACCTGCAGCTCCAGTCGCGCAAACAAGCGCGAGCCTTCCTCCACTTGCAGTCCAAGCCCACACTTCACTCTATCACCCTTCATTTCCTTCCTACCATCCAACTAACTTTTCCTTTCAAACCACAGAGGGAAACCCAAGCGTGGGGCCGCCGACATCTGCAGCCCCGGGTTATAACCCTCCCAGTTCTCTCTTGCAAACTAAATCCCAACACTCTCTCTTCTCAGCAATACCGATGCCCGTGCCATCCAACACCCTCGCCATGGAACCACCACCAGTGTCCCAGAACATCCGCGCACAGATCCTTGCAGGTGCGGACATAGATCTGTCTTCTCTTCTCTCCATGCTCCCCGCAGCCGAACCAGTCCGCCAAATAGACTGCGGGGTTTTCTCCGTTACCCTTAAAAACACGAACACACATTCATCTCGCGTTCTTTCATTTTCTGAGTTTGCAATTGCTTTTTCTCGTTTTACAGCAATAATCTGTTCAGTTTTCCCCCACAGGCGGCGCGAGCTAAATGATTACCTGGCAATCATAGCCGAGCTCGCGCTGTCCTATGGAGGAAGCTATTTCTACACGTACCATAAACTTTTTTCAGCCAAAAGTGCCGTGCGAGTCGCGCAGTGGAACCAGTGCACATACTGGGGCGCACTCGACCCGGATCTCCACAGCAGGGTGTTTTTAGGCTGCAAAAATGTCTCTTGCGCAGTCTGCAGGTCAGTGACACACGACATGGCATCGTGCCCACAGGTTTACCCCTACTCTCCACCCCGCCCGGAGACAAACACAGCCAGATCCACCAGTTATGTGCCACGCGCAGCAACCACCAGCGCAACCGCCTCTTCCTTCGAAGAAAGCAGGCAGCCCTGCAATCACTTCAGTTCTGGCAAGTATGCCAGACAGCGATGTCGGTTCGTGCACATTTGCAAATTCTGTGGTGGCGCCCATGCCCGCCTTGTATGTCCAGTGTATAAATCTGTGAATAAAAAATCTAAGAATTATTTATCGACTCCCGTAAATATTTCACGCATGGACTTCGAACTAGCTCACCACCCGGACGCCGAATTTACTAATTATCTGCTGTCAGGCCTCAAAAACGGCTTTAGACCTGGCGTAGAATGCCCGCTCTCCCAAAACACTATCTGTAATAACCTGCAATCTGCCCTCATCGAACCCGAAGTCGTAGACAATCTCATTAAAAAAGAAGTGGAGTCAGGCTTCATGATCGGCCCATTCGATAATCCGCCGTTTAACTCGTTTCGTATCAGCCCCATCGGAGTGGCTACAAGGAAATTCTCGGGTAAAAAACGTCTAATAATTGACCTGTCAGCCCCGCACAATTCCCCGTTCCCAAGTATAAACAGCTTGATCTCTCGAAGAAGAATTTTTACTCAAATACCACGACATAGATCAGGCAATCGACATGATTAAAATCGCAGGTAGGGGTGCTTGGCTTGCAAATATAGATACCACATCCGCTTTCAAAGTAATGCCCATCCATCCAGATGCGCTGGTTTGGGAAATACTATTCCGCAGTACGCTTAACTTTCGGATGCAAAAGCAGTCCAAAAATATTCAACATGCTATCAGAAGCCGTTTGCTGGATTTTGTCAAACAATTACGCTATTCCCCACCTCATTCACCTGCTAGACGATTTTTTAATAATCTCGTCCCCCGATGCCATCCCAGCCGCACACATCCTCACAGTCCAAAGCGTTTTTTCTGAGCTCAGAATCCCCATAGCACAGGAGAAAACCATGGGGCCCGCTACTTCCATCGAGTTCCTCGGAATTAATTTAGATTCAGTCAAATTCCAGGCATCCCTACCCAAAGAGAAAATCGACCGAATAATTCTCATCTCATCTGCTCTCCTCGAAAAAAACCCAATTGTTCAAAACACGAACTTCTATCCCTTCTCGGCCATCTAAACTTCGCGATGCGCATCATTCCTCAGGGCCGCCCCTTCATATCGCATCTAATTTCCATAACCCAAGCATGTCACGACGAACTCAGGCTATGGTTAACATTCCTGAACCAATGGAACGGCCTATCCTTTTTCTATAGCAACCTCGTTTTGTCCCCCACCGATATCCAGTTGTTCACAGACGCAGCCCCCTCGATCGGGTTCGGGGGATTTTACCAAGGTCGTTGGTTCGCTTCCCCATGGCCATCGCAGCTCCAGGACATAACTCAGTCCTCAGCACTATTCGAGCTTTACCCGCTAGTAGTAGCGGCTTTCCTGTGGGGGAAAGAATGGGCCACTAGCAGCATCTTAGTGCACTGCGACAACGAGGCAACAGTGCATTGCATAAATAAAGGACGTTCCCATGCACCTGCCATGATGCCACTTTTAAGGCGTCTCGCTTGGATTTCAGCTTGCGATCAATTTATAATAATTGCTAAACATGTTCCCGGATCAGAAAATCAAATCGCTGATTCTCTGTCTCGTTTTCTGTTTCAGAAATTCAGGACGTTGGCTCCAGAGGCTGACTAATTCCCAACTCCAGTACCTCGCCATTCGGAACTAATATTTCCGTAACCCACCCGTTAAAACCCCTCCTCGAAGCATCGCTCGACACCATCCTCCAAGCAGTTTCTCCCAGGACCCTCCAATCCTACGTGACCGCTTGGAAAAATTTTAGAACATTTCACATTTCTTACAACATGCCGTTCCCTGATTTTTCTCTCCTGTCAATCACCTCGTTCATTTCTCATCTTAATACCGTCAAGGGCCTCCAAGTCGGTTCCATCAAAGATTACCTGAGCGGCATTCAAACTGATGTACGGCGCTCCCTCTTCCGAGAGAAATAATTCTCAGACCTCCCTCCTGATCAAAGGGATCCAAAGATCCCAGCCCACCCATCCCGACGCCAGACAACCTATAACGCTAGACATCCTCACCAAATGTATTCATACCCTCTGCACAGGGTACCAGCCCCTCAATACCGCCCGAACACTCGACGCCATGTTTGTTCTAGCCTTTTTTGGGTTCCTTAGATGCTCCGAACTCGCTATCACATCAAAATTCGACCCAAAAATCCACCCCACCATCTCAGACTTATCAGTAATAGATGGAGAAACAATCTCTTATCTGATCAAGCAAAGTAAGACCGACCAAATCAAAAAGGGTCATTTCATCTACATTTTTAAACTCTCATCACCGATCCAACCATACCAGTCAGTTCTGGCATATCTTCAATGGAGAAGTTCTCAAACCAAATCTCCCCTGGAACCCCTGTTCACGGATGAATCCAACAAACCTGTGACACGCTTTTGGTTCCAGAAACACCTCAAATCCGTTCTCCAACAGTCAGGTGTCCCAGCAAAGAACTTCTCAAGCCACTCCTTCCGCATCGGGGCTGCAACCTCAGCAGCTCAAAAAGGCCTCTCCCAACAGCAGATCCAAGCTCTTGGGAGATGGTCCTCAGATGCTTTCCAAAGCTATATCAGGACCAACCGTTTCCACATCAAAAAAGCCCACCAAACCTCCGGGGTTTTTCACGCAGTGAAAAATCTCTTGGTCAAACACTCATGTTTTTCTTTCCTGTTTTTCAGCGCCCCATGAGAGTCAGCGGAAAATTTCCACGCAGCGTGCAAGAGTGGAAAGTTTCCACGCAGCGTGCAAGAGTGGAAAGTTTCCACGCAGCGAGTCAGCGGAAAGTTTTCACGCAGCGAGAAAGAGTGGATAGTTTCCACGCAGCGTGCAAGAGTGGAAAGTTTCCACGCAGCGTGCAAGAGTGGAAAGTTTCCACGCAGCGAGTCAGCGGAAAGTTTTCACGCAGCGAGAAAGAGTGGATAGTTTCCACGCAGCGAGAAAGAGTGGAAAGTTTCCACGCAGTAAGGAAGTGTTTTTATTGTCTCTCCCATGTTTCTCCTTTCCTGTTTTCTCTTTTAGGCAATCTCCCCAGCATGAGGCGCCACAAACCGCTCTCAGGGGCCTTCCTGGTAAAGCAACCAGGCCCCTTCCCGAATGCCAGCCCGCCAAGCTCGGCACTCCTTGGGGGGTATTTAGCCAGGCGGCTGTCCTATGCTCTTTAGCCTTTTGGGGGGTACTCTGGGTTCGGGCCAAATTCCGAGCTCGAAGCCCTCCCCCTGGACAGCACGCCAAATACGCATTTAAATTTACTCTCCATAATTATATGTAAGTTTGAACTCGTGAAATGATGTTTTATTAACAAGGTTCGGGAGGAGCACGTTCAGATAATTGACACAAGTGGAGAGCACTCAGCTAATCAACAATAAGAGGTATATATACGCAGCAGCCCTACCTCCATTTGTTGACAGTTATCAGCATCCCTCCACCACCCCTTCTCCACACTCTTAGTTCTAACCACTTACATACACGGGGGGGTACTCTGGGTTCGGGCCAAATTCCGAGCTCAAAGCCCTCCCTCTGGACAGCATGCCAAATATGCATTTAAATTTACTCTCCATAATTATATGTAAGTGTGAACTCGTGAAATAGCGAGGTGAAAACAACAAGTGACCATTTCTGATCTTAGTAATATTGCGATTGTTAATATGAATGGAAAAATTGTTGAAACACTGTTGAAAACGTTAATGTCTATGGAATGCACTCTGTACCAAGTACTAGTGGTATTCAGCCTAGCGTTTGTAGCATAGAGCGTGTGGTGGAGAAGGAGCAGATGGAATGTAATAATAAGGGTGGCATGGATGAAACATTGTCAGATGAGACTGCATCTATACATGACATTGATTTATGTTCACAGGGAGATTCTCTGCGTAGTGGTGAGGTGGAACTCCCAAGACTTCTCACAAGATGATTCCTCATTATATACTTTAGAAGAGAAATAATGCTTTTCTGGATGATACATTTGGCAAGCAAGTTAATGTGATAGATTTTTTTTCCAGATATTGAAGTTTGATAAGGCAGTTTCAGTACATTAAAATAATGTGATTTTTTGAGATCCTAAGTGAAAAGAAAAGGTTTCGTTTAAAGAAACATGTAACAGCAATTAGAAAGTATAGAAAAGTGGAAAAAAGAGAAATGTTAAAGGCTTTGATTTAGCTGACCAATTTCATGCATCACATCGTGTCTCCTTTTGTAATGCTGCTTCTATCTGTTTTTCTCCTTTCCCTCTTAAACTTACATATGGAACTTTTAAAACGTTTTGAAAACCTAAGACAGTGGTGGGACATAGGAAAAGTTAATATAAAAAATTTCTTCCTGCAATAAACTGCTAATTCTACTAAAGTGTTAAGAGAAACGATTGAGTCTGTTGAGAATTAGATATCATCTATAGAAGCAGAATTAATTGATAGATATGATCCTATGTTGAGTAGTAAGCTACAGTGGAAAAAATGGAGTTGGGATCTTATTTAAATGAGAGAGTGAAAGGGGCCTTAATAAGGTCTCATTTTATTTTTTTTTTATAGTTAGCATATCCTTAACTATGACCTGTCAGCAAGGGCTGTGGTTGAGCACACAAAGATGAAGATTCAGGTAAACAGTCTTTAATAAACTCCAAAGATAAATCCAAGAACAGGTAATCAAAGTAAACACAAACGCAAACACAAACGCAAACACAAACGTAGACCGGACAAATGAGAACTGAAAACAGAGCAACTTAAATACAGGACAAATGGGGATAAAATGACAAACACCTGTGATAATTAAATGAATATCCATGACAACAATACAAGACGAAGGTGTCAGCTAACACAACATTAAAAAGTTACCATATTAAAAAAAAACATTAAAAAGTATCATAGTAAAAACCTGTAATATTGAGTTAATATATTTACAAACAAAAACAATCATTCTCATAAATGAAAGGTTAATTTCTTCAGGAATGTAAATCTTGGCAGTTTCACAACCAGAAGCTGGGCAATGTTGTAGCATCATTGATTCTTACTGTGTGTGACGACACGCTGACTTTTCCAAGATGGCTGACGCGCCAACATGTCTGGAGCAGTTGAATGTGGCATCTATGTATACATATCTATGGATAAAGGCTATGTCGATTAGCATTGCATGATAAATATACTTTATTCGTATGAAAATACAGTACATCCGGAAAGTATTCACAGCGCTTCACTTTTTTTATGTTACAGCCTTATTCCAAAATGGATTAAATTCATTATTTTCCTCAATTCTACAAACAATACTCCATAATGACAACGAGAAAGAAGTTTGTTTGAAATCTTTGAAAATTTGCAAATTTATTAAACATAAAAAACGAAAAAAAATCACATGTATATAAGTATTCACAGCCTTTGCTCAATACTTTGTTGAAGCACCTTTGGCACCAATTACAGCCTCAAGTCTTTTTGAGTATGATGCTACAAGCTTGGCACACCTATTTTTGGGCAGTTTCTCCCATTCTTCTGTGCAGGACCTCTCAAGCTCCATCAGGTTGGATGGGGAGCGTCGGTGCACAGCCATTTTTAGATCTCTCCAGAGATGTTCAATTGGGTTCAAGTCTGGGCTCTGGCAGGGCCACTCAAGGACATTCACAGAGTTGTCCCGTAGCCACTCTTTTGTTATCTTGGCTGTGTGCTTAGGGTCGTTGTCCTGTTGGAAGATGAACCTTCACCCCAGTCTGAGGTCCAGAGCGCTCTGGAGCAGGTTTTCATCAAGTATGTCTCTGTACATTACTGCATTCATCTTTTCCTCAATCCTAACTAGTCTCCCAGTTCCTGCCGCTGAAAAACATCCCCACAGCATGATGCTGCCACCACCATGTTTCACTGTAGGGATGGTATTGGCCAGGTGATGAGCGGTGCCTGGTTTCCTCCAGACATGACGCTTGCCATTCAGGCCAAAGAGTTCAATCTTTGTTTCATCAGACCAGAGAATTTTGTTTCTCATGGTCTGAGAGTTCTTCAGGTGCCTTTTGGCAAACTCCAGGGGGGCTGTCATGTGCCTTTTACTGAGGAGTGGCTTCCGTCTGGCCACTCTACCATACAGGCCTGCTTGGTGGAGTGCTGCAGAGATGGTTGTTCTTCTGGAAGGTTCTCCTCTCTCCACAGAGAAACGCTGGAGCTCTGTCAGAGTGACCATCGGGTTCTTGGTCACCTCCCTGACTAAGGCCCTTCTCCCCCGATCGCTCAGTTTGGCTAGGCGGCCAGCTCTAGGATAAGTCCTGGTGGTTCCAAACTTCTTCCATTTATGGATGATGGAGGCCACTGTGCTCATTGGGACCTTCAATGCTGCAGAAATTTTTCTATACCCTTCCCCAGATCTGTGCCTCGATACAGTCCTGTCTTGGAAGTCTACAGACAGTTTCTTGGACTTCATGGCTTGGCTTGTGCTCTGACATGCACTGTTGACTGTGGGACCTTATATAGACAGGTGTGTGCCTTTCCAAATCATGTCCAATCCACTGAATTTACTACAGGTGGACTCCAATCAAGTTGTAGAAACATCTCAAGGGTGATCAATGGAAACAGGATGCACCTGAGCTCAATTTTGAGTGTCATGGCAAAGGCTGTGAATACTTATGTACATGTGATTTTATTTTTATTTTTTAATTTTTTAATAAATTTGCTAAGATTTCAAACAAACTTCTTTCACGTTGTCATTATGGGGCATTGTTTGTAGAATTTTGAGGAAAATAATGAATTTAATCAATTTTGGAATAAGGCTGTAACATAACAAAATGTGGAAAAAGTGAAGCGCTGTGAATACTTTCCGGATTCACAGTATATTATGCACCTGATTCAGCTCATCAGTTCTTTAGAAGAGTTCTCATAAACTGAATTGTTTGGTTCAAATAATTGCTTGGATGCCAAACTTGTGCCATGAAACTGCCAAAGAAGTGAGTAACCGATGCAATGTGATCATGTACAATGTAATCATATGTTCTCGTTGTTGCTTATTAAATTCTGCAGGGGTTGCTGGGATGTGAAACTAGTGTGTGTTGAAAGGGTTTGTGTGTTCTGCAGATGCTGCACTGGGTGTAAACTGTAGTTAAATATACTTGCCACAAGAACAAAGATAGTCTGTAATTACTCAGTAAATGAATGTTTAAGACATTTCAGGACAGGGCTCACGATGCAATTAGTGCATCATGACGTATATGGCATCCTGTTCAGATGTGTTTATTTATTTATTTTTGTAATGATTTAGACAGCCATATTGATTTAAGTGTCAATGATTTAATTACAAAATTACATTTTTATTCTTTAGATTTGTACACAGTCACTTCAGCTAGTTGTTTCCACAAGCACAAACTGATTTTATGAGTTGTCTTTCATTTCCTAGCCTAGTATAAGAGGTTGTTTACTCTCTTTTACACACATTTATTTACTCTTTTTAAAAGTTTTTTTTTTAGTTTAGACATAAACTTAACTTGATGTCACATAAGAGCCCATTAGATGTAAGAAAGTAATATTTGCAATAGGACATTCTTAAAATATATATATATATATATATATATATATATATATATATATATATATATATATATATATATATATATATACATATATACATAGGTGCTATATACTGAATTAATGAAACTTCATATTAAGAATGCCATTAAACAATTACACATGGATACTGTCACATGCGCTCTCTGGATTCTGCCTCATAAACTGCGTCCCATTTCAGAGGCTGCATCCTTCGAAGGCCAGTTGCATCACTGTGGCGGGATGAAAGCTTTCCCAATTCGAAGGCTCCTTCAAATGCGGCCTCAAAATGCATCCTTCATTTCCCGGGCAATGAAGGATACAACAGATGGATCATTCGCATCCTACCCTACTCCAGAATTCATTGCGTGCCAGTGATGAGAGGATTTTTTGGAGAGAAATTGCCAGATTAAATGTAAGTATTGCATTTCAATTTACTGATTGGTAAAGTCATTGTGTCACTGCAGCTGCCATTAGAAGCTCCGGTTCCCATAGAAACCTGAGACCCGCATTTAGACTTGCATGCGCATTGGCTGGTCTAGCCTGAAAAATAAGCTTTTTTAACACTATTTGAGCATAAGAAACAGATTTTGTTGCTGAAATGAAATATGTTATTTAATTGTGAGCTCGGCAAGCAGTTTTTGAGATTTTAGGATTTCCCCATTCAAATAGATAGGACTGCCCGGAACGTTGCAAATATGGCCACCGAGTGAACAGACTTTCCTGGAATAGGACTTTGTTAGTACACTTCACCAAAACCACACTGCAAAAGAGTCGTGTAAAACCCAGTAAACCTTGAGATTATTATTTGTGACATTAGAACAAAATATATAGATATGAGAACATGTATCCCACTAAATTAAACAACCATCTCTTAATATTTACTAATTTCATAAATATTTTCATTTAATTTTGTGAACATTTTTATTAAACATGGACCTTTATTTTCATTAAAAGGACTTCTGCTATAGTAGGCTCATTTTGTAAATGTAAGCAACTAATTTAGACACGCAAACTGGGTGCTGGTGTGGTAAGACGTAGAGGCTCGGCCAGATTCATCTCGAAGTCGTGCATCTTCGTAAGCGGTGCCACGCGGAAAGTTACGTAAAATGGGTTCGCATGCACTCAATGCACACTTCCGGCAATGCTGTGTGACATCATTTTTGCCGCGCACCCAAGCGAACTTGCAGACGCTTCGAGTATAAATCAGCCTAACGGTGCGTGTCTGCTACAGTGGCAAAACTCCGCTCAGTGCCGCTGGCAACGCTGCATTCACACGGGGCGTCTGCGTCAAATCTTGACGCAGGGCATGTCTGAAGCTTGGAGCTGACGCGACCGTCATAGTGACAACAGCCAATCACATTACTTCCTGCTTGGACTGCAATATGCTAGGGTATTTGCATAAAGGTGATCTGATTGCTGACTCCTGCATTTTTTTATTTTTTTTTTCAACTTGCTATGCAACGCAACCCACAATTCAGTTCGGCAACGCATGACGTCACATTTAAAGTAAACGAGAAGCATTAACGCTGACATCCCGTGTGAATGCACCATTACACCTCCGCTTTGGGGTGTGTTTAATCAATGTTTTTTCAACACACAAGCAATATAATCATCACAGATACAAGCGATTACAGCTGGAAAGAGTCAAGCTTTGTTTCCAAATGCCCTAAGTAAAGATATGCTGTCAATTTTATAAACTTTTGTAAACCCAGTCAGTATAATCACAATGAAAGAATCTGAACTACAATATTTAATATATAGGCCTATAACAACTGCAAAGCATCCAATGTGTAAACAATATGATTTGCGCACAAAATCCAGCATAAACTCCGGCACAACTTGCATATTTTTAAAGACAGATGTCACTACTCGCCACTACTTGAACGCTGTTGCAACAGCGGTTTTCTTTTTTTCTGCTGATCTTCCACGCCCCACACTTTGAGAACCACTGCTCTAACTACACGGACCTGCAGCTTATCACTCCCTTGTTTTCACTCTCATTCAAACCCTGCACAAACATTCAGTCAGTGTCTGGTGGTGCAAATTGAAACATTGGGCACAAATCAGATCTGAGGGGCAATGCCCCCTTGTGGTGCCAGGCCTGATATACTTTCCTACGTTCTTGGATGTTTACTTTCTGAAGCCGTTTTCGTTTAACTTTCCCTGCATTTAGGAAGATTATTAATGCAAAAACTGTCACCGATCCTGTTTTCCTGTGACTGCTAACCTGTGGATGTCTGTAACAATTTTTGATCGTCTGCTGTTAATGTACTTACGAACTGCTAAATACTGTTTTAGAACTTACCTGAATTCTCACCTTGTGTTACTCACCTGTTTCACCAGTTCTTGTAAATGTCTGCTCTGCTCCAGCACGGGCTACAGGAATCACAGTTCACTGATCACATGACGATAGTAAGGGAACAGAGCAACAGAGCCTTGAGCGTCTGATAAATGTCTTATCTTGTAGAATGGGCGCTCAGCACCGACGCTCCCTATACACAGAGTATGTGCGAATTCGTAAAGTAAAATGTGAGCTCACTGATGTGCGGAAATTAGGCTACATACAATAACCTGTCTCCCAATATCAAAGCTACCTTAGACTGGGCTGTGTAGTTGTAACCACCTCTCTGGTCCAGCTCTGGTCTCTGTTTTGGTCTCTGTTTGGTCTTCTGTTTACTTTAATTATGGTTGCACTTATTGTTTGCACTTAATAAGACTAAGAAAAAAACTGTTATTTATTTTTGTTATTTATACTGTTTTTATTTCTATGTTCAATGTGCGGAAAAGAGTTCAATTAGGAGATCACACACAGCCTCAATCAGAAGTTCTGGAAGCTCATAATTCATGTACAGTAAGGTCTGAAGAGACTCATGCAGGAGAGACACCAGTCAGTCGAGTTTGTGGCGAAACATTTAGTGCTTGTATATTGTTGTCTTTCAATGTATATGATAATTCATACTCAGAAAGTACTGAAATGACATTCATTACAAGGTGAATAGTTAAAACACTTCAAAATGCACCTGCAGACTATTTTTCCAGTCATGAATTTTGTCATTGAGGATTTCTTAAAAATACTGTGCAAAAATCTCATCTCGTCTCGTTCTCGTGAACCCAATTTCGTGTCTTGTCACACCCCTATTACAAACATCAGCCAGCTCCAAAGTCTCTCAATCTATTGTGCGTCAATGCAGGTATTTATAAATCAGGACCCATTAGCACACAGCTGCAGTGATTGGTTAATTAACAGAGGGTGTGTACAAATCAATAAACAGCTAATTGAAGAGAAACTAGGACTGAGCAAATGAAATTGGGGCATCTTAATAACATGGCCGTAACCATGTATTGAGCATTGGGGGGACCAATTTTTTTAAAAAGCCTATAGAAACAGAACAATGAAGGAAATTCTAGGTCTAATTCTAGTTGGGAAATAATCATTTTTAACTATTTGCAAATAACATTTACATTAATTTGCACATGTACTTTTATTTGTATGCCTAATATGTCAAAAACGTCTCTTCACACTCAGTTAGGAATTCCATGAGTCATGTAAATGCATATATTCTATTCAAAACGGCCATATTTGAGGAAAAAATTCAAGAAGTTTTCATCACTGGACGTTACTGTCGGTCATTTAACATTTCTGTCGCAAAACAGTTGACAATATTAAATGTTTCGCTTACCTCACTCTCTTTCAATGTTAAACTGACGCTTCACGCTGGAATTCACGCTCTGCTTCTATGACCAGTAAACCCAGTACCAGTACTTTGATTTGATTGGCCATCTCAATCATTTTGACATTGATGAGCGCTGTTAGACCTCTGAGGCAGACCAGACTAAAAATGTGACTTTTAAACCTACAGATTGCTGTGTAATGAAGTGCAAGAATTTTAAATATTGGGGCGGGGGACAATTTGGCCATTTCTAATTATTGGAGGGGACTTGTCCCCCTCCAATGTCTATGGTGGTTACGGCCCTGCTTAATAAGCCAAACCAGGAAAAGGATTGTACACAATGACAAAAATAAAAGAAATAATAATCATACACAATTCTGATTTAGTCTGATTTAGTCTCTGCATTCTACAGTCAAATTTTTTTTTTTTTGTATAATGGCTGCTATATTTCACCATTGTAAATAACAATGGCAACCAATCCCTTATGTTGTGCAAGTTTCATGTCCCTCGTAGCGCTCTGTTCTTTTCATATAAATAATTTTAAACCAAAATCAATATTTCATCATGTCCATTTATTTACTTATTTGGTAAACTGCACGTAATGAGCAGAATAATCAAATAAGTCATTTAAACATAAAATATACATAAATATTGTTCACAAGAAGGTGGATGTAATGACTCGTCACTCGTGGGATCCATGTGCGAACTTTAATAAAAACGTGGTCGTACAGGCAATGGTCAAGCACCAGCAAACACAGCAAACGGAGAGTACACAACCGTGGTCGATGGACAGGCAGTAGGTCAAGGCAGGCAGATAACAATCACAAGTCCAAAACAGAGCAGAGAGTCAAAAAGGGCAGGCAGCAAAGGTTCGTAGTCGAAATACACAACGGGGTCACAACAGGCAGGCAAAGGCAAGGAAATAACGCTCAGAGATGTTCACCGTAGCAAAACAAAACTTCGCAGTGGGGAAAGGGAGAGCGTCGGGTTAAATAGGCCAGAGGATAGGCTGCAGCTGGAACGGCTGATCAGAGCCGGGTACGGGGCTGATGGGAAATGTAGTGAGAGAGATAGAGTCAATACTCGGGCGATGGGGCCCTCTGGTGGTCGGTGGAGGGGATCACGGAGTTCGTCTCTGTGACAGAGCCTCCCCCCTGTACTCGGGGCCGGGGCAGCGGTGATGATCAGCCTGTCTTTTCTGTCGACGAATGGCGCGTTGTAGGTGAGTGTGAGCTTGGTTCCAGGTCTCCTCACTCCTGCGTAGCCAGTCATTAACAGCCGGGACATCAGTGGGTTCTCCTGACCAAGGGAATAAGGGTGGTTGGAATCCAAGGATGCATTGGAAGGGGGTCAAACCAGTAGAGGGCTTTTGTATGGAATTTTGGGCATACTCTGCCCATATCAAATAGCGACTCCAATCATTCTGGTGCTGGTTGCAGTAAGATCGGAGGAAACGGATGATCTCTTGGTTTAACCTCTCGGCTTGACCATTGGACTGAGGGTGATACCCTGATGTTAGGCTTACGTTGACCTCAAGTGTCTTGAAGAATGCGGTCCAGACTCGTGAAGTGAACTGGGGTCCTCGGTCGGAGACTATATCCTCAGGTAACCCATAGAAACGGAAGACCAGGTTGCAAAGGTGTTCAGCTGTCTGCAGAGCAGTGGGGAGCTGGGGTAGTGGTATGAGGCGACAGGCCTTGGAGAATCTGTCTACGACGGTGAGAATGGTGGTGTGGCCGTTGGAAACTGGCAGATCGGTAATAAAGTCAATGGCAGTGTGCGACCAGGGACGTTGTGGGATGGGGAGAGGTTGGAGTAGGCCGGCTGGCAGCTGCCGTGGTGTCTTCTGTGTGTTGCACGTCTGGCATCGGTGGATGAACGTGGTGGTGTCTCTGGACAATGATGGCCACCAGAACAGGTTTTGTAGGAGTGAGATGGTGGCCGCAATGCCAGGGTGACCAGAACTGGGTAGGGAATGAACCTGTTCCAAGACCCGGTTACGGAGGGCTTCAGGAACGAAGATCTTGCCAGGCGGGCAGTCGTTGGGGACCTCCGCCTGAGCGTTGGACTGCTCGATCTCAATCATAATGTCCCACTGGACAGGAGCGACAATGAGGTTGGGGCACAAGACGGTTTCAGGAAGTCGTGGGGATTGGTCTGGCTCGTGCTGTCTGGACAGGGCATCAGCTTTGGTGTTCTTGGACCCGGGGCGGTAAGTGACCGTAAAATTGAAACGAGTGAAGAACAGGGACCAGCGTGCCTGCCTGGGATTGAGTCTCTTGGCTGTCTTTAGGTACTCCAGGTTCTTGTGGTCAGTCAGAACGGTAAAAGGGTAAGTGGATCCTTCTAACCAATGGCGCCACTCCTCGAAGGCTGCCTTCATGGCTAAGAGTTCCTTGTCGCCAGTATCATAGTTCCTCTCTGCTGCATTCAATTTCCTAAAGTAGAAAGAACACGGGTGTAATTTGGGAGGTGTACCTTGTCTCTGAGAGAGGATAGCACCAAGGCCTGCATTGGACGCATCTACCTCAACGACGAAGGGGAGGTCGGGATCGGGATGGCGCAGGATGGGAGCTGAGACAAACCTTTGTTTAAGCTGTTCGAAAGCCTGGACAGCTATATCGGACCATTGGAGGCGGTTGGCTCCCTTCTTAACCATAGACGTTAGGGGATTGGCCACAGAACTAAAATTCCTAATGAAACGACGATAGAAGTTAGCGAACCCCAGGAAGCGTTGAAGCTCTTTCAAGGTGGTGGGTTGTGGCCAGCCAAGAACTGCTCTGACCTTGCGATCATCCATAGCGATCCCTTCTGGACTAATGACATACCCCAGGAACGTGGTAGACGTCTGATGAAACTCACACTTCTCTGCCTTTGCATATAGCTGGTGTTGAATGAGTCGCTGGAGTACAGCCCTAACATGTTGGACATGTTCCTTGTAGGTGTCTAAAAAGACCAGGATATCATCAGTGTACACAATAACAGTCTAGTTAAGCATGTCTCTAAATACGTCATTGATGAAGTATTGGAAGACGGAGGGACTGTTGACCAGGCCAAAGGGCATGACCAGATATTCGTAGTGCCCTGTGATCGTGGAAAAAGCTGTCTTCCATTCATCCCCCTCGTATGCGAATGAGATTGTATGCACTGCGAAGATACAGTTTGGTGTAGTACTTGGCTGTTCGGAGCTGTTCCAGAGCTGCAGGGACCAGTGGTAGGGGGTATCGGAACTTGACCGTTATCTCGTTCAGGCCTCGATAATCGATGTAGGGTCGAAGACCTCCATCCTTCTTCTGAACGAAAAAGAATCCAGCAGACGCAGGAGACGTTGAAGGTCGAATGAAACCCTTGGCTACCTCCTCCTCTATGTATTTCTTCATGGCCTCTGATTCGGGCTGAGAAAGTGGGAATATGCGACCCTTGGGAGGGGTAGAACCCGGGAGCAGATCGATGGCGCAGTCGCAGGTCCTGTGCGGAGGCAGTTTAGATGCTTTGGTCTTACTGAAAGCTTCAGACAGGTCAGCATATTCGACTGGGAGGTTGGAGTCGGGGTCTTTCTCCTCCGTGACTGTCACGGACCGGACGGGCAAGGGTGAGACATGAGAGAGACATTTGGGGTAACATGATCTGTTCCACTGAGTGATCTGACCATCTCTCCAGGAGACGTGAGGGTTGTGTCAACGGAGCCAGGGTAACCCAAGGATGACTGGTGTGTGTGGTGTCATCAAGATGTAGAATTGAATCATTTCTGAACGGAGTATACCAGTGTGCATCAGCAGTTCTTGTGTGATGAATGACACTCGACCAGAGCCCAGTGGACGTCCATCTATCGCTTCCACTGTTAGGGAAGAAGAGCAGCGGGTGAGAGTAATATTGTTCAGTTGGGCGAATTCTTTGGACATAAAATTTCCAGCTGCCCCTGAGTCCAGTAGAGCGGTAGTGGAGATCTTACGACTATTGGCAGTAATAGTGATAGGTACAGTTACACATAGGTCAGGGTTCAGAGCATCTATGGCAACACTCACCGACTTCCGGGATTCAGGGTCTGGTCTTGAAGGACAGGCGACTCGTAGATGGCCGGGTTGTCCGCAGTACAAACATAGGCGGTGAGCCAGTCGCCGATCTCTCTCTGCAGTGGATAAACGGTAGGTGTTGATTTGCATGTGCTCCGGTTCGTCGGTGATGGGAGTTGTGGGTGCTCGGAGGGGACCACGGGTGTTGGACCTTCTTGACCGGATGAGATTATCAATCCGAATGATGAGCTCAATGAACTGGTCTAAATCCCTTCCTTCATCGTGACAAGCCAGCTCCGATTGCAGTTCATGACTTAATCCCTTTCTGAACAGTGTTTTCAGAGTATCATCGACCCATGAAGTCTGTGCGGCGAGAGTGCGGAACGCGAGTGCATATTCTGCCGCGGTCATCCTGCCTTGAGAGAGTTCTAGAAGACGATCACCCGCGCTCTTGCCCTCCCTGGGATGATCAAAGACCTAGCGAAATCGTTGCAGGAAGACATCAAAGGTCGGAAAAGCCGTGCCTCCCTCTCTCCAAACAGCCGTCATCCATTCTAATGCCTTGCCGGTGAGTAAAGAGCACACAAAAGCGATCTTACCAGCCTCGGTGGAATATAGCGTTGGTTGCTGCTCTACAAACAGCGAGCATTGGAGGATAAATCCCTTACACTTCGTGGGATCTCCGTCGAACTTATCAGGGAACGTGAGACGGGGACTCACTTGGGATGGCGTTCCAGACGCGGGTGTAATGGCGGTGCTCGGCGGTGTTGCGGCAGCCTCTGGTAGAGAGCGGTGGAGGCTCTGGAGTGCCTTTACTAGCTCCTCCGTGAGCGACGTCAGGCGGTTAAGCTAATGCTGGTGCGCGGCGAGTTGATTAGCCTGGGCAGACAGCGCTGACGTAAGATGGGTGACAGTCGCTGGATCGTGGGGCGGCAAAGATTTCTGTAATGACTCGTCACTCAAAGTGGGATCCATGTGCGAACTTTAATAAAAACGTGGTCGTACAGGCAATGGTCAAGCACCAGCAAACACAGCAAACAGAGAGTACACAACCGTGGTCGATGGACAGGCAGTAGGTCAAGGCAGGCAGATAACAATCACAAGTCCAAAACAGAGCAGAGAGTCAAAAAGGGCAGGCAGCAAAGGTTCGTAGTCGAAATACACAACGGGGTCACAACAGGCAGGCAAAGGCAAGGAAATAACGCTCAGAGATGTTCACCGTAGCAAAACAAAACTTCACAGTGGGGAAAGGGAGAGCGTCGGGTTAAATAGGCCAGAGGATAGGCTGCAGCTGGAACGGCTGATCAGAGCCGGGTACGGGGCTGATGGGAAATGTAGTGAGAGAGATAGAGTCAATACTCGGGCGATGGGGCCCTCTGGTGGTCGGTGGAGGGGATCACGGAGTTCGTCTCTGTGACAGTGGACATCATGTATGTAAGTATCATGTATTCTTAATTTAGCTAAGGCTGCAAAGCCGTCCCCTCGCTTCAAATATGGCAGGACTATCACTGCTGTCACTAAAGATTGCTTTGTAAATAATCTTCCTCATCAGTTTTATCTCCTCAGCATCCCAGATAGCCTAGAGGAACTCGATGTTGCAACAGAAACTATTGACTCTCTCTTTTCCAGCACTTTAGACACAGTTGCTCCCCTGCGCTTAAAGAAGATTTAAGAAAATAGTCCAACGCCATGGTACAACGAGCACACTCGGGCCCTTAAAACAGCAGCCAGAAAAATGGAGCGCAGCTGGAAGAAAACAAAACTGGTGGTTTTTCGCATTTCGTGGAAAGAGAGCATGATTGTATACAGAAAGGCCGTGAAAAATGCTAGATCTGCTTATTTCTCGACTCTCTTAGAAGAAAACAAACACAACCCTAGGTATTTATTCGATACAGTGGCTAAATTAACCAAAAATAAAGCTTCAACTTCTGACGTTTGTAAACAGCACAGCAGTAATGACTTTATGAACTTCTTTACGTGTAAGATTGATAATATTAGGAAAAAAATTATAACCATGCAGCCGTCTACTACAGTATCACATCAGACAGTGCATTGTAGTGTCACTGAGGAAAAATTACACTCATTCACTGCTATAGGAGAAGAAGAATTGGCTAAACTCATTAAATCATCAAAATCAACAACATGTATGCTCGACCCTATACCGACTAGGCTATTAAAAGATGTGCTTCCAGAGGTCATAGATCCTCTTCTTAATATCATTAATTCATCCTTGTCATTAGGATATGTACCGAAAACTTTTAAGTTGGCTATTATTAAACCACTTATTAAAAAAGCGCAACTTGATCCTACAGAATTAGTCAATTACAGGCCAATCTCAAATCTACCCTTTCTGTCAAAAATACTAGAAAAGGCAGTGTCCTCACAACTACGCTCCTTTTTAGAAAGATATGCTATCTGTGAGGATTTCCAGTCAGGATTTAGACCGTATCATAGTACTGAGACTGCTCTCATTAGAGTTACAAATGATTTACTCTTATCATCCGATCGTGGTTGTATCTCTCTATTAGTGTTACTCGATCTTAGCGCTGCATTCGATACTATCGACCACAACATTCTTTTGAATAGACTCGAAAATTATGTTGGCATTAGTGGAATTGCATTGGCATGGTTTAAATCATACTTATCTGACCGTTATCAGTTTGTAGCAGTAAATGAAGAGATGTCACACCGATCACAAGTTCAGTATGGAGTACAGCAAGGCTCAGTGCTAGGACCGTTGCTTTTCACCCTGTACATGCTACTACTGGGAGCTATTATTAGGAAGCATGGCGTTAGTTTTCATTGTTATGCTGATGATACTCCGCTCTATATTTCTTCACGCCCTGACGAAACTTACCAGTTCACAAGATTAACGGAATGCATAGTTGATATAAAAAATTGGATGACTAGTAATTTCCTGCAACTTAATTCAGAAAAAACAGAATTTTTAATTATTGGACAAAAAACTCCACAAGTAGTAACCTAGAATACTGTCTAACACTTGATGGCTGCTCTGTCAAGTCCTCGTCGTCAGTTAGGAACCTGGGTGTGCTCTTTGATACCAATCTTTCATTTGAAAGCCACGTTTCCAGCATCTGTAAAACTGCATTCTACCATCTTAAAAATATATCTAAATTACGGCACATGCTTTCAATGCAAAATGCTGAACAGTTAGTTCACGCGTTCATGACCTCAAGGCTAGATTATTGTAATGCTCTACTGGGTGGTTGCCCTGCTCGCTTAATAAAGAAACTGCAGCTGGTCCAAAACGCAGCAGCTCGAGTTCTTACTAGAACCAAGAAGTATGACCATATTAGCCCGGTTTGCACTGCACTGGCTCCCTATTAAACATAGTATAAATTTTAAAATCT
Organism: Coreius guichenoti; assembly: GCA_039654105.1. Taxonomy (NCBI): domain Eukaryota; kingdom Metazoa; phylum Chordata; class Actinopteri; order Cypriniformes; family Gobionidae; genus Coreius; species Coreius guichenoti. The sequence goes on from CM077169.1 coordinate 31,984,425, forward strand.
TGCTAATTACTTACAAAGCACTAAATGGTTTAGCTCCCCAGTACTTGAGCGAGCTCTTAACACATTATACTCCATCACGTCTATTACGGTCTCAAAATTCTGGCCAGTTGATAATACCTAGAATATCAAAATCAACTGCAGGCGGTCAATCCTTTTCCTATTTAGCACCTAAACTCTGGAATAGTCTTCCTAGCATTGTTCGGGAAGCAGACACACTCTTTCAGTTTAAATCTAGACTAAAAACACATCTCTTTACTATGGCATACACATAGAACATTATCAATTTCTTTTATTCAAATCATTTAAATGATTGTTTTAGGCTGCATTAACTAGGTCAGCCGGAACCGGAAACTCGTTACATCATAAGAAGAATGGCATCCGGGCCGTATCCAGATCAGATGGTGGACCTGCGCCTAGACATGACCAACGCATCCCTGAAATGTCTGCAGAGACCATCTCAATTAAACTCCACCCTGTAAATGCCGCATTGACACGACATCCTCATTAAACCCGTCTCTGGCGTGACGACTCCAATCTTTCGAATAATCTTGCAAATATCTTTCGATCTAATATGACTTCAGACCTGTAATGTTGCCAGAATCATAATCACACTATTTGTTCGTCGGCCAGAGGAGAACTGGCACCCCGACTGAGCCTGGTTTCTCCCAAGGTTTTTTTCTCCATTCTGGCCACTGAAGGAGTTTTGGTTCCTTGCCACCGTCGCCATTGTCTTTTGGCTTGCTCAGTTGGGGACACTAAAATTTCAATTATATTACTGATCTGCCTGCATTGACACTATATGATAATTGAAATTAGCTGGATGACATCAACGTTTTCTCCAGAGCGGCTGTACAGCCAAATCAAATTCTATTGCATTATTTTCCTGTTAACACTGTGAAGCTGCTTTGATACAATCGGCATTGTAAAAAGCGCTATATAAATAAAGGTGACTTGACTTGACTTGACAGATTATGAACTTTAATTCAGGATAAAACTGTTACAATTGACAAACAAAGTTTCCCTGTGTATACAGTAATAGAATATATTAGATACCCAGAAGCATGGAGCTCTGGATTTCAATGGGAAAATTAAGACTAATCCTCTTAATGTTTCAGACAGATGGAGCACCATGCAAGAACAGACATGCTGTGTCAGATATTATCAGATATTCAGCCATCCTTGCGTTTTAGATGTGTCCTTTCGGCATATCTACCACTGCTCATGTGTAATGGGAAGAAATATTACATAATACATACTGTGAAGTAAACATTGTTGTAGGAACTCTGTATCAGGGAAACAGGTCTATTTAGCTCAAATGAATGAATTAATTAATAGGGAATTTTGAAAGAGTATTTTACGACCGAGCAAATGACTCGTCCAGCGTTCATTTGAACGGGCCGTAACTATCAACTCTGCAGCGGATATTAATATCCACACAATAGTGAAACACTATTTAACAGCCAGGTAACTTAGATCAGCAATTTAAGACATTAAATTCGTAAGCACATAACACAAGAACACTTATCTTTAAATACACACAAAACTTTATTGATTACTCTAACACGTAAAACTAATATCTAACACAAACACATGCACACACACATTCACACGAGTTGCAGAAACGGAAAAGAAAGTGAGGAAAGAATGAGTTTTAAGAGAGAGAAATGATGAAGTCCCAAGTTTCTAGCAATATATGAATTTATAACACATGACCTGACAGGACCACCGATCATTAACTTAACCCTCCTATCGTTGCTTAGGCGGGTTATTCAATTTGATATCAATGCACCAGTTTCAGTTTAGAATCTGGAGGTTACTTGTGTTTGTATCTAGTGTCGTCTTTGAATGGGGATTCCCTTTTAGGTCCTGGCTGGAGAGGGGTTTCCCAAGTTCGGTGATTCTCTGAGGGTCTTGTCGTGTCTTTTGATCGACGTCTTGGGAAGCCAATCACGTGGCGTGTTGGTGGCTGGATGGATGGAAAGTCTCGTGGATGTTTGAAGTTGAAGCGTGCTCGCTGGAGATTCGTCGAGAGAAACATTGCGGCGAAACTTAACTTAGAACACGAGACTCACGGAAAGAAAATAAACTTAAGTAAAAGAAAGGAAAATGAGAGGAGAGTTCTAGATGGCTTGAATGAATTTAACCCATTTTCTCAGATCTTGGTCTGCCACGATCGTCTGATCGTCTGTCCTTGGACTTCTCTTAGTAAACTTCTTCAAGTGCACTGAGAACTTCTTGAACTGATTTCTTTGTTTGTGTTCAGAGATTATAAACTCAAAAATATGCCCATCCTCTTGGATGGATTCTGATCAATCAGGTATTCAGGGTTGACTGTGTTCACACCCCTCCATAAATTACCTGTTATCTATGGCCTCCTATCTTTCTGCTCTAAGTAGAGAGTAAATTTAGACCTGATTTCTTATTATAAGAACATGATACATTCTAAACAAAATTCAATTAAACCATCTTTTGAAATATAAACAAACAAACAAACAAAAAGATACCCATCTTGGGAGCTGGTGTGCGCTTAGGAGAGAGGTTAGTTAATTGCAGTGACACATAAAGATCATACAGCTCTGCTTTGTTCAATTTCCGCGAAGCTTGTATGTCTGAGTTACCCAGCGCTTGCCTCAATCCTGGTACGGTCCACTTCCCGATAGGTGGGATTGTCGGCGGCCCCACGCTTGGGTTTCCCTCTGTGGTTTGAAAGGAAAAGTTAGTTGGATGGTAGGAAGGAAATGAAGGGTGATAGAGTGAAGTGTGGGCTTGGACTGCAAGTGGAGGAAGGCTCGCGCTTGTTTGCGCGACTGGAGCTGCAGGCCACTGGACGTGGGCGGGGTTATAACCTGTTGGATAAAACTGTTGAAGTGTTTGGGCCTGTGTAGCTAGCGGATACAGCTCTGCTTTGTTCAATTTCCGCGAAGCTTGTATGTCTGAGTTACCCAGCGCTTGCCTCAATCCTGGTACGGTCCACTTCCCGATAGGTGGGATTGTCGAGATGGCCGAGCGATAGGAGGAGGCCGGGGAGGAGGATGGAAGTCTTGCCGGGGGTGGTGAAGACTGGCCTCGGCGTCTTGGCGAGCGCAAGCCTGTTCGAGCAGGCGTGCGTCCGCGCAAAGAAGCCTGGGGCTCGCGTTCGGTGTCCGGCGTCGAATGGATGGTACTGGGGCCGGCAGAATGTGGCGGCGGATCCCTGGGGATATCGCTTTCCTCGTTCGATGAAGGATGTTTTGACATATTTAGCAAACCGGCGAGCCAAGATGCTGATAACTGTCAACAAACGGAGGTAGGGCTGCTGCGTATATATACCTCTTATTGTTGATTAGCTGAGTGCTCTCCACTTGTGTCAATTATCTGAACGTGCTCCTCCCGAACCTTGTTAATAAAACATCATTTATTTGAGTATTTTCTGGAGCAGATACGCTAATTTCTGAAACTCTTACCTCAGGAGGAACTAACTGGCTCCAACGCTTCATTGGTTATGAATGGCACATTTGAAATCATAATTTTAGAATAAGCTGCATAGAGTGGGGTGACTTGCACTAAATTGTCATTTACAACAAGGCCACTTTCAGTTATTTGATTAACAAGATGCTGCACTTTCAAAAAGTCCACAACAGCCTTATTCATGCAAGCGGCAGAGGAAATATTTTTGTCGCCTACCTCCTCCCGTCACAAGCACATCCTTCACCATTACACCATCAGCAGGTACAAACCTGGCACCTCAGCCTGAGACGCCATCCCTCCGCGCCAGAACTCGCCTTAACAGCAACAACAGACGAAAAATAAACACTTACCAAACCAGTGGTGTAATGTAATGTAACTAAATAATAATACTTCGTTACAGTACTTGAGTATTTTTGGGAGAATCTGTACTTTACTTGAGTTTTTATATTTCTGTCAACTTTTACTCCACTACATTTCCTACATAAAATGTATACTTTTACTCCGATACATTTTCCCAAAGCAATTTCGTTACTTACTACAAAATAAATTCGGAAGACTGCAAGGAAGCATGTGCAAACAAGCGCTCGCACAAGCGCGATTGATTTCATTTTCCGTGATAGCGACTGACACGTGAGGCTGAGCGCTGCACAGAGCGGGACACTTCAAAAACGAATTTAAAACATAGACAACAAAACGGTATGTTATACAATACAGTACATGTTTTCCTATCACTATAAAGTAATTCATTTGTTGACTAGATGCTGTATTAATGCCATCGAGTCTCATTAATAATTCACGGAAAAAACAAGATGCACATGTGTAGCCAATTTCACATGCATGAAACCAATTCACGTGCGCAAAATAAAATTATATATTCATAAAATACATTTCACAAATGCAAAACACAATTCGTAGATTTACAACTGTGCACAAAAACTTTCGCATGTTTAAAATTTACAAGTTCATCCTTGAATGTGAATGTGCAAATCGTCATTCATGTGTGAATTGCCTTGGATTTGTGTGTGTGTATTTTTGAGACTTTCCTGGCAGCGCTCTCCTCCCACCCGGATCAGTCGTACTCTTTAGCCAATCAGATTTAAGCTTATCAATCGACCAATCATAATCGTGTGAGGGCGGGCCCACCTGGTGTTACGTCATCAGCTTTCGACCACAGTTCAAGTCATGGCTAAGCAGAGGTATGTGCAGTTTGATCGGTTCATTTATGCGTTTACTGAAACTAAGAAGTTAGAGATCAGTTGAAGCGATAGTTTATTAACTGTTGTGTGAAAATAAACATTTATTTTAACTATTGATGGATTCTTGTGTTTACTTCATAAAGAATTATTCATGTGCATACCATACAATGTTACGATTTTAGATTCATAAACTCCATAGAAAGCATAACAATGGTTTGAATGATGAGAGATGGTGTATATAAATATAATATTATATATATATATTATAAATATAATATAACGTTTTTGCATATTTTTCACATGGTCTTGTACTACTATTTAATTAGGAAAGAGCAGTCACAGCAGTGTGTTTGTACCTGCATGTCATGTCCACCACACATTCAACTGATGATGATAATTTATGTAATGAAGTGCATACATTGGAGACCATTTACGTTTCATCTATGCTTTGTTTTAAGCTGCATATATATGCAGTTTTATTGTTTCAGATTAACAAAACAGATGATGGATGAAGTTGCAGAGACAACCAGTACCTTGACCTTACCATTCCTACTGTAATTCTTTCAAAACAGTCATGAAAAACAGCAAGCCATCCATTTTGACTGTTGTTTCAACAAGAGGTTGAAAGTCATGCATTGTTACTGTATTAATGTACACACTCAAGGAATAAAGCCCTGCTATGCATTATTAAATGTTCTTGCTTTATGTCAGAATTAAAGATTCAAAGACATTTGCTACAGTTGATGTATACGTTTTATTCATTTGAAAGTTTCTGAATCCTTTGGGAATAAAACCTATATGAAATGACTTGGCCATGATTAAAGGGATAGTTCACCCAAAAATGAAAATTCTGTCATCATTTACTCACCCTCAAGTTGTTCCAAACCTGTATGAATTTCTTTGTTCTGCTGAACACAAAGGAAGATATTTGGGAGAATGTTTGTAACCAAGCAGATCTCGGCAGCCATTGACTAACATAGCAGGGGGAAAACTACTATGGTAGTCAATGGCTGCCGAGATCTGCTTGGTTACAAACATTCTTCCAAATATCTTCCTTTGTGTTCAGCAGAACAAAGAAATTCATACAGATTTGGAACAACTTGAGGGTGAGTAAATGATGAACTGACAATCTCAAGTATGAAGGAGCACAACATTTAGTACAGAGAAATATATATATATATATATATACACACACTCACCTAAAGGATTATTAGGAACACCTGTTCAATTTCTCATTAATGCAATTATCTAATCAACCAATCACATGGCAGTTGCTTCAATGCATTTAGGGGTGTGGTCCTGGTCAAGACAATCTCCTGAACTCCAAACTGAATGTCAGAATGGGAAAGAAAGGTGATAAGCAATTTTGAGCGTGGCATGGTTGTTGGTGCCAGACGGGCCGGTCTGAGTATTTCCCAATCTGCTCAGTTACTGGGATTTTCACGCACAACCATTTCTAGAGTTTACAAAGAATGGTGTGAAAAGGGAAAAACATCCAGTATGCGGCAGTCCTGTGGGCGAAAATGCCTTGTTGATGCTAGAGGTCAGAGGAGAATGGGCCGACTGATTCAAGCTGATAGAAGAGCAACTTTGACTGAAATAACCACTCGTTACAACCGAGGTACGCAGCAAAGCATTTGTGAAGCCACAACACGCACAACCTTGAGGCGGATGGGCTACAACAGCAGAAGACCCCACCGGGTACCACTCATCTCCACTACAAATAGGAAAAAGAGGCTACAATTTGCACGAGCTCACCAAAATTGGACAGTTGAAGACTGGAAAAATGTTGCCTGGTCTGATGAGTCTCGATTTCTGTTGAGACATTCAGATGGTAGAGTCAGAATTTGGCGTAAACAGAATGAGAACATGGATCCATCATGCCTTGTTACCACTGTGCAGGCTGGTGGTGGTGGTGTAATGGTGTGGGGGATGTTTTCTTGGCACACTTTAGGCCCCTTAGTGCCAATTGGGCATCGTTTAAATGCCACGGCCTACCTGAGCATTGTTTCTGACCATGTCCATCCCTTTATGACCACCATGTACCCATCCTCTGATGGCTACTTCCAGCAGGATAATGCACCATGTCACAAAGCTCGAATCATTTCAAATTGGTTTCTTGAACATGACAATGAGTTCACTGTACTAAAATGGCCCCCACAGTCACCAGATCTCAACCCAATAGAGCATCTTTGGGATGTGGTGGAACGGGAGCTTCGTGCCCTGGATGTGCATCCCACAAATCTCCATCAACTGCAAGATGCTATCCTATCAATATGGGCCAACATTTCTAAAGAATGCTTTCAGCACCTTGTTGAATCAATGCCACGTAGAATTAAGGCAGTTCTGAAGGCGAAAGGGGGTCAAACACAGCATTAGTATGGTGTTCCTAATAATCCTTTAGGTGAGTGTATATATATATATATATATATATATATATATATATATATATATATATATATATATATATATATATATATATATATATATATATATGTCTCTTCTATAGTTGTGAGATTGGCTGACTAACAGTTTGAAGCTAGGTTACAAGTTCTTCAGTCACGGGGCATTTTACTGGAACCACAATGTCATTGCATGGCTGGTCAGGGATGTTGGTAGTGTTCCAGTCAAAGTCTTCTTTTCATTTAAAGTAGATAAATGTTTATGTCCAAATGATACATTTAAGTGCAATACATCAGGTGAAAAGTTAACAAATGAAATGTGTTCAATCTAGTCATCACTAGACCTCTCTCTCAGAACATATCAGATTTTGGTTTGATATGTAAAGCAGTCAGCACGTAGTACAAGAGGAGCAGACAGAGGAAGCAGGAGATTAAGTGATGGTAAAATAATTGAATATAGTTTACTGAGTAATCTTAGTTGCATGATGTTAATTGCATCTCTATGATCAGTATGCCTTTATTTATTTTATGCCTCAGCATAAAAACTGCTTTTTTGCCAGGCAAAGTAAAATTAATGATTCACAACATTGTCCTGTGACATTAAAAACCTTGAGATAACAATACAGCACATAACATGAAAGTACATGTGTATTGAATAGATTAAGACATTAATACAAAGTATAAAAGAGAATAAAAGAAACATGAATTTAGATGTTTGTGACTGCTATCCAGATGTCACGTCAAAGGTGTGTAATCCTGAAAAATACAGGGGAACAATAAGTGTGTGATAATAATTTAACACTGTATACTGTTGCACAAAAAAAAAAAAAAGGCAAAATATCTTCATCACTAAACAATGAGTGCTCATGAAAATATTTTTTCACTATGTAAAAAACAATCTCAATGAGGCCCGTGCTAAGTGTGAGCTATTGGCCACCCAGATGATTGTTTTGCAATCATTTGCGTGATTGTAACAGAGAGAGCTGTCTGAGGGGCTCTGTACCTGCAGCTAAAATACAACAAAACAAGCATCATTTCCTCTTCATATGGGACATCTGATTACCACAGCAGTTGCTTACATCTGTTAATATTTAATAAACTAATCGCTACAACTGATCTCTAACTGATCTCTATACCTCTGCTTAGCCATGACTTGAACTGTGGTCGAAAGCTGATGACGTAACACCAGGTGTGCCCGCCCTCACGCGATTATGATTGGCCGATTGATAAGCTTAAATCTGATTGGCTAAAGAGTACGACTGATCCGGGTGGGAGGAGAGCGCTGCCAGGAAAGTTTCAAAAATACACACACACAAATCCAAGACAATTCACACGTGAATGACGATTTGCACATTCACATTCAAGGATGAACTTGTACATTTTAAACATTCGAAAGTTTTTGTGCACAGTTGTAAATCTACAAATTGTGTTTTGCATTTGTGAAATGTATTTTATGAATATATAATTTTATTTTGCGCACGTGAATTGGTGAATTTGGTTTCATGCATGTGAAATTGGCTACACTTGTGCATCGTGTTTTTTTGCGTGAATTATTAATGATACTATTCTGACTCCATAACACACGCAAGTCTGACCCAAATGTTTAATGTCACGTTTGTTACCATCTATTTGCATTATTTTATATCCATCTGGACGCTTTTATGCAGTCGTTATGCAGCGAAGTGGCATATTTGAAGCTAGTGACATGAGAAATCAAAACTGTATTGTCATGCAGCTTTATTGTCACTGTAACATATTTTGATTAGGTAATCATCAAGTGTTCTAAAATAGAAGCAAATAAAGTGGGAAATATACTGTATACATATACTGTGTCTAATTTCATGACTGTGTGAAGATGGCCATCTTTAAGCATTACTGTTTGGATTTATATGAAATGGTAACATTTTACAATAAGAGACCATTTTTAACATTAAAATGGTCGATAAAAGTATTGTTCATCAACATTTACTAATACATTTTAAAGTTGTCTCTTACATTAGTTAGGCTACTGTACCATGAATTAACATGAATGATCAAGGTATAATTAATATATTAATATTTTTTATATTTAAAACTTACAATAAACAGTTTGCCATTTTTGTATTCAAAGAAAACAAAATGGAAGAAACAGTTAAAACTGATCACAATCTTGCACTTAAACTGTATAGAACAATTTTTAAATATTTTTTTGCTCCTTTTGTGTTTTGCATTTACTTGTACTTTTACTTTCAATACATAAGTACGTTTAATATGAAAAAAAATACTTTTCATACTTAAGTACAATAAATATCACATACTTTAAAACTTTTACTCAAGTAATATTCTAAACAGTGACTTTAACTTTTACCAAAGTCATTTTCTGGCAAGATATCTATACTTTTACTCAAGTGTGGCTTTCGAGTACTTTATCCACCAATGTACCAAACCATGCAGAAACAAGATTAAATGGAAAACAAACCATAAAGAGAAAAAAAGTATAGGTGAATTTCCACCGCTCAGTCTTCACCCCCCACAACTCTTGCACCTTTAAACTCCCAGAATGCCGAGAGAGATATTTTAATAGGAATTAAACCCCAGGGATCCGTTCTTTGTAAAGAGCTTACTACATCCGAGATCAAATGACTAATGCAAGATCATCTAATCTCACTAATTATGTTCTGGCTATTTAGGTTCTTCGAACATGCATGTGAATTTAATTAGTATAGCTGGATTGAGTTATCTGCGCATTCATGCGTTGCTTTATATCAATAGTAGAAACTATGATCAGCAACTCTACGATTGGCTGCTTCTCACAATGGCCAAAGAACGTGCCCAATTTTTTTCTGCTGCTGCAGCAAGAGCTATTGCTCAAAGGTTACAGCGAATTCCAAAATCTTATTTAACGCCTGGGAACACCGCAAAAGCAGAGATTGTTGGCAAAAAGTTGCAGACAAATTAAATGCGTAAGTGTTCACCATGTTAGATTTTTTTAAGAACATTTAGGCCTACTGTATATTTTTGTATATTTAATATTTTTTTACATCTTATTTAATGTAAGAGCCACCACAGGACCCACTAGAACTTGGGAACGAGTGAAAATTTAAATACAAGTACATTCTACAAAATGGTAATTCTTTACTATAGCCTACTGTACTGTACATACTGTACTGTTTAAAAAAAATACACTATTAAAATAGTTTTTCTCTGTTTATAACAGCAACCAAGAAAAACTGCACCCCCAAATTATACCCCGGCAGAAGAGCTGGCCCTTGTTTTTTTTATTGTGAACCGACCCATTGTGCAGGGCATCCCTGGGGGCAGCTCTTCCTTAGACCCACAGCCAGGTACGAGTAGCAGCAACACCTTCATTACTGGTAAATGAGCTTTAAATTCTCTTAGTACACTGTAAAAAAAAAAATAATAATAAGTTGCTGCCTTAATTTAAGTATAATCAAATTGACTGTACAAGTCATTTCAACTATATTAAATCTTGACTAGTGGTGAACTGCTGTGACTTACTGATCACATTACAGTGTAGTTCAGTATAATGAGACCGCCACACCCCTTTTTGTGCAGTTATAATATATCAAAACTTCCCAAGCAAGTGGGGAATGCCCCAAGCATCTTCTTTACATCAAAAGGGTAAAAAAGTGCAACTGTTTGTAATAATCATTTGTGTTCATTGCACAGGACAGTGAAGAAAACCTCTCAGATGACTGTCCCTGGGAGGAAGTACCTGTAAGTCCTTAAACAACTGAACTGAAATTGTGTGTACCCTTGTAGCTAATATTTCTCACTGCAATAATTACTACAGGAGTCCACACCAACAGAACAACCTACAGAAAGGCCTACTGAGTCTGCACAGAGAAGTGGCTCAGAGGTGGGAGATATTTTTTTTTTATTATTATTTTTCTCTCCACAAATGTCACAGGGTGACATCCATTTCTTGTACAAACAGAGTCTTCAAACAAAGATTGAATACATGGAACTGTAAAAGCAAAAAAAACAAAAAAAAACAAATTGAAATTGACAGGCTGAGGAAGACAAAACTTGCACTGGAGATAGAGTTGCTTCAAAACTAATAGTACTTCAAAGTACTAATACACTATTTTACACAGAGTAATACTGTTAACTATACATAACTCTTCTTGCAGGTAAAAGATGACCAATTGCTGCCTTTTCTATAGTAAGATAAAGTAAAATAAAATGCACATGCTTAAGCATGTTTGTCTTGTCTTTTATTCAAGAACAGTAATTAAAAATGGTGTTCCACAATTTTGTACCATGCAGCTCTGCCACTAGGTTGGTCCTAGCAACTCCACCCCAGGTGCCCTTTCTTTTCTGATGGTGACAATGTTGTGGAGTATATCATATGCAACAATGTCGCAGGCCCTGTCAGGTACACCCCTCAGACTTTTAAGACACTGAAATCTACCCTTCAGTTTCCAAAGGTCATTTCAATGTGTGCCCTTGTCCTGACTAGAGCTGCATTGTACGGGTTTGTGGACCAGGGTTTGGGTCGGCGAATGGTGTCATAAAATACTGCCTGGAAGCATTGCCCATTGTCTCCAGCAGGAGCACATCATAAATCACCTGTGTAATGGAAAAGTGCAGTTCTGTTATTCTCAGAATAAGTGTATGCAATACAGTGAGCTTGACATTTCTATTTTCTCTTACCACATTCAAATAATGTGCATAAATGTGACTGTTTTCACAATTTCTCTGCATCTCAAATAGTGTACAAGAAAGTGCCACTCACAAATAATCTCAGGCAAATGCACATTGTCTGTGCTGTTGTTAAAGCCTGATGAGTCAAACTTTTAATATGAAGGTCCAACAAATTAATCAAGTAAATGATACCCTCACGAGTGAAACAATATCTTTCCAAAAGTATACTATTGCGCTGAGCTAAAGGATCCTGTCTATCCCGCAATATGCATTGGATTCAGAAAGCCCTTGGTATAATCTTTGCACCTTTCGCTTATAAAGCCGCAATCTAATCTTGTTTATGTGAAATAAGCCTGCTCCCGAGCAGGTTTAAACTTATGGACCTGTTGCTATGACAGCAACTCCAGGATGAGTTTCGAACAAAACTAAACAATCCAAGATCATGTCAAATCATCAACAATGAAATACAGCTAATTGAGTAATCCACATACAAACAACGGACCCCAGATGGGTGTACACGATACAAACCACTGATTCAAAACAACACATTAGAAAGATTTGTTATACTGTATTTAGGCCTATAAACACACACGACCTTGGGTATGCATTTTTTTTCTAATACTTCAATGGCCCGGAGTCAGTTATTCCGCTTAACTATGGTTACCACACCTCAAAACATTGTTCAGATGATTTATTTCAAGACATTTGTCAGGTTTTGTCCTTAAAACGCTCTTGTGTGCAGGGCTAATTTCTTACCCATCTAAACCCAAGTCTCCGTTGCTAATTCCAAAACGTCATTGAGAGCTAGTAATGGAGGCTTTCAGCCACTGATAGCAGACTAATGCAGTTATTAATGCAGTGAGTTATTAGAGAGAGAGAGTAAATTACCTCAGTCTGTGCGTCTTTTCAACAGTGTTTGGCAGCAGCGTCTACTAATACGAAACTGTAAGAACACCTTTATTACCTCGCTAGTGAGAAATGTCATGTAGCTTTTAAGTTGCTAAACTATTTTACTGATAAAATCGCCAGAGCCGCACTGACAACACATTTCTGCGCAAGTGTGTATCTGCACTGTATGTGTGTGTGTTTCAGTGGGAGAGCAGAGAGAGCAGGAGAAAGAGAGTAGGGGAAAGTGGGGTGAGTTGTGCCAGTTTTTACTCAAAGTGACTTTAAAGTGAGGCCATGACAGTAATGCCTTCAACTTAAGAATGTACATATATTTCAGGATGTGGTGTATCCCTGAGAACAATAACTATGGATCTGAAATAAATTGTTTCAGAAATATAGCTTTTGGGAAAAAAGTGGTCTCGTGGCACAACTTGCCCCTGGTGCGGGGTAAGTTGTGCCTTTGGGGAGAATACGTTGGGGTAAATTGTGCCAGTGATTTCTGAAGTAAAACAGAACATTTTAATGTTATGAACTGTAATACTATATGAAAGCATGACAAATTCAATACAAAATTACTCATTTAAGGTTTATTTAGATATTGTTGGAATAAGTCATTTTGTAGTTTTTGGGAAAACAAAAAACTTAAATACACAATATATGATATTTGTGAATCATTTCAGGCAAAAAGGCTTTGGCAATAGATGCCTGTTGACATACATAGAACGCTGTCTGTCAATTATGTAACATATAAGAATAAAGTGACTAGGCTAATTTCTAAACATCCTATTGTGACTTAGGCCACTTAAAAACTGAATAAAACTTCTCTTTAATAACATAGTGCAAACTCAAAACTGAAATCAGTGTTAGCTAAATTAAACAAATGGCAGGTAAGTCAAACACTGATGAGGCATGCCCATCTCCTCACTTCTCCAGATTATCCCCTGTGGGTATGTAGGTCTAGGTGGTCTGGATCTGGCCTACTACTTAACATCCCACTTGTCAATACTGCAGGGCAATATAAACTTCTGCTCCCTTCTGGCTGTACCACCAAGTTTTTGGGGTGTAGGTAGTTTCTTGAGCACATCACCTCTAGGGATGACTCCATTTTCTTTAAATGTAAAGATGGGCTTTCCATCCACAGACTTCTTACAACTTTGCCTTAGAAACTTTGCGCTGATGTCTGCACCCTCAACCTTCTCCACCAATCCAACATAGTTATAGGATTTAGTTTTACCAGCAAAGCTCACAATGACAAAAGTCACCAGCAGGCAGATCCTTGTCACCACCATCATCATCATCATCATCATCATCATCATCATCATTCTGGACATCTGAACTCTCATAATCAGTGGTGTCGTTAAGTGGAATGGAGATGTCACTCTCTTCTGAGCTACTGTAGACAGTCACTTTCTTTTTGGGTTTGGTTGGTTTGGACACTTTCAGAGCCCCTCTCTTCTTATTTTCATTCATTTTCTGTTTTTCAGCCCTTTTATTTTCTCTGTTGTGTGTGTTCTCCAGGTCATCTTCTGCTTCATCGTCAGTGGTGTCATCAAGTGGAAGGCCCATGGTGCTTTCTTCTGAGCTACTGTGCACAACCTTTTTCTTTATGATTTTGGTTTGATTTGAGCCTTTCAGAGCCCATTTCTTCTGCCTTTCATTCTTTTTCTTTTCAGCCTTTTTATCTTGTTTTTCTTTGTGTGCCTTCTTTAGCTCCATCTTCTCAGGTGTGTCGGTCACGATTCTTGTTTTTACTTTCTCATCATTCTGGGCCTTCTTGCTGTGGCTTTTGGCAAGGGAAGTATGACTTTTGGAGACACATAACTCCCATGGGCACCAGAACCAGTTTGATCACTTGATGAGTGCTCAGGATTTGGTTCCGGAAGAGTGGCAGGTGGCTCCCCTGGGTCTGGACCTGCTTCAAGACCTGTGGCATGGGTTGGCTCCTCATGTGATGGTCCAGGCGGGTCAGCAGCAGCAGCACTGGTGGAGGGCTCTTCTGGGTCTTCTGTCTGTTACCATTGATGGGGCGTAATCTTCATCTGGGAAGATATCCCTGTTGTATGGGTATATCCCCGTAGCTCTGAAACCTGATGTGATGTTTGTGGGGGTTATTGCAGACATAAATGCTTGCTTCACAAGTTCTGCGACCTCGTAAATCGATACGGTTCGACCAGGATGTGTGCGCATCCAACCGTCCATTGCTCTGAAGAGCAGGTTTTCAGTGGTTCATAGACTGTTTTGTTCAATGGTTGCAATCGGTGTGAGGTGGCAGGGTGAGCATAACAACATCATTTTCTTTAGCAGTTGTCACTGCCTTCAGTGAGATGTGAGATTTATGGTTGTCCAGAATGAGCAGGACTGGGTGATCGATGGAGCAGTTGGTGTGGCAGATGAAGTGCTCCAGGACGATGGTGAAGACTTCTTCATTCATCCATCCAGACTTTGTAGAATGACCTATGGACCCTGCAGGTGATCCATTCATGAAGGATTCTTTGAAACGAACATGAGGGAAAATAAACATGGGTGGGATTGCATTTCCAGTGGCGTTTACTGCACAGGCCACAGTGACGAGCTGATGTAACTGAACCCACTTGTTTCTTCCCTTTCTCTGTGACAATCTGCTTGGGTGTCTGCACTGTAGTCACACCAGTTTCGTCCATCATGTGTGCAGGGAAGTTATACCCTCCTAAGTGAGATTATGGAGGTGGTTATGTGTGTAAATGTCAATTCTGCTACTCAGGGCAGAAGACCCTATAGAGATGTGCCCTTTTTCCTTCCCTGGCTGCCTCGTCTGTGTGTATGTATGTATGTATGTGTGTATGTATGTGTGTGTGTGTGTGTGTGTGTGTGTGTGTGTGTGTGTGTGTGTGTGTGTGTGTGTGTGTGTGTGTGAGTGAGTGAGAGTGAGTGAGAGAGAGAGAGAGATTTTGTTTTTTGAATTTGACAATCCTTTTATTACAAAATTTTCAAACTTCATTTCACAAAATCAAAATATATACATTCCACACACAAAAAATAAAAAAATAAAAATCAAAATTAATTAATTACATCAACACTTCTGAAATAGCAATTTCATTATCAACTAATGCACATAGCACATTATCACAGCACCACTCAATTTCAAAAACATTCAACAGACTCATTAATTTATAAAAGTTAAACTCAATTACAAGTCTGGATTTTACCATTCTTTTAAAAACTGATATAAGTTCTTGGTCCCCCTTCTGTTCAATTTTATTTCTCCTAGTTATATAGATGGCTAATTTTGCAATACCAACAATAAAATTGAGCAACTGACATTTGATTTTGTCCTTCATACTATACCTGCAACCAAGAATAAAATCCTACTTTGTAAAACATACCTCAAAAGATTCAAAAAGAAGCTCTAAGAGGCTAAACAAAATGAGAAGTCTCTTACAAAACATAAAACAATGAAACACAGTCTCCCTTTCATTGCAAAAAGGACAATTCTCACTTACATTTGGGTTCAACATTGCCACAAAAGAATTAACCGCTACAGCTCAATGGAGTATCCTCCACTGAAGATCACCAACTCTTTTAGGTAAGGGAGGTTTGTAAAGAACCCTCCACACTGGTTGTGTTGTTTCAGTCATTTCTAACGTGTCTCTCCATACAGTATCACTTCTGTTCTTTAACCACTTAATATTTGTCACTTTCACAATACTTCTGTACAATACTTTCCCTTTAGCTGCAAAAAAATCTATTTGCTCATCAAATTCCTTTAACAAGGGATTAATGTAATTTGATGAAATGAAATCAGGTACAATGCTTATATCTGGGAAGAAATCTTCAAAGTCTGGAAATATACATTTCTTATTGTATTCATCAAGTAAAGATCTTTCTTGTACATTTAAAGCCCCCTGCAGTTTATCTAAAAAACGTTTAATGAATCGTGCAGACTTTACCTTTAAAAAGGCTGAAACTGCATCTACATCTTTAAAATCAGGACCTGCATTATTTATGATGTGTTTCAATTGTATAGATCCATTTCTGTACTGCAAATCTTTAAGACCTGGTATTTCTTCACCAGATACATCGAGACGTGCTCCACACACAATAGGCTCTTCAAGTAGCCAGTGCAGGGACATTAAAGGTTCCATCCATTGATGCTTAAACAGACTCCATACTTTAAAGAGACTTCGATTAAAAAACAGGAACTCCTCTAAAATCAAGTTTTTTTGAATCCATTAAAAACAAAGCAGTGTCCAGGCCAAGTCCACTTATTCTGCGTAAAATGCATTGAGCCACTGGTCTCCATACCAGTCTTTCAAATCCCAGCATAAACTTCTGCAAAAACTGAAGACGATAAGCAGCACATCTACTTGTCAAATGCACTAGACCTTGGCCTCCATCTTCTTTAGCAAGAAACAAGACACTTTGAGGGATCCAATGTAAACTGTCCCAAAAGAAGTCCACCATTTCTGCTTGAATTCTTGATAAAAGACCAACAGGAGGGTCAACGCATGCAAGTCTATGCCACAGGGAGGAAGCCGCGAGATTGTTAATAACAAGTGTGCGTCCTTTAAAAGACAATTGAGGAAACAGCCATTTCCATTTTTTCAAACGTCCTGTTACTTTTTCTGCCATTCCTTCCCAGTTCTTCTGCATGAAAGAGTCATTACCTAAGAAAACACCAAGGTATTTTAACCAGTCTCTTCTCCATAATAAACCTCCAGATAGAATGGGATTTCCTCCCTCCCAGTTCCCAAGCAATAAAGCATCACTTTTTCCCCAATTTACAATTGCTGATGAAATATCTTTAAAATCATTAACAGTTTGTTGTAACATTCAAACATCATCACTGTCATTTATAAAAACAATAACATCATCAGCATATGCACAGTGGCAATGTCAAACCCTTTAACTTGCTTCGTAACATAAAAGGCAGTGGTTCTATAGCCAGCTCATATAATAACCCTGACATGGCACAACCTTGTCTAACCCCTCTCTGTACTTTAAAAGGGGAACACAAACCACCATTAAATTTAATCACACTCTCAATTTCATAATACATTGTTCTGATCATATCAATAAAATTACAATGAAACCCAAAGGCTTGTAATGTATGCCACAAATAAAGGTGCTCAACGCGATCAAAAGCCTTCTCTTGATCCAAATAAAATAAGGCCAGTATTAATACCAAAACCTTTGAAACCTCTATCACATCTCTGATTAGAGTTATGTTATCAAAAATGGATCTATTTGGTATACAATATGTTTGATCGTAGTGTATCACATTCCCTATTATTTGACTTAATCTTGTAGCTAAAGCTTTGGACAGGATTTTATACTCAGAGCACAAGAGAGAAACAGGCCTCCAATTTTTAATATTTTGGAGATCACCTTTTTTGGGCAATAGAGTGATAACTGCCCTTCTGCAACTTACTGGAAGAAAACCTTTAATCAGGCTTTCATCAAACACTGTTAAGAGATCTTCACCTATGATGGGCCAGAATGTTTTATAGAATTCAATGGGTAACTCATCAATTCCAGGGGATTTCCCATTCTCCATACTCATCATCGCTGTATAAAGTTCTTGTACTGTCAGAGGTAGTTTCAAACTTTCATTGCTCTCTTCATCGAGTTTTGGCAGACCTTCAAAAAAACTAGGAGTCATTTTTTCATTTATTAAATCAGCTGTATATAATTTTTCATAAAACTGCACAGCAACTTCTCTTATCTCAGAAGTTTCAGTTACTTCCTGTCCTATGTCAGAAACCAAGGAATGAATTATTCTGATTTGACTATTTTTGTTCTCCATACTGAAGAAAAATTTGGAAGGTGCGTCCATTCGTGTGACGAATGGCTCCCTGTGCCTTAATGTCCAACAGGTTTGACAATAAAGTTTTCTTTGATGTCGTAGCTTCAATATGTTCTTTTTTGCCTGTAGATGGAGACAAACTGTACAGTTCAACTATCTCAGCCTCTAAAGTATTCAATGATCGAGTTATTTCTCTTGTAACATTAAGAGTGTATTGCTGGCAAAAACTTTTAATTTGTATTTTCCCGCAATCCCACCACTGTTGTAGAGAGCTATATAAATACTTTTGTTGTTTAAAAACATCCCAGAAAAAAATAAAAGAATCTTTAAAATTTTTATCATCAAGCAAAGATGTATTAAAATGCCAATAGGCACTATTTGACTTGACATTCCTCACTAATACAGAACAAAGAACCGCACTGTGGTCTGAGAATCCTACGGGATTAATTTTACAAGATTTGAAAATACTGTACTGGTGCTTAAAAGTGTAAAAACGATCAAGACGTGCCAAAGACAATGAGTTATCCTTACAATGAACCCATGTGTATTGTCTTAACTTTTTATGCATATTTCTCCAAATATCACAGAGATCAAAAGTTTCCACTAATTGCTTAATAACCCTTTGAGACACAACATGTGTTTCCAAATGATTTCGATCTACTTTATCGTTCTCAGTACAATTAAAATCTCCACCTAAAACTAAGAACGCATCTGTATTTAGGTTTTTCAGAGTAGTGTTGATTAAATTTAAAAACAAAACTTTCCGCTCCACTATTAGGAGCATAAATATTAAAAAAAAAAAAAAAAAAAAAAACTTTTCAAATTTAACTAACTTTTAAAAAACGTCCTTTTTCAATTTCCACAAATTCATAAGATACTGGAGTCACATTTTTAGAAAATAAAATTGCCACACCTCCACTAATAGAGGATTTATGACTGAGGAAAAGTTGACCTCCCCACTCTCTTTTCCAGTCCACCTCATTTCTTTTATCGCTATGCGTTTCCTGTATAAACATAACATCAACAGACTTCTGATTTATAAACTCATACAACATCATCCTTTTCCGAACATCTCTAGCTCCATTTAAATTTAGAGTTCCCATTTTTATAGCTGACTCATTGTATTATTTAAGTTAAACAAGAAGCTAAGAGGGAAAAGAGCTGAGATGCATACGATCAAAAACACCAAACTTGGGGATTTAAACCATGGCATTCTTCTCATCTCTAAGAATTTGTTTTTTTTACCTTATTTACAAATTTCCGTATACGGTACACTTCAAGATCAGAGAAAGCCCCTTCTTTCATCAAATATCTGGTATCCTTCACAAACTGTGCACGGTTAGGAAAATAATCCTCAATCTGTACGCCTTTTAGCCCTTTCGTTTTCTGAAGAAAAGTACTAATGTCTTCAGCTTTATACAAAACGTTCACATTTTCATTTTGAGAACAAGCAGAAAACTCTGAACAAACAGAAGCACTAGAATCAGAATCATCATCATCCGAAACTATGATTTCGTCATCACCACCACTTTTTTTGACTTGTTTTCTGATTTTATCGTTTCGACTTTTTTTCCTTTTAATAGTAGTTTTAAAAGTCGATTCAACTTCCATGTCCAGTTCACAGTCATTCAATCTCAAGTCTCCACTTATAACTTCACTGTATTGTTCTACAAATACAGATACCGTATTACTCAACCCAACACTAGGATAATCAGACACCGGCATCCCCGCACTGCTCACTCCCGCGACCGGCTCGTCTAACGGTATAGCCGCAGCTGCACTAGATTCGACCTCTAGCGAAGCGGCCGCGGACGACAACGACAGCTCTCCCCGCTCTATCTGCCCTGTGTTTTTGTTTACTTTATCAGGGCAGCTACGAATAAGGTGCCCGATCTTTCCGCAACTAAAGCATTTGATCGTCGTATCAGATGATGCGAAAACAGCATAATCAAAGCCATCTATTTTAAATTTAAAAACCAGCTCAAGTTCATCTTCGCCATTTTTTAAAATCATAAACACCTGTCTCCTAAAAGACACGAGATGTTTTACTAAAGGCGATTTACACCCGAGCGGAATTTTTTTAATGGGGGAAACAATCTTTCCATATCGTGACAATTCCTGCATGATAATCTCATCTTTCACAAAAGAAGGGACGTTTGAAAGTATTATTTTCTCGGCTGGAGTACACCGGCGTGAGTGAACCTTTGATTAAAACACCATTTTGTACTATTGCATTGGTCTTCTCAATCGTGCTAAAAAAAAAAAAAGCACAATCGCATTATTCATTCGAGAGGCTGACACGATAGTTTCATGACCCACAACGTCTCCTACGGCAAAACAAACATCTTCCACATTGGCATTAGAATCTATTTTCACTCCATGACGCCGAGTTAAATGTTCAAAAACCATTGTGTTTGGAGTCCTCATGCTTCCCAGCAAAGTGCTGGAAGCAGACTATCCTCACAAAGTTAAACAAAAAAAAAGACCAAATATCTCAAAAATAAAAGAAAATCACAAACAAAACACTTACAAGGAAAAAAAGTTTGAAAATTCACTCTTACCAGCCACAGACAGCTACCACACTCACCACGCTCCGCCCACACACTCCCAGTATGCACCCATATGTGATCCTATGATTGATGGTTGATGATTACCTGTCCATCACTTTAGAGAGGTTATCAAAGAACTCCCCCATGTTGTGTCTATTAAAGGCAGTAGCTCTTCCAAGAGAGGTTACTTGGCATGACAAGTGGTGGCCTGCTTTAAAGGCTGTGAACCAATCAGGTCCTAGAAAAGGTTAATAGTTTATTAGCATAAAGGGTATCTCTTTATTTATCCCTTATTGAACCATTTCAGTTTACATTCAGATTTTACATAAGGTGAAGCTATATGCTCTAAATAAGTACCCAATTTTGCTTCTCTGTAGGATGTGCATGGTGATAACTGATAATGAGCATGTCCTGGGAAAATAATTATCAATGTTCCCTATAACTTTTCCTTAATAAATGCACACTTAACCTAACCTGCTTTTTTCTCTCTGATCCAGCTGGCAGGGATTTCAATGCCATTTCTTCGTGCATACTCAAAAGCCAGCTCACGGCATTTCATGGCACTTATGCTGTGAAACATTGCTGCTAGTGCCTTTATATGGTCTGCCAGCTCTGTCTCCGTGTTTTCTTTGAAGACTTGGTTGGCAAGTCCTGTTCTCTTATACCCTGTCTTTCCATTAATCTTTTCAAGGTCATCCTGCAGATCTTCATCTCCCTTGCCACCTGACGTATGATTTTTCCCTGTTGCACCTCTTTCACTACTCTGTCCAACTCCACAAGAGGAGTTGAAGCCCTGTCTGTCTTCCTTTTATAAGTGCGTGGCATGATGGGTTTTGGTCTAAAATTAAGAATGTCACATAGTTTAAGTGCTAAAATGTAAAAGTACAATGTACAATTACAAATTAAGAATATGTTTAAAATAATCATAAGTGGGGGTGAGTTGTGCCACTGGCACAACTTAACCCAGGCCCTTTGGCACAAATCACCCCCAGACCCACAAGTTTGAAAAACTAGCATGATCCAGCAGTTAAGAGCTAACATCATGCTAACTGTATAGACTCATTGTGTAGCCTGCTGAAGCACTAAAACGTGTGAAATGTTTTCAAACTTGTCTATAATTGTTCAGACACTACAATCAAAAAACCTAGAAACCCATAATAGAAATTTTACTTTGAAAGGAAAAAAACAGTTTTTTTTTTTAGCTAAAATGTGCTTACCTCTCATGCCATGTGTCTCTCTTCTTTGGAGGATGAGTAAAATGGATGGCTTTTCAAAATTATGTGGTCACATGACCAATTTCTTCTATGGTTTTCCAGAAATAATGGGTGGAACTACAAACCTGATTCCAAAAAAGTTGGGACACTGTACAAATTGTGAATAAAAAAGGAATGCAATAATTTACAAATGTCATAAACTTATATTTTATTCACAATAGAATATATATAACATATCAAATGTTGAAAGTGAGACATTTTGAAATGTCATGCCAAATATTGGCTCATTTTGGATTTCATGAGAGCTACACATTCCAAAAAAGTTGGGACAGGTAGCAATAAGAGGCCGGAAAAGTTAAATGTACATATAAGGAACAGCTGGAGGACCAATTTGCAACTTATTAGGTCAATTGGCAACATGATTGGGTATAAAAAGAGCCTCTCAGAGTGGCAGTGTCTCTCAGAAGTCAAGATGGGCAGAGGATCACCAATTCCCCCAATACTGCAGAGAAAAATAGTGGAGCAATATCAGAAAGGAGTTTCTCAGAGAAAAACTGCAAAGAGTTTGAAGTTATCATCATCTACAGTGCATAATATCATCCAAAGATTCAGAGAATCTGGAACAATCTCTGTGCGTAAGGGTCAAGGCCGGAAAACCATACTGGATGCCCGTGATCTTCGGGCCCTTAGACGGCACTGCATCACATACAGGAATGCTACTGTAATGGAAATCACAACATGGGCTCAGGAATACTTCCAGAAAACATTGTCGGTGAACACAATCCACTGTGCCATTCGCCGTTGCCAGCTAAAACTCTATAGGTCAAAAAAGAAGCCATATCTAAACATGATCCAGAAGCGCAGGTGTTTTCTCTGGGCCAAGGCTCATTTAAAATGGACTGTGGCAAAGTGGAAAACTGTTCTGTGGTCAGACGAATCAAAATTTGAAGTTCTTTTTGGAAAACTGGGACGCCATGTCATCCGGACTAAAGAGGACAAGGACAACCCAAGTTGTTATCAGTGCTCAGTTCAGAAGCCTGCATCTCTGATGGTATGGGGTTGCATGAGTGCGTGTGGCATGGGCAGCTTACACATCTGGAAAGGCACCATCAATGCTGAAAGGTATATCCAAGTTCTAGAACAACATATGCTCCCATCCAGACGTCGTCTCTTTCAGGGAAGAACTTGCATTTTCCAACATGACAATGCCAGACCACATACTGCATCAATTACAACATCATGGCTGTGTAGAAGAAGGATCCGGGTACTGAAATGGCCAGCCTGCAGTCCAGATCTTTCACCCATAGAAAACATTTGGCGCATCATAAAGAGGAAGATGCGACAAAGAAGACCTAAGACAGTTGAGCAACTAGAAGCCTGTATTAGACAAGAATGGGACAACATTCCTATTCCTAAACTTGAGCAACTTGTCTCCTCAGTCCCCAGACGTTTGCAGACTGTTATAAAAGAAGAGGGGATGCCACACAGTGGTAAACATGGCCTTGTCCCAACTTTTTTGAGATGTGTTGATGCCACTTATTTTTCCCTTAAAATGATACATTTTCTCAGTTTAAACATTTGATATGTCATCTATGTTGTATTCTGAATAAAATATTGAAATGTGAAACTTCCACATTATTGCATTCTGTTTTTATTCACAATTTGTACAGTGTCCCAACTTTTTTGGAATCGGGTTTGTACTCCCACCCCCACCCTGGCACAAATCACCCCCACTCTTTATACGCTTATGTACGCTTTCTGTACATAATAAAACATAATTTTGTGGCAAAAAAACATGGAAATAATTTGTGGTTTTTATCCTATTGTTTACTATATTTATTTGCTTGGTCAGTGTTGTTGTGGGTTTTGGTTCTTTTGCTGTTTAGACTCTAAGGACCTTTGAAATAACTGAAATCATTTGACGAAGTGATATGGAACTGTAATGCAGTCAAGACCTGCCTGGAACTACTTTAGCCATGCGTTTCCCTGAAAATAATTGCACACCTTAGAACGTTCGCCAACCAATCAGATTCAAGCATTCAACAGCCCCGTAGTATAAATATATATTAGGGCTGTCAAAATTAACGCCTTAACGCATGAAATAATTTTTTTCTGTTTAACGTGTTAAAAATATTAAACACAATAGAACGCAGCATTCACTTTTTTTTCTGCTATCCTTTAGCTGTGTTACAGTATATGATCACGCTATCATTCATTCAAGTGTTATTAAACCATTTGATATTAACCAGCTGGTAGTTTGACTTTACGTGAATAAGTTGTCGGTCTAGGAAGCTTCGCACCTCTGGACTGGATGTGGATCTGAGGAGGTATAACCTGTCTCGGTCAGTCAGATGAGGTCTCATTTCTAAGTAGAAGTCTATATCTCAGAGGTAGGCCTGGATGTTGTGGGCCTCTGTGGAGATTGGGTTGAACTGGGTGATGTTCTTAGCCAGCTTGTCGAGGTCTTTAAGGGTCATCCCATATGCAGCTTCGGGGTCTGCTTGGATGAGCTCTCTTCTTTTGTTTGCAGGGAAGAGTTCTGTAGTGAAGGCCGGTGACATTTTGGGTTGTGGCCATTCACTTCCGTTGTATGGCAGTTCTTGGATGGGGGACTCTGTTCTGCTCAGTAGTGATGATGTGGAGGCCTGTCCCTCCCTTGGCCCTGGTTTCTGTTTGAAAGCATGCTTGAGTTCAAGTTCGGTTGAGCTTCTGCTTATATTCACTGATCAATGTTTATATGTGAGTAAAAGCATAAATTCAGTCCGTTCATTATAAAAAAACAATCGAGTCTCTTCAGAAAATTTAGACTAAACCACTCAATTCATATGGATTAGTTTTCCGATCTCTTTATGAACTTTTTGAAGCGTCAAAGTTGCAGTTGTGTTGCTGTCTATGGAGAGACAGAAAGCTCTCAGATTTCATCAAAAAGATCATCATTTGCGTTCCTGTCACAATGTGCTTGCAGGGTGCAGGTGAAGGCCAAACAACAAAAATATTTAACAAAAGAAAATAAATTATGGCTCTCCTGAGCCAGGACGATAAACTTAACCCGTTCGTCCATTTTTTTGTGGTCCGGTCACAATGTGCTTGCAGGCAGACAGACGAAGACAGATGAATAAAGTTCCAAACGTAGTTTAATCACAAGTAATCCCAAACAGACAGACAGGCAATCGCACAACGCAACCTTTTGAAATGAGACCCAGGGTGCTTCTCAATACTCAACCTGATTCGTTTCCTCGCTCCTCCATCCTCCAGCCCGTCACTCGGAAACTGATCATACTCAGCCATCTTGGAGGACATCTCAATTCTGTAATTGCACCGTAAGGAGGCGAGGAATGAGGAGTGAGGAAGCTTCCTGAGGAGTCATGAGCGAGGATACACAGGTGTGTCAGATCCGTGTTTTGTGCATCCGGTCTTAAAGTGACAGCAGCCTAATAAACCTGCTGTCATTAATGTTAATCAAAAAGAGAAAAGACCAAGAGAAACAATCACTTTTGTAGTTTTACTAAGGATTAATCTATATTCAATTTAGAATTTATGCAGTTTAGACTGTGCTGTTTTTAACTGCACAGATATGGAAATTATTCAATTTCTATATACAGTATTTACCTGTTAGACCTATGTGAAAATCTTAAAGCACTGTTTACAAGGTTACATGGGTCAAAAAACGAAAACAATAACTTTGTGCATTTTAGCAAGGCAGGTAAAAATCTGAACTGGCCCTACCGGACCAGTAGATAAAAACCTTAGCGCTGAGCCCTGATATATTAAAGTCACAGCTAAATGTGATATTTCTTACAATGGGTTTATGTGAAAATTGTTTTAAGTTCACTTAAATTTAAAATGATTAAAATTAAAGTTATTATTTTTTTTAAAATCTATTAAATGTTAAAAGTTATAGCTTTCAATTATTCAATAATTGTCACCTCGTACTCCACGAGGACTCCCACGGCGATGGATGAGTCAGGCGGCTCGCACACCTGGTGAGCCCCTCAGGCTCGGGTGTGATGTCAAGCTTGATCGCTCCTTCTGGCACAGGCTTCAACATCGCGGCTGAGGTGTTCTCTCCGTCTGCAGTGG
This sequence comes from Coreius guichenoti, assembly GCA_039654105.1. Taxonomy (NCBI): domain Eukaryota; kingdom Metazoa; phylum Chordata; class Actinopteri; order Cypriniformes; family Gobionidae; genus Coreius; species Coreius guichenoti. Next base: position 32,010,630 of record CM077169.1, read on the forward strand.
GCACTAACTGTCGTTCCTCGCAGCGGGGTGGAACTGGGCTGGGCACTGGGTTGGGATTAGGGCTGGCGGTGTCCTCAACAGTGAATGCTGATTCGCAGAAAACCAGCACCCACTCCACAAACGCGGCGAAGCTCCCTCAAAGTGCCTCCCCGGACAACCGGACAACTGTGCTCGTGCGGCGGATGTTGAGGTCAGCGAGCAGGAACAAGCACAGGCAGTCGTCCGGGAAGGTGGTTTGATGGGCGAGATCCAAAGAATTCATTAAATGTTCCACGAGGGAGCGATTTCCTTGGTCAAGGCACAATAGTTTTACTGCCGGAATGTCCATTGTGCAAAACGGGGGAAAAGAAAACGAAAACAAAAAAACAACAACTTCAAAACACGCCACAATTACTTTGTAGATCAGGTCTTCTGTCACCGCACTGGCTGTATAAACACACACGACGAAGAAGATCCAAGACAGGCTTTAATAGTATCCACAGGTAAATCCGAACATAGCAAACAACCACAACACCGACGATACCTGACAACACTGAACTGAAACAAGGGAACTTAAATACACAGGTAAATGAGGATAAAGACACACACCTAAACTGAATAACAATTCACATTAGTGTCCAGATTACACAATGCAAAATGAACACAAAGTCCAAACAAAAGGGAAACTGTGACAGTTCAATGGCTATAATTAATGACTAAAAATTGAGGAAAAAAAATCAATGTAATAGAGACATCAGAAACAGTACCAGTTCATAGTGCTTAGTAAAAAAATGCCATTAAACAAATATTTAAAATATACTGTCTTTATGTTGTTTCTATATTATTTTGGAGATTCAATGTGACAGTATTATAACATAAAAGTATATTTAAAATGTTATATATATGCTGCCCGTCTGAAAAAGCTTAATTAGTCACCAAACCAAACTCTTTTCAGTTGCTGATTTCAAACTGCTAAATTTAAATCATGGTCTCTTGCACTAACCTCCATATGCCCAAGACGTTAAGTCTCTGTACATACTGGTGGGTACTGTATCAGTCAATTGTGCTCAGATCTGAGGCACTCTGAAAGAGTCATGAAAATAACTGAGGTGGCCTTGCAGTACACCAGATAGTTAAAATCAATGTACCTGTACTGTGAACCAAGCTCTAAAACTCCATAGTTGCCATCATTTTCCAGACTTTAATAGGTCTATGGCGTAGTAATACCCGATTATTGAAAAGCAGAACAGATTCTCAGCCGAAGCAGATTTCATTGATTACCTTGACTGAAACTTTAATTCATTTTATTTTGAGAATGTGAAAGGTGTGTGACAGAAGATACTGATTTCATAACTCATAGCTGAAAACAATATGAACTAATAATGTACCTCTACCTTTTGCATTATTGGACCATTACAGGTCTGGGATGGGAATTGTTGATCTATACTATAGATTAAATCCTTTTCATGGTGCGGCTTAGATCTCTGCAGTCATAGTTACCAAGAAATGGATCTTCAACAGTAAGCAGCACGTAGGTAGTTGGGGTCATTTAAGCAAAATTGAAATGGTCTGCCGAAAGGATCATTCTATTTGAGAAAGATGGATGAGCATTTAAAAATATCATGGGTAAGTGTGAAGAAGGTGCTAAATAAAATTATCGGCCCTAACAATAAATGTGCATCTTGACAGTTGAAACAAACGTTCTTTTTTGAAAACTGAAAATCATGAATTAAGCTTTCAGTTTCTCAAAGTCATGTATGTACAATTTGATGTACAAACTTTGGCTTTAGTATTGAACTTATTGACCATTTCTTAGCAATTGTCATGCTTCCATTGAGCCTTGGGCAGCAAAATTCTTAGTTAGGAAAGCTGGAAAGATTATCTTGTAGTGAGTGTGTTATTTTTAAACCGTAAATCTTATTTTTGTGTGTTAATGTTTTATCTCAACAGCTGAAGGAAGATGTATTCCCTCTTTCATACTGCTAATTTACATGGACCATAGTGTGTCAAATCCATGCTTATATTCTTCTTATGCATCTCAGTCACACAGACTTTATTGCAAAATTACACATAATGGCACTAAAGGCAAAAACACTTAAATGAAAATAAAGGAGAGCTAGACAAAAACAACCTAAATTGGGTTATACAGTCCTGGTCAGAATTATTGGCACCCTTAGTAAATATGAACAAAGAAGCCTGTGAAAATAAATCTGCATTGTTAATCCTTTTGACCTTTTATTAATTAAAAACACCATTCCTCTATACAAAATCTCTCCAGATCCTTCAAATTCCCAAGTCCATGTAGATACACTCTCCTAATTGTTCTATAGGATTCAGCTCAGGGGACTGGAATCACCATGTCAGAACCTTACTTTTATGCTCATTTTTGTGTTGATTTTGATATTTGTTTTCGATCATTGTCCTGATGGAAGATTCAATTATGGCCTATTATAAGATTTCTAACAGAGGCTGTCAAGTTTGGATTTTTTATCTGTTGGTATTTGCTAAAATCCATGATGCCATGTATCCAAACAAGATGAATAGGCCCAAACAAAAATAGGCCCACAACATTAACGATACAGCAGTATATTTAATCATACAAATTACACAGTACTTTTGGTAAAACTTTATTTTGATGGTCCCTTTTGAACGTTCTGTTGACTATAAGTAACTTTACAGTTACATGTCAACTAACTCTCATTAGAGTATTAGTAGACTGTCTGCTTAATATCTGCTAACTCTTTATTGTGATGGTCCTCCAACAGACATTCTACTGACTATAAGTAACTTTGTAAGTGCATGCCAACTTATTCTATAATAATAATAATAATTTGTTACATTTATATAGCGCTTTTCTGGGTACTCAAAGCGCTTTACATATAGAAGGGGGGAATCTCCTCAACCACCACCAATGTGCAGCATCCACCTGGATGATGCGACGGCAGCCATATTGCGCCAGAACGCCCACCACACACCAGCTTATTCTAACCCTACCCCTACCAGCAGCCATATCACCCTGTAGCCCAAGACTGGTTTCCCACTGAAGCTAAGCAGGGTTGAGCCTGGCCAGTACCTGGATGGGAGACCTCCTGGGAAAACTAGGTAGCTGCTGAAAGAGGTGTTAATGAGGCCAGCAGGGGGTGCTCACCCTGTGGTCTGTGTGGGTCCTAACGCCCCAGTATAGTGATGGGGACACTATACTGTAACAAGCACTGTCTTTCGGATGAGATGTTAAACCGAGGTCCTGACTCTCTGTGGTCATTAAAAATCCTTGGATGTCCTTCGGAAAAAGAGTAGGGGTGTAATTATTAGAAGGCCATGATGGACAGAGGCCAATGGGCAAATTTGGCCAGGATGCCGATCCTGGCCAAATTTGCCCATTGGCCTCTGTCCATCATGGCCTTCTAATAATCCCCATATACTGATTGGCTTCATCACTCTGTCTCCTCTCCACCAATAAGCTGGTGTGTGGTGGGCGTTCTGGCACAATATGGCTGCCGTCGCATCATCCAGGTGGATGCTGCACATTGGTGGTGGTTGAGGAGATTCCCCCCTTCTATATGTAAAGCGCTTTGAGTACCCAGAAAAGCGCTATATAAACGTAACGAATTATTATTATTATTACCAGTCTATTAATACTCTGCTAACACTCTAATGAGAGTTTGTACGTGTGTACGTGTAGGTGCAACATTACTTATGGTCAACAGAATGTGTTAAAGGGACCATCAAAATAAAGTGAAACCTTTATCGGACCATAGAACCCTGTCCCGTTTTAAATTCTAGTAGTGTCTGAAAACTGAATTTGCTGCATGGCTTTCTGACCCCAAGACTCAACTATTTTCTGAAATTCTTCAGCTGTAATTGTTAAAGAGTCTTTGGCAACTCGAACTGTCCTCCTTGCTGTGCATTAAGATAATATAGACATGTGCCCTCTTCCATGGAGATTTGTAACATTTCCTGTTGATCGGAACTTCTTAATTAATGCCCTGGTGGTGGATTTGATCATTTTCAATGCTTTAGCTATTTTATTACAACCACTTCTATTTTGTGAAGCTCGACAATCTTTTGCTGCACATCAGAACTATATTCTTTGGTTTTAACTATTTTGATGGATGATTAAGGGAATTTGTCTTTTGTGTTACCATTTATTATACTCCTGTGAAACAGGATGTCATGGTTGGATAATTTCATGTTCACCCTGGTGAGCTAAAAAAATTTAAATATGAAGGGGAATATACTTCTGATATATTTTATTCATAATAATTTCTTGGGGTACCAATAATTGTGGGCAACGTGCATTAGAGAAAAACATTTATTTCATAATATGATTTCCCCCCCACATTCCTTAGTTTTATTTCAATTAACCTTCCCCAGGTTCTGAATGCTCCGGACTAGGTTTTCATTAAGGCTATATCTATATTTTGCTGTGTTGAGCTTTCCTTCTACCCTGATGAGTCCCCCAGTCCCTACCACTGAAAAAATACCCCCACAGCATGATGCTGCTACTGTTGTGATGGTATTGTGTAGGTGATGAGAAGTGCCTGGTTTCCTCCATACATGATGCTTGGAACTGAGGTTCATCAGACCAGAGAATATTGTTTCTCACATGCAGTCTGAGAGAGTCCTTTTTTGCATATTTTTCATGTGTCTTCACTGAGGAGAGGCTTCTGTCTGGCCACACATTTCGATAAGTGGAGTGTTGTCCTTCTGTAAGTTTGTCCCAGTTTTCACCCAGTTCTTTTGACCTCATGGCTTGGTTTTTGTTCTGATATGCATTATTAGCTGTTAGACCTTGTATTGAGAGGTGTGTACTTTTCCAAATCATACCTATTCAGTTGAATTTGCCACAGATTAACTCCACTCGAAGTGTAATAACATTTACAAGTGAAATTGAAATGCTCCTGAGTTAAATTTCAAGTGTCTCAGAAAAGGGTACAAATACTTATGCAATGTAATTATTTCAGCCCACACAAGTCTTCCACGTCCCGTCCAGGGATGAGACATGGAGGTTCCAGTAGTCTGGGTGCAGGTGCCAGTGCCCCATCCCTGAGAAAGAAGGTCCTTCCTCAGGGGTATTCACCAGGGAGAGGCTATGGCGAGAAGCATCCGCTCCGAGAACCAAGTCTGGGTGGGCCAATACGGCACAAACATCAAGACTTCCGGTGAGCAGCGCAATGGAGTAGACGTGTTTGTCTCTCTTCCCCATTCTTTTTTTTTATTTCCTTAACTACCCCACTGACATTTTCCTGACACACTACAAAAACTAAGACGACTTTTGAATAACAGTATCCATCTAAAAAGATATCTAAAGCGGCGAAAATATCCAAGAAAGAAGCGAACATGAGAGCCAAGGCGCCCGCTATGCCAAATGAAGTGAACAGTTCAAGGCTGCAATTTCAACATTAGAAGTAAAACTTGACTGCAAGTCACAGTATTTGATCACTGACAGGGACTTACCACGCTTGAGTCCCGTGCGGAGTCGCTAGATGAGTGGGTAAAATGTCTAGAAACCTCCCTTGCAGTCTTAAGAGAGAGCAATGCAAAGCTTAAAGCTAAGACCTCGGATCAAGAGGCCCGGAGCAGATGGAACAACATAACTATCATCTACGTGCCGAGTCGATCGAGGGTCCGCGGCCAATGACATTTTTGCTTTTTGAAGTTTTTGGTAACCAAGTACTGTGCTCCCCCCAGAGCTGGATCTTGCACACAGATCCCTCACTGCTAAACCCAAGCCAAGGGAGAGACCAAGAGCAGTTGTCCGTTTTCATCGCTACCAATTAAAAGACATAAATTACAAGGGGAACTACAGTTTCAAGGGAAACCAATGGCCATCTATGAAGATATCAGGCCCAAGGTAATGGAGTATCACGAAGTCATGGCAGAAATGTACAAACATGGATTCAAACCGGCTCTTTTGTATCCAGCTAGACTACGTATAACAACCATAGAAGGGAAAAACAAGTGGTTCACTTCAGCAAAAGAAGGCAATCGGTATTTGGATTCTCAGTGCGGCAGTCCTTAGCAACCTGATGTTGACTGACATTTGTGTCATTGGAATTATGAAGCAAGAGCTGGTTTATTTCAGCCGAGGAGGGCAAGCGGTAGTAGTATACTCAGCTTGACGTCTCTTAGCAACCCAATTCTGACTGACACCTGTATAACTGGAACTATGTAAGTTGGGATCGATTTGATTGTCTTCTCATCATCATATGTGTGTCACTATTTGACTCTGTTTTGAGTTTGAGTTAGAGTTTTTGTTTTGAAAATATAAAAACTAGAAAGACTAGTTATCTAATACAGATTAAGGTTATTTGTTCAGCAATGCACTTTCCTGCTGTTTGGTTTAGCAAATGTTATTTATGCACCTGTTTTGTTTAAACAGGCCCTAGTGTCCTTGGACTGCAATATAAGTTGCAATAACAGTTGTTATACCATATTTGTGACTGAACACGTTTCATTCGAGGTTCTGTTAAAAATACATTTTGTCATTTGATTTTATTTACATGCCTTGCAGTAATAATTATAATTCCGATATTCTCGTGGTTGGGGGTTATGTGTTGTTGGTGAAATATAAGGTTTGCAGTTAAAATAAGAATAAAAAAGGAAGACAAGGTATCCAGAGAGATATGTAAGTTCTTGGTTGTTAGTTTAAAGGGAGAGCAGTGGTGGGTATAAGGGGTAGCTGACTATTGTTGGTCTTTTTATGGATCTTGTTTTCTCAGTTTTTTGTTTCTTTTCTTTATTTCTTTTTTTTTCCCTTTTTCCTCTTCTGTCTTTATCTCTTTTTTTTTGTATTTGTTCAGGACATTTCATGGATCAGGGTACTGCAATAATTATACATGATTCAGATGGCTGGTAGCACAACAAGTTCAAATAAAAATGTTTGTTTTATCTCTTGGAATGTAAAGGGTTTGAATAATATAGTTAAGACCAAAAATCTATCACATTTACAGTCCCTCAGAGGACACATTATTTTTTTCTTTACAAGAAACTTATCTTCGCACCTCAGATGTTTCATGGTTTACATGGGTTGGTCCCTCAAAATTTGCTGTAAAGGCAAGAGGGGCAGTGATTCTTCTACATAAGAACATTGCTTTTGAACCGGAATCAGTTGACTCAGATCCAAATGGTCATTATGTGATTGTGTCTATAATTTTACAAACAGTCCCAGTTGTTTAGCATGCATATATGGTCCCAACTGGGACAACAACACATTTTTTGTTATTTTATTCTGTACTCCCTAATCTTGATAGCCATTGCATAATTATAGGGGGAGATTTTAATTTAGTTCAAAATACAATTGTCACGAGTACAATTGTCACATTCTCCAATGATTCTCTTCTCTGCCAGTAAGCTGCTTCCCTTACCTGTATACTTACCTGTTTGGACCACTCCTGGAAGTGTGTGCTCTTCACCGTGACCTGTAACATATTTTTCTCTCTTCTTCTTCTTCTGGATGATAGAATGATGCACTCTATCAGTTCCTGTGACCCCACCTCTTTGGATTTAAGGTTTCCACAAGCCAGAACTTATTTTAAACAATGGTGATTTAGTACACATTAATTTTCTGATAACATCTGCAAAGATTTCCTCACATCTCATATAAATCTATATTTTGAAATAAATGACTATTTATATTAGCAGCAACACACTGTGGGAGGCATTCAAAGCCTACATGTGTGGACAAATAACTGCATATGTCTGTCAGTTGAGGAGATTTGAGAAGTCCAGGATGGCAGAAATATCTGACCAACTTTCTAAACTAGGCCTCCAATATTTCCCTTCACCCACAATTTATAAAAATGTCTTCATTAAAAAAACTTAATTCGGAGTATAACTTTCTAACTCACAAAGTTGAAAAGCAATTTTTTTTTTTTTAATTGAAATTGAAATTGAAAAACGAAAAGGCAAACAAAAAGTTTACTTGAAAGTAAAAGCTAATTTATCTCTTTTCAAGAGATTTTTAGCCCACTTATTAATGCCAAGCTCAAATCTGACGTAAGATCTTGACTATTTTTAGACAAACTTTAATACTCTAATGTGAAGTTCTGAGTATAACCTTTAAAATGTTCACAAAAGCTGTTCCTGTAGATCATTGTAAATTTGAGTCACTGCTGTCAAAAAGTTTTAGTTTTAGTGGTTTAGCTGTCAAGCTGTGTCATGGGGTCAAAGGGAAAGCCAGAGTCTTGTTTATGTTTAAACATTTACATAACTGTCTGTTTTTACTGGAGTTAATTTTTGACCACGCACACTTTTGTCTTTTGTAAAACTGCAATACAGAGGCAGTTCCTAATTTGAACTCATCTTGAAATTATCACATTATAACCTGTGGTAAAATATGAGGAACACAGCTCTCATTTTAATTTCTGCTTTAATAGTACCAGCTTTGCTGGCTGACAAAGGTAGGAAGATCACACTTTATCTAATTTAAGGGTATTTTACATGCTGTTTTTCCACAGTGGTAAAAGGAAGAATCATTATTGACTCATTGTCAATATATCTCAGTTTGAATGTTTAATAGGCACTTACATGGCACATTTGTGTTAATAAGGTTAGATTAAAGCTTAAAAGACAATCATCTATTGTAAAACTATTGAAATGATGTAATATCAGTTGTGTGACAGGTGGGGAGCTAGAGCCGATGAATAAATTAGCTATAGGGAAAATAAATAGTAAATTACTTTATATTTATACAATACATTGTGCCCTATTTTTACAGACTTTTTTTTTTTTTTTACAGTGTATGTTGATTGTTACTTATTTTATATGCATTTATTCTTCAAAATATTTTTGTATCTCAACAGGCAAGAATTATACCAAAGAAAATGTTTGCCAAGAGCTCAAAGCCATTGGAGGTGAAAAATTCAAAGAAATGCAAGTATAAAGTTTAATTTCTTTTCTTTTACACAATTTTAAATATCAATCACAGTTTATAAATTAGTACAGTATATAATTTCCCTGCTTCTCTATATGCACAAAATATTTGGTTCTCAAGAATGAGGTTATTAAAAATTTGTTTTAACAATTATTTAGTTAATTAGAGCTTAGTTCCATTCACTTTTGTCCACAGAATACCCCTGCATTTCTATTTGATGTAAAGAAGCGGAGATTCTTTGAACATGCTCGCGTGACTTATTTTTCCCGTTGATCTTCCTGCAGGGTCACTGTCCTCTACAGTCAAAAGTTCCCGAATGGGACATTCGAGGAGGTGAATTGTGTGGCAGATGAAATGACCAAGCTTGCAGAAAAATGCTGCAAAGATGATGCCAGTCCTGACTGCTACGATAAAGGAGTAAGTGGTTGCCCTCTACAATAAAGACCTGCTTTGTGGCTGAACACAATTTAGTGACAAACCAAACTCCATTCAAATGAATCCCAGGTGTCAGGGAAGAGTTATTCAAATACAAATCTATTAGCCATTAGAGATAAAACACAAAAGAAGACTTTTTACACTGTTCTCAACTTAACCGTGGGTTATCGTCTTTTTATTAACCCTCAGTTAAGATCACAATTAAATCAGACATTTCACACTTGCTATTTTGAAAGAGATTAACCACCAATTTTAACCCTAAATGCATGACTGTTTCGCCAATCATTCTTACATATTCGGGTCTTTAGCGACCCGGATCTATATCTAATACAGATGGATCTCTCTACCTGTCGCGATAATATAAAAATGTTGTGAGAACATGTTCTTTGAACAACATTCTTGGAACATCATTTAAACATTTAGAATGACAACTACTGTAACTTCAAATGAATAAGGTTGTGTGTGCTGTTTTAAAAGAGCATCCTTGGAACGTGGGAATGTTTTGTAGCCTATCCCATAGTTATTGTTCCTAACTTTTCTCTTAAATTTATGTAAAGGCTATGCAAATGTATGTTTTGAAAGTGTTTAATTCTATGTTTATGAAATCACTATTTACTGTCATTAGTATTTGATGAATGTTCTCATAATGTTGGAAAAAAACATTCTTTGAACAACATACTTTCATTGACCTTTAAATATTAAGGAGCACTAACTTTTTGGCTAAAAATGGCTTAAGGTTGGATGTTACACAGCAAAATCCCTTGTGCTTAATGAACCCTGCTCAGTGTTCAAGTGTGTCCACACTACAGAGTGTTAAACTGAAGCAGTGTTGGAGTTTTTTAGATAATTAAGTGATGATTGAGCATTAGTGATGACACACTGAAGAAAAGGGAATCAAACGTTTGAAGTCACTATTGTTGTGTTTCCTGTAGTTGGGCTCTTTACTTTTCTTACCTTTTTTTTTTCCTGTTAGTTTTTCTCTGGCTGATTTAATAGTTTATTCAGAAAACACTTTTACTATGTCAGAGGAAGACAAGACAGAATAACATCAGGTGAAGTTAATTAATGTCATCGTGAAGGCATCTGATTCACTGACACACCTGAAGTAATTAGTTATTAACTACGGTGCTATTTAGACACAGACACCAACATTTGGCATGTGAAACTCAACAATGGTGACATGCATCATGCCAGCATACAAAACTCATTCAAGGCTCCCAGCATGCATTGTTGCATGAATAAATTATGCAGTTGAATTCCTTTACTATTTAGACTTGACTATTTTTTTTTGATTGTCACCATTGTTGAAGTTTGTATGATGAGTGTTGATGTCTAAGTGTGTCTCAACTTTTATACAAGAGGTTGTAATGTTTTTGGAAGATCTCACACAGATCTTTACTTCATAACTTCAGTTTCATAACTATTTAAACCAGTCATGAAACTACAGAAAAAGCAGTCATTTGATAGTCATTAAAACAGATAAGTCAGTCTGCTCTTTCATCTTTCTTTTTCTTGAGCAATGCACAAATGTTCTCTGATAACACTTGCAATTGCTGAAAGAGAAGTTAACAAAGTCAAGGGTCAAGAGCCCAGCTAAAGCAAACACTTATCACCATCATGGTGACTTCAAACAAAACTTATTTTTAACCAAACATCAACATTTAAACCTCTGTTTATCTCAATAAGAACTTTTGTACATGTTTGAAAGAAAATAGTCAACTGGTTTGTAAAAAGTGAAGCTGGTAATGCTGTTGTAATGCTGTGCGGAGTTGTTTTATCATCCTCTGCTGAGATCTTGAGAGATTTAGGGCCAGATTTACTAAACATTGCAAATTAGCGTGAGACCGCAATTTTATAAAAACGCTGATGGAGTGGAAAGTACTGCACGTAATCTACTGATAGTGCAGCCAGATCATTTCCATAACAACCAATGCAATCTACCAAGAGCAGCACAGCCGCTGATAATCAGGTGTGAGTGATCTACTAACAACACAGGTGCAAAATGGGTTAAGACAGAGGCTTTTTGGGCATTAAATAATGCAGCAAATACTTGTAAACTGACTAGAGCAAACCTTAGTAAATCACCTTGCATGATTCAATTAAATACTCTCCTCCCATAAATTTTGCGTCTGAAAGGGAAACTCTTACAAATGCATATGCAATAAGGTCAGTCGCAAAAATAACCCTGTTCACGGCTTTTCAGCGCTATTATTTCACTGCGTCTTTTTAGTAAATCCTGACAGTATTTTTTTTTTTATGCCAAAAGAGGGCATCTGGCCCTCAGTGTCTTCTTTTACCCTCAGTTGTTTTCATCTAAGGATGTGGCTGGAAGTCAGTTGTAGTTCCCCTTCAGTTGGTCACTCTCAACGTACGTCACTTCGAGTGAAACTAAACGAGCCAATTAACATTGGCATGCGAACTTTGCATCACACGTCCCACCCCCGCAGTGCGGGTATAAATACGGAATTGGATGCACGCATCCTTTGTCTATGTTCAGCTCTGCAATCTTCAAAGAGGACAACTATTATGTGCCTCGCTCTTTCAGGAAGAGGGACCTCAACATCTCGTGTTGGTGGAACGACGCTGCAGTGGTGGTCGAGCTCTCACTAGAGCTAAACAGCTGTTTTCACAGCTCTCTGCAGAGTGAGTGCACACTGACAGCCTGTCAGAAGGCTGTCCCTAAAAGAGCTTACACGGGTGTGACACTGCGTCTTTTTCAAGATGTCATTCCACCTGTGTTTCTGGATGCGGTCACTATCTGGCTTCGGTTGATGGTCACGATCACTGTCTCTCGTGTCTGGGTGTTAAGCACGCTGAGGCAGCGTTTGTGGATGCGTCATGTGCCCACTGCAGGGACATGACCATCTCTGTGTTACGATCGAGACTCCAATACCTCAAGCAGGGTGGAGTCCCTTTGCCTATTCCCCGATCTAGTTCTGGTTCTGGTGGCCATCAGAACTGGTCTACTTCTGCTAATAGCATTGGTGATATGAGGATTACAGTGAGGGCTTCCCCAACGTGTCAGCCTCCTCGGGCCCCTCACTCTTGCACGCCGCAGCCATTGGTGGTTCCGGAGGATCGTGGTGGCCACTCTCGGGTGTTCCACTCATTTTCTTCGGGGCGCTGCCGGAGGATAGTATGTCGAACGCTGCATTGGAGGGTGCGCATTGGAGGGCTAGCGCTCCCCAGACTATCCTGCTGGCTCACTATCAGACTCGGCTATGTGATTCAGTTCACCCGGCGTCCACCCAAGTTCAGGGGCATCCACTTCATGGATGGAGCGATGCTCCTGTCTTGCGGAAAGAGATCCAAAGAGACACAATCGAGCCGGTCCCTCCAGCCGATATGAAGACAGGGTTCTACAGGCCCTACTTCATTGTACCCAAGAAAGGCGGTGGGTTACGGCCAATCTTGGACTTGCGAACCTTGAATCAGGCCCTTCACAAGCTCCCGTTCAAGATGTTAACGCAGAAACGCATTTTCTTTTCTTTTTTTTTTGAATAACAATTTTATTTATCAAAAATTGTCACAGGTTTAAACAACATTAAAATTTTCCATTATAACTGGATAAAATAAATAAAAGTAATAAAAAGTAATACAACTAATAATAATAATAATAGTAGATAATAATAAAAAAAGATAACGTCTCGGTTACGTATGTAACCCTCGTTCCCTGAGGAGGGAACGGAGACGTTATGTCAGTGACTGGCAAAATCACCTTCGAGTTCTTACAAAACGAGCCAATGGCAAGGAAATGCCATGGGTCTGCGGAATTTGCATAGCGTAACTCCGCCCCACCGCGTGGGTATAAAGGGAGGACGCTGGCAATCTCGCATTATGTTACCTGCTGAGGAGCCAAGACTGAACTCCCGGCCGTTCCAGCGGTACAGCAGAAGTGGCAGAGGGACGTAACGTCTCTGTTCCCTCCTCAGGGAACGAGGGTTACATACGTAACCGAGACGTTCCCTTTCGTTCAATCACTCCGGGTTATGTCAGTGACTGACAAATGGGGGTCCAATCTAATCACGCCACCTCAGCTGGCTTCCAGTGCCCTGCGCAAGTCTGTGCTCCTTGTCGTGAGAATAGCACGGACGAAGGACTCGACTTAACACAGGAATACCAAGGTACACTGGGAAGCATATCCATGTGGAACATGCAACACAATGCCTGCCCGAAGGGAGGACTTACAGAATACACATATGACCCACGAGCGGGATGCATATGGAACACACTGGGATATCCAGCCCGCAGGGTGGAATGTTTCAACCCCAGGGGTGGCAAGGGGCTTTCCAAGGGAAAGACACATGCTCAGAGAGGCTTACAGTGGAAATACACATGTGGGGGTTGCCTAGCCTAACACGAGGGCTGACCAAGCGGGCAGATGCACTCTGGTGTCAGCATCAACAGTGCTGGAGGAACTCAGGGCTTCAGAGGAGGAAACTCACCTGAGGAAATAACGCACGTATCCAGTCTCGGCTTGTCTCGTGGACAAAGCCCTAGCGGAAGTGATGGTAGCCACCACCTGTGGTGGTAGGGTACTCAAACCTGCCACGTCCCGTCCAGGACCCACACGTGCAGGTTCCATAGATTGGGACGTGGGTGCCAGAGGGTGCCCCGTCTCTGAGAAAGGAGATCCTTCCTCAGAGGAATTGGCCAGAGAGGGGCTGTCGCGAGGAGTACCAGTTCGGAGAACCAAGTCTGGTTGGGCCAATGAGGCGCAACCAAAAGGACCTGCTCCTCGTCCTCCCTGATCTTGCACAGGGTCTGTGGCTGTGCGCTAGTGACGAAAGAACTCGAGTTGTCTGTGTCAGGAGCGCCGCTTCGCCTGGCGTTTGGCAGGCTGTGGGGCTGGAGCCGACTGGGGCGCCTTCCTGCGATGACCTTCACGGCACGGTGCGGCCCGGGTGAAGGCTGCTGCTGTGGCCGGGCGGGAGGGGCGGGAGCCGCAGGAGGGCGCCCTCTGCGGCGACTGAGCCGGCGGCTGGGTGGAGGCAGCAGCTGGCCGCCGGGACAGTATATGTTTAATGGCCTCAGTCTGCTTCCGGGCGGCCGAGAACTGTTAGGCGAAGTCCTCGACCACGCCGCCAAAGAGGCCAGCCTGGGATATGGGAGCGTTGAGGAACCGAGTTCGCTCAGCCTCTCTCATATCGGCCAGGTTGAGCCACAGGTGTCTCTCCTGGACCACAGCTGTGGACATCACCTGACCCAGGGAGCGTGCGGTCACCTTCGTCACCCGGAGGGCGAGGTCAGTGGTGGCACGCAACTCATCCATGAGCCCTGGGTCAGCTCTACTCTCGTGTGTGTCCCTGAGCATCTTGGCCTGGTAGACCTGAAGGATGGCCATGGCATGCAGTGAGTCGGCAGCCTGCCCTGCAGCTCTGTAGGACTTCGCCACCAAGGTAGACGAGAACCTACAGGCCTTGGAGGGGTGCTTAGGATCACCGCGCCATGTTGAAGCACTCTGCGGACACAGTTGCATCGCAACAGAGCGTTCAACAGGGGGGACCCCAGTGTACCCTTTAGCCGCGGCCCCATCAAGGGTAGAGAAGGCGGAGGATGCCGCCGAACGATCATGGGAAGACAACGGGGACTTCCAGGATCTCGTGACCTCCTCATGCACCTTGGGAAAGAAAGGTATTGGGGGCAGGGGCTGATGGCTGTCAGCACGCGCCGTCCCCAAAAACCAATCATCCAGCCGCGAGCGCTCGGGACAGGGCGGAAGGTTCCACTCCAGCAGGATGCTCGCTGCTGCCCGAGATAACATGGCTGTCAACTCCGGATCGGACTCGGGCAATGCTGGCACGCCCGAAGGCAGTAGCATAGCCGAATCTTCATCCCCAGAGGACTCCAGCCCACCTTGCGATGCGGCAATCGACATCTCGTCATCATCTGGAGCACTGAACGAAACACGCGGGGTGTCTGCAGACGGTCCTGCTGCTTCAGTCCAAACACTCGCGGGTGGCGGTGTGGCCCGAGGAAGGATCGTCGGGGCTTTATTCCACACCATAACCCTCAGGTCACCCTGGCCACCAGCCAAAGTATCGCCTCTCGTGGAGGGGATAGATTGGGGTGTGGCAGAGGGGACTCTACCATTACGAAGGTCATTGAGTCTTGACCGCAACATTGCAATGGTAATGTTCCCGCAGTGAAAACATGACTCATCCACAAACGCTGCTTGAGCATGCTGTAAGCCCAAACATGTCAAGCAGTGATTGTGCCCATCAGACGGTGACAGAGATCAACCGCACCCAGAAGTGCACGGGCGAGACATCTTTAAAAAGATGTGCTACGCGCAAGCTCTTTTGTGAGAGGAAAGCTCAGCAGAGTGTTGAAGCGCCCAGGGAAACACACACAGCTGTTGCAGATCACTGCACAGACCAGCAGGCAGGCAATGTGGAATCGCTGGAACGCGCCGTCACACCAACACACTAGAGAACCGCTTGTCTCGAAGAACTGAAGAGAAATGAAAGCTCTAGCGTAAGTTCTGCCAGGAAGATTCAATGTTACGTCACTTATCACATTCAGACCTAACCAATCATGTCCTAATAATCGGAGTATAAATGATCGGTACTTACATATGTCTGAGTTCGCAGATGCTGACGCCAACAATTACAGTTGACAATGCTGACGTTCCTTAGCGGTTGGTTGATTGATGGTCCTACTATAAAGTTAATAATGTTAAATGCTACAGTGGCGGTTCAAGTCCATGTCATCATTGTGTTCATTGGGCTGCCGCGGCAACAGACGCAAGTTTCTTTGTCACTAATGAGAGCAAAATCTCGTGTTTCAGAAGCATGCAGATCCCCTCTTCGTGTATTTCTAATTTCGTTTTTTCAGCAATCACTTTCATTAGGACTCTTTGGGCCTGTTATCAAAGACACGGCTGCAATCTTCATCACCACTCTGGAGTCATCACAACATCAGCATTCATCTCAGTGATACGTATATGTTTATGCACTTCTGATGTTGATTGGGTGTAGTATTTTACTCTTTCTCAATTTTGTCGCAAGCAGGTCTGTTTAGAGCAGTCGCACGCATTTGTATAAGACACGGCACGCTTGTGCGACGTGATCACTCGTTTGTCGTTGATTGTTTGTGTCGTAACCTAACCATGGTGCCTCGTAAATGATTCACATGACACAGGTTACCGTTAATGATCATATTTTGTTTTAGATAAGCTCAAAGCAGAACAGAATGGCACAGCATATTAGCCTCTATCATTCTCCCCACGAATACAACCTCAAACATGGGTTTTAAAGCAACATGCACCCAGTTAATCGGGGCTTCATGATTAACTGAAGTTAAGCTGGAATCGCGAATTGGTTCAGTGTTATGAGATCGCTAAAGTTGAATTAAATATGCTAATATGCTCAGCGTAGTTTTAAAGTACAGCACTGACATCAATGCATTGATCTGTTCGCATTAAATGCTGCTAGATTCATCTCTGCAAGCGCTGTGAGTTCGTCACATACAACATGTAATTGAAACTAACACGACTTAACATAGTTTCAAGCTTAGAAGTGTTTTGGGCCCGTTACTCAGCAGAGTACATGTTTTGCTCAACTTACGGGGCAACCGGTGTTGAAATAACTTCCTTTTGTGACATGGCTTCCTTTCTTATGAGGAAGAACCGTAGCATTCTGTGCTCCTATAAAGGCTGTCGTTGCATATTGCATTATAAATATGCGTTATCTATTAAAAAATAAATAAATTAGTTAATTAATAAAAAACAAACACAATATATAGTAGCAATTGTGTGCTTTTGTCTTCGTGTTACTTCAGTAATATGACTCTATCTGTGTTTTATTCAGCTACTGTGATTCTGGATGCCTCTGTCTATTTTAGGAACTTTAGTATATCATGTTACGTCTCACTTGGTCTTTCCATGCTAGGACGCCATGGCTACGTTTATAAATAAAACGGAAATGTGTATTCTCGCTTGTACTCACAGCACCATATTTCGGGTATATCAAAGGTTTGCATACACAACAAGGTTCGACTTGTTATTCGACAGCAGCACTAATTTAATTCCGTACTCAATCTGACCCGTTTTACATAAAGATTGCATCCTGTATAGCAACTGAAGTCGCAGCATGGGAACATAAATATTCAAATCTTTTATGAATACAGTAAGTGAGCAGAGTGCGCTCCCTCTATAAACGTATGAAACTGTCAAATGCTTCAGTTCAACTAAACTCCTTCACTCTAGCGAAACTGTTATAATCTAATCTGACTACACTGCACCATGAATCTATTGCATGTTCTACTCTTCTTTGGTCGAATGTATTCACTAGCAGGCAGAATTAGCCAGTGAACAAGCGCTGAACCACTCAATCTTGATTATGTGTATTCTGTGTTATGTAAACTCCTCCAATTGGTCATTGCATTCAAGTGCTCAACAGACATGTCTGTGATTGGCTATGCTCAACACTGCAAAACGCGTCGTAAATGCCAACATTTGACAGTCTTTAGAGACTAACACAATATGCAGGGGAGTGGAAACACAATATGCAGGGGAGTGAATATAGCGTTGACTATTTGACACGTGCTTATTGATTCCCGGCCCACAAAGCAAATGACAAGGGCTCTCTCGCAGTGAGCTTTTTCTTTTCACTAAAGCTAGCACACACGGTGCGGCTTATAGTCATTGTGATTTGTTGCTTTTCAGACTGTGCAAACATGATCCTCATGTCACACTGTGGGATCTCAGCTGCATTGATGTCAGACTGTACGATAGGGTTGGGTATCATTTTAATTTTATCGATTCCGATTCCACTTATCGATTCCGATTCTTATCGATTCCCAGTTTCGATTCCAATGTAGTAAAAGACAACAACAACAAAAGTCAAACATTAATATATCAACCATGTTTATTTTCTGTGCCATTAGTTTCAGCTCAAATAACAAACAAAAACCAGCACTAGGCTACATAAGAACTGAGCTGCTCAGCTACACATGTTCAAAAAACTTAAATTAAAGTTAAATTAAAATACACAACACTTGTTGGTTGCAACTAAAAGTGCATAGGACTTGCTTTTAAGAGTGCACGGGCTTGTAGGGGTTTGCTTAAGTTATTACCAGTGCTTAGCAATTTTTATTTAGAAAAATCAACATATCAGCCTTTTCTGGGAGTATACGAGATCTTTCAGGACAAATAGTATCTCCAGCAGTGAAAAACCCTTTCACTTGGGGTTGAAGAAGCCTGCACACATAAATATGACGAAGCAAGATCTGACAGGAAAGGATATGCGTTTTTCTGTGTCCACCACCAGGCAGCAGGGTCATCAGATGTCATTGTAGGTGGCATGACTTGGTACAACTTCAGCTCTGCATCCACTTTGTTGTCAATGGACAATGTTGTGCTCTCTGTGGATTTCATTTTTAGTTAGTCATCTGCTGCAAAAAGCTCCTCCAATGGGGATATTATGGCTCTTTTGCAGGGAGGTGGCTACAGAGAGAGAACAGTAGTATTACTTATAACAATAAGAAAAAATCATAAATACACAGTTAAATTATTGTTAAGATTTTAGTTAACAAATATAATTTTAGCTATTTTTTACTATATACTTACATTATCATCCTCTTCCTCACTCTCCCCCTTGTCTGTGATGTCATTCTCTTTGTTTTCTTCTCTCCTTATTTGACTGCATTGTAATCCCTTCTTCACAATCCACTCTTGACTAGAGACAGTGCAGTTAAGATTTAGACAGGTATGTATTTTGTCATAACTGAGGATATTAGACCAACATATTATGTGTGTAAACATCAGTTTTCACCTGTGTAGATTCTGGTAGATGTGCCACCATTAGCTTTTCTTTAATGCAGACCCAGACAGTGCTGCTGTCTTCAACTTTGTGTTTAAAGCGTGGGTCCAATGCCGTGGCCTCCTCAAGAAAGCTTCTGATGTCATCCCTCTGTAAGACAAATATTTATTAAAAACAACAAAGACATCAAGCAAGCATATTATTTTTTTTTCTTTCCTTCTTTAAAATTTTTATTTACCTGGTATCGCTTAGACAAGTTTTCCCAGACAGCCTGCTTAGTGCTGGACGAAAACACTGTGTCTTCCTCTACAACTGTGAAGTGTTTTTCAAGCTTTTGAAGAATTGGTAGGATCTGACCACATGTAGGACCACATAGATGTGTATAAAATTCTCATCAGATGGACAAACTCTTCTCCCTTTCTGAAATCTTCATCAGTCAGCCGAGCAAGTCTGAATAAAAAAGAAGGCAAAGAAGCTCAGGCAAGTTTTCACCTTGATAGTCATATCACTCATAGCAAAGAACTATGCAAACTCTTCTTGCTTACCGGTCCCTCTCTATCGGCTTTCTCAAACACTGATCCAAGCTGGCTGCCTGAATAGCAGGGTACTGTTCAAGAAACCGTTCTATCATCAAGTAGAGGGAATTCCAGCGGGTTTTTACGTAAAGAATAAGTGAGTGTTGAGGCAAATCTAAAACAGAAGCATGGGTGAGATGAAATGTAGATTCAATTTGTTAAACAAATGTTAAACTTTATACACTTTAAGATTCTATTTACATACTATATACATTTTTATAATGTACATAATACAGCCTTTCAGCTGTGCTGCTATTCTGGATAACGGAAGAATAGGATGCAGGAGAAAAAAGTTTAACACTACACCAATAAAAACCAAAAATCTTTTTTGCTTACGGTTTAACTGAATTGTCGAAGGTGAGCAGCAAGTACATTGGTCAATAAAGTGAAATATTAAATGCATGAAAATGTTTGTCTTATTTAACATTTAAATAAATTTTGCATTTGACTGATTTTATACATTTTGAGGAATACTGAATCTTTTTTGTGCAAGTGAGATGAGTAAATGCATGATCACATTTAGTCTAGAACTACAATAACCATCATGTTCACACACAACGTCTCTGCACTTACAATTTCTTTCAACATTGGGACGAGAGAGCTGTTATATAATATAAATAAATGGGAAAACAAAGTAACTTGCATTACTCAGATATTTTGTTGTAAATTTTAAAAGTAATGCGTTACTTTACTAGTTACTTGAAAAAGTAATCTGATTACGCAACTCAAGTTACATGTAATGCGTTACCCCCAACACTGCTTACGGCACTTCAGAGACCACCCTTCGAGCCTTTGCAGTCAGCTGAGTTAACTCTCTGAACACGCAAACGCGCTGGCGCGTTCTGTTGTATTTTTCCTCATGACAGCGTAAAACAACTTAAAATACTCCGTCATTTTTGGCCTCACACACATGAAAGATATGTCTTTAGAGAGCTTGAAGTGTATATGTCATGTGTGAGAAGGGATGAAACAGAGTGAGAATCCAAATGCAGCACAAACATTTAATAACAAACAACATAAACAGAAAATCAAAGAACAAGAGCATCCACAAATAACAGGCAGGAGCGCAACGACAGGAACACACATACAGGAGCAACGACCGGAGGAGGTGGCCAGTGCAGAGCGGGCTGAGCAGGCAGTCCAGGCGGCCAGGGCTGTGTCGGCAGTTCAGGAAGCCATGGAGGCGCAGGCAGTTCAGGAAGCCATGGAGGCGCAGGAAGTTCAAGGGACCAAGTCGGCGCAGATAGTTCAAGGGACCATGGCGGTGCAGGTAGTTCAAGGGACCATGTCAGTGCAGGTAGTTCAAGGGACCATGGCGTTGCAGGTAGTTCAAGGGACCATGGCGGTGCAGGTAGTTCAAGTGGCCAGAGAGGCGTAGCCTTATCAGGGTACCTATAGCCCCCACCCCCCTGTGGGGTTATGGGCTGGAGCCATCACTGGACTCGGGACAGAAAGTGGATTGGGCTCGCAAGCGATATCCCATTTCGTTGGATCATCTCTGACATACGTCTCTGTTCCTTCCTTCAGGGAACGAGGGTTACCATACGTAACCGAGACATTTCTGTTCTTGTTGTTTCTCTTTCTTTTAGTGCTTGTTAACAGCAGGTGGTCGAATGTTTTAGGAACGTCATACTAACCTTAAAAAAACAACATTCTACAAACATCAAGAAACTTTAGATTTTAATGTTTCCATAACCAAAACTGAACATTTGTAAAAGTTGGATACACTAATTATGATGGCCAAAAGCATTTTTCACCACTGACTGCCTTTCAAAAGTTACCATGCTGAAGAAATTTTATTTTTTTCAAGCAACATTAATTATTTAATTAGTATTTCATTACATTATAGTAGATGTTTTACCAGTGACAGATTTCTTTTTAGAGCGGTCTGAAAAGCATGGAATTTACCGCTGCTGCATTTGACAAGTGATCAGTCACATGATGAATGTTTTCAGAATTGAGTGCCCCTGAAGGAAAGATGAAACTAAACAGTGCTGACTTCATTAAATATTCATGTATACTTTTTTGGTAGAGTCACAGAAATGTTCATACTGTGGTTAGTTCCAGTGTTTGAGAGACAAATTAAAAAATGCTGAACAGTGACTGTATTATTTTCCTTTGCTTTTGCATGCATCAGAAGACTTAAAATCGCCAGACTGGGTTGACTTGGCGACATGTGCACAGATGGATACACACTTAATAAAACAGGTGCCCGTTTCAAGCTCTGTTTGTCCAATCAATGTTATTGACCTCATGAATATGCAAATGAGGATGTTACCCGAAGGGTGGAAAGTGTGACATCTTAAAACTTGAATATCCAGGATTAACTGCTAACCTAGGTGTCAAATGAAACAAGATAACCCTGGATTTAAAATGACATACAAGCACTTTTTAAATCTAACAGAACTGAGCTAATGATAGCTGTAAGATACCAAAAGCTACTATAGCTAAATGTAGGATATGCTAATTGTATACACTCTGTATAAATTACTTCCAGACTGTGCTTTCAAAGGAATGAACATTGACGAAAAACTGGAGAAAGACAGAATCACATGCTAGATGTAGCAGAACATATCTCAAGTCTATCTCAAATAGACTCATGACCACATTCTAATTACTGTGGAAGTTCTGGAGGTAGTTAACTTAATTACATCTCTAACTAACAGCCCATCTTGTCAGAAGTCGTTCACCCTTGATGGACTTCACATTGACAGGTTGTGCTTTTTTATGCCTGACTATATAAAGCCCATCTTGCGAAATCTCACTGGCTTGATCTTCATAATTTTCATGTGTTCCTGTCATCAAGCTTATTTTAATTCTGTGAGTACATCAGTGGTTTGTTAGCCAGATCATTGCATTGGCTGTCAACTCCGATAAGACTAGTGATGGGAGGTATTTTAGTCATTATTTGGAGTTTGTGATTTAGCGCATTCTGTTTTCATTTAAAAATATATAAATACTTAAACTATTTTTGAAGAAAAATTAAATTCTAGCTGGTATAAAAGCATGTTTGAATCTAAGCGGTGGCATGGCTGCTAGCACACATGCATACTTATGCAGATGACATGAGTTTAAATCTGCCTCGTAACATTTCCCAATCTAATTCCCTCCGCCCGTCCCTATTGATTCTTGTCCTTTATCTCCAAAATCCAATAAAATAAGAAGTGGCTAAAGGCCACTTACTTGAAATGGTGAACCTGGAAACCATAATCAGCAAAGGTGATAAAATACAAAAATCAACATATATTGCTTCTTTAAAAGAAAAAATATGTAAAATGTTACATGTATGTGATGCAGTTCTATAAATTAAAGCATATATGTGTGTACACATGCTTTAAATATATATATATATATATATATATATATATATATATGTGTGTGTGTGTGTGTGTGTGTGTGTGTGTGTAGTGTTTTTGCTTAGATGCTTAGATACAGGCTGTTACAATGCGAGCCTCTTACATTTCACATGCAAATAAAACTGTCCTTTAATTTGTGCAAGGAGATAATAACTTGTATCCTGACTGGAGGCAACTCCAGCTCGTCTCTAGAAACATTCCTGCAATCCTGTTGTCAGCTCCAGGCCCAATCCTCTGCACACCTTAATGCAAATTAATTACAGTGCATGTTAGTTGGTGTGGGTGCACAGTTACTCGCTGCTCCATTCATTGTATCAGTGTCTTTCCCTAGGGAAAGCTTACATTCATGTCATTAAAAAATAATTACTTGAACAAATGTCCTCATATGAACTGGCTGATTGCTCACATTGCATTTGAAATTCTAAACTCAAGGACTATTTCAATGGCTTCAAACACGGCAGACTTATAGCACATACAATAACCATTTATGATGTATCCAATCGTCTCCATACCAATTAAAATGTCTTCACCAGAGAAATGATGATAAGTGAATTTGTAATGAAACCTCATAAAAGACATCATACTTTCTAGACAAATTCAAAGAACAAAAATGTTCATTTTGTCAGCTCTTTACTGCAGTATGTTTTGCGTGCCTTTGTGTTTTGTTGCTTGCTTTTTATTTACATAGTAATCTCTATCCAAGGCTACAGAGATCTCTGAGAAGTCATGCGGAAAGGACTCGCCATTCCCCAAACATCCAGGCATTGAGCAGTGCTGCACACTTCAGGGTCATGAGAGGAAACTTTGTCTGGCCTCACTACGGTACTCTGCACATGAGCTGCCCTCCCTACTTGAGCCCACGAATGAGGAGATCTGCACTGAGTACACTAAAGACGAGAAGAATTATTCTATCAGGTGAGATTTGTCCCACTGGAGTCCTTATCAAGGCCACAGTGATTTGGGGTTCATCAGTGGAAATAAAAACAGAAGGGATTAATGTAACATTCTTGCTGAACCACTGGTCGCTTTCATCTATCATTCTCTTTAGGATATACACTACTACCCAAATCATTAAGTCCTCAGAAATCCTTGAAAGGCACTGTACAGACATAGACAAACTTGCAGCCTTTTAAAATAACCTTAGTTTAAAAGTACACATTTTTCTGACTAACTAATCACAACTTTAAAACAATATGTCAGAATATATCCCCCAAGTAAAAGACACAATAAAAGCATCTTCCGAAACTTTTTATATCTGTAAATTAAGCATTTCCTTCTGAATATATTCAAGTATACCAATTATATCAAATTGGAAAAATTATTGACTATTTAGTCTCTCTGAATAGCCATCTCTCTCTCTCTCTTTTAAAAAAAAAAAAAAACTTTAACTAAGCTGAAGTAAACCTAAAAAGTAAAAGTATTGTATATACTTGGAAACATGATACCCAACAGTATGCAGATATAAGACCAGAATAAATAAAAATGTCTCGGGTTACAACTGTAACCCTTGTTCCCTGAGAAGGGAACGAGACGCTGTGTCGAAGACGACACTTTGAGGAATGCCTCCAGCGTGATAGCGTCTGAAGCACTTGTGGAACTATTCCAATCCTGATTGGTGTTGCGTCATAACGTCACATGTGACGGCATACACGGAAGCTACAAAGGAGAGCCGGCACATAACAGTGTTAGCTTCTGAAAGGTCGAAGTAAATCGTTCTCAGGCACTCAGGAAGTGTGGCAAAGGGAACAAGGGTTACAGTCATAATCCGAGACCTTCCCTTTCGAGGGAACTCGCGCTGTGTCGAAAATGACACTTTGGGGAACGAAATACCTACCACGCTACCTACTGTGCCTGACAAGCTTGTGAAGCTTGTCAGGCCCAGCTCAGGACGTAAGGACTTGAGCACTTGGCGTGGAGGGCAGATCCAAGCTATAATATCTGATGAAGGTGTGTAGGGAGGCCCAGCCAGCAGCATTACAGACCTCTTGGAGGGAAACCCCTGATAGCAGGGCTTTGGAGGACGCCACTCCTCTAGTCAAGTGGACTCTTAACAGGAGAGGCAAAGGCAGATTGCGCGCCTCATATGCTGAAGAAATAGCCTCCACAATCCACCCGCTAATCATATGCTTAGAGGCAGGGGAACCTCTTTTAAGCGACCCAAAACACACAAGCAGTCCTCCAACCCGAGGACCTACGTACATAGGCCTCCAAGGCCCGGACAGGGAATTATAGATGTATCTTTTCCTGATCAGCTGAAACATGTATACCAATTATATCAAATTGGAAAAATTATTGACTATTTAGTCTCTCTGAATAGCCATCTCTCTCTCTCTCTTTTAAAAAAAACTCTTAACAAGTGGACTCTTAACAGGAGAGGCAAAGGCAGATTGCGCGCCTCATATGCTGAAGAAATAGCCTCCACAATCCACCCGCTAATCATATGCTTAGAGGCAGGGGAACCTCTTTTAAGCGACCCAAAACACACAAGCAGTCCTCCAACCCGAGGACCTACGTACATAGGCCTCCAAGGCCCGGACAGGGAATTATAGATGTATCTTTTCCTGATCAGCTGAAACATGTGGTGGAGGATGAAACGCCTGCAGTATAACAGACCATTTTGGGCACATAGCCCGGCCTAGGGTGGAAATTGGCCTTTACTCATCCAGGAGCGAACTCGAGGCAAGAGGGATCAACAGATAGCGCCTGCAGGTCCCCAACTCTCTTGAGGGACGTGATAGCTAGCAGAGAGGCCACTTTTAAAGAGAGAAACTTCTCCGACACCTCGTAGATGGGTTCGAAGGGTGCCAGGGATAACCCTTCACCACTGAACCACTGCCAGGTCCCAAACAGGAACAGGAAATGAACGATTAGTTGGTGCTTCCCCAGAGGCCCATTACTTAAAGGCGTGGAATGAACATTGCTTTGAGCGAGAGTAGTTTGCCCTGGGACCACAGGAGAACTTGATGCGCCAGTCTGCACAGAGGGCGCGACCTCAGGCCCCCCTGGAAGCCCAGCAAATGTAGCGCATTGTCTGGAATAGCTTCATTCAGCCAGGTTTCAGTGAAGCAGCTGAGTTTGAAAAGTCCTTGTTAATGCGGGTGAGGAGAAAAAGTTTGTCCGTTTTGTTAGGAAGGGGTCAGAGCTTGGCAAGATGAATACTTGGGAGCACAGTTCGGAACCAGCGCAGCAGCGCATTTCCCCCATATGCGTCTGACTGCGCATTTGAGCAGCACCGCTGCCTTCCAACTAGAATGTCCAATAAAAAGTCTGAATAGTCAAAAAATGGAACAATATTGTCTGGAATGTGTTGCTTAATGTTAATGTTAACCCTCGTTCCCATGTGAGGAATGGTTTTAATATGGGTATGAATGGGTGTGAAAAGCATTCGGAGAGAACAAAGAAAATGTGGGATATTTGCTAATGTCACGGAAGGAGACGTTGATCCTGACCCTGAAGGAGGGAACGGAGACACCACGTCGATGACCGGCGAATAGGAATCTCGCTAGAGAGGCCAATCTACTTCGAGTGTAACTAAAACGAGCCAATGCACATTGGCATGCAATGATTGCGCCAGCTGCTCTGCCTCCCAGCGCGGGTCTATATTGAGCAGCAGGTGCGTTGCATCTTTAGGTTTTCCCAGCGAAGTTCAGCAGTTGTGATGACGGGACGTGGCATCTCCATTCTCTCCTTCAGGGAATGAGGGTTACATACGTAACCGAGACACATTCCCATTCAGTCGGTCACGTTCGACGCCACGTTGATGACCGACAAATAGGAATCCCTACCAAAACACCAGAGCTGCTGCCCCATCCAATGCCCTGTGTAAGCCTCCTGATCTCTCTTACCTGATGAGACTGTAGAGTCCTGCATTTCAGCCCAAGCCCGACGAGCCCCGACTTATTTACGCTCCTAGGGCCGGGCTTCGGGCCAATTTTCACGTCATACCTCACACGCGGGCCGGGCTTCGGGCCTGTTTTAGGCTTCTTCTTCTTTTTATATTTTAGACATTCATTCATTAAAAGAAATGTTCTGCACCAGTGGAAACAACACGAGACCATGCTGCCGTGACTGTCAAGACTAGCTCGCACGGCAGCGTGTGGCCTGAGTCCCTGCCAGCAGCAGTAGCAGCGAGCATTCCTTCAGCGCAGCAGTAGCAGCGAGCATTCCTTCAGCGCAGCTGGAAGAATTATGGCCTTTTTACACCTGGTCACTTCATTCATTTTCTCTGATCAGATATCTATCCGATTGTGAAAAGAAATTTTCCAAAAAATGCCTTCCGAAATTCTTTCGAAACGGATTTCAATCCGATTACTCAAACAAACCAATTCAGAAGTCTGGGACGCATTTCAGACAAAACTGTGTAAATGCATATATGGTTGTTTAAACCACATATGTAAATTTTACTCCTGGCAAATTGTTAAAAAATAAACTTGTGAGAGCGTGTTATAGGCTATATATGACATGTTGTAACCAGATATGACGACGCTACTGCAACACACATCGCCGCAAATTAGTATCTCTAAAGCAAGCCAACACGCAAACTGCCACAAGTGAAACTGAAAGTAAGTCTCAGATGCTCAAAAACACAGTCATCTTCATTAAAACTAATGAGATTAAATGATCTTACCAGTGCTTAGGTCGCTCTTTCTCCTATAGCGGTCATTGATCTTGAAATAAGCTGATGATAAATAAAATGCAGCTCATATCTGTTGCTTTCGTCGACGTGAACTCTGTTAAATTTGCATATAGCGCGGGAATTGAAGATCGGATTTATATTCATTTTGCAGAGAGGTGTGCGGTAAGATAAACTGCATGTTTTTTATTTTTATTTTGTTTATTAGTTAAGATTGTGTAGCCCGTTTCGTTTGCGAGCGCCATTGCGAGCAGCATCAGCCTGCCTCAGCTTGTCAAAAATACCTTTTTACTGTGGTGGTAATAGTAAACGTTTAAACTAACATTGTGATGCTTGAAGTGGTTTATATCTATGGATTTTATTATAGGCAAGACAAGTCAAGTGTTGATTTGAGAGGCTAAATTGATCAAACATGTGGTTAACTTTAATTTAACAAACAAAAATTGCTCCAAACATTTTTTTAAATTAACTTAATAAAGAAACGAAAAGAAACATAACTACCTTGACATTAAAAACAAAACTGAACAATTTTAATGGCTGCAACAGTAGTGTGTAATAGGGAGGATAAAAAAAAAAAAAACCCGGGCTCCAGTCGGACTCGGGCCAAGAATTCTGATAAGCTGTCGGACACAGGCCGGGCTGGGGCCTTAACGTCTCGGGCCGGGCTAGGGCCTAGATTTGAGGCCAGTGCAGGGCTCTATGAGACAGGGCTAAACACAATGCCAATCACTGCTGTTCCGTATGCCCATTCAGTGAGACTATTGGATAACACTGGGAAAGCGTGCCTTTTTCTACTGGAAAAGGAACACTGAAGAAGCCATATCCTACCCCGAAGGACTTATGTGGAGCATATCTGGCTAACCCCATAGGGCCGGACTACATATGGAAGTTTCAGGGGTGGCTCCAACCTTATCAAAAAAGGGGGCACTCCCAAGGGAAAGACACAGGCTTCCGTTTAGGAGCTACAGTGGAGGAATACACATATGGGATGCCCTTAGGGTTACACATATGGCACCCAGCCTAACACTGGTTCTCATTGATACAACAGAATTAGGCCTGGCGCCAGACACTCTGCCATGTCAGGCTGCCGAAGGTGATGGAGGACTCAACAGGTTTCACTCTGGAGAATATAAGCGCAACAGTCCAGAGCGCAGTAAGCCGACATTGAGCCTGTCCTCTCGGTGCTTCTACCCGTTTGAGGTGAGAACACAGGAGGATACCGGCTCTACACTAAGGCTATAGAATCTAGCGAACGTGTTGGGTGTCACCCAGCCCGCAGCTCTACAGATATCTGTCAGCGAGGTGCCCCGTGGCAGAGCCCAGGAGGATGCAACACTTCTGGCAGAGTGAACTTGCAACCTGAGCGGGCAAGGCACACCTTGTGCTTGATAAGCCAAGGTGATGGCATCCACTAAGTGGGCCATCCTCTGCTTGGAGACAGCCTTTCCCTTCAGCTGGCCCAACAGAAAAAGAGCTGCTCTGAGGTCCTGAAGTGTTCTGTCCACGTACAGTCACAAAGTGCGGATGGGACAGAGCAAAGCCAGGGTTTGGAAGTCACCTCTTGGGATAAGTCACCTAGAACCTCAAGACATGGCGTTTCCAGAGGTCTGGGCGCGGATGCCACAGGGTGCCCCGTCTCTGAGAAAGTAGATCCTTCCTCAGAGGAATCCACCAGGGAGGTGCTGTCACGAGGAGCATCAGTTCTGGGAACTAGGTCTGGTTGGGCCAATAGGGCACAACTAGCAAGACCTGCTCGTCGTCCTCCCTGACTTTGCACAGGGTCTGTGGGTGCAGGCTCACTGGAGGGAACACAAATTTGCGCAGGTTCCGAGGGCCAGCTGTGTGCCAGTGCATCCGTGCTGAGTGTTCCCTAGGTCAGGGAGTAAAACAGCTGGCAGTGGGATGTTTCTTCATACTGTCTCCAAATAGCAGCATGCCTGGACACCTGTTCTACGGGCACTCCTGCCCGAAGAAACAAGGGGTCTGACCACGGGCTGAAGGTTTGGTGACACGCCGGTGTGATAATCATCCAGTGAGTGCCGCGTTGCCACACCCATCTCAGGACTCTGCCGTGAAGCCAGTGCTGAACCAGTCTCATATGATGCAAACCGAGCGGTGTTACTGCCACTGTGGCTGCCATATGCCCCAGGAGCCTCTGAAATAGTTTCAAAATGTATTCAAGCAGTTCATCACCGACTGAGCACATTCCTCTGTGAGGCATGCTGTATGTTCGACTGTATCCAACTTCATACCGAGAAAAGTGATCCTCTGCACAGGGGAGAGTTTGCTTTTTCCCAGTTGACCCGAAGACCCAACTGGCTGAGGTGACTGAGCACCAAGTCCCTGTGTTCGCATAACTGACCCAGGACTGTGCTAGTATGAGCCAGTCATCAAGATAGTTGAGAATGCGAATGCCGTGTTCTCTCATGGGAACAAGGGCCCCCTCCGCAACTTTCGTGAAGACGCGGAGAGACAGGGACAGCCCGAAGGGCAGGACTTTTTACTGATATGCTCAACCCTTGAACGCAAAGCGCAGAAACGGCCTGTGTCGAGGGAGAATCGAGACATGAAAGTACGCGTCCTTCAGGTCTATCACTGCAAACCAATCTCGGGGACAGATGCATTCGAAAATGCATTTCTGTGTGACCATTTTGAACGGTAGCTTGTGAAGGCTCTGATTCAAAACTCACAGGTCCAAGATTGGCCGCAACCCATCGTTTTTTCTTGGGTACAATGAAGTAAGGGCTGTTAAACCCCATCTTCATATCAGCTGGATGGACCGGCTCTATCGCGTCCTTCGCCAGTAGGACAGCGATCTCCGCTCACAAGACATGGGCATCGGCAGCCTTCACTGGATGAACTGGATGCCCCTGAACTTGGCAGGACGCCAGGCGAACTGAATTGCATAGCCAAACCTGATGGTCTGAATGAGCCAGTGATATGGACTGGGGAGCACTTGCCAGGCTCGCAGAGACCATGCAAGTGGGACCAACGGGACCACAGGCGTACCCTTAGTGAGGCAGTGAGGTGGAACGCAGGGACCTGGCTCGGGGGGCTCTCTTTTCGAGGCGGCCGACAGTAAGATCTGAGTGTGCTGTGCAACACTTACCTGGTTCCACGGTTGGGCAAAGTGTGCATAAGAAGGCTCGGTTGTGTCCTTGAACCGCCCGCTGCTGCCCGCTGGCGAAAGAAGAGGAAGATAAGCGTGGTCCGGTTCTGCACCGTCCACTGCTCTCCGTGCCCCCTTGGGACCCAGAAATGGAGGAAACTGCTTTTTTATTGAAAATTTGGGTACCGCTGGCTATGAGTCCAGCAGCAGAACAAAAGTAAAACAAAACAAAGGAATTTTTCACCCGGCACTACTCCGGGGAGGGAGTGGTGCAGTCACAATCTCCCAATGAGCAGTCCCCTCCATCTCCAGGGCAGGATGTGCTTGATAGCCTCAGTCTGCTTCTATGCAGCCGAGAACTGCTGGGCAAAGCTCTCGACTGCATCGCCAAAGAGGCCGATCTGGGACATGGGGGAATTAAGAAACCTGACTTTGTCGGTATCCCTCATGTCGGCCAGACACAGCCAGAGATGCCGTTCCTGGACCACTAATGTGGACATTGCATGACCCACTGACCGCACCATAACCTTCGTTGCACGAAGCGCGAGGTCCGTCGCGGCCCGAAGTTCTTGGAGAATCGCAGGATCGTGACCACCCTTGTGCAGGTCCTTCAGTGCCTTGGCCTGATGGACCTGCAACAAAGCCATAGCATGTAGGGCAGAGGCGGCTTCCCTACAAGCCTGGTAAGCCTTGCCGGTTAAGTCTGACGAATGCTTACAGGCTCGGGAAGGGAGACATGGATTCCCCTGTGCATAACTCATCCACGAACACCGCCTCAGCATGCTCTACGGCCAGACACATGAGACAGCGATTGTGACCATCCCTCAGTGCCAGGTAACTACTGCATTCAGAAACACACAGGTAGAATGTCATCTTTTAAAAGACGCAAGCTCTACCTGTTTAAGCTCTTTCAGGGAAACTGCTCTCCTTGGTGCTGAAGCACGCAGGGGAATGGCCGCGGCAACACTCACAGGGAAGAGTGCAGCCTGTAGTGTGCTCTTAGATCTCTTTGTAGGCGCCCTCTTACCAGCTGTTACAACAGCATTTCCACGCTCTCACCAGAGCACTGTTTACCAGCTGTGAGAACAGCCTTTGCTCAATAAAGGCAAACAAAGAGAAACAAAAAAGAAACCCGAAAAGGATCGACCCCGCTGCCGTGCCGTCACACCAACACAGAAGAGGAGAGTTTCTCCCAGAAGAGCTGACTCATACTTCAGTACACACCTCTTTTAGAAGAGAAGACATAAACGCTCAGCTCCGAAGTGACAAGCTAAAGATGCAACGCATCTGCTGCTCATTATATACCCGTGCTGCGAGGCAGAGCAGCTGGCACAATCATTGCATGCCAATGTGCATTGGCTCGTTTTAGTTACACTTAATGTAGATTGGCATTTCTAGCGAGATTCCTATTCGTAGGTCATCGACGTGGCATCGGCCATGACCGACTGAATGGGAACTGAGAGCTGTAAGTTTACACAATAAAGCTTCTATGTAGTGGTACCAAATGTCCTGCATGAATTCCTAATCCTGATGCCGCAAGAGCAGTTCTTAAACCTGCAAATAATACTGGTGCTTTTATTGAGCTTCTGATATGTTTGTGAGCTGTAATGGCCTACTTTCAAACATTTTCAGGATGTCAAGTGTTTAGTTTTTCTACTGGGAGTTCATTTGAAAATGAATAACATGTTTGACTATGTGCAATTTATATATGAATCTAGAGACAATATTGTCATATTTGTTGAACATGCTTTGGAAAATCTAATCTCCTTTTTTTGCTCAGGAAAGACAAATTGGCTTAATAGACAGGTAGAAGTGATAATTGCTTGTTAGGCTGGTTTGCCTCAGGGGAGGCCTCTTGGTCAGAACTTCCATTCAAAGTTAATTTTAGTAATAATAGAGAATTATTTTGGCTTTAATGGCACTTAGAAAGACTCAGTCCTGAAATAAATAAATAAAGTGTTAATTGCTTCTTTTGCTGTTATAGACTCCTCTGATTGTGGTTGCATTAGTGAGGGAAGATATGTGCCTGTCGTTAACGCATTGAAGCAGATTTATATATAACAAATAACTCTATACATCAAAAGGTGTTTTAGTAGACCTGGCTTAAAACCTAATCTCTGCTTTTTTATGGCGTAAAAATGCTATAGAATAGTGTTATCTTTTGTACCCACAGTCCCATTAGTCAAGCTCAAGTACCCCTTCATCGACACTGTGACACAATATCAATATGTTCCTTTTAAATCAAACTCACTAAGAAGTTTTCTACTAAATTGAAGCAGTCTGTAAAATATAAAGATTAATCAATTGTTTATTTTTATCTTCTCACACAGCTATAATATTAAACAGTCATAATTTGTGTTTTATAATTTTAACAAGAAAAAATGTAAATCTTCTCTATCTTTTCCTATTTTTCCTAAAATCTAAATCACTTATACAACATCATGTCATTACATTTGTTTTGCTTACAAAAACGTTACGTTTCTTACCTCTCTTCAACAAAGATCTACATAATGAAGTTGAAATGTTTTAGTCACATTAATTATTTTGTTCTAAATTAAGCCTTGGGAGCATAATGACAACAATTTTTCATAATAAGATATTTTGGTGACAGCACACCCCCACCTGTGAGTGAACATGAGGATTATGTTCTGTTTTGATAGGATTAAATCAAGGAAACACATTCAGTGGCTTTGATTTCTGATCAGAAGTTACTAATAGGGAACAGAATATCCTGTCCTCTTTATGACTCACGGCTTGGAGGGCTTTGATTTTCCATATTGACGTCAAAGTCATTATTTTCTCTTTCTCAGGTATGTGTATGAGTTTGCCCGGAGGCACAGAAACATCCCAGCAGGCTTTGTTCTTAATGCTACTCAGCACCATGTAAGAATGGCCGAAAGATGTTGCCGCCCTGCTGTCAAAAACTCTTGTTTTCTCCAAGAGGTAGTATGAACCACACATTTCTGATTACATTCATTGGAAACCCTGGGGTGGCATAGCCCCAGTGAGAGGTGTCATGTTGGGTCAGTTTATCTAATGTTGATTATGGCCTACAGCAAATCAGTTATACTTTATCGTCTTCTCATTTGCAATCACACGCACACACACTAAGATTCTGCATATCATTCCAACAATAATAGTTCTTATTCAGCTTAGACATCTTGTAGGACTATTATTATTTGACGTCACAACTGAAGTAACTGACACGGAAATGACAGGGAACGGTGGTCAAAACGGTTACGAAAAAAGCTAATTATAGATACTTGGTTGCATTGTCCAGAAATGGCTCAGACATGAAAAATGCTGGCTCTGGCTCTGTTTAGTTTGTGATTAAGTCGTGTGTCACTGTTACTAAAAATATATAAATATATAAAGTTTCATTTATTTAAAAATTGTCCATTGCGCAAGATTTAAAGTTGTGACCTCTCATACTTAAACTTACTTGTGTAAATTCATGTACCTCTCAAGAAATACACCTCTAAATAAATTAAAAATACACCACATCAGCTCATGCTCAGATCAGGAGCCTTATTTATAAAAGAGCTCATTTTTATAACAATTTAAATGGATCTGCTATGCTATACCTGAGAAAACATATAGGAGTTGCCTAAGACAACTTTAACAACTTCCCCTCAGGTGCAGACAGAATATCATTTAATATGATGTCTGGGGGCATCAAAAATAAGGGTAATTGGTTCACTTTATTAATAAAGTTAATACTGGATCTAACAGCTCATTGTAGACTCAATTGTTCATCTCCTGTTACATGTATATTAAATTATATTATTAATTTATAGGCCTATATTAATTGTGGTAATATCAGTCATTTATTGAGTGCCATGCTGAGTAAAACAGTATTATAAAATGACCTGAGAGAAAGAAAACTATTACTGTCTGATCAAGAACATTATTCTGCTTCTTTTTTTTCACACTAGGACTTTGTCCTGCAACATATTATAACTAAACAAGCCCCTCTCTTTCTACTTAAAAATATTATTCAACTCTTTTCAACCTGTGAGTTGTTGATCAGAATACTTTAGGCTATCTCTTTTGAATCAACTAGCATATGCTGTGTTTTGGATGCTGGTCTTCAGCATAAGGTTTGCTATCATTACTAATGGTATGTTTTTGCATGTGAAGTACCGTGCTGTCAGTAGTAATACATTTTAGTGTACTTGACAGCATTTAATAGTAAGCATTTTGCGTATGACAAATTCAGGCACATACAAATTAGTGGTCGACCGATATTGTTTTTTTGATTGCCGATGCCGATATCTTAGAGAGCACATAAATATATATATACTGTATATAAAAACATCGTGCACCAGCATGCAGACAAATTATTATTATTATTTTCTGAAGGGATGTATTCATTAACTCACAGTGCATGCATTTTACATAATAAGCTGTCTAATTAGAAGCTGATGAAATATGTAAACTGTGTTCCCAAGAATAGAGAAAACAATAGGCTCTTATTGCTTTATTGGCTTAAAAGCAACTTTTCTAATTTTCTGCATAGTTGGAAATGTAATTTGTGATTTATTTTTTTTAAATGTCCAGTTCCAAGTCAAAATGGGCCAAGTCATTACTAGGTAGGAAAAGATAGACAGTGTGCTTGCATTTTGGACAATGATAGAATGCCACACTTACTTGCTGCAGAAGCATAATTGCTCCCACCTTGTTGCTATTGTTATATGTATTGTCTGAAGACAATCAAACATAAGTACCATATGCCACCATATAGAAGCTAAAGAGTGCTATGCCAGACTATAATTAGACTAATAATCATCATTGTGCATTGTGTGTCTGCTTTTGGTATCAAATGGCCTGAAGTCTCTTGCCATGTCTATTGTGAGGAACAAACAGGATTCCACGATATTATTGTCAAAACAAAACCTGTGCCGGCAGACTCACATCTGCTGTTTATTGAGCTAAAATCCGCTTTCTGCTGCCCAAGCTGCTTTAAAAAGCTACTATTTAAATGTCTTTATTTTACTTGTTGTGTGTAGGGGAAACATGCCATTTGTCTAGTTTTGTCTAGCAATTTGTCTAGGGGGTGCAGAAATATACAGAATGGAATAAAATGATTATGAGGATAAGGATGATTATTATAATGATATCATTCAGTTCAAATCAGTTTAATTTATGTATGTCAAAACACCAATAATGATCAAAACTATGATAATAATCATTATGATGAATGGTCACCACCATTCATCATAATGATTATTATCATAGTTTTGATAAGTTGATGTGGAATTATTAGTAAAATACCTAATTATAAATCCTGTCTGTTTACAGAGATTCCAAATGGGAAGCTCCAACATTTTTCTGAGGTTTCTATCCAATGTTTGCAACAACCAAGTGAATCTGAAATCCTACAAATTTGGGTAAATATACCATGGTTTGCACCGTATCATCACACCATTAGAGGAACAGTTCACAGAAAATGAAAAATCTGTTGTTATTATTTACACATCCTCTTGTTGTTTCAAACTAGTTTGCTCAGGGGTTTTTTCATGAAACAAATTTTTTTTTTGTTTTTTTTTTTGAAGAAGAAGAATTGTCACAATTCCAATTGCCAATTCCACCGTTTTCCCACAGAATTTGTCTACTTTTAAACTGTTGGCAGCCCACAGGTTGATTTTATTTTTATTTCCACTGTGGGTTAAAGGCTTGACATATTGCATAAATTATATTTCATTGAAATGCTTGTATTGAAATATTTTACTCTAACATTAACTGTCACTGAATAGAAAAGGTTTTTTTTATTATTATTATTTAGTTTTTTTTTAAATATATTTTTTATTTGTCCAATTGTCCAATTGTCCAATTGTTATGGAAGAAACAACAAAATATGGGTTTGGAACAACATGAGAATGAAAACTAAACTTCCTTCTAAACTTCAGATGTTTCTCCTCTCTACTTTTTTATTTAACCATAATGATGTAAAGGTGTGTTAACTGTTTAGTTGCATGCGGTCTAACGTGTAAATGAAGTGTGTCATGCCTTTTTACATACATACAATGGACTTACATTGCTTTACATATTTAAATGATGTCATATTTATAGGTTGTCTGCATATTATGGAAATCTCCTAGGACTGTCCTTTGAGGATGCATCAGCCATATCCAGTCGTTTCCATTCTGGGCTCGAAAAATGCTGTTTACAGCCCCAACCTGAATGTATAATTGAAGAGGTAAGTAAAACGGTCAGATGGCTCCGATTCCACTTGATATTATGTTCAACAAACCACAATGAGGAGCACAAAGGTTCAAATCTCTCTTGGGACAATTCTTTTGACCAGCCTTCCTTCTGGCAGTGCATTTTCCTCTTCCGCTTCACAAGATATGACAAATAAGAAGATTTTTGGGGGGTAACTGATGAAGAACATACCAACTACTGGAAGACAAAATAGTCACTGCTTCCTAATTGATAGGGATTTTCTGACATTTTTTTTTTCTTTCTTTTTAATACCAGCAGTCGCATAATGTTGTTTATCAAATCTTCTGCTCCTCTTCAGTTCAATTTTATTATTATCATGTGTCATTCAGTTTCAGAGTAAATGAAATATAAGTGCAGCAGTTATATCAAAATACCAAGAATGATGAGAATGATGATACTTTCTTTTCAAGAGAAAGTGCACATGGAACAGACATAGAGAAATTCAACAGAATTCTCTGATATAATTAATTTTGTCATGAAATTCAGCAGGAGAGCCTGATTTATTGTTCTTTTCACTTCATAATAGTTAACAAGCTTTCAGAAAGTTATCTGCAGTGAATCCAAACTGGATGCCATGTCTGAGGATTTCTGGAAGTGCTGCAGGAAACCTTCCCTGGATACACTTCCTTGCATGGATGACTTAAAAAGACAACCACGTCAGCATCCACATGTAGCCAATTCTGTTTCATCCCAGCTCTGCGAGGAAGTTCAACCACATGGGATTGACAGGTGCTTATTTAATATTCAGCAAATATTCGGTGCTAAGGAAACCATGCATGTCTTAAAGGAAAAGTCATCCGGAAAATATATTTCTGATGTAAGCCATCGTATTTAATTATGATGTGCCAAAGTCTGTAGCTATTTTGTTGAAGGAAGACTGACATCACTCACTACACTATTTTGATATGCCTTGCCAAATGTTGTGTAAATGCTAATGCAATATTGAGTTATATAACTGGCATATTGCGCGTTCACCGTGACCCACTCAGATTTAATACAGGTTCTCTGGGAAAAGTCACCAGGTTCCCATTTTCCCAAACACAACGGAGTGCGTTCCTCTTGATTTTGATCTTTAGCTATAGTCTTTTAAAGGGCAAAAGTGCAACTAGTCATGAATTATTTGTAGTGTGGCTCTGAATATGATCAAATGATCAAAACGACTCTCTTCAGACTTTTGCTTAAAGTCACCATGAAATCAAATCGGACAATTCTGTTCTTTTTATGGAATATTGCAATCATTTATTAGAAATAATTTATTTGTGCACATCTTTTTTTTTTTTAATTCATGTGCCCTCATAATCTTATAGCTTCCCCTCCAGCAAACCATCCAACAATCCAATCAATTCCCGATTGGACAAAGTCACATTTGGGCTGCAAGAACCACCTGAAATCCAGGCCCAACTGTGCATCAAAACATTGTTTCAAAAGTTCACCTTCTCGTCTAAAATTAAGTTATCCAGTTATCAGAACGAAAGTAAAACAGATTTTGTGCCAGGAGAATTCTGGACACGGCTGGACCTTAAATTTTTCCCACAAACATGAATGAAAACATTATAGATTATTGGAGTTGAGGTGATGGAGTCTTATATATTCCTTTGAAAACTGATGGGATCAGATTAAGTACATAATGTAGAACAGACCCATTTCTCTTCTATGTAACATTTCAGACCCTACTTAAATTTTTACATTGCAGACTAACAATCATTGTCATGCAAATGATGCTTGCCTGGAGCACCAAACATTAGAACAGGTTACCCTCAAACAAAGATCTGAAATTTTGGACCTTTTCTCTCCCATGATGGTCAGCTTCATTTGCTGGAGTGCGTTATGGCTGTTCTCTGATCAGCACCTTATGCCTTTCTCATTTAGTGAAAATGTAGCCGGTATGTACTGCATGCTGTGATGAATGAGGCTTGTGAAGTCACTTGTGTGCCTGGGTGGACAAGAAAGAATGAACTCTTGCTGAGGGGCAGACAGCCGTGCACAGAAGCCTATGTTTAATTTATCTTGGACTGTAATTAGATGGGCCACTCACCACTGGATCTGAATGTGTGCTAGCAAGTTCTGCTGAGTTTACCTTGCGGCCTGGTGCCATTAAAGGAGACATTTTCACAGTGCTTCAGGGGAGCTAATACTAGGTCATGTATTGTGGCTTCTGAGTGTATGCAAGTGAAATGAATGTGAGACAGGGTGCTCAGTCAGAATTAGAGAAGTATGTAAGTTTTCATTATTATTAATTTAAAACCAATAATAATTAAAAGCATAGTAATAGACTCTCCTTCTTCAGTCATTACACTGCCCAACTGTACCTCCTAGTGGTGTAACTTTGAATTCTTCATTTTTGTATGACGAGAAAATCAGCCTTTAAATGTATAAATACATTATTTTGAGCCATCATGCCACCAAAATTCAGTTTGTATAAAGCACAAAAACACAAACTGTGTTGTAAACCTTTCGGTATCCCTATTCCCAAGAGTGTACTATAAATAATTTTTGCTTTAAATATACAAAACTAAAATTACAACTTAAAGTTTTATATGTATGGTAGTAGACCAGATTCTTGCAGATATGTTTTTGCCATTGATTTTTGCATTATTAGTAGACTGTCTGCTTAATATCCGCTAACACTTTATTTCGACGGTCCCCCAACAGACATTCTACTGACTATACAGTATAAGTTTGCAACTACATGTCAACCTATTCTACTGACCCTAACCTAACAGTCTACTAATACTCTAATGAGAGCTAGTTGACATGTACTTGCAAATGAATAAGAGTTAGTTGACATGCAGTTGCAAAGTTTCTTATAGTTAATAGAATGTCTAAAGTGGACTATCAAAATAAAGTTTACCATTATTTCATACTTGTTGAGCTTCTATGATAATTCAATTCCCAATAGATGTCATGTGTTCCTCGTATATTTAGCCATTGTTTTTGTTTTGTTTTTATTATTATTAACTAGACTAGTAATATACAGTGCTCTTATTGTTAACTAAAGCTCAAACTATTCAAAATCATTTTCTGTAATTCAAATGAAGCAAAAATAATATATAAATACTTGAAGATAAACTTAAACTTATAGAAATTAAATTAATTGCCTTGGAAAGTAACTGAAATAAATATGTTGAAGTTGAAGTCCTAATTTACTAAAACTGGAATAATTAAAAAAAGGTCCAAGCTAAATAGAAATAATAAAAAAAGAAAAAAATACTGAATATGCAAAAGCACATACTTAAATTAAATTAAAAAACTTAAATTAAAATGAAATGAAAATGGAAAATATAAAAATAAAAGAATTCACTGTAGTATAAATATTCAATATATATATATTATATATATACCAAAACAACACTGCTAATATTATATTAATAATAATTCTAAACGATTAGCCAGTATCAAATGCAGTTTAAAAAAATCTGATTGGGTGAAGTGTGTGGATTAAAGAGTACCTGAACCTTAGTGATGGGGTGGTGGCACTTTATTTTATAGTCCTTTCCCCATGTACATACTATGTACTCATTATAGTAATTACAATGACTAGGTACTAACCCTGAACCTAACCTTAACCCATGTAGTTACCTTATATTAACCAGTACTTTCTAAGGTAAGTACACGTAAGTGCACATACTGTAAAATAAAGTGCAACCGATGGGGCTGTAGGGCTTGGCAAATGCCCCCTTCCTAAAAGACCCAGCATTTTGCTGTTATAAATGTGGTTCCAGGGCTATTTTACAGTGACCTTTGACATCCCTTAAATGTTTATATTAAAATGAAATGTATATAAATTGTCCATGTAGAGAACCATCTTAATTAGAAAATTTGAAAACCCCCATCCTAGATTTACAACAGAAACCTACAGTGAGGAGATCAGAGCCTCCTATGGAGACTATTTTAAAAACACATTGAGGTCTTGCAGCTTCCTGCTGGTTGGCTGAAGATGTCTGCTCCTGCTCTGCCCTCAGAACATACATTTATAGTAGTGGCCATTGAAAAGGAAAAATGTCATGTTGTATGCAACAGCAGGGGAATTACGAAACAGCATAAAGTCAGATCTCATGAATGAGATCAAAAGCATGTGTATGTATGTGTGCATGTTTCCAGATACTTGTTTCTGACTGGAGTAAAACATGCCTCCATTTCTCTGCCTGTGCTGACGACCGTCCTCGATCGAATTAAGATCACGGTAACAGCCTGCTGCTCATCTGCTGATGTCACAGCATGTTTAAAAGAGAAGGTGAGACGACATTGATATATTCTTCCTGAAACTGACATGATTTACCAGTCTCTGATTTATGACAGGAGATCTTTGTTTTGTAACGTTGTTTCATGTTTTGTGCTTAGCAGCAGGTTTTAGTTTTTTTGAATTATGCAACCAAGCCTTTCTTCAGATTTCAAGGGGGGGGGGGGGGGGGGGGGGGGGGGGTTTGTGCTTATATGGCTGTAAGATTGCTAAAAAAAAAAAAAACCCGGGTAGGAGGCTATTGTGAGAGGCTTTTTTTGATGCATGTCTAGATGATTTGCCAGCACAATGCCACTCTCTGACTTGACAACAAGTGACTTAATTTTGCTTTGAAGTCTCATCTCGGTTTTGAAATTGGGATCATATTGTTTGGAACTCTCATCAGGGCTGAGATGTTATGCTTATGGATTGGTTCTCTTGGCAATAATAGCCTACAAGGTGAAATCACATGAAAAATTGAGCTGAGGCACATGCCATTTCATAAGAATGCTCAAGTAAAATTACCTTCATGAAATCCTATTTTAATGCTATAATTGGAGCTCAATGAACACTTTTTTTAATGCTTAACAGTGATGTCAAAATCCCACAGGTAACCTGATCAAATGTGCGTGACCGTTTGGTTAATTTAGCCTTTCAGTTTTCTCTTGCAGATCCTCCAATTATCTGCTCGCTCGCTGCTTTTCCACATAGAGTAAATGGCGAAGTGAGGAGTTGCTGGTGTGAACATTTAATTGAAGGGTTTAAACTACATCTGTAACCAGAGAATGAACGCACATCATTAACATGCACAAATGAAGTTCACTCACCAACTGAGAGAGTGTTGGTGAGATTTCAATTAAATTCGAGTGACAGGGTGCTCTTTGTACTCGCTGGGTGCTAACTAAGCCCTGAATTGTCAAACAACGACTCTCTCATCTTCTCTCCCGCTGCCTGACTTTGAACATTGATAAGGAAAAAAACAGTCATATATTTTTTTTTAAGGGTTGTATTACTGGTCAAACTGTTCTTTCTTCTTTCTTCTCTCTCTCTCTCTCTCTCTCTCTCTCTCTCTCTCTCTCTCTCTCTCTCTCTCTCTCTCTCTCTCTCTCTCTCTCTCTCTCTCTCTCTCTCTCTCTCTCTCTCTCAACTTTTATCGAACAGGAGAGTAAATTGAAAAAGACTACAGCACTTCTGTCCAAGCTGGATGACACTTGCTCGCAGTAAGTACTTCAAACTGGATCTGCCTGCATTCAAAACTCTGTAAATTACAGTCAGATTAGAACATCATCAGTAGATGTTACTTAACAACAGGGGAGCTAGTTGCAGATCAGTACAAAACTCTTGATCATCAATGCTTTATTTCCTGCAGGATACAGAGAGAGAGAGGTGAGACGCGGGCACAAGCATGGGTTCACTTGGCCACATCCTGCTGTTCCCAGCGCTCCCCAGCACAACTATGTCAAAAGCTGGTGAGAGCACTGACTAACGTCTGTCCTTTGATAAGTTTCAACCATAGAAATGTTTGCAGTGTAATAAAGTTTATTTATTTATTTATGAAAAGGATAAAACTTTACATTTAAACCTTGTGCGTCAATTACTCCTTAGAGGACAAAAATGTCTGTGTCAAAAAAAGCTTGGGAGCACAGACTTAAGTTTGGTCTCATTTTAAAGAAGACCCTTGTAAGATTATTGTTGAAGTGAAAAAAAAAAAAGTTTAAAAAGTGAAACAAAAAAGTTATAGAGGTTTAACTTGAAAATGATTTCTGAACATTATTTTATATAAAATATATATTTTATGAAACATGTTGAACTCTAAAACTGCTAGAAAATCAAAGCCATGAATCTAAATAAGTTGTGTTTCAAATTTGAGGTTGATGTCTCAATGAGCTTTCAGTAAGATTTTGTTTGGGCGCAGTACCAAATTTTCCCCATTAGATGCCAGCAAAGCTACACTGGTGCACACAGTGGTTGGATTTGTGATTTGCAGTAGTTTTTCTCTCTCAAATAATTACACACACAATTTTTTTTATTACACACATAAAAACCACACTACATTAGTTATTAACTTAGGAGCCGTTTACACAACACCATTTTCAACTGAAAACAGAAAACTTTTAATACGTTCTGGCCATTCATTTACACAACAACACCATTTGGTGGCCTGAGAATGCAAACTTTGAAAACGAGTTTTGAAAACGATACCGTTAT
Source organism: Coreius guichenoti (assembly GCA_039654105.1). Taxonomy (NCBI): domain Eukaryota; kingdom Metazoa; phylum Chordata; class Actinopteri; order Cypriniformes; family Gobionidae; genus Coreius; species Coreius guichenoti. The sequence goes on from CM077169.1 coordinate 32,054,008, forward strand.
CATCTCTGTGTAAACTTCATAAAAGTGAATCTGTGAAAATGGTGACGGCATGCACATGTGTATTACGTTTGTAGTCTAGAAAACAGGAATAAAGTGAGCATTTGCTTTATAGGCCAAACCTGAGAAAATGGCCCCATCTGGTAAAAAATAGTAAAAATGTTAATTTTGAAGCCTTGCCAACAGAATGAAAGCCTATTAACAAAGACGGCATCATTTTATAGTTAAATGGCCCTGGGATTTCAATGGGGACATTTTTGTCCTAAAAATGAAATTTCTGTCATCATTTACTCACCCTCAGGTTGTTCCAAACCTGTATGAATTTCTTTCTTCAGTTGAACATAAAAGAAGATATTTTGAAGAATGTCGGTAGCCAAACAGTTGATGGTCCCCACTGACTTCCATAGTAGGAAAAAAAATACTACGGAAGTCAATGGGGTCCATCAACTGTTTGGTTACCGACATTCTTTAAAATATGTTCTTTTGTGTTCAGCAGAAAAAGAAAAATTTATACAGGTTTGGAACAACTTGAAGTTAAGTAAATGATGACAGAAATTTAATTTTTGGGTGAATTACCTCTTTAAGGTCGACAAATTACACTATTTTGTGTACCTAGTGTAAAATAGGTTTATTAAAGGAAAATTCCAATAAAAATACACACTTGTACCAAAGGCAAAGTGATCAAAAAATAAATAAAAAAATGAAAAATACGAAAATGTCCATAAGGATGCACAAGGGTGAAGGTTCCATTAGTTAACATTAGTTTCACAGATAAGGCTTAAGTCTAGTCCCAGACTAAAATGCATGTTTGAGCTGTTTTAACTGAAAGCAACTTGCACTGACATATCTTAAAATGTCACTGCCATTGTTTTGTCTCAAGATGCACATCAGTAATGTTTTTATTTTTTTTGTTTTTTTACCTACTCATGGCTACCCTGTTTGTGAAAACAGACCTATGTATGTGTAGCATTAATATATTATTTAATGTAATAATAATACATTTCTTCTAAAGTAAATTTGACAAACAAAAAAGTCGACCAAAATGCTTAAAACAAGATAAATCCACCAGTGGGAAAGCTAAATAAACTTAACTAAGTAGTTTGTCACCATGACAGGCAGATCAAATCAGTGTTTGTGCTATTGAATGCAGTTATTAAACTAAGGTTTGATTAAAGCTCATGTTTTCTTTTTCAGACAGAGGATGTTATTAAGTATGACGATGGCACTAGCGTTTAAAGACTCGCTCTTCAAAGATTCTTTTGAGTGCCAGCAATTATATTGGATGAAGAGATTTTCTAAATTCCCTCTCCAATAGGAAATGTCATGTCTCTCGTCATCTCAGATGTTTTATTCTCTTTAAATAAACTTTCCACTTGCTTCAAAGAGTGTTTGTTTGTTGTCCCCTGTTCAGTTTGCTCTTTTAGCTTGTGGCATTTGCAGTGTAATTTTATTAGGCTTCTGTATGAATAACCTTTACCGGGGGCATAACAAAGTCCACAATGATTTCTGTTGTTGCCATGGTGTTTCATCGCACCCTGGAAGACTTAACATTTACATTTGTTTTCATGTACATTCTTAGCAAAGTGATTAACAATAAATGATTCTTGTGATTTCATTTCAACTTCACTTGATTTTAATATATTTTTAGTTCCTTTTTATTTACATTTTCATTTTTTAATAAAAAACTAAATTGTGTTTGTGAAATAGAATACAAGTTATTGTAGGCCCTCTGGAATTATCTGAGGAATTTATCGGCTTGTCAGGTTTCAGATAAGACATACAGGTTAAATTAAAATCTCATTTGTGTAGATGGGTTTTAGCTTCTCGTTGTACATTTTATTACAAATTAGAAAGAAAAAAAAAAAGCACTCTGTGGCAGGAAGGAAAACAAAGCGTCATTAGGCTAACATTCACACATATGAGGGGCAATAAAGGTGACCTAATATGCAACCTGTTTCAATACAAAAATAACAATCCACACTGATTAACCATACAACTTGCTTAACAGTCCAAATCCATATCACGCAGGTTCTTATGAACAACTCCCATTCAATATTTACATTTATGGAGGGCTTGGATATTGGATTTCACCCACACCATCACCATCAGAGAGACATTTTAACAATTGTTTTTGTCTACAGGAATCTTATACAATACTCATTCAAAATGCATATGGTTTGTATTGGTCACATGAAGATCCTGGAGCAATATAGAGCCCACACTGAGCTTGAGAAAGAAGCGGTCCACAGTGCATTACCATCTCTATCTCGCATTGCTGATGAAGGATTCTCCAACTTTAGTTTGAACCTGGAACATTTTCTTATCAAGCTGCTCCACTGATGCAGGAGTGGACTTCAGCTTCCTTTCCACAATTCAAACTGGAGTTCAACTCTTTTCACAGCTGTTTATCGGAGTTCTGGCGATTTTGGATTCAAAAGTAGTTTTCAAATTGAGTTAATGAAAGGATGTTATGCATCATTTCAAAATGTTTCTGGCGGTGATTCACTGGGTAGGGAGTGTGTGAACCACATAAATTAACTAGAATGCAAGATGTTTTTAGGCCCTAAAACATGTTTTTCCTGTACTAGGATGGCAACATGTATTGATCAGAACAGAGACTCACTTCTGCTACAGCTGCCTGGATCACGTCTAATGCAGCAGAATAACAAAATGATGGAAAAAAAATATGAATACGAATATGTACTGAACATTTCCTTAAACCCTTGTGGTCAGCCAGACAAAACCCCTATAACTCATAAATACATAGTGAAGATCAAAATGTTAGTGCTATGATTTAGTATTGGTGTTGTACTGTAAGCCACACATTTTTATCGACTGATTGCATAAACATTTATATAACAAAAATATTTGCATGTGTATATACTGTACATTCGATTTAACTCTTTAACTTTAAAAGTTTCCATCAACCGCCAGCATTTTTGATCATTTTCACAAAAACATCATCATTTTGCTGTATGAATATTTGAACATGCAATATATCAAAAGAAAGAACAGAAACTCTGCTTTTAAACAAACAAACAAAAAAAAAACTGTTTTGTTCTAGCTTCATGCATTCTTTTTTATCAACACTATGGTTAAGTTTCATAAAAAAGCAACACTTTGAGCAAAAAGCTGAGAAAAACACGTTTTTGTCAAAGACTTCAACTGGATCCAATTCAGACGATCAAAAACATAGATGGAGTAGATCAAGTCCATCAACACCCCTAATGCTTGCACAGTCATAGCTCGTCCTGGGTTGACATTTCATTCAGTAACATTAGGCAGTTTTGATTTATATGCTGTTTAATGTTGGTGATCGTGTTATTTTACATATGCATATGATTACATATAATATTGCTTGTTTCTGCATCTTCTTTTCATGTGTTTTAATCAGGAGATTCAGTACTCTTTCAGAAGATGTGTAATAGCACCCCTACCATATAACAGTGAAAACACGGAAAACTGGCGGGGAAGTGTTTTCTCACAAAAGACGGAAATTTTCATCAATGGCAGGGAAAGAGTTAGTATAAAACAGCAAGTTTTAGTGTGTGCATTTGCTTTGGAATGTCTAAATTCATAAAATACATTGCCATTAATTAGTTCCCTTTCGAAGTGGAACTTCGACGCCGCATCATGGTGGTGACGCTGTGGGAAAACTGCGTGAACTGGTGTCTGAAGCATGTGTGAATACACGCCAGTTTTGACTGGCAGACAGATGATGTCACAGATGCACTGGCAGGCTATAAAAGGCCACCTGAAGAACATGCATGACTGCTAATTGCTGTGAGCGGTTATATTGAAGCTTGCCATAAAGTCAGATGACTCATCCAAACTACAAACCCGATTCCAAAAAAGTTGGGACACTGTACAAATTGTGAATAAAAAAGGAATGCAATAATTTACAAATGTCATAAACTTATATTTTATTCACAATAGAATATAGATAACATATCAAATGTTGAAAGTGAGACATTTTGAAATGTCATGCCAAATATTGGCTCATTTTGGATTTCCTACACATTCCAAAAAAGTTGGGACAGGTAACAATAAGAGGCCGGAAAAGTTAAATGTACATATAAGGAACAGCTGGAGGACCAATTTGCAACTTATTAGGTCAATTGGCAACATGATTGGGTATAAAAAGAGCCTCTCAGAGTGGCAGTGTCTCTCAGAAGTCAAGATGGGCAGAGGATCACCAATTCCCCCAATGCTGCGGTGAAAAATAGTGGAGCAATATCAGAAAGGAGTTTCTCAGAGAAAAATTGCAAAGAGTTTGAAGTTATCATCATCTACAGTGCATAATATCATCCAAAGATTCAGAGAATCTGGAACAATCTCTGTGCGTAAGGGTCAAGGCCGGAAAACCATACTGGATGCCCGTGATCTTCGGGCCCTTAGACGGCACTGCATCACATACAGGAATGCTACTGTAATGGAAATCACAGCATGGGCTCAGGAATACTTCCAGAAAACATTGTCGGTGAACATAATCCACCGTGCCATTCGCCGTTACCGGCTAAAACTCTATAGGTCAAAAAAGAAGCCATATCTAAACATGATCCAGAAGCGCAGGCGTTTTCTCTGGGCCAAGGCTCATTTAAAATGGACTGTGGCAAAGTGGAAAACTGTTCTGTGGTCAGACGAATCAAAATTTGAAGTTCTTTTTGGAAAACAGAACGCCATGGGGACGCCATGTCATCCGGACTATAGAGGACAAGGACAACCCAAGTTGTTATCAGCGCTCAGTTCAGAAGCCTGCATCTCTGATGGTATGGGGTTGCATGAGTGCGTGTGGCATGGGCAGCTTACACATCTGGAAAGGCACCATCAATGCTGAAAGGTATATCCAAGTTCTAGAACAACATATGCTCCCATCCAGACGTCGTCTCTTTCAGGGAAAACCTTGCATTTTCCAACATGACAATGCCAGACCACATACTGCATCAATTACAACATCATGGCTGCATAGAAGAAGGATCCAGGTACTGAAATGGCCAGCCTGCAGTCCAGATCTTTCACCCATAGAAAACATTTGGCGCATCATAAAGAGGAAGATCCAGTTAACAGTTGAGCAACTAGAAGCCTGTATTAGACAAGAATGGGACAACATTCCTATTCCTAAACTTGAGCAACTTGTCTCCTTAGTCCCCAGACGTTTGCAGACTGTTATAAAAAGAAGAGGGGATGCCACACAGTGGTAAACATGGCCTTGTCCCAACTTTTTTGAGATGTGTTGATGCCATGAAATTTAAAATCAACTTATTTTTCCCTTAAAATGATACATTTTCTCAGTTTAAACATTTGATATGTCATCTATGTTGTATTCTGAATAAAATATTGAAATTTGAAACTTCCAGATCATTGCATTCTGTTTTTATTCACAATTTGTACAGTGTCCCAACTTTTTTGGAATCGGGTTTGTAATATGAGCACATTCATCGACATCCATACAGTCATGTGAGGTTTTGCATGATCTTTCTACTGTCCAGATATTTGCTTCAATCTATTGCCGTTGCATAGACTCTCTATTCGTTCCGGTGAAATCACAAAACAAAATGCACACAAATCAATGCTCTTGATAGACAGCCACTGATGAACATATTCGGTTTTGATGAAAAAAGAAACTATATGAGAACGGATTAGATGCTAGAACCTCTGACAAGCTTAATTCTACCACTAGACAAAGTACACAAACAAATTTCGCGGATCTATGCATTTATTCACTTGAAAAATCTCGGCACTAACTAGCTATATATATTATGAGTAGATGTAAGGATGAAACTATCTCATTAAACATGAGTTATATGTTGATAAATTAAACCCAATGTACTACTGAAATTGATTTACTATTGAAATTGACAAGCTCAAGGGCAAGGCGAATTCGGCAGGCCAGGCTGGTGGCGCTTTACTCATCATGGCTGTAATGCAAGCGTACCCAAGTACCAGGGCAATTTATTATAGGACCTCCCTGGTAATGAAGAGGTCGCCGTACCGATACTGGAAGTACAGAGGTTGAAGCAATGTGCTACCTCTGTAATCACATATAAATGGGCTGTTACAGAAGAGAAGAGCGGACAATACTGCCACTCTCGTCCCACTTCCTCATCTGTCGCCCTCTCTAGTACTTGGAGTGCGGAGGAAGCATCAATGTTCCATGGCCAATACATGGAGTATGGAGACAGTATTATTGCACTTCCCTTATGATGATGCGAGGGAAGGGGCTGTTCACAGAGTTGGAGCAGTGTGCATGACCGCTAGTAGCATCCCACTATCCTAATGGTTGACCCCTCCGATACAATGGATATGAGGATTGCATTAATGTGCTTTTACTATCACACATGAATTGTATGTACAAAAGAGGGAAATGGGCATTACTGTCAGTCACATCTCACTCCCTCACCTGTCACCCCTCCAGCTTGGACCTGGAGGTGAAAGTGTGGACATAGTGGTGGAACTATTTTAACACATTTCACGATTTGTGAGGAGTAATGGAATGACAGACCATAAAAAGTGGACATCGTCACCATTCGTGGACAGATCTCCTGAAGGTACATTTGATATTTCTCCTTGAGGGTAGAGCAGACAGTTGAGAGAGCACTGCTCTCTTCTGATGCATCTTCTAGTCTTTAAGGAAGAGACACTTAATTATATGCTCCCTTCGGTTTAGGTGGCCCATTAGAGCTTTGGCCGGGGGATCGTTATGGTCGGATTAGCAGTACTTTAATTTCACAGCACAGTGAGCAGGCATTTGTTCAGTATGCAACAGTGGGTATTACCATTCAACACCATGATGCAGCGTCGAATATATCTTAGGTTAATTATGTAACCTGACTCCATGAGAAGGGGAACAAGACACTCTGTCTTCTTGACATAATTTAGGCATGCCTGCTTGTCTTCCTTCAGACAATCTGAAACTGATGATGTGTTCTTCAGGCGATTGTCGGCGCGCCTGTGACATCATCTGTCTGCCGTAGCCAATCAAAATTGGCATGTATTCACATGTGCTTTAGACACCGGTTCACGCGGAGTCTTCTCAAGACCATGACGCAGCGTCTTGTTGCCCTTCTCAGGGAACCGGGTTACATACGTAGCCTTTCCTCCTATACTAAATTGTATAACTGGCAAACAACTAATTATCCTGCACTCTGTTGTCATGAGTAGCCTGACAGTCTTGCTAGGAAGGTTTTAATGTCACATTATGCACTAATAATGCTAATGAAGGCTTGGAAAGGCATATTAGTTGACATGAGCATTAAGAAAAGATTTTGTTTTTGTGACTACACACAGTTTTAAACTGCATTATTATATTGAATTGTTCAATTGTTGAATAATTGACAAACTAGAACATATATTCTTATAATCTTTATTTCCCTTTCTCTCTTCTCACCAACATCTTCCATCCTCTTCCTCAAATTTCTTTTTGGCTTTCAAATTGTAGCTTGTGCTGCACCTTTTTTATATTAAATATCCCAAAAAGAAAGCACTTTTATTAAATTCAATATTCACTAAATTAGATGTTTAAGTGTATGCCATGGGATCTCCAACTACTGTGCAATGTTAACTGTGAACACTAGATGGTGACATGGTGCCATATTCAGTGTGAACAGCTAAGGCAAGTAATATTCAGGTGTATAAATGTTATAGCGCAAGATTTTGCCCACCCAGTGCCTGAGCATATGAAATATTTAACCTTGAACATGAATTAAGATAAACTGTCACTATTATATGTAAGTCACAAAACAATTAAGCAGGGCTATAACATTTATTACAAATATAGACATACAATAAAACAATAAAATGTCCTTTTATTGGACATTGATGGAGCAGCATAAGTTTGATTCAAAATGGTTTGATAGTCCTAGTGTAGAAATAGGGCAAAATATTTTTGATGTTTTTTGACTAAATTTTAAATATATGGTTTTGATATTTTTATGTATATACCCTGTAGCAGATAAAATGATACTGATGGGAAAAACAGAAGTATAAAAACAATGCATCAAAAAAAAAAAAGGACACCATTTAATAAATTCTGTTCATTTTTAATATTCATTTCCTTTGAAAAATATAAATTCTAAAATAATTTCAGCTGTTTTGTTCTAAAAAGTCACAAAACTTGATTTAAAATGTATCAGTTATACACTCTACAATTAATATTTAGCATTGTTTAAAGGTTCAAGAATTTCTCCAGACATGCTTTCACAATAATTTCATGTTTTTATGTACCCCCAAAAATATAAGTTAAAAATCTTATACTTACAAGGTTAAAAGACGTTGATTTTGAAATCACAGTATACTATCTGTAAGATCTATTGATTTTTTTGTTTGCTTTTTGAAAGGAGGAAAAATGATGGAAAGATAGGAGGATAATGACAAATTAGCAGGAATAACAGAATTTTGGGTTCTTGAAGAATAAAGTCTCAAGGAAAACATGTTTCAGACATGCACTGTATGACATATTTCTCTGTCCTCTGAAAATCTTCATTCAAATGCATGTACCACTTTGTTGACATTTTGTGACAAATGACACAATAAGACATTCAATGGCTAGACATCATGTAAATAGTGCACAAATAATAATAATAAAAAATCTTAAACCTAAAGGAATTTCATGTATTATTGCAATTCAGGTTTAAGCCACTTAGGTAATCATTTGCAGGACAACATGGAGTACATATAGGTTTACACATGTCGACTTTTTTATGGTTTCCATAACCAGGTGAGGAAGCAAATGCCTTAGGCTTTCTTAATTAATGAAGCTTGTTAGAACAAGTTTGGATAATTAGGCATAAATATTTTTGTTAAAGGAAACAAATTAAATTTAATACCACATTATATTGAATGAAACTATGAAAAACAGCAGGTTCAGTGCCAATCAATAACATTAATCATCATTAAAAAGTTAAATCAACAGTTAAATATTACAATATATTATATCACAGTGGTTCGCTCTCTTCATAACAGAAGTCATTTGCTGAATAGTTTGCTCAAGATATACACTAAAAAAGATCAACATTAAAATCTCATGCTGTGCAAATAAAAAAAAAAAATGGAAAAAGCATTTTTTTTACATAATGCCTACCATGCAAAACAGAGGTAGAGCAGCAAAAAAGAAAAGAAAAGGAAAATAGTGGCATGTTAAGTGAATTTGGTAGAAAGATTCATATTGTATTGGATGAATAATGGAGGAAGTAGTTCTGGAATTGTGGGAAAACAGCTACAGCATTTCTCTACAGCTCAGCACATAAGTGAAACAATGAACGGAATTGCATAGTAGTTTAGGGATTACAACTTGCAAACCATAATGATTAAGTGAGAAAAGACAAGTGTTCCTCAAGCCATGCTTTAGTCTTCACAGAAAGGATTGATGATGGGGAACAAGTCTTTAAAAAATATCCCTTGGCAAATGGCTTTCAGCAAATTCGATAAGCTTAAAATCTATGCTGCAGATTGGCTGGAGGAGTTATATGGACGTCTCAGACCCTCGACTTCTCCAGTAGAAGCCATTGTTGTCATCTGGGTCCATGTCTATTTTAATCTGAGGCACATTTAATGGCAGTCTCTCTGAACTGAAAAATGCAGATGAGTAATCAGTCAACTTCCTAATAAAATTATTTCCCAGTAACTACCAATAATTTCCTTGAAACAATTTAACTTGTGGTTCAAATACCTAAGTGCACCTAACTAATAGAGGTGATATTATTTAATCATGAAGCCTTGACAAATAATGATGTTGCTAGAAATTAAAGTGGCTTTCATCATCAGCATCCTTATTGAATTATATTTTTTATCAATTTTTTTGTATGCAAAATCTGAACAAGGATCTAATCATTTTAATTAGATGTTCTTACGGGTTCATCAGTCGTTATCCATCCATACTATAAATACACAGCACTAATGCGCGACAGATGCATACCTTGACATCGGGCTGGTCTGAAAGTAGTGCCGCTTTTCAGCACGATGAATATCGGTCAAGGAATGAAGGGGACTTTTCTCCTGCAAGAGGGACACATGGTCCATTATTAGCACATGCATGACTTCACGTTCTACTGAACACAAGCACTGTACACCACCATCAAGCATTCACACCATACAGGATGAACGGCACCAGCACAGATTTCACAGTGGATACATGCAAATACTAAATGCGTCTAAGGATTTTATATCGAGTGAGTGCTGGGATTTCACGGGATTATTTTTGATTAGCATTTTCATTAGATAATTATTCATTCTAATACAACTACAAAGTAAGATGTTAAAAGTTTTAGTAAAATAGAAAATCACAGAGGACATCTTGTTACACACTAAAATGACTCATTTGAATTATCTTGAAGAGTTTCACTGATGTAAATCAATGACTGATTCGGTGAATGTAAAAGGAGGGATATTTTCTGCATCTTTGTCAATCTCGATTAACAGATGGATTGGCAAAAGATATTCAAGAGGATAAGTGTTAAAAGAATCCATGTTAGCATGACACAAAATCACAGTAAACTGAAATACATAAGTAAAGCAAAATGATTACGACAGGCAAGAAGAATTTGCCATAAAGGACTGACAAACTCCACAGATATTATGTGACAGAGGAGCAAGTGGTAGCATGCACTGCATGCAAAAGGAAGAGAAAGCAAAACGTTCGAGCTGAATCATTAAAGAGGTACAAGTTGAGTCCCCGGGTCCGGTCTACTCACTGTCAGAGGCCTTATCTCCTAAAAAAGGCTCCTGCTCCATCATGTCCATTGGGATTTTAATGCTGGGGACATTCTCATTGTAAGGATAGTCAGACTGCACAGGGAGAAATGGTCAAAAAGAGCTTTAGGAGCTGAACCTACATGTACCAGAGTAGTTCACACCTCCTCTTTCATGACCGCCCAAATATTCATAGTATTAAACTGAACTAAACAAAACAAACAAAAAAAAAAAACATCCTAGAAAATGTATATCTTTCTGACAATCATACAAAATTCCTTGGAGTGTCACTGAGGTGCTTAGTACTTTTTAATTTCCAGTCTTTTTGCTTTAATATTGGAGCTATTTCATGTAAAAAAAGAATACTTAAATAAATAAACAAACATCTACTGTACTTGAAGTTCTGACTTCAACCGTTAAAACTTAATGTGTATCATACACAGGTAATAAAGCAATCAATTAAAAGGCAACTCGGTAGACTAAACTTATTTCTAAAGTCTAAAGTGTTAACAGTAATATAAAAACAAAAGCTTGTGGCATTTTTCAGGACACTCACGTCTTCCATGTCACTGTCTATGCTCCCTTGTTTCTTCTTTTTCTTTTTCTTCTCATCTTCCTTCTTTTTCTTGTCCTTCTCAGGTATGACATCATCCAGGAAGCTGAGGTCATGCTGGGAGAAGACATAGTCCAACGCCTTCCTCACAGCAACCAGAGCCAAGATCTGACCAATGAGAATACAGCAAATAGAGCCTTTTCAGTTAGCGCATATACTACAGATGACGAAACAGAAGTGTTTTGCACAAATATTGCACTTGAGTGTTTCTAGTGGGCTGAAATAATTGACAAGTAATTTTTAGCCATTCTTCAAAGCCCTGAAGCTCTCAGTTTTGCAACCACATCTGCTTCTAGCATTAATGTTTGTTAAATCACAAATAGGTGAAAGAGGTGACTAACCATGACGGGAAAGATGATGGCTGCCACGGTGGACTTAAGGACCCAGAGGAGCGCCAGGCAGAGCATCTGGACAAAGGTGAAGAGATGGACCTTCCTCAGTGGGACATGCCGCAGGTAGATCAGGTCTGGCTGGTGTTTGGCAGGCATGAGGAGCAGCTTGAGCCTGTCCATAAACTGAGAACCAAAGAGCAATAGTCTTCAAAAAAGACAGTTTTCCCAACTAAGTTACTATCAACCGGTTTCAAATAGTGATTATTTAAATTATTTCATGCTTTTACAAATACCCCATGTAATAATGTGTATGGGTTTAATTCTACTTTGTTAGATTCAAATTGGAATTATAATTCTACAAGCTTTAGGTTTTTAAATAACTCACCTGCACTCCGTTGAGTGAAGCAACACCCATGTAGAGGAAGACTCCATACAGCACTGGCATGGGTATGAACTATGGGAAATAATTATTCAATCATTCAAAGCCATCGTGGGTTGAGAAAAGACAAAGAAGAAAAAAAAAAAAAAAAAAAATTACACACACGCTACTGGATGCAATGTATCATTACCTTGAGGATAGGAGACATGAAGACAGACAGACCGGTGAGAAGGAAGACAAAGATACCAGTGACTCTCTGTTCCCTGAAGAGGAGAGAGTTTCAAAAATTCAAAAAATAAAATAATTAAATATTACAGTAAAAAAAAAAATTTTTGCAGTCTATGGTAATTTCAGCTAATGACATGCCCAAAAGTACAATACACGTACACAATTACATTTATTCAGTTGTGTTTGTTCTTAGTTTCGTTTTAATGGACTTTTAGTTTGATTTCATTAGTCACATGTTCCTTTGTTTGAGTTTCCCGCCACTCATCAGTTCACTGGACACTAATCATCATCACAGCTGTTCATCATTTAGTTCATCACCTTGTGTATTTAAGTTCCTCCCAGTTCACTCTAAGTTGTCAGTTGTCGGTTGTTATTCGTGTTTGTGTGATGCACACTCTGTTACACCTTCTGTATGTACTGGAGTTTATTATTAAAGACATTTTGTATTGGAACCTGTAGACTCTTCTTCACCTCACTCATCTTCATCTTCTTCATCTCTGTGACAACTGTTCAAAAGGTTTGTAATTTTTTTTAAAGGTGCTGTACGTAAGATTGACAGCTAGTGGTTGAAATTGGTACTGCATTCCAAATTCAAAATATTGTTTGCCCCGCCCCCTCCTCCTCAGACTCGACACTCACGCAGGTTGCCAGTTTGAGGACACGCAACAGGAACGAGCGCAATTGACAATGGAGTGCGAGGAGACTTACACACTGTAAGTTGATGAGTTGATTTATCAGCGTTTTAACGTGCTTCCGTTCATAGAGATTTTTAGATGGATGCCGAGGCTTTTTAGATCGGGTAGAATCTGCGATCTCTGACCTAGTTTGTTTGCTGGCTTCCATGGCAGCAATATGCAGTGTTTTCTGCCAACTGGCAACTTGCGAAGTTGAAATACTATTGGGTAAATTGGCAACGCGTTATCGCACAGACAAAACAGACATTCCGACACAGAACGCACATTTCAAAGTAAAATAACTGGCTGTAGCATTGTTTTTCAGAGAAACGAGTATGTGAACTTAGCATGTTTCCTCAATATCTGCAAACATATTGTGGTATTTTTATGCTTTAGTAAAGTGAAAAACTTACATACAGCACCTTTTAATGTTTCTCTTTTGCTCACCAAGGCTGCATTTATTTGATCACAAATACAGTACAAGCAGTTATATTGTGAAATAATTATTACAATTTAAAAATGACTTTTGTATATTAATATTTTGTAATTTATATAATAATGAGGAATGCAATTTTATTCCTGTAATGGCAAAGCTGAATTTTCCGCATTACTCCAGTCTTCAGTTACATGATCCTTCAGAAATCATTCTAATATGCTGCTCAAGAAACATTTATTATTTTCAGTGTTGAAAACATTCAGCTTTTTTTTTTTTTAAACAACCCATGATTTTTTTTTATTTTTATTTTTTTTATAGGATTCTTTGAATAGAAAGTTTTTTTTTTTTACATTATAAATGTCCTTAGTGACTTTTGATCAATTTGATGCATTCTTGCTGAATAAAAGTCACACTGTCCCCAAACTTTTGAACTGTACTGTATGTGGACAGTGAACACCCCCTTTTAATTACAGGTTTGGCTATTTCAGCTACACCTAGGTGTATACATCAATAAAAGCATATAGCCATACTATCTTCTTAGACAAACAAACACGTAGTGTATCATTGTTTTAATTATAGGAAGAATTCAACTGGCAGATGCTTTTATCCACAGTGACTTGCAGTACACTTATTATAGTGACAGTCCCCCTGGAGAAACTTGAAGTTTAGTTCTTTGGTCAGGGGCATAAAGTTGACAGTTTACAAGTTTAAACCTGTGACCTTGCAGTTACCAGCTCATATCCTTAACCATTACATCCCACCTGCCCAATTATGAATGATTACTTCTAATGGAAATATTAATTATCATTTATTATTTTAAATACTATGAGAAACATAGGATTGGTTAACCAACCAGAGAGGTGTTAAAATGGTGTGTTTTCAGTAGAACTAGGCCTATTCACGTTTGTACAGCTTACAGCTGCATCAATAAAGCCCCCTAGAGTTCAGTCCAACATGCAGCCTTTTAACAGGCATCCCACTGAGCCCAAAACTGTAGTCAACGAGTGACGCAAAAGCTCTACTGTTATAGTCAGATCCTTCAGTTTTATGCTATGACACTGTACAAATACACAGGAATCACAGAAATCATCTCTTCTTTTATATGCTTTACAACATACCTGACACCCAAAAATTTGGGCTGTTCGCCAGGGGCAGACGTCTCAGTCTCCATCTTCAAGCTGTCAATGTGGGCGATGGAAATAACTGTTGCAGCTACATACCATGGCAGACCCATGAAAGAGCACACCGCTAACAGCACAGCCACCCAGAACAGGTCCAGATGATAGCCTGCACCTTTCTAATTGAGACAAAGATGAAGGATGGTCACAAAATGTTGTTAGAGGAATCAGTAACATTTGATGACTGACAAAAGTGGTCGGTGACAGTTTGCAGGAATAGTTCACCCAGTAATGATTTTTTTTAGCAGCCTCTTATATTTCTAAACCTGTATACTGTTATTTTTTTGTTTTATAACTGAACATAATTTGAGGAGCTCTTTTCCATTTTTCCAATGTCTTGATCATGTCTGTCAAGGTCCAAAACAAACAAAGCATCATAAAAATAGCAGACTGTCTATTTCAACGTATAAGTCCAGACTTTGAGCCAGTCTTGTTGGAAATATTAACTAACTCCGCCACTGTTGTCTGGTTAAAACCAACAACAAAAACATGACAATTTCGAATTTAGTAAGTGGGACAGTGGCGTGGAGAATAAGAATGGTAGATTCAGCTTTTGATGTGTAGGTAACAAGTTCAAATCCACCTTTTCCCAGTCCTATTCTTCTCCCTATTCCTATGGTGTATCAGCTTGGAGAGAGGCGATTAAGATGGGTTTTAAGGATTGGGACAATTAAGGTCCCAATAGGCAGCATCCATTTATGATTTTATAAATATAATCATAGACACTGATTATGTTATTGCATACTGTTTTATAATATACTATAATATATAAATACAATGAGATGCAAATAGTACCTGCTTACACTAAGTGCAAAGAAAATTTTATATATATATATATATATATATATATATATATATATACACACAAACCCGATTCCAAAAAAGTTGGGACACTGTACAAATTGTGAATAAAAACAGAATGCAATGATGTGGAAGTTTCAAATTTCAATATTTTATTCAGAATACAACATAGATGACATATCAAATGTTTAAACTGAGAAAATGTATAATTTTAAGGGAAAAATAAGTTGATTTTAAATTTCATGGCATCAACACATCTCAAAAAAGTTGGGACAAGGCCATGTTTACCACTGTGTGGCATCCCCTCTTCTTTTTATAACAGTCTGCAAACGTCTGGGGACTGAGGAGACAAGTTGCTCAAGTTTAGGAATAGGAATGTTGTCCCATTCTTGTCTAATACAGGCTTCTAGTTGCTCAACTGTCTTAGGTCTTCTTTGTCGCATCTTCCTCTTTATGATGCGCCAAATGTTTTCTATGGGTGAAAGATCTGGACTGCAGGCTGGCCATTTCAGTACCCGGATCCTTCTTCTACACAGCCATGATGTTGTAATTGATGCAGTATGTGGTCTGGCATTGTCATGTTGGAAAATGCAAGGTCTTCCCTGAAAGAGACGACGTCTGGATGGGAGCATATGTTGTTCTAGAACTTGGATATACCTTTCAGCATTGATGGTGCCTTTCCAGATGTGTAAGCTGCCCATGCCACACGCACTCATGCAACCCCATACCATCAGAGATGCAGGCTTCTGAACTGAACGCTGATGACAACTTGGGTTGTCCTTGTCCTCTTTAGTCCGGATGACATGGCGTCCCAGTTTTCCAAAAAGAACTTCAAATTTTGATTCGTCTGACCACAGAACAGTTTTCCACTTTGCCACAGTCCATTTTAAATGAGCCTTGGCCCAGAGAAAACGCCTGCGCTTCTGGATCATGTTTAGATATGGCTTCTTTTTTGACCTATAGTTTTTTTTTTGACCTAGAGTTTTAGCCGGCAACGGCGAATGGATTGTGTTCACCGACAATGTTTTCTGGAAGTATTCCTGAGCCCATGTTGTGATTTCCATTACAGTAGCATTCCTGTATGTGATGCAGTGCCGTCTAAGGGCCCGAAGATCACGGGTATCCAGTATGGTTTTCTGGCCTTGACCCTTACGCACAGAGATTGTTCCAGATTCTCTGAATCTTTGGATGATATTATGCACTGTAGATGATGATAACTTTAAACTCTTTGCAATTTTTCTCTGAGAAACTCCTTTCTGATATTGCTCCACTATTTTTCGCCGCAGCATTGGGGGAATTGGTGATCCTCTGCCCATCTTGACTTCTGAGAGACACTGCCACTCTGAGAGGCTCTTTTTATACCCAATCATGTTGCCAATTGACCTAATAAGTTGCAAATTGGTCCTCCAGCTGTTCCTTATATGTACATTTAACTTTTCCGGCCTCTTATTGCTACCTGTCCCAACTTTTTTGGAATGTGTAGCTCTCATGAAATCCAAAATGAGCCAATATTTGGCATGACATTTCAAAATGTCTCACTTTCAACATTTGATATGTTATCTATATTCTATTGTGAATAAAATATAAGTTTATGAAATTTGTAAATTATTGCATTCCTTTTTTATTCACAATTTGTACAGTGTCCCAACTTTTTGGGAATCGGGTTTGTATATATAAAAATTTTTTTTTTTTTTTGCTATTTACACTATTTACATCTATCGCACTTAGCCCAAATAGACTCTGTCTAAAAATAGTCCATACATTCCAAGGCCACTATGGAAAAAAAAAAAAAACGAATATAACAGCATATTGGTTTGGAATTATATGAGGGTGAATAAACAATGACAGAATTTTCATTTTTCCGTGAACTGTCCCTTTAAATAACCTGCTAGGTTTTTTGAGTGCTGTATTCTAACATAAATAAAACTGCACTACATCACACAAATGTACAGTACAATATGTCACCAGGGCAGTGTAATTCTCACAGAGATGACAATGGGAGTTCTTCCATGGGGAGGCATTATAGTGAGAGGACACAATGTTTTGAGGCCAGTCTCACATTACAGGCCAAAAGAGAATAAATGGTTTGCTTTTGTCTGATTCACAATTCCTCTTTGTTCCACTACTCAGAATATGTTCCAATGTGGACCTAAAATGTGATAGTGTGGTGAAATCGCTTATACTGTATAATCTATAACACTATTATTTTAGGATTAAGATCCTATTATAGATTTTATTAATATTTTTAATTCGTTTTCATTTTTATGTGTTACATTTTCATTTTAATCTTAAAGTTTTAGTTATTTTGTGGTGTATTTTTGTCATTTTTATACATTTATCTAGTTTTTATTAATTATTTTAGTATTTTAGTAAAGGAAAATAAGAAATGTTCCCCTTGGCAACTAGCTAAAATAAAATAAGTTTACATTTTATGGTTTTAGTTTAAGTTTCAGTTAAATATAATAACCCTGGCTTATAATTCATAATAATATATAATTCTTGATTATCAACAAAGCCTATCTAGCTATCAAATTTATTATGTTACAAAATCATATTTCTTTTAAGTTTTCAATTTATTAAGTATTAAACAAATATTAATTCCTGGATGATTTATAGTAGCTTCTTCCCCTTTGGCTTGTATCAGTTTCTCAGACCATCTGTTTGAATAATGCTAATTTTGACTCCAAGTGCTGATTCACATCCTTCAGACAAAAGATTAAAAGGCTCTATTTGTAAGAGACTTTCTATAAATATCCCAATATAGTCGCCCCTGGCACTGTGAGTGTTTCCTGTGGTCCTGGGTGGCTCAAAGTGAGCGTGATAAACCATCTGGCTTGGGAGAGAGTCACACAGCAGACTCACGGCAGGCCTACCTTAAGCTTGTGCTCTTTGCGATTGACAATGACAGCGGTGATCTGCTGATCCATGAAGAGCAGGATGGTGACCAGCAGGGCAGGCAGAGCTGCTGCCAGGTACACCCACCAGGGGTTCCCTCCGAACGGTGGCACAAACCAGCCACGGTTTGGGCTTGTTGGCTGAGGACATGAGAGAAGTGCAGTTTGAGGATCACAGAAGTTTGCAGTTAGGGCACTTGGCAAATGTTTACAGGATACAAATGGTAATGTCCTGAGTGGATTGGCATTGACTCATACTGTGAATCTGTACAAAAGAAGCAACGTGCCAGCCAAAGGCACACTCTGATATTGTTCTTCCTGAACAAAATCCATTGCTATCAAGCAGACCCTCAGACAACCAGAGTAGAAACACCCCACTGTCCCAAAGATATTTGATACAAAATAAATAACATCTAATGCAGAACAATTAATCTCTTGATTAGGCTATTTATTTACACAATTCTATTTATACAGTGACTAAAACGTATTGCTTGTTTGTTACTGCTTTTGTTTATTTTTCTAGATAAATCACAAAAACCTCAAGATAACTTATGTCAAGATAAGTCATAAATGTCAATAATAATGCATGACCTCTTTGGACTTCCATATGTTTGGAAGCAGTTCATAATTCTATTTTCTAGGATGCAGTTCTTGTCATGTGAATTAATACTTTTATTCAACAAGGATGCATTAAAAGACATTTATAATGTTACAAAGGATTTCTATTTCGAACAAATGCTGTTCTTTTGATACTCAAAGAATCCTTAAAAAAAATGCATCACAGTTTCCACAAAAGCATTAAGCAGCACAACTGTTTTTAGTATTGATAAGAAATGTTTCTTGAGCTGAAAATCAGCATATTAAAATTATTTCTAAAGACTTCTGTGACATTGAAGACTGGCGTAATGACTGCTGAAAATTCAGCTTTGATATAACAGGAAAACATTACATTTTAAAAGATTTTCAAATAGAAGTTATTTTAAATGATAATATTTCACAATATTTTTATTTTATTGTATTTTAGATCAAATAAATGCAGCCTCGGTGAGCACAAGAAACTTACTATCAAAAATAGTAAAAAAATGTACAGACCCAAAAAATTTGAACAGTACTGTAGGTCTATGCTGTAGCAATTTTAGAAGTACACCTCAGAAAGGACATCCCTTCACAGTAACAGACAGACAACATGAACAGAAAGTTTTACCTTAAATTCACTTGGCACTATGAGCTTTGGCGTTTCTACCCCAACCAGAGCGTCGACACCACAGAAGATCAAAATGGCCAGGATAATGGCGAAGTCACTTATGAGCTTCCTCACCTAAGATGACAAAGAAAATGTTTTTTTAGGAACTAAGTAGTGTGCATCACATCAGTAGTCTCTTGCCTCAACAACTGCAGTATTGATTAGGATCAGAAACTGAATTGTCTTGTTGTCTACTTGCCCACGGCATATGGATTAGTGGCAGGGTTTGGTTAAATATCAATTGCGTCTACACATGCAGTATGATTAGAGCCACAAATTGACAAATCCATCACAAACACACTACAGATTGACAGTGTGGCTACTTACAGTAGTAGGAAAGAATGGGCTGGTCTTAAATTTCTTCAGACACATGGAGCAGGTGTAGGTGCCAAAGAAAAGGATGAAGGACATGAGGGTGATGTCTGGCACAAAGTCACAGGTTTTACCCACTAGCTCCCCTCCGTATTTCAAGCATTCCTTCTTTGACAGGGAGGACCAGCTGGCATTCAAGCGCTGCACAAATGACAAAAAAATACATGATCAGAATATCTACAGATGTCAACTTTTAAAACAAAATTTCAGTTGTTCATTCACAGAAAATCGTGACATCCCCCCCAAGCCCTCTGGCACATTCATGAGAGTAGCAGCAATGTGTGACGTCAGCAATGAGTCAGATCTTGTAGATTCAATTCACAAAAGTCTGAATGATTTCGATAACTTCCTTTGAAAGTGCATTCATGTAACCAGGTTTTTTTAAACAATTTTAATAACTGAGAGATGAGATGAAATTGTTTTTCTGTGGTAATCAGCATTATACCACAAATGCAGTCAACAGACCTTAACTTGAACCCAGGACAATCATTTAAAGCTGAGAGACACTTTCACATATCAAACGCTCTCTAGTTTCTGTTTGAAGGCAGAGTTTTGTTGTCTTCAACCTCTCTGAAGTTGTACAATGACTCTGTTACTGTTCAAGTTTGCACAAAAGGTGCGAAACATGAGCTATGGCTCATTCAGTCACAAAGATGTTGGCATGGATTTGGGAATTATGTTTCATTGATCTCAAACTGAGGACTCCATCTGAATGAAACCATTGTCATAGAAATCCTTCTCTATTATTCGCAGCTGGGAGCTTGGTTTGGCTATAGAAGAGGATAAAACGTCAGCCATGTCTGGAGAAAATGTTTTAGGAAACAGCCAACAATTTAAGGATTAAAAAGCACTATGCATTTTTTGAACATAACCAGGACAAGGAAGTTTTCTCTAATGTGTTGTGTAATTTCTACTGGGTGACCTCAATGAATCCAACAAGTCTTAGGACTGGAATACAGTACACTACACAAGTTTTGCAGTCTGGAAGAGTCAATGCTAGTTGCTGAAAGTCAGAGCCAGTCTGTAGATTTTGGACAGATTTCACAGAAAATAGCAATGTTTCTGCAGGAGTTTGTTGTTTTTGGAACAACCTAAAAAGTCTGGTAGTCTGTGATCGGCAAGTGTATAATGCAGAAGAGTTTTAAAATCTGTACAAATTTTAAAAGTCATGTAGTGTATTTCCAGCCTTTACACATATTTCAGTGATGTTTTAGGAAACACTTACTGTATCGCTGTAATTTACAGTCCAAATGAGTGTTGAATCAAGTGGATCAGTGTACACATCTGAAGAATTGACTGAAAAACACAAAAGGTCAAAGGTTTTAAACGTGGCCTTCAGAAAGAACCAAAAACATGCAGTGGGGCTCAAACATCTGAATCCATTACTAAAAAAAAAATTTAAATCGTATTTAAACCTGGGAATAAACAAAGTTTTAGGATTTAAAAGTTCAGAAAGTTATAAATGTAAAATAATGAAATAATGCAAATAAAAATACATTTGAAAAATGCAAATTTGCTAGTGGTCTTATTTTTTGGACCCAATTTACCTGTAACATTTGACTGTAAATTAATAATATTTTTCATTTGTATTATGTAGCACTCTTGACTCTTAACTCAGATGATCTAATTTATTTATTTTTATCCTATAGCCACATTTAGCCTCTGAGACAAGTGACTAAATACTTAATCATATTCGTAAGAATCAGTAGATAATGCTTTAATGAGTTTAATGGCCACTTAAACTTTAAACACACATGACAGATTTCACAAGCAGACGTTCACACAAGAACAAACATTTTATTGCGGTTGCGGTTAAGTTAAGTACAGCATACTTGCTGACCAGCCCGCAATGGCCACTGAAAACATTCACCACTTCTCCACAGCATTAATCTTTAAAGAGTCTCTTTGCTGGGTTCCCCTAACTGGAACAAATTTCCACACAGCTGTTGTTTCCCTCTGCCGCATCAGATTGAAGAGAATTCGAGGGAGGGCGAAGAGGAGCAAACAGCGGTTTAGAGGAAAGCAGCATGAGTGGATAAGAGACCCACCCGCCAGCCCGTCTCTGTACGGTCTTAATTCACCACACGCATGGAGGAGATTAACCCCAAACTGCATCACGTCCACATCCACCCCCTAGATCGCTCCTTCTTTCCTACTGAGGCCACCACACACACACACACACACACACACACACACACACACTAGCATAATAAACAGATCTATCATCTGTGGACCACAAGTGAATGTCAACATCAGTGCCACAAAATATCACACCGATACAAAGAAGTGAATTAATTATTACTTCAGAACTTCAAAAACAAAGGTTTGTAATTGTTCAGTGGTATGCATATCAAACGGCCCCAGTGCAGACGTTGTTTAGCGGTGTGATAATTGACTAACACATTCTTTCTTTCACACCAATATAAAACCTGAATGCAAAAACAAATACATGCAAAGTGACAGACATACCCAAAAACATAAAAGTATTCAATCCACTTGACTGCAACACTGCAGATTTAAAGATACTTTATGTAACTTTTTTTTGTTCAGAATTTACAAAATTTCTATGAGCAAGTACACCATGAATCTATCTTCCAAACTGTGTTTTTGTCTTATCCTGAATCACTACAGTACGCCTATAATGAGTTTTTATATTCTGACTATTTTAGATCGAGCGGGGCGGCAATCGCTGTAAGTAGGCCCAGTACCTGCATAACTCGTCATATACATAAACGAAGAGAAGTAACTCTGGCTACAATGTTCTTTCGCAAGACGCATGCAGTTTTGTTTATTAACTGCTAGAGTGCCGAAAGTTACAGTGTACCTTTAAAGTTTTTGTTCTCTTAATTCAGCTAAGAGGTCACGTCAATCTTCTATTGGTCACACGTCTTCACGTGATACACATTCGTAGGTCAGAGTTCACCAAACTTGAACTTTGGAACACCCCTTTAAGGTGAGGTCACATTAGCGAATTCACATGAAATTTTGCGAGCAACAAATTTCCATTGTCTATCGTCAATAGTGTGATGCATGAAGCACAGCTCACACAGAAGTCACTTTCAAACCAAGCAGCTTTCTGTTGAACAACACGGCAAATTCGCATGACCAACCAAACGAAATCTGCATGGGGAATTCACAATTAGTGGATTTCTACTGAAATTAAAAGCAAAAATGTGCCAAACAACGATAAATGTGACTAAACCTTTAGACGTAAAAAAAACTGACTTGAGATTTGGGACTTGAGACTCAAAAACAAGTAACATGAGACCTGGGACTTGGCTTGTAAACAATTGATCTGAGACTTGACACTTGTAAACAATTAATCTGAGACCTAAAACTTGTAAACTACTGACTAGAGACTTGAATTAGACTTTGTCGTTGAGACTCGGTTTCTATACAATACAGGTTTTGTAGAGTTTGTCTCTAATTCTATTACAAAAAGACTTAAGACTTGACTTAGACTTTATTTTAGACACCTGTGATTGTGTGTGGGCAGTGCAGTTGCAAAAGTAAACCATATGAAGCATTACTGTGCCCTGCTGAAAATTAAGATGCAAATTAAATTAATAGCACCACTATAATTATATCCAGGAAAAAAAGACAACTAAACTGAATGTTTGTGTACTTGCTCATTGCTAAAGGCCCTGTACTGAGTTTTGAATTGAAAGACCCCCTGTGGTGAAAATCAAGTTTTTAATGTTGTTTATACGTCTATGTGATGAAATATGCTTTAAGACAAACCATGTGCAAATTCATCAGTCAACACCATTGCTGAGTATTTTCTCCTTAAAACGGCAGTTTACCAAAGATCGCCCCTCTACGTCACAAACTTGTAACCAATCCCATCAATGTGCAGGTGGGATTTAGCATATCATTAACTATATTGCGAAGCAGGGGAGTCTCAAGAGAAGCCAGGTTATCACGGTATATTTTTCTGTTGATATGAAAAACCGTGTACATTTAGCAATATAGCAGGTAAATTATGTATATGATGTTTATTATGTTATGATATACTATATGCCTTTCTCCACTGACGTTCTAAGTTGTTCAAAGCGTTTCTAAGGATACTGATTTTTAGAAGGCAGAGAGATGGCGAACGGGAACATGGTTTGTGTAACATTAGCAACACATTATTAGCTGTTTGATAACGTAGTCAAGCAAAAGGCTAATCATATTAATTACCGTTATGTGTCCGACATTGTAGAGAGCGACTCATAAAACGCATTACCATTCTGATACATCGACTTGTATACGAGCCTGTAAAATTCACTCTTTCACTTCTTCTTCTGAAACAGTTTCTGGTTCAATCATATATGGCTGAATTAAACCAGTATTTCCACTTGCCATTGTGTAGCGTTTACTACAGTAAAGTTGAGCAAGTGGATCTCTGAGCTGGTGTGAGTGAGTGGAGGGGGGGGGGGCTAATTTGCATATTCATGGGGTCACACATGAAGAAATTATTTTCACAGGAAAAAACATTTAAATTTTGGTGATCAAAGATGAGCTTAAGCAATAAAATTATTGACTACAGGGGGAAGTTAAGGACAAAAACAATCCTGTGGGTCTGAAATATCACTTGAAGACCAGAAACAGTACAACAAAAGGGAAAGTTAAATATTTATAATTAATATTATAATATCACTGGCCATATTTATAAAACATTTGCCAGATGTAGACCTGGACACCTTTCAAAAACGGCTGTACACGGCTCATAGGCCAGACATAAACATCCATCCCCATCAAACTATTGTGCTTCCACGGTTTGTGTATCAGTATAGATTAAGCAATCTTCAATAAACTTTCAATTCATACTCAGGCAAAATTACTATTAAACTACTAGGTAGCCAAGCAGGGGAATGAAAGTATGGTCACTGCACTTAAGCTCAGAGTAGCACCTTTTGGATCCCAACCAAGGGGAAAAAAGGTCATCGTATTTGCTTCACTGTGCAAAATAATGTTACATATGCATCAGTGATCTTTTTTTTTTTTCCTGTTTGGTCAGCACTCATCATTTCTTGCATCTGGTGTGGACATGTGGGAGGTTTAGCAAGGCGACTCGTAATTTAAAATGAAAGTAAAAATGTAGGTACGTTTACAAACTTGCAAATGAATAAAGGTTTAGTCAGTTCAATTTGCACCTAAACTGAAAGAAGAAAACATCAGATAAAGACAAGTACCAGGTCTTACCATCAGTGGGCGCCATGCACATGCAGTCATACTGCGTGACATAATCGATTTTATAGTCTGAGTTGATTGGGTAATAATGGGCCAACTTCAGCATCTTCTTGAAAGCGTCATAGATGAAGATGAAGCTGATGAGTGACGAGAAGCCCTCCTCTGTAAATCGAGTGAAATACTGCACCAGGAAGCTGGCATCAGTGGCCACCAAGATCAGACAGTAGAAGGCCGACCACAGGCCGATCCAAAGACGGAACTCTAGGTAGTCAAAGTCATTATCCCTGCAGAAAATAGTATGGACAGAAAATTAACTAATGTCCCCCCACTTTCAAATCATACAGCAATGAAAAGTACACTACCATTCAAAAGTTTAGGGTCGGTAAAGTTTTCAAAGATGTTTTTAAAAGAAGTCTCTTACCAAGGCTCCAATTATTTGATCAAAAAGACAGTAAAAACAATAATATTGTAAAATATAATAACAATTAAAAATAACTTTTATTCTTGAATATATTTTAAAAATGTAATTTATTCCTTTGGTGGCAAAGCTGAATTTTCATCAGCCATTATTCCAGTCTTCAGTGTCACATGATCCTTCAGAAATCATTCTAATTTGCTAGAGAATCATTTATTATCAATGTGGAAAACAGTTGTGTTGCTTAATATTGTTGTGCAAAATGATACTTTTTTTCAGGATTCTTAAAGAGTTAAACAGCATTTATTTTAAATAAAAATCTTTTGGAACATGGTAAATTTCTTTACTGTGATTTATGATCAATTTAATGCATCCTTGATGAATAAAAGTACTTATTTCTTTCTTAAAAAAATAAATAAATAAATCTTATTGACCCCAAACTTTTGAACAGTAGTGTATATATGACCAGCAATGGACAACACCTGGAAACACTTCAGCTTTATTTACAGAATCTTACTTTCAGTTAATTACAAAATGGTCAGTATATACAGTAGTTAGTTTACATTTACATGTATGTATTTAGCAGATGCTTTTATTCATAGCGACTTGATTAACATGATTAATCTTAAAGGGTTAGCTCACCCAAAAATAGTCCATGTGACTACAGTGGTTCAACCTTAATGTTATGAAGCGACGAGAATACTTTTTGTGTACAAAAACAAACAAAAATGTGAGCCTGTGTTTTGCCGTAAAACCTGGAAGCGCTGTACTTTGTGAATAGCCCAACAAAGTGGATAGCGTAAGAGAGTGACAGGGAAGAGAAGAGATTGTTGAATAAAGTCGTTATTTTTGTTTGTTTTTGCGCACAAAAAGTATTCTC
The DNA here is from genome assembly GCA_039654105.1 of Coreius guichenoti. Lineage (NCBI taxonomy): Eukaryota > Metazoa > Chordata > Actinopteri > Cypriniformes > Gobionidae > Coreius > Coreius guichenoti. Next base: position 32,080,311 of record CM077169.1, read on the forward strand.
GTCGCTTCATAACATTAAGGTTGAACCAATGGAGTCGCATGGACTATTTTAACAATTTCTTTACTACCTTTCAGGGCCTTGAAAGTTGCAATTACGTTGCAGTCTATGGAGGGGTCAGAGAGCTCTCGGATTTCATCAAAATTATCTTAATTTGTGTTCCGAAAATGAACGAAGGTCTTACGGGTTTGGAACGACATGAAGGTGAGTAATTAATGACAGAATTTTCATTTTTGGGTGAACTAACCCTTTAAGAAGGCAATAAACACGAGAAGTGCTAGAAATACAACGTTTCAGACAGCGTTCAGAATAGTGCAAGTTACAACATGGAGGGATTAAGGAATAGTGATTTTTTTTTCAGCAGGATGCAGTTAAGTGCTCATGTAAGAGTTGTCAGCCGTTTCTTGAATTTTGTCAGGGATTTGGCTGCCCCTAAAGGGCTTAAAACACACAGTTTGTACATTGTGAACAAAGATGATCAAGCACCTGCTGAAGTTGAAGAGCAGCCTTTCGAACACCAGCACTGGCCCCGTACTGCTGAGAATGGTCAGAGGCTGCCCAGCCAGGAGACAGAAGATAGCTCCAGTGACCGCTGTACCCAGAAAGCTCTCCAGCACACCCTTCACCCAACACACAATGAAGAAGAGTCAAAGGGTTATGGAAAAACCCAACTGAGGCTCAGTCACAATCACGTTTCCTGCAAAGAAAGTCTGTTTAAGCGCATTTAAATCCCTGTTTGGACGGGACAAGCTTTCTCTGAGGAGGTTATGGGAAATTCATCATCGTTCACAAACATACTTTGTGAAATTATCCCTTGCAAATCTGTGCTTGTTTCTTCTCACACATCCTCTGCAAATTACCTACTGTTTTACAACTAACTCAAAGTTACTCTGAGAAATTAAATCTAAAGACCTCGTTCACAGAAATGCCTCCGAAACGAATCTTAATTAATCCCTTAATTAATACTTCCCTTAATTATGTACATAATGTTAACAATAGTCTTAAATGGATTTATTAGTCATATCAAGCACACTTTATCTACCTTAATTTAATAAATTGATTTTATTACCCATAAACTTAATCAAGTGATGTATTTTTTAGATCGCATGACCTTCTGAAAAGCCCATATCCAGACAACAGACACTCCCACCTCAGTAATAACTAACCTTGTCCAAATTAGTATAGACTAATCCTGCTGAAACAGTGCTTATGAGAACTGTTGTGATGAACTGCCATTGAAGAGACATGTGACTTCATGTTACAGTTTGCTCTGCAATTTAAATCCCATCTGAATCAATCATGTTTGTGTTTTTTTCTCACGCAATCTTAGTAAAAATTACCAGTTTATGGCTAACTCAAGCACCCTCTGAGAAATCTAATCCCACCCAAATGAGAATGTCTGTGATTGTGGTATATTATTAGCGCTTCATCTGTCTTTTGACCTTTATCAAATACTGTGACTGAAGCCTGCTACACCTTCATTAAGGATTTAGACCTTTTGTTGAGTAAAATAACAAACAACAGTTGGTGGTTAAAATAGTCCTGACAATACATCTGATGTAAATCAATCAGAGTCTGATCTACTCCGGACTACTCAGAACAATCACTGTAGTCCTCATCTTGATTAATTCCCTTGTTAAATGTTATACATGTTTAATGTATAATGTATAAATAAATAGATCCCTCTAAACTGCACCACTTTGCTAGCTGACATACTGAGGGGTTTTCCTGAGCTAAAATATTGACTAGCCAAAAGACATGTGCAGTAGATCTCAGCATTCATCTTTAAAACAGCTAAATATATGAATATGAATTGTGAGATTACTAACATGACCTTTGAACTAGAAGTAACATTTCAAAAAGAGGGCAGAGAAGAGGGTGCTCCCAGTATGCGTCGGTTAAAGATTGACCCAGACTGAATTACATTGTAATCTCTGGCAAGGTTTGACTAATTCTTATTTAGAAAAGCTCAGGCACAGAGTGCACATGGCACATCTGTAAACTCATGAAGTTTCCTATGATTTGCAGTTGTATCTTCACCTGCATGTTCTCTGTGGCGTCGCCCAGCAATCCTCCGAATGTGATGGCATTGGTTACAGTTCCCAGGTAGATGAAAAGAATGGCAGACAAAGACTGGATGTGTAGTGCATCATAGAAATCACTGAAGAAAAAGGGAGCTTTTCTTTTGATATCAAGAATAAGGCCTCCACAAAACCTGAAGAACAAAATATGATACGCGTTAATTCTTATACTCATAGTGATTTTCATTCATTTCATAACATTTCTACAGGTTATCTTATTTTGCCATCCTCTATTCAAATATGTTTTTTCACTTTGGACAGTGAGGTTCAAAAATCTGAAAATCTGGGATCCAATTTCTAATTGAAAAAAATATATACAAACCCGATTCCAAAAAAGTTGGGACACTGTACAAATTGTGAATAAAAAAGGAATGCAATAATTTACAAATCTCATAAAACTTATATTTTATTCACAATAGAATATAGATAACATATCAAATGTTGAAAGTGAGACATTTTGAAAATGTCATGCCAAATATTGGCTCATTTTGGATTTCATGAGAGCTACACATTCCAAAAAAGTTGGGACAGGTAGCAATAAGAGGCCGGAAAAGTTAAATGTACATATAAGGAACAGCTGGAGGACCAATTTGCAACTTATTAGGTCAATTGGCAACATGATTGGGTATAAAAAGAGCCTCTCAGAGTAGCAGTGTCTCTCAGAAGTCATGATGGGCAGAGGATCACCAATTCCCCCAATGCTGCGGCGAAAAATAGTGGAGCAATATCAGAAAGGAGTTTCTCAGAGAAAAATTGCAAAGACTTTGAAGTTATCATCATCTACAGTGCATAATATCATCCAAAGATTCAGAGAATCTGGAACAATCTCTGTGCGTAAGGGTCAAGGCCGGAAAACCATACTGGATGCCCGTGATCTTCGGGCCCTTAGACGGCACTGCATCACATACAGGAATGCTACTGTAATGGAAATCACAACATGGGCTCAGGAATACTTCCAGAAAACATTGTCGGTGAACACAATCCACCGTGCCATTCGCCGTTGCCGGCTAAAACTCTATAGGTCAAAAAAGAAGCCATATCTAAACATGATCCAGAAGCGCAGGCGTTTTCTCTGGGCCAAGGCTCATTTAAAATGGACTGTGGCAAAGTGGAAAACTGTTCTGTGGTCAGACGAATCAAAATTTGAAGTTCTTTTTGGAAAACTGGGACGCCATGTCATCCGGACTAAAGAGGACAAGGACAACCCAAGTTGTTATCAGCGCTCAGTTCAGAAGCCTGCATCTCTGATGGTATGGGGTTGCATGAGTGCGTGTGGCATGGGCAGCTTACACATCTGGAAAGGCACCATCAATGCTGAAAGGTATATCCAAGTTCTAGAACAACATATGCTCCCATCCAGACGTCGTCTCTTTCAGGGAAGACCTTGCATTTTCCAACATGACGATGCCAGACCACATACTGCATCAATTACAACATCATGGCTGTGTAGAAGAAGGATCCGGGTACTGAAATGGCCAGCCTGCAGTCCAGATCTTTCACCCATAGAAAACATTTGGCGCATCATAAAGAGGAAGATGCGACAAAGAAGACCTAAGACAGTTGAGCAACTAGAAGCCTGTATTAGACAAGAATGGGACAACATTCCTATTCCTAAACTTGAGCAACTTGTCTCCTCAGTCCCCAGACGTTTGCAGACTGTTATAAAAAGAAGAGGGGATGCCACACAGTGGTAAACATGGCCTTGTCCCAACTTTTTTGAGATGTGTTGATGCCATGAAATTTAAAATCAACTTATTTTTCCCTTAAAATGATACATTTTCTCAGTTTAAACATTTGATATGTCATCTATGTTGTATTCTGAATAAAATATTGAAATTTGAAACTTCCACATCATTGCATTCTGTTTTTATTCACAATTTGTACAGTGTCCCAACTTTTTTGGAATCGGGTTTGTATTTGAAAACTAAATGTTATACCATGCAATGAACATGAAATATTATTATATACTATTTCAAGGTCAGTAATCAAAAGTGAAAGGGGGATACACCAAATACTAAAACATTTTGAAATTCATTTTAATTTTATTAATAAATAGAAACATTTTCACTAGTGGACTATGTAATAATATTATAAAAAGTAGTATGTTTATTGGTATTATGAATTGGTAACAGCAAAAACATCTATTTAGTGCAAAAGCGGTACTAATAGTACAAGGCAGTTCTTTGCCAAAGGTCAAGGTGTTTCTAAAACCAATAGTGGGAATGTACTGTACTAGAAAATCAAATCTAATGCACTGCGTAAACAGAGCACATGCTGACTCCAGTGTTTGACTAATATTAAGATAATTCTAGTCATTTAGAAAGGAAGACGAACAAACCTTTATCTGAACTAAACCATGGTGTTCAAAGAACATAATCTGTTCCTTCAGAAGAATTTATACAAACATTAACTCACTTCCCCGTCTTCTTCAGCTCATCGCCTACTGCGTGCCCCCCACCCCCGTCTCCACCGCTGTGAGGCGTGTCTCCATTCATCTGTGAGCTGTCCCCTCCAGCATACATGTTCTTTCTGGACAATATAAACAAATGGAGATTGATAAACAAGACACTTCAATGTCATTAATGTCCTGAAATAACTTATAGAGGAGAAAAGAAAACAGAGAAGAAAGAAAGATGACAAGACACACCCGTGAACTCTTTATAAATCATTTTAAGGCCCCCAGCCTGAAGTTAACTAAACATCCTGTAAGCTTGTACCCTGGTCACCCACACAAATGTGCAATAAGAAATAAAAATACAAGATAGACGTGGTAATACCATGGTATTCTTAAAATTATAATCTAAATGCCATGATATATGAATATGGTACTCATTCAATCATCCAGATAATCACTCAAACCAAGAAATTATAGCGAACGAAAGGACGATAAACTGATAAAATTATCAAACAATAGATAGAATGATAAAACAACAGATAAAATGAGAGATACAGATAGAACGATTGAACAATAGATAAAATGGTTGATCAACAGATAAAACAAAAAACAGACAGACAGACAGACAGGAAAAATTATAACAAATAAAATAAAATAAAATAAAATAATTTACAACAGACAGACAGATAGATGAAAACAATAAAAGAACTGAGCAATAGATAAAATGGGATGGATGGATGGATGGATGACAGACAGACAGACAGACAGACAGACAGACAGACAGACAGACAGACAGACAGACAGACAGACAGACAGACAGATAGATAGATAGATAGATAGATAGATAGATAGATAGATAGATAGATAGATAGATAGATAGATAGATAGATAGATAGATAGTAACTGAAGCAGTTCAGACTGTTGTTTACATTCAACAACTCTTGAATGCATGTATGAAGACTGCTGTGTGTAGTGTGTTGTGTACACTGTGTGTGATGCTGGCGTGACTGCATGCTGCGGGCACACAGCTCTGCTTTTCTGCTTTTTGTATTCAGGTGGCAGGATAAAACGGCAGCCTGCTGTCACTTCACCTGAAGCCAAAGAGAGGTGACGTACTTCATCTAATTAACTGCTGCTCTGCTCCTTCACACTGAATGAATGAATGGCCTTTGTTCGCACAGACCTGGCTGGCTGGCCTTTGAAACTACTTCCTGACCATGTGTGACATATAACACACCGTATATGGCTTAAAAAAACTATATATTTGACATATAAAGAAATTATATCTGACCATCATATGAGTCAAAATAGGAACACTGACAGAGTTTGATGTGAGATATTGGTGGGGCTTTAGCAAAAGAAAGTTACAGGCTGATATACATCAATTACCTTTTATCAGAGGATGGCAGGGATTTTGGAGGCTCTATCCTGATGGCAGGGTCCCATTCTCCAGGAGGGAGGACGATGACCTCATCCAAGAACTCGTCAATGCCAGCAAGGAGATCTTGTCTGTCCTTGGCTTTGTACGCAATTTCATGGAAGACCTTGATAAGAGAACGGTGATTACTGGCTTTCTCTCCATACACAATCCAATCCAACTAATCCAGCACAAACCTTTTTTTTCTCATTTCAGGCACAGCTACACAGTATCAGAACATGTAGGCTACGTTCACAGAGTCAGTGTTTGGTTTTTGAGTTGGCAAGTTGAGTTGGCCTGTTCATACAGCAGTTTACTGTACAGGAGTGGCTCAAATACTGTTTTTTGAGATGAACAACAGCCTTGAGTAACGTATACAATCTGTGTACCAAACTCTCAAAATGTGAGAGAAATAAAATTAAGTTGAAATACTAAATTATTAAAACTGAAATAGTAATAAATCAAAGCTAAATAGAAATTTAAAAGAAATAATAAAAATGACAAAAACAACAGAATTAAAATAAAAGTAAAATAACACTAGTTCTGTTACAGAATGCAGTTGTTCATAAGCAAGAATGAACGCAACAATATTTAGCAGTCTAAAACAGGATTGACAACTGTTTTCGGCTTAGATTAGCCTCTATGTACCTCATCAGACATCAGGGTAGCGATTGCCCTACCAATTTCATGGTATGACTTGGCTTTGCCTTTGGGTCCAAGCAGAATGAACAGAAATCTGGGGACAACAAGACAATAACAAATATTAGCGCACAATGTAAATCATGCACATTTAATGAAAGCTTTGTTTTTAACCAAACACCCCTTCACCACTAATTTTACTTCCCCCCCCCCCTTCGCCTTGTGGGATGAAAGCAGGTCATACCTGGTGGGCACAGGCACTTCAGTCAGCGCCCCCAACATGACTGCCTGCTGCAGCCTCACAAAGGCCACAAAAGGACTGTCCAGGAAGTCCACTTCTCCAACGAGAACATTGGAAGCTTCAGCATCTCTAGGCAGCTTCTTCATAAACTTGTTCTTCAGCTGGACACATGCAGGATGGTATTTTAATGAAGCTCGATAAGAAAGAAGAAACAGATGAACAAAGTGCACAAATCAGGCCCTAACACATGACCTCATTAAACATATTGCCCGGCTGGCATTTTGTGGCAAGACTTTCCTAAGGCGAGATGTGATGAATTTAACAGCTGCAACTGTCCAGCTAATGGAAATTACAAAGATTGGTGGTTGTACGTAGGATGGTTCATTCTAGGGTTCAGCAAAGGCCCACTGTGACTCCTGCATTCTTTTGCTCTTAACTCAGAGGAACCAGTGGTAACCAGTATAAAGAACTGTTAAATTAATTTTATTTATATGGGCTGCTGTTGTTCCTACCAGTGATAAAATGAAGGCCATCTTCAAAGCAGTGGCATCTGCCAGCTCAGTCTTTGAGCTCATGCCAAATGTGAAATTTACAAGCCAAAGATAATTAGTACACCCTGCTCACATAACCATAAATTGTTAAGCAACTGTAACTGGTGCCTCCAAGGTCATTATTGTACATTTTATTAGCTAAAAGTGTCATTTCACAATTACTCATGCTTATTGCGTATATAAAGTACTTTTATATGTTTATTACTTTAAAAAAAAATTTAAACACTCATTCTTCAACAGTAAGACTAGCGCAGATGAGAGAAATCCAGTGACGTTAATTAGGAAGCTCATAAATCAGATTTTGACAGCTCTGCTGATAACCCTGAAGACGAGGTTCCAGTGTCAGTCATTCATAAACCAGTTCCCCAGTATACTGCCAATACATAAACAAAAACATTCCCCCCGAAAGTCTTATTTAACAGGCAGAGTAAGCAGTTTAGTTAACAATTGACAGAACAACACCTCTAGCAAGCACAATGGAAAACATTTAACCTGGAGCACCTGAGCCTCCTGAGCCCACCATCTTGATGACAAGACAGACCTCTCACTCATCAGCACCAAAGATCATCTGTTTTGAAGGTCTTTTATTAGCTTTTATTCCATTGCACTGAAGCAAAACGACCCTAACACGGGTTATCATTGCACTATAGCTATCAGATAAAATTAGTGCATGAATGGGATTAGTGCATGAAAATAGTGATGAATGGGATGACTATGTGTCTTGTTTAAAAAAAAAAAAACTCATGTTCTCATTTTATAAACCCTGATGATGCCTTTAATCTTTGTAAATACTTTGTAGATACTAAGGTACAGTACAGCTAGTTAAGGAAGGTAATATTTTATTTGTACATGGAGATGTACTGAAAGGTTGTCTTTTTTGTTATGCTTATTTATGTTGTGTTTTTTTCCCCTCTTGTGATTTGGTTGTATTTTTTTAAATCCTCATGTCAATCTCATGTCGTTCCACACCTGTAAGACCTTCGTTCATCTTTGGAACACAAATGAAGATATTTTTGATGAAATCCGAGAGTTTTCAGTCCCTCCATTGGGAGCAACGCAATTTACACATTCAAGGTCCAGAACGATAAGAAAGACATTATTAAAGTAATCCATGTGACTCTAGTGGATTAACCTCAATTTTATGAAGTGATGTAAGTGCTATGTTTGCACCAAAAAAAAAAAAAAAAAAAACCCTAGAGTCCTGGAGGTGAGCAGGACGATGCTGGCAGGTGCGGATGACTCCAGGGTGGTGCCAGTGCTACAGGGGACCATGGAGGCGCCGGAAGCTCGGGGGACCATGGGGGACCATGACAGTGACTAGACAAAGACTGAAGGTGAGGGTGCAACTTAAGTAGAGAACAGAAACAAGATGATTAACTAGACACAGCTGGGACAAATGAACTAATGAGTGTAACTATGGAAACAGACAAGTGGCTGGAAACTGTGACAAAAGAACATGTGACAAATCAAAACACAACAGAAAGACCAAACCACCAGACAGACATGTGACATTACCTCTATATTTACAAAATAATATTATCCAAAGCGTTGAGTCAACAACACGCATGCGTCGTGGTGCTCGCCCTACTGGATTGTAGGTCAATATTTTCGTAAATTATGTTTTTATTTTTTTTTGTGCAAACAAAGCACTTGCGTCACATGGGTTACTTTAATGACGGCTTTCCTATCATTCTTGACCTTGAATGTGTAAATTGCATTGCTCCCAATGGAGGGACTGAAAGCTCTCGGATTTCATCCAAAATATCTTCATTTGTGTTCTGAAGATGAACGAATGTCTTACGGGTTTGGAATGACATGATGGAGAGTAATTAATGACAGAATTTTAATTTTTGGGTGAACTAACCCTTTAAATCTGGTCTATTACCAGATGTGAAGGTGTAATTCATACATAAATGTGTGACTTAACTTCATTTTTGGTTTATAACAAATTAATGTGGTCTGTTCATTAAACAAAGACATAATAAGGCTTCAAAATAGAAGTTATATGAACTATTTCATGATACTTTTGAGTGATTTTAAAGCCTCCTTCCTAAGGAAAGATAGGCATACGCATTTGGAACATGAGGGTGAGTAAATTAAGACATTTTGGGTGAACTATACCATTAACACAGTGTTTGCTTGATTAAAGAAAGAAGGCTGAGACGAAAGATCAGCAATATCAGCATATCATCCCTGCTTCGTGGGAATAACCTTTGTAGAAACTCAATTCAACTCATTCTTAATCATCTGGGAATTTAGAAAGCAAAGCCACCATGGAGTAATAAAAATGATCTTAACCATGAATGAAACAAAAACAAGTGAGGAAGCGATGGCCATAGATGGAGATGAGCGATGTCATGTTAACTGGAAACCAGATTGTAGACAGCATTACCAGAGGAGTGTAAAGGGATGATTAAGGTATTAGAAGGACACACCCTAAGCAAACCCATAGTGTTTTTCTCAGACTTACATGAATGTTTACCTCTGAGCTTCATTCAGTGTAATATGTAAAAGTCAGGGTCAGCAGATGGTCATGTCTCATCAATTCATTGACTTCAGCGGCACAATATGCTGAATGCCAAACAAAGCAGTAAAAAAAAGTCTTGTGCATATTTTTTACATTGTATGTATTCCGTTTTTATTAAAGGTAACTTCTGACCTTTCAATACATCACACACCCCAATCAATTTCCATTAAAATCAAATATTACATCTCTACAGAAGCTGTCCAGCTCTCTGGCAGGTAGTATGTGATGTGGAAAGGCTTAGTATCATCTCTGATACTGGGTTACTTCCACTGCTAGAACAAGCAATGCTTTACTACATCAGTCAGTCAACACGGTCTGACAGCCTGCATTTTGTGTAGTCAAGCCATGGAACTGATGACTTCCTGTTGGAGCTAATGTAAATGGATGGCTGTCAACCAAAATCTCTGCTAATATATGTTTAAATAAATGATTTACAATTTAAATAATGTTTCTTTAGGTTACCATTCATTTCCAGATTCTGTGAATGTCTAATCTCAGAAAGCAGGAATGACATCATCAATAAGAAAAAAAAAAAGCTAAAGTGTGACAAGCCACAAGGGTTTCACAGTGCACGACACAAAGCCGAGCCACCCCTCAATCTGTGCTTACAATCGCAATCTGTCCATGTCTCTGGGGCCCCCTCACACAAACAGCCTGTCAATCCCCCACTCTGCCACAAGGGGCAAGGGGCATCTCCTCTTCTGTCAACAGCTAAGGCCTTCCAGTAATCACATTCACACTAGTATTTTCTGCACAAAGCACAGAAACGCTGTCAAAAATTTGCCAGCTATTTCACATAATGCTGCGTTCAGCAAGAAGGGATGGATTCCCACGTAAAAAAGGTAAGATTCTACAATTCCTCTAAGATGAACTTCTGTGAAGTGAGTTAATTTTTACGGGTTGTCACAGATTGACACCACCCTTATGACCTTTTGGTGCTCCCTCAATGAGAGACCAAGAACTTCCCATTAGTGTCTATAATGGGAGTCTATAATTCCCACCAGCTATGTCCTTGTGTTACATGCTCCACTGCTTCTGTTCTGTTGTGCATGTAACCGCAATATTTAAAAAAAATAAAATAAAATAAAGAACGTTGACATTGACTGAGTTTATGTGCTCAGATTTAAATTAGTCAATTACAGATACCAAACATTCTGTCTTTATTTTTATATTTGAATATAAAAAAAAATATTTCTTTATGCTGTTTTAAGTTTGAAAGAAGCAAGGCTGCATTTATTTGATCAAAAATATGTAATATGTAACAAAACTGTAATATTGAGAAATTTAAAATAACAAGAAGTCATTCTAATATGCTGATTTGCTGCTCATTAAACATTTAGGTAACACAATAAGGTTTCATTTGTTAACATTAGTTCCCTTTCGAGAGTACTCTCGTATTGCGTAAGTAGCTTACGCTATGGGAAATTCCTTATTTCTCGAGAATATGAAGCCAAAATTTATCCTTATAATTTTGTATAATGTAAAACGCAGTGCAGCTGCACAGCGGACCCAGGCGGAGCGTACTAGCGCGCTGATTGGCTGTGCTGCGGCAACTGCACGAACCTATGGGGAGGCGGCTGAGGAGTGCACCAATGGGGTCGCTTCGCGCCCAAAAGCACATCAGACGCGTTTTTAGGCTTTAAAAGCCCATGTCAAACCATAGGATTCAGATTTAATCTCCTTCAGCGAACTCACCCTTCGCTGACCTCCGGAACTGTGAAGTCACCGCCGTTGACAAGCCTCCAGCGGAACCAGCTCTGTTCTGCAGCTCTGAGGACGCCGGATTCCTTCTCTGGATTCCGCCTTCAGCCCTTGCTGTTCCAGCTGCGCCATCCGGCGTGTCGATATCCTTTATATCCTTATATCCTTTATTATTCCTTGTTATCTTGTGTGTGTGTGTGTGTGTGTGTGTGTGTGTTCGCCGCCGCAGAGCAGACGGGCGTTGTTGCAAATGCCTCGTCATTCCTCGGTGGGTATCGCGCGTGTCTCGGCTGAGACTACTTCGAAGTTGCACTCTCTAGGGCGGCTGTCCAGAGTGTGATGAGATGGCGCTGCCGAACCTGCGGGCTCGGCTCGCCAGCCTCAATGCAGATCCCGCCTCCCTCGCTCCCCCTCTCGGGCCGCACTGAAAGAAGCGCCGCGGACAGAGAACGCCAGAGTAGATGAGCGAACCCACGCCGGAGCTCTCCCCGCGTGTCTCGCCCTCACTTGTCCTGTTTGTCCAAGAGGACAAGCGCCCCTCTCGCTCTTCCTCTTCTCTCGTTCGGGCCGCGGTGAAGAAGCGCCGCGGACAGAGAATACAAGAGTAGACGAGCGAACCCACACCGGAGCTCTCCCCGCACAAAATCACAAAATTCAGCGCAACAAAATCACTCAAAAGTCCCGCCGTGGCCGGATTACCACCACAGACTTTCTGTACATTCTCCCAATCCCCCGGTTTAGGCGGCTGGAGATGTAAATATTGCAGTCAACTAGCCTGTTGTCAAACACGCTCGTCTGCACACTAACGCTGTTTTAACAATGACCCTACTAAAATACATGCAGGCAGTCTGCCCACTGTACAGTATGCACCCCTGCACATAAACACTGTTCACACAGATTATCCCCTGTTGACTCGCTCTCCAGCTCGCGCCGAGAGCGCTCTGAATGTGGAGCACGCGCCCACTACAAAGTGTGCGCCGCTACACATAAGTGCTGTCCCCACAGTGTCACAAGCACAAACCAACCGTGCGACCGGGTCCCTATTACAAAGCGGCCCGTCTCCAAGCTTAATTCAGCCCCTTGCTATGTGGGCTGAGGCCTTGGAGGCCATCCCCGGCATATCAGAATGGGTGTTGAACATAATAATACGGGTTACCCCCAGTTGACTCGCTCGCCGGCTTGTGCCGTGAGCACTCTAAATGTAAAGCGCGCGCCCACTACACAGTGCGCACCGCTGCACATGAGCACTGTTCCCTGGGCTGAGGCCTTGGAGGCCATCCCCGGCATATCAGAATGGGTGTTGTCAGTCCCCAAATCTAATTCAACCCCTTGCCTTACAGGCCGAGGCCTGGCAGGCCATCCCCTGTATATCAGAATGGGTGTTGAACATTATAAAACGAGGTTACTCGCTACAGTTTGCTCGCAGACCCTCGCGCTTTCGCACCGTGGTCGAGACATCGGTGAGAAGCGACGTGAGACGTGCTTCGCGCCTAAGTATTAAAACTGTTAGAAAAGGGAGCGGTGGAAACTGTTGCCCCTGCGATAAGTGAGTCAGACTTTTACAGCCGCTACTTCCTCGTTCCGAAAAAGTATGGCGATCTCAGACCCATCCTAGACCTCAGACATCCGAACAAAGCACTTATGAGACGCTCGTTCAGGATGATTACGGTGAAACATATCCTCGTGCAAATTCGCCCGAGGGATTGGTTTTTCACAGTGGATCTGAAAGATGCTTACTTTCACATTCAGATAGCACCCCATCACAGGCCATTCTTGAGATTTGCCTTCGAGGGGCAGGCTTATCAGTACAAGGTCCTACCATTTGGTCTATCTCTGGCGCCCCACACATTTACGAAGTGCATGGACGCAGCCCTCGCCCCCCTGAGACTACGGGAAGTGTGAGTACTCAACTACCTCGACGATTGGCTCATTATGGCCCAATCAGACAAACAGTTGATGACCCACAGGTCCTGGCTCCTCAGTCATCTAGAATGTCTGGGTCTCAGGATCAACACAGCCAAGAGCGCTCTGTCTCCCAACCAAAGCATTGCTTTCTGGGAACAGTTATAGACTCAATACGGATGAGAGCGGGGCTTAACATCACAGCGCGCGCTCTCCATCCAGCGCCTAGCAGCGTCATTCAAAGCTGGCACTTACACTCATCTCAAACGCTTTCAGAGGAGGTTAGGTCTGATGGCCTCAGCATCTGCCGTACTCAAACTGGGTCTATTACACATGCGCCCTCTCCAACGCTGGCTAAAACCGTGCGCTCCAGCCCGCGTGTGGTGAACAGGCCAGTTACGCATCAAAGTGAACCACAGCTGTATCAAAGCCCTGGTTCCTTGGAAGGCGGCCGACTGGTACCAGTCGGGTGTGAGTATGGGCACGGTCTCGAAATGGAAAGTGATCTTGACAGACGCGTCCAACTTAGGTTGGGACGCCCTACACAACGGCAGACCCATCTCCGGTCTCTGGTCAGACTCGGAGAAACGGCTGCACATAAACTGTCTAGAGATGAAAGCGGTTGATCTATCGCTAAAAGCTTTCCTCCCATACATAAAGGGTCACCACGTCCTGGTCCGAACGGACAACATGTCGTGGTGTCCTACATAAATCGCCAGGGTGGACTCAGGTCAATCAACCTGCACTCTATGGCGAAACATCTCCTTTTATGGGCTCAGCACAACCTGCGCTCGCTAAGGGCAGCGCATGTGCCAGGCATTCTGAACCAGGGTCCGGATATGCTATCCAGAGGCAACATTCCCCCAGGGGAATGGTCTCTTCACCCACAGACGGTTCAGCTAATTTGGAGCATCTTCGGCAAAGCGGAAATCAATCTTTTTGCCTCAGAAGACAGTGCTCATTGCCCAATATTTTTCTCCAAGCACAGGAATGCGCTGGCCCACGACTGGCCCAGCCGCCCGCTATATGCTTTCCCTCCAATCACGATGTTACCTCAGGTCATCAAACGGATCAGGGAGAACAAGTGCGCAGTGCTTTTAATAGCCCTGCTATGGCAGAACCAGCTATGGTTCTCCGAACTGATTCAGCTGCTAGACACAGCCCCATGGCCGATACCGCTGAGGAGAGACCTCCTAGCGCAGGCAAAAGGGAAGCTCTGGCATCCCCGCCCCGACTTGTGGTCCCTTCATGTGTGGCCCATCAAAGGGTACCCGGGAACATCCCCGAAAGGGTGCTGAATACTATTTCAGAAGCTAGAGCGCCCTCAACCAGGCGGCTTTACGCGCTGAAGTGGTCAGTGTTCTCAGACTGGTGTACAGCACGGAACCTGGACCCACACTCGTGTGAAGTGACGGAAGAACTCTCCTTCCTTCAAGAGCTGATGGACGCGGGTCGTTCTCCCTCCACGCTCAAAGTATATGTGGCGGCCATAGCAGCTTCTCACGCTCATGTGTCCGGACAGTCACTAGGAAGAAGCGACCTCATTGTGCGCTTCCTCAGAGGGGCTAGGAGGCTTAATCCGCCTCGACCCCCTTCAGTTCCTATATGGGACCTTTCCACAGTCTTAGAGGCCATGAAAGGCTCCCCATTCGAGCCGCTTCAGTCTGTGAGCATGAAGCACCTTTCGCTAAAAACTGCTTTCTTATTGGCACTAGCCACAGTTAAGTGGGTTGGCGATTTGCATGCACTCTCTATGAGCACTTCCTGTCTCGAGTTTGGGCCTAACGACTCCAGAGTCGTCCTCAAACCTAGACATGGTTACGTTCCTAAAGTGCTCTCCACTCCGTTCAGAGCACAGGTTATTTCGCTATCAGCTCTTCTCTCATCTTAGGACGAAGAAGACGCAAATCTGCTCTGCCCAATTAGGGCCCTAAGGCTCTATTTGGAGCGTTCCGCAGCCTCTAGAAAGCCGGAACAGCTCTTCGTTTGCTTTGGTGGCCACACCAGAGGATGCGCTGTCACAAAGCAGAGATTGTCACGATGGATAGTGGACGCTATCTCGCTGGCTTATGAGTCAAAAGGCCTCTGCTGCCCTATAAGCATCAGAGCTCATTCCACTAGAGGTATGGCCTCTTCATGGGCCTGGGCCAGTGGAATACCACTTGAAGATATCTGTGCGGCGGCAGGCTGGGCCTCTCCGTCCACATTTATCAGATTCTATAACTTGGAGGTCCCTGCTTTGCAAGCTAGGATTCTTTCCATATAAACGAGTGTATAACATGGTTGCATCAACTTGGGCCCAACTCTGTCTGGTCTAGTTTTTTATCTATACCCCATATAACAAATGTTTACATTTGCAAATATTTATGACCCGAATTTCTTCCGGTCTGGGGCTTTATTTCAACCCATAATAAGCTATGTGTAACACAAGCGAATGTTCATCACATTACATACTTAAGGCCCGACTCTGTCCGGTCTAAATTGTCAATTTCTATATATATATATATATATATATATATATACACACTCACCTAAAGGATTATTAGGAACACCATACTAATACTGTGTTTGACCCCCTTTCGCCTTCAGAACTGCCTTAATTCTACGTGGCATTGATTCAACAAGGTGCTGAAAGCATTCTTTAGAAATGTTGGCCCATATTGATAAGATAGCATCTTGCAGTTGATGGAGATTTGTGGGATGCACATCCAGGGCACGAAGCTCCCGTTCCACCACATCCCAAAGATGCTCTATTGGGTTGAGATCTGGTGACTGTGGGGGCCATTTTAGTACAGTGAACTCATTGTCATGTTCTAGAAACCAATTTGAAATGATTCGAGCTTTGTGACATGGTGCATTATCCTGCTGGAAGTAGCCATCAGAGGATGGGTACATGGTGGTCATAAAGGGATGGACATGGTCAGAAACAATGCTCAGGTAGGCCGTGGCATTTAAACGATGCCCAATTGGCACTAAGGGGCCTAAAGTGTGCCAAGAAAACATCCCCCACACCATTACACCACCACCACCAGCCTGCACAGTGGTAACAAGGCATGATGGATCCATGTTCTCATTCTGTTTACGCCAAATTCTGACTCTACCATCTGAATGTCTCAACAGAAATTGAGACTCATCAGACCAGGCAACATTTTTCCAGTCTTCAACTGTCCAATTTTGGTGAGCTCGTGCAAATTGTAGCCTCTTTTTCCTATTTGTAGTGGAGATGAGTGGTACCCGGTGGGGTCTTCTGCTGTTGTAGCCCATCCGCCTCAAGGTTGTGCGTGTTGTGGCTTCACAAATGCTTTGCTGCATACCTCGGTTGTAACGAGTGGTTATTTCAGTCAAAGTTGCTCTTCTATCAGCTTGAATCAGTCGGCTCATTCTCCTCTGACCTCTAGCATCAACAAGGCATTTTCGCCCACAGGACTGCCGCATACTGGATGTTTTTCCCTTTTCACACCATTCTTTGTAAACTCTAGAAATGGTTGTGCGTGAAAATCCCAGTAACTGAGCAGATTGTGAAATACTCAGACCGGCCCGTCTGGCACCAACAACCATGCCATGCTCAAAATTGCTTAAATCACCTTTCTTTCCCATTCTGACATTCAGTTTGGAGTTCAGGAGATTGTCTTGACCAGGACCACACCCCTAAATGCATTGAAGCAACTGCCATGTGATTGGTTGATTAGATAATTGGATTAATGAGAAATTGAACAGGTGTTCCTAATAATCCTTTAGGTGAGTGTATATATACACAATGTATACACATTCAATATGGCCCGACTTTGTCTGGTCTAGTTTATTGGATTATCACACAGGAATATTCTTCCTACATATACCCTTATATGAGGCTCACTACTGTTGGCCTCTTTTTGGGTTTTCACACTTCTTCTCTTTATGAGCCTCGGGTTCTCTCCCCAGGCCATATATACGAGACAAAAGTTTCAAGCACACACAGCGTTTTAAATTGGGTTCCCATAGCGTAAGCTACTTACGCAATACGAGAGCACTCTCGAAAGGGAACATCTCGGTTACTAACGTAACCTCGGTTCCCTGAGAGAAGGGAGCGAGTATTGCGTAACCCGCCGTGCTATTGTGCTTACTTCAGGGTGTCGCTTTAAACCTGAACCTGAATCCTATGGTTTGACATGGGCTTTTAAAGCCTAAATTTGCTAATTTAGGCGCCGTCTGACGTGCTTTTGGGCGAGAAGCGACCCCATTGGTGCACTCCTCAGCCGCCTCCCCATAGGTTCGTAGAGTTGCCGCAGCACACCCAATCAGCGCGCTAGTACGCTCCGCCTGGGTCCGCTGTGCAGCTGCACTGCGTTTTACATTATACAAAATTATAAGGATAAATTTTGGCTTCATATTCTCGAGAAATAAGGAATTTCCCATAGCGTAAGCTACTTACGCAATACTCGTTCCCTTCTCTCAGGGAACCGAGGTTACGTTAGTAACCGAGACGTTAACTACTTTAGTTAACATGAATAAGAATGAACAATACTTCTACAGCATTTATTAATCTTAGTTAATGTTAATTTCAACGTTTACTGATACATTATTAAAAGTTGTATTTGTTAACATTTGTATTTTCTCATTGTTAGTTCATGTTAGTTAATACATTAACAAATGTTAGCAAATGAGACCTTATTGTAAAGCGTTACCAACATTTCTTAATGTTAAAATCTGTTGTGCGGCTTCATATTTTTGTGGAAACCATGATACATTTCAGGATTCTTTGATGAATATGATGTTCAAAAGAACAGCATTCATTTAAGGCATTTGGTATACACATACGTACCATATGGTATATATATTTATATACATATATATAGAGAAATTGGACTCACCTGGTCTTTCTCTGGTTTGTCTGAGATATCATTTAAGCTGCTTGATGTCAAGTTGCGATGTGTAGTGGTTGGGCTACCTGAGAAAGAGTTATGAAAATGGTTCAATGAAAAAGACCCAAATTAAAAGGGCATCGTTCCATTATTAAAAAATATATATATTTTAAGTTTAAAAGAGGTCAACAGAGAAACCCAAATGCAGAATAAGCAAGAGCGTCTTGCATGTCAGATGAAACCAATAGGGAATCAAAGGGACTGACAACACTTAGAATATGAATATTTTATAGGCTCTGAATTGCTTGAGTCCATGCTTTTGAAACTAAAATAAATTAGAAAAGGTGATGTGCCAGGAGAGAAAGGAATCAGCTGAAAGGTTAACTATCAACCTTTCAGAGCCCAAGTCATTGTCATCATGCCGTGAAAAGCATTTGCAGGAGAACAGAACAAGCACAGTGAAGCAAAGTATTCTCAATGACACTGAAAACCTGCCAGCACTATTACTGACCAGGATTCTTGTGCTATAATGACTAAGATGCCAGTTTGGTGCAGCCAAAAGAAGAAAAAAGTAGCCAAAAGATGAAAAAAAGCTTTACTTCTTACAATGAAAGAATAGTAACTTGAAAAAAAAAAAGAAAAAAAGATTTCACATCCACCTTCATAAATCCTACATTATCTGATCAGAGCTGTTAATATATAAGGTTATGGTCATGGTCATGATGATATGATGATCTCCAGTGGAAAGGTCCACATAAATGAGTCCAATGTGATTATTAAAAGACTTTGGCATTGAAATCTGTTAAGGGTAAAGATCACCATAATGGGAAATACGACAATCCATTACATAACTATGATTACAGGACTGACTAGTTAAACACAGATGGCCACAACAAATAAAACGTTTTGGTAACATGGTAAAAATGTTAGAAGGGTCATTTCATACACTCTTAAAAATAAATGTTCTTTATTGGCATTAACGGTTCCGTTAACATCCATGTAACCTTTCCATTGCACAATAGGTTCTTTATAGTGAAAAAAAAGGTTATACAGACGTTAATGTTCTTTAGACTTAGAAGGGTTCTTTAAAGAACCGTTGAATAAAAGGCTCTTTAAGAAACAATAATTAATCTTCTTTGGAATCACTGAAAAAACTCACTGTTGAATGAAGAGTTCAATGAACACTTCAAAAGATCTAAGATTTGATTCCTCGTGATATGACCCTTTTAAGCTACCATGCTATGCTATTCTATCACAGCTAGTCAAGCCCAAAGTATACTCCAGTATTACTACCTAGGCTAGTGTATGAGTACAGCTGAATGCATAGCCTTTCAAAAAATACTTCAGGTATTTACAGGTAATACTTCCGGTGTGTTTCTCTCAAGAAGTTTTAACCAATAAAGGCCTGGTTTCACAGACAGAGTTTAGATTAAGATTAATTAGGCCTTAGTTCAATAAGGATATTTAAGTAGCTTTTATAAATGTGCCTTAGAAAAAAACATTACTGGTGTGCATCTTCAGATAAAACAATGGTACTGACATATTTTAAGATATGTCAGTGCAAGTTGCTTTCAGTTAAAACAGCTCAAACTTGCATTTTATTCTGGGACTATCTTAAACCTTGTCTGTGTATTTTGCTTTGTACTTATTTAATCTAGTTGTGGGTTTCATTTAACCCCCTCACACAAGCAATCATCAACGTGGTGGTTTCCATCTTGAGTAGTTTGTTGTTGTTGTTCCGTCTCATCCATTTTTTTGACTGTAAAACAATGGGCCAGGGTAGAGTGCTGATGATAAAATTCACATCATGCGCACTGTATGTACACCCTAGTGTACACATAAAAACTTAAGTATACTTTGGATTTAACAGACTACATGGGGTGAGAGGACACATACACACATTGGCAACTGGTAAGTTGCAACTTACTAGGCCATCCCATGCTTGGACTTCCAGGGGCTCGCAACAACTCCTCAGAGGTGCGAGTCATTAGACAAGGCACTGAACTCTCAAGTGGATTACGTGCTTTTAGTGACAAGTGTAGCAGAGCATCCAAAGGAAAAAAAGATGGTAAGAAGGGTGAAAAGAAAGATTGTTAAGATGATAGAGGTCATATCAGTGGTTATAGGTATATAAAGTTTAGCTAGCTTTGTAAAAGATTGTGTGAGACTGGAGTAAAATCTCACACATTGCTTAAAAAAAAGGTAGAAAGGAAAAATTGGTTAAGAAGGTAGAAAAGCGCAGTTACAGCAAAGTTTATTCAGGGAATATAAAAGTTCTAGTGGATAACATTTATGTCACATTCAAAAAGTCCAATGGTCAATGAATCACACAATTCATGGTATAAAACCTGTGCATTTGAAGCCTATAATGTTTGTGATTTTTTTTTTCATCAATGCACTTTGTCTTAACTGAAGTTATTTGAAAATTACTGCCAACAATCGAATGATCCTATTGACCACAGCCTTATTTAAAGTGTTGGTAAGATTTTTAACATTTAAAAATCTTATGCTATCTTATGCTCACCAAAGTTGCATTTATTTGACAAGAAATAAAATAAAAACAGTAATATTGTGAAACATTATTACAATTTAAAATAATTTTAATATTTTAAAATGTAATTTATACTGTGATGACAAAGCCAGGATTTTTTTCAGGATTCTTTGATGAATATATCAATATAAGTTCAAAAGAACATCTTCAGCATTTATTCAAAATAGATGTCCATTCTGTCACTTTGGATCAAATAAATGCATCCTTGCTGAATGAAAGTATTAATTTCTTTAAAAAAAAAAAAAAAAAATTTTGAATGGTAGCATACGTCACAATTTCAAGTGATTTCATGGAGTCTTTAAAACATACAGAGACAACTACTCAATCAAATCAGCAAATTAGTTAAACATTAATTAGAAACATACATTTTTAATGCTTAACTATGTGACATATGCTATCGAATCTGTAATCTGTAAAAAGTTGTGATGTAAATCTAAATAAAGTAAAACGAACAAAACAAAAAAAAATTGGTTTTATGGTTCTTCAGTTACCTTTGTGAATAACACAAGAAAAATCAAAACACAAAAATCAAAGAAAAAATATTTTAACTAATTATATTTATAAAAGTGTGGAAAAAAACACTCCACAAAATATTACATCAAAAGGAATTTAAAAAAGAAAAAAGAAAAGGAGCTTGAAAGAAAAAAAGGAGGGTTAAAAATAACTGCACCAAACTGCCACCCATATTACCATTATCCGGGGTGGAAAACAGCCTACTTGCACTGGAGACCGTCTTGCCAATGTCAGCTAAGGAACGAAGATTGGACTTCTTGGTCTGGTGGCGATGCTTCCTCAGCAAGGTGTACATGACCTTATCTTTCAGGTCAGCTTTCAAGAGGCCATTCTCAATCTGACTGTCAGTGATCATTTCTGAAAGAAATAGAGCGAATAACAAACAGAGACAGGTAGACCGTGAGAAAGCAAAATAAGGGTTAGAAGAGACCTGCCTAATGGTTTTTTCACTTCTTCAGATTTCTAGTAGCTCATTACACCCCCATCACAACTGAGCAATCTTTTTATTTAAATATCAACTTTACATAACACTGTTCTTAAAACTTTTTAACTAGAACTTGAAATTGAACTCTCTGAAAGAACTTGAAGTCAGTGTCAGTGAAGCGACACATTACGTTCTATTCTTAGCCGTTAGAAGTGGACTTCTAATGAGGCAGTGGCTTGTGTATAAAATTGTCTGGTGGTTCCTGTAAGCATCTATTTTTATAAAAGAGGGTCAAAGACACGAGGCCTGGGCCCTCAGGCCCTTTTTGTGAATGGTTTGGCCATTAATGGCTGATCCTTCAATTCATTTTTCAGCTCAAAAGGCATACTATGAGGTTCACTGAGCTTAACTCAGCCAAACTTAAGATTTACTGCAAACTGATAATAGGACTTGACACATCATGCTCTGAGTAAGAGATACGGGTATACGATTCAAGAATGTGAATTAATAAATCTCACTTGAATGGTGAAAGTGGTTACAATCACTAACCAGCCATCTAAAATCCAGACAGCTGCAGTAAATGACTCTTTTTTTTCAATCAATCCTCTATGGAATCTCTTATGAAATAATCACCAGAATCACATACTTTGCTAACAGTGCACTATAGTTGTTTAACAGCCACACAATTTTCAACCTTCCTCACGCTCTGTCTGAATTCAGTATAAAAGAAATGGCCGTCCTGAATGGATGCAACCACCCGTGCATCTGAACCCAGTGTTACAGCGGAGGTTGAGAGAGGAGTGTATTAAACAGAGCTATGAATACATCCTGACATGTGAGCGTTTGGAAAGCAAATAAATAGATGGGCTGTGCTGGCCGAGACAATGAATGCATATCACACGTGCTTTATCTCAGTCCGTACAGTACATTTGGAAAAGCCTTTTTATCCGAGTCTGATCTGATCTCAAGTGTTATCTTTATAATCTTTTTTTGCCCTTTGTCCACCGACAAGGTACCAGTGCTGGTGCCTTACATGAAACCATTCTGCATGCTTTTACTACAGAAAAGGCAGCTCGATGATTGGGGGGAAAGACTTATAAAACATGTTGGTATAAAACTACGATTAACGCAAAATTTTGATTGCAATCAGATTGTTTCGTCCATTTGACAGACATCCTGTTCATATGTGCAGTAGTCTCATTGAACAGTGACATCATTTTCCTCATCCACCTAAAAAATATATTAATTTCAATAATGTCTGACCTTTGCATTAAAAGCAGTTGTGCTTGATTGCATAAATACGCTGAATCATGTTAAAATACTTTTCTAAAAACTTGTATTTTCAGCCATATTTTCCTTGTCTGTATAAAATATATTGAAAGGCATATGCACAAATATCATGTGCAAACTGATTGCAATACATTTTACTTAATTGAATCAAAAGCTGTTTGTGATGAAGTAATACAATTTAAAGAAAACATTTGTTTTTAAAACTCGTTTCAGTAGCAAAGACAGCAATGTGCTTTTACTTTAAAGGTTGTTATAATGTAGTTAGTTACATTATTATTCGGTTCTTAAATCAGTTGGTCACTCAGTTTGAGTACACAGATCCCTCTGCTGAGCACCGGCACCATTTTGGTGGAAAAAAAAAAGAGTATTTGAGTGCCACAGAGACATTAAGTTTGTAATCAGAGCATCCAAAACAGCTGAAGTTAGTAGATCATCCTTTGACTAAGCAGGACAGTCAAAGTCCAAAATGGCTGCAGAAGAAAAGCTTACCAACGACCCCTGGCAGAGTGGAGGCCTCTAGGTCCAGCATGATGGTGCCCTTCTCTATACACGTCCTAAGCTCAAAGAGACTATGTAGGGACAGAGTGGCCACATGTGGTTTACTCCATCGCTCCCCACCTTTTTCCACCTTCTCTTCAAACTTGATCCACCTTAGAAGAAGAAACAACAGAGATTTGAAGGTACTGAAGCTCAAATCAAGTCTCATGTGAACAATACTGTATGAAAGTGCAAAACGCAAGTTAACTGATCATTAATTGAAAATTGATTTGGCATTTCTTCTTATCATCATCGTCACAGTTGAAAACGGTTGTGCTTGTTAATTATTTTTGTGGAAACTGAGATACAGAGACATTTTTCAGGATTCTTTGATGAATAGAAAGTTTAAAAGAACAGCATCCAATTTAATGCATCATTGCTGAATAATGGTATTAATTAAAAAAATTAAAAAAAACATACTGACCCCAAACTTTTGAACGTTAGTGTATCTTTGTAAATCCACTATATGCATATTCTTAAATCTAATGTATGAGACAAATTCCAGTCTCAGACATCAGACTAGAGTCTAAAACAGCCCTCATATTCAACTCTAATCTTTCCCCCTATAAAACTTTGTTTATTCAAATTGACGACCCTGCTTGAAAGGCTTAAATATGTAATCTCTAATCCTAAAATACACAAACAGGCTGTAATCGCATCTCTAAAACAATCTCTTAAATAAAATCTTGATTGAAAAAGTAAAGATTAGCAGTAATAATTCCTGTACTCATTTGTAGTGATCTGTTAAATGCCCGCTGTGGCATGTGATAATGGCCACTGATTGGGAACCACCTGGAGTGCTACTCAATTTAACATGAAACTGCTTCTCTCATTGAATGATCAAACCCATTCAAGAGCAGCACAGCCCCATAATTTATGTGTGCTGCACGCAAGACTCGTCCTTTGTCAGAGACCAAGTTGTCTGCTCAAATGATCTCACGATCCCAGGGATTTAAAGCAACAGTGTCTGTTAAATGCTTGAGTGTCAGCTGAAAGCATATACGTAACATTTCTAAATTGCTTCACACCATTCCCCATCCCTTTAGACACTGTCAAGCATTTAAAATGTCTTCAGATACTGGCACCAAGCAGTCATTGGCAATGAGCCAGTACACTTGAAATGTTCTTTTGATGAATTGTATGGCGCCTGTATAACAAGTCTGCAAGAGTAATTAAAAAGATCTTTATAGCAAACAGAACATAAGTGTACTATTTTTCCCATCTTCCCTGAAAATACTCTACCGTTCAAAAGTTTATAATCTGAACAATTATGTTCTGGAAAGATGATTCTTATGTTCAAGGTTAATATTGTAAAATACTGCAATTTGCAAAGCTGAATTGTCAGCAGCCATTACTTCACACTTCAGTCAGTGTCATGTGATCCTAATATGCTGAATAGAAAGCTGAAAAGAACAGAATTTAAAATAGAAATCTTTTATAACATTATAAATGTCTTTACTGTCACTTTCTATCAATTTAACCCATCCTTGCTGAATAAAAAGTATACATTTCTTACAAAAACTCTTAATGACCCAAACATTTCAAAAGTAGTGTAGATCAAATGAAATATGTAAATACAATTAAAATTAAATAAAAAATAAAAAAAACAACTTATAATTCCCCCCCAAAAATGAATACATTTCAGGAGTGCTGTTTGTAAATTTAAAATTAATAAAATTTGGCCATGAGATAAAATAATACTACTAGAAACAAATAAATATTCAGGGAACTCAAGCTTTTTTCAACACCTAATTCCTGCTAATAATACTGGCTCTAGCTCTGGTCCCTTTTTGAGCCTCATTTAGAGTCCAGTCTTACCTGGCAGTTTCCTTCCACTCCATCTCCTGGCCATCAACAGACAGTAACTCGTCCAGCTCAGTGAAGAGCTGAGGTGGTGCTGGACTGTCATCGTCCTCTCCCAGGATGAATCGGATGCGCTCAGCAGCAGGTGAAACTGCAACAGGAAAAATACTGCGTGTCATAGGTGAAGGTACAGTCCTGCATATTTCCAGCTTGCCATCATCAGTTATGCCATTAGGCCAAATCTCCAGTTTTTCTCCAGAGGAAGTTGTCTCAGGTGGAGGAGGAATCTTGACAGCAGACAGGTCTGAATCTGGGTCCACATCCTGATTGGACTCCGATTCCATCTTCACCTCCTCTCCAGCCTCACTCTTCTCCACATTATTGTTCTCAGATATGTTCTCTGGGTTATTATCTGATGCATTCATCCTAAAACCCTCTTTAAAAACACTTTTGTTCCCCAGAACACGATCAAAGCTGGTGAGGATGGCCGAGAGAGAGAGGGAGGGAGGGAGGTCAAAGACACGAGACCCCACGCAGACAAGCAGCACTCAGACCGTTATTAGAGCCCTCCGAGTTGTCTGCTATCCTGTACACCCCGCTCTAACACAGTGACACCTAGGTAGTTAAAAGGGGGTCCCACTTGTCACCCCAGAGCAACAGCCCGCCCATCGGCTGCTCCGGCTGTACCCCCTCGCCATTGGCCCTCCGACTTTGGCACCTTGCCCTGAGCCCCTCATTAACAATTAGGAAATGTTTCACAAACTGTTCATTCTTCACAAGAGGGCCTCACTTTCCTCCTCTCTTGTTTTCTACTTTGAATATTTATTAGTTCTTGTGGAAAAGAGTAAACAGTAATGTTCGATCTAAATAAAGCCAACTTTTCTAACTTGAGTTCATCATTAAAGGGATAGTTCACCCAAAAATGAAAATTTGATGTTTATCTGCTTACCCCCAGGGCATCCAAGATATATGTGACTTTGTTTCTTCAGTAGAACACAAATGAAGATTTTTAACTCCAACCGTTACAGTCTGTCAGTCGTATAATGCATGTGAATGGTAACAAAATCTATGAGAGTAAAAAAAACATGCACAAACAAATCCATATTAAACCCTGCGGCTCGTGACGACACATTGATCGATCGGTAAGTGAGGTCAATGTACACGATCTGGCGTAGAGATACGCGCAAGAGACCACTTCCGGCGCTTACGTAAACTACGCCAGATCGTGTACATTGAACATTGACCTCACTTACCGGAAGTGATCGCGCGCTGAAGGCTGTTGGACATAGTGGCGTATTAGAGGTAAAAAAAATGATATAAATACGGTTCGGTTTCTCGCACAAACCGATCGTTTCGTGTCTTAAGACATCAATGTGTCGTCACGAGCCGCAGGGTTTAATATGGATTTGTTTGTGCATGTTTTTTTTACTCTCATAGATTTTGTTACCATTCACATGCATTATACGACTGACAGACTGCAACGGTTGGAGTTAAAAATCTTCATTTTTGTTCTACTGAAGAAACAAAGTCACCTATATCTTGGATGCCCTGGGGGTAAGCAGATAAACATCAAATTTTCATTTTTGGGTGAACTATCCCTTTAAAGGTTTATCATTAAAACTGTCAAAGTCTGGCAGTGAAATTCACTGTAAAAGTGAAAATGTGAGTTGTTTCTGATCTAAAACTTGTATTGTAATGTATTTTAATTGGTGTAGCCCATTTATTCAAGTAATTTTTTACAACATTTATTTATTTAAAAAAAATATTTATAGATTTATTTATTTATACAAATGCACAGTAGATGTTACCCCATGAAGTGCATATTAAAATGCTCGCTATAGGCTAACAAACACAAAATATTAGTGAATAAACACTGAATTTTATATAATTTGCATAATCAAACAAAATAGAACCAGAGATTTTAATATTTTTCAGCGATTTGTGTAAGGTGAAAGGTCATGGTGACTATTCTTCAATGCTTTTCCCTATTATTCAATAAATGTTCAGCAATAATTGGTATAAGTGACGTATGTAGCACTAGTTCACTGTGAATGAACTGTCAAATAGGCATTTTGTATACTGTAATAAAAAGAGAGACTGTCCTCTGGTTCATCGTCCATTGCTGATGTCATTGGCTTGAGTTGACATCTTCTAATGTTTATAACATCAACAATAACATCATGGATACAAAGCTGTTTGAGTAAATGAGTAAGCTGATTGTACAATTCTGCACTAAACCAGTCTGATTTCTGACGAAACCTCCAGACTGAATTACTATCCATAAAGCGCTTGTGTTTCTTTGAAAAGATAATTAGACTACAGTATCTGGTTGGATAGAAGTGCTGGATATAACACTAGCTTTCCAAAGCCGGCATTTTCCTCAACTTTTACTGCTTCTGATATGGTGAAAGACAGGTCAGAGATGTTATCAGCACCTGGAAAAGTGATAACAGAATGAGAAGAAACTTTAAAACTACACTAGCCACAAAACATCAGTAATCGCAACATATACATAATAGCATCACCTATGACACCTTTGTTCATATTGAACACTATCATGTGTTTACAAATCAAAACACTGTAACTGAGACTATAAAAATGTGCCAAATAATTTACAGAGATTTTGCCTTGATAGTCTGCCACGAGTTATCTTATATAGTCTGCTACCTCTTATCTTTTATATTTAAAGAATTTAATATACACTTTTATTTAACAATTAAATAAATAAAAAAAAAAAAAAATAAAAAAAAAAAATCAAATATACACTACCGTTCAAATGTTTGGCGTCAGAGTTTTTTTAAAGAAATTAATACTTTTATTCAGCAAGGATGCATTAAGCTAATCAAAAGGGTCAGTAAAGACATTTATTAATGTTACAAAAGATTTCTATTTCAAATAAATACTGTTCTTTTGAACTTTCTATTTGTCAAATAATCCTATAAAACATATCAAAGTTTCCATAAAATACATACAAACAAGCAGCACAACTGTTTTCAACATTGATAATAATAAGAAATGTTTCTTGAGCACCAAATCAGAATGATAGAATGATTTCTGAAGGATCGTGAGACACTGAAGACTGGAAATGATGCTGAAATTCCAGCCATCACAGGAATAAATTACATCTTACAATACATTCAAATAGAAAACTGTTTTTTTTTTAAGTTGTAATAATGTTTCTGTATTTTTGATCAAATAAACACAGCTTCGGTGAGCATTAGGCATCACTTGCCCCCCTCGGCACCGTCATTTAGATTTTTTATAGTAGTAAAAATCATTTAGTTCAGTTAGAGAACAGACACTACAATTAAAAACTGAACATGTCTGCTCAATGCAGCGTGAGCCGAACGAGAGTCGCAGCACAGACCAGCAGCAGGAGTCAGATTTCATTTATCACGTGAGTGAGGAGCTGACTGACAAGTCGAAGGCGGAAGATTTGCTTTCAAACTTCAAAGCGCCTATTTAAGCGAGTTTGTCATTGTACTGTTTTATTGTTGTGTTTTTCATTAAGAATAATAATGAACCCACCATTCAAGCAATTGCCGCCCCAGATTGGCACTAATTCTAAAGCTAAAGTAAAATGCGCAACGGGCATTCATAGCTGTGCGTGTCCACTGGCGCAGAGCAGAGCGAGCGTTTCCAGTTCATTCCTATGGAAGCTCAACTTCTAAAGGAATTAACTGAAAACACTCACTCTGCTCCTTACCGTTATGAATAAACGATTTAAAAGCGAGGTGCAAAAGAGGGAAAACTTCAATGTCACCCCTCCCCCCTCCCCGTGATAGCGGTATTACCAGTGTTGGCACACGCCGATTAACCGGTGGGAAAATTTTCTCACCGTCACATCCCTAGTGAGCATAAGAGACTTCTTTCAAAAACATTTGTAAAAATGTTATCGACCCTAAACCTTTGAATGGTATACTGATGTATATTGATGTATCAAGAAATTGTAATACATTATGTTCACTGTTTAAAGTAAAAAAACTAAATTAAATCTTAAAAAGTATACATTTATTGATTATTTGATCATTTTTAAGATATGCTCAGTTTACAGGAAGTGACTAGGCAGTACTGTTTAACTCATTTGGGCCACTTCGTTGTCCCAACTCTGTTCTATAAAGTCCACACACAAAGTGACCCTGCGATGCATACAGACAACTCTGCTATGGATACCAAGCACTAAGCCCCAGTGGGTACTTGCTTCATGCTGTTGTTAAGCAGGGCCGGGACAGAAGGAACAAGTGAGGGAGGGAGAGTAAGAGGCATGGGTGAGTTCAGTATGGGAGAGAGCGCAAAGGACAGATAGAAATGAAAATTGCATCGTTCAAACAAAGTTTCTAAGCTGTGGGTTCTCTCGCCAAGAGCTACGACCCACACAAAGGGGACTTTGTCCATGCACCAGGGGCTTATGGGAAAAGCGAGGGGGAAGTATGCCCAGCGACCAAAAAGGGACTTAGCTGAGCTGCCACTTCATGCTGGAGAGTCCCAATCTCACTAGCAACACTGTGCAACATCCCACATGCAAACAGCAGTATCCCAACCTACATTCCTCTCACTTCATCTGAGAGCAAGTATTCAATGACATTCTTGCGCCGTGCACAGACCAGAAAAACAATAATTCTCAATGCTCACGGGTTTGTGAATTGTGGTGTTGAGGCAGTTACAAGCTTCCCACGTCTGTCTGAAGTAGAATTAATGGCCTTCGGAGCACTGCACGTCCTGTATACTTGGATACATAAATTAAACTGGAGGCTTGGCAGCTTGTGGCTATTTCAAAGAGAATCATTCTGAATGCACAATATTTACATCAGAAGTCCTTCTCTCTTATTCTTTTGCTGATGGTGACGGTGCTTTCCAGGAAGAAGCCAATTTTAAGGCATAAAATACAAGCAACAGAAGTAGACTTGATAGCACGTTTTCCCAAACGCGGGGTTCATAAATTAATAAAAAGCAAATAATTAATTAAATCAAACGTTACGTAAGAAATGGGAATACACAATTAATTTAAATAAAACTGAAATAGCGATCTTTTCAAATCTCTATAGTCAAATCAAAGTCAGTGATTTAATAAGAGAACTACAGTCAGTTTCAGAGTGAAGAGCGGCATGGTGTTCATTTATACGGGCAGCTTATAATACCGTGCGACAGCTCATAGTAAATGCTGCTTCTCTCAAACTTAGTTTAACATGCATTTGGGATTACAAATAGAGCTAGTTTCACTTTATTTACATTCACAATTGCTGTGAATGCACTGTTGTTCAGTGAATTTAAGCGGCCAAATCTAGTCTTTTCAGAATTCCAGAAATTCGCATGAGGGCGAAAGATTTCCCCACACACATTTTGCAATGGCTTCAGGTTTGCTTGCTACATGAATTTGCAGAATTGACTGTCAGAAAGCTGTTTAGTTTGAAAGTGACTTGACTTTGCTTCTAAAAAGTAATTCAGGGGACCTGATACCATAACTTAAATAAATGCATGGTTGCAAGTTAAAAATTCTATTTTAGTGATGCCATTAACGGAGTGTCTATTTACACCAAGTGCAAATAGCGCACCTTGTTGGCAAGTGCTATTTGCACTAGCTCCGCCTAACAATGCCTGGTTGGGCCAAACAAGATTAAAAAAGACACACACACACATTTTGATGTCTTCAGTGGCGTAGTCAGTAGAGCGTAAGGCTCGTGGAACAAGGTTTTGACATGATCGACCCAGGTTTCGAATCCGCCTTTTGCCAAACTCGCTCTTCTCCCTTTTCCCATCACATATCACATCGGAAAGGCATTTACTTTCAATAAAAATTAAGAAAATGTTTAATGAAAAGTGTAAATAAATTGTCTAACGAAATGTTTAATAATAATAAAAGTATTTATTGGGTAGGGTTAGGGGTAGTTGTAGGGAGGGCTTTTATTGTCCCATTAAGGCTGCACCCATTAATAATTTTAATAAATATAATAATTTACACTATGTTATTATTGCATCCTGTTAATGTACAACAATACTGAGGTGCAAATAGTATGTATCTGTCAAAATAAAGTATAAATTGCATGTAATTACTATTTACACATATTGCAAAGAACTGCTACTTTTACATGGTGTAAATAGAATATATCACTATTTTCACTTAGTATGCTATTTCACTTAGTAAATAGCATCTACAGCTATTTGCACTTAGGGTAAATGTCATCTATCGCTAAGAAAATATGTTATTTTCACTTAGTGTGAATAGCATCTATTGCTATTTGCATTTAGTTGCATTCTCCGCTGCCTTAATTAAACCTTTTAAGTTGCAAACATTATTTTGTTGAGTTCTGTTGACATAATAATGTTGCTTGTTACATTAACTTAATATTGTGTGTAACTTACACACAAATTTCTGCTTTAATTGATTTTTTTTTTTTATTTTAATTAAGTTGTTGTAACTTAATGACATTTTCTTGATAACTTTGAAAATTGGGTAGTGGATTTCTAGTTCCCAGCATGATTTGCATAGAACTGGATAAGGAAAATGTTATGTTGAAGTTTTTGTGGTTACCATTGTGCTGAAAAGTAGACGACATGAAATGTAAACACTACATTGACGCTATTAGCAATGACTTTGCTAATACCAGTGATAAGTAATATCTTACTTGTTCACATGTTAACGAAGTTACATTCAGCCTGTGCTTTGATTGCTGTGGATCTTCTATAGAAATAGATAAGATTAATTGGTTCCAAGGCTACAACTCAAGTAGTTGGTGCAACTTCATTATTTTGAGTAATCAGATTTGTTTATGCTATGAATTAAGTTCCTCTAACTCAATAAAGTTTGTTAGTTGTACATATTAGCAATAGTAATTGTTGTTTTAACAATCCATGTCAAGCAATCATATGCATGTAAAACTTTCACATAGTTTTTGGATTAATGAGTGCGTTGCATATGAATAATTGCACGCAACATGTTTATAAAAGAATATCTATAAAATATTTTAAAATTTACATATTTTTAAACATTTCAATTGTAAACCTGACATACTTTTGCTATTTGTGTGAGCAGATTTACACCTAACTAGTTTACTGGCACAAAAAGGCATTATAAGAGTGTGTATTACGAGGCTGTCTTTTGTATTTTCTCCTAGCAACAGATGCTTGGCGGAAACACACGACATGCCACATATCAAGACACAAAGAGGATTTCAAGTCAACTTCCGATTGGGAAGCGCACTCATAGATTTTGGTCCAAGCAGTAGGGTCAAGGCACCTTAATTAAAAAAATAATAATTTTAAAAAAGGTTAGAAAAATATCCGATAGATGAAAGGCCTTAAACTAGCAATAAAAACATCAATTATAGTTTATCTAATAGTTCTCAAAACCAAACCATGGGATTTGTGCCTCGAATACTATTATTTGTCCCTACAGTTAGTCTAATAGTCAAAGTTCTTACCCATTATCAAGTTAATTACTACTATTAAAAAAAAAAAAAAAAAAAAACTTATGATAGTCTCAATACTTCGGTTTACAATTAATAAATATTTAACTTGGAGCTTTCAGACTAACTTTTATGCCATAATGACACGTCAAGTGTGATATTTCCTCAGATGAAACCGTAAGCCTGTAAGAACTAAGTCAAATGCTGGCTATCACTGCTGTGTGTTTCACATCAGTCCAGCAGTGATGAGCACAACAGTGATTAAACACATTTGAGGCATCACATGCCTGTGATGAGTGGCTCTTGTCTTTTGTTTGAGGCACAAAAGAGTTTTATTCAGAACAGCTATTGTTCTTTCACTTGACTGCCTCCCCTGCCATCTCCTACTGACTTCCTGACAGTAACTGATACCCAACTTCACCAGAGCACAGCTACTACTGTCATCACACCGACTTTCCCACATCATGGAGAACATCCACATCCTAGTGATTCTTTGAATAGCTGTTTAGAACAGCTATCTGCCTGTGTTTTCATCTTCCTCTTCGGATTTAACTTTAGTTACATTTTCTAGCACATATTATGTCAGATAAACATTTATCTTGTTATTCAGTATGTGATTATGCACCTGTCAGTGTCAACAAGGGGACAGAATCGTCAATGACCTGCCAGTCAGATAAGAAGTATCACATGCAGGACCCCTATGTCTGTTCTTCCTTTCTCATCAGGAAGTGATTAGTTTGAGCCACTTAACACTCTCTGACTACCCTACGTGCCTTTCACATACATCTAGAGATTTTTACCATGACGTTTTTCATGTGTCCCTCGTTATTTCATTGGATTCTCATGCTAAACATTGCCAAGTAAAAAAAAAAAAAAACGAGTTGGATGTATGACAGAGTATTTCTGTGCCAAATACACTCCTTCAGGATTCAAATAGGTTTCAGAAAGTTTTTTTTCAAGTATGGCCCCAGAATTGCTTGTATGGGAACTTCTACCGGATGAGCACGTGCGCACATCAACCATAGCGAGAGCGAGAGCAAGAACACGTCCATCAACGAGCTTCGTTCAGGTTACGGAAGCCATCGGCAGCGCTGTCATTTTGTTTTTAGACCACAAAATCAACAATGTCACTAAAGAAGTGTTTTGGTTGTCAGGGAAAGATAACTTGGGTTCAGCTTCCCAAATAACCCAGCGTTAAGGAAACAGTGGATGCAGTTTGTTTTTCCGGAGAAGCAACGGAGTTCTGCAAGTGTGTTTGTTTGTTCCCGGTCACGAGTCGAAACTGTGTGTGTGTGTGTGTGTGTGTGTGTGTGTGTGTGTTCGTTCGTGACTTTTTAGCTCCGCCCACTGCACACCTCCACGAGTTTGGCTGTTTTTGGAAAGAATCAGTACAGCGTATCTGTCTTTTATAAATATGATAAACTAAAGACTCTTCGGAGATATGAAGTATGCAATACTACTCTATAGGTACTCAAGATTAACATGAGATTGGCAGAAACTGTGTGTGTTATGTACCCTTTAAAATTCACAAAACATCCGTGTTGCTCTCCATAGGTACAATTAAAAATTTGTGAAATCACTCTTTTTGTTTTTTTATGTTTGTTATGTAGGAACCCATGAAGAACTGGCGCAATGAAAATATCTCGTACAAACAAACGAAGGAAGGATATAAAATTTACATGCAAAATTATTTAGTTTATTTGAATGCAAAATGTACATTAGGTTTTTAAATATTTCTGCTTCAAACTGTAAACTGTTAAATCGGTTCAAGATTCCTTTTTTCCTGTCCCAAATTTAAGACTTTTTAAAATGATAATTAAGACTTTTGTTACACCATTTAAGATACTTGTGGACCTACTTTTTATTGGCACATGTACTTTTGTACATTTTACAGTTTGCACACATATATTTTTTGTCACAAATGTGAGTGAAATGCACTGTTGAGCCCTGCAGAGCACTAAAAACATGCCACAATGTATCTTCCTTTTAGAAAAAAAAAGTAACTTTATAAAACATATAGTTCTGGCCCTGGATGCTAATTGGTAAATCTAAATTTTAGGTGTGTTAATTCACAATTTAGCAACAGTTTGCTAAGGTTGGTGTGGAAAGTCTTTAAAGGGGTCATGAACTGGCTTTTTTAATTTTTTTATACTGTTGTCTGAGGTCAACTTAGGACGTTCACGTGGTTTTTACATTCAAAAACATCATAATGAATAAGTAATAGGCTATTTTCTACCCTGGTTTTCAGCGTAGCTCCTGGAACGCTTTTTATGGGCGTGCCGCATTGAAGACTTGGAAGTAAACGCCCACTGCTCTGATTGGATAATAGTTTTGCATATTATAATGAGCTTCGGCTCCCCCGTCAGTACATGTGGGAATTGTTTTGAAAACGGCAACCGGAATGATTCGCCCACAGGGCTCGCAAAATGTCTTTATCAATCAAACACAATGATTTATCTCTCATCCACCCGCAATTAAATGGAATGTTATTTTTTATTACTTGGCCCGCCCGATCGGTGGATATAACCGCGAACCGCATCACTAACACACACACACACACACACACACACACACACACACACACACAAGCATCTGCAAAACTTCACTGCAGACAAATCAGCATGTTCAAAACTTCCACGATTGTATTCTTCCTTCAAATATCAAGTCAAGAGAGTGAACAACACACATCAAGAAAGGAATGTTTCACTATTTAAGATAGCCCGTCGGGCAGGCCGGTGATACAATTTGGTAGCCCGACTGGAAAACAGTCACACATTAGCCCCGGGACATTGGGCTTTGCGAGCCCTGGCCCATACAAGTTCTAGTCTGATCCTGAATCGCAGGACAATGAACCAACAACACCTCAAATACTACAAAGGATACTCCAGCCTGTGACAGCGTGGTAGTTATGTTTAGTTAGACACGTACACATAATCAGTAGATGGGTCATTCTATAATTAGGGGTGCATTTGGAAGTTGACAATGTGAAGAAATCAAGTTTTCTTTTTTCCCAAAACACAAACAGGACCTTACATAAAACCCTTTAAATCAAGTAATCAAGTTCCTCTTAATTCTATTATTAAAACTCATCTGCATTTGGATCCTCTCGCCTTGGTCCCTGAGTTTCACCACGCGTAAAAGTTTGCTACTGTCCACTATGTTACCTTTACTGGGTAACACAGTTGACGGTAACTTAGTTGACAGTTTTTAGCATTTTGGGCCTATACTACACAGGGAAGAACATTCGCAGATCGATCGTTTGCTGAGCCAGCTGTCAATAAAAGCTTTTCTTTGACTAACAAGGAAACGTTTCAGCTCTGAAACGTTCAGCTCAGGATATTCTTATATTACCATGACCTTTTATATATCAAAAGCTCATATATCAGGAAAGTTGATTTCTCAATTCATGACCCCTTTAATATAGGATCACTGGAGATACAAACTCCAGAACATAAGAGAATACACATACCATAATCAACATAAATACAAACAACACCAAACAAAGAACTGTGAGAACTCAAGGCTTAGGTTACGTTTACACGACAACGATGTGCTAAAAACGGAAAAGATTTTTCTTTGTACAGATGACAACGTTAGGCTTAGGGTTAGATCCCTGTTCACACGGATCCGCAAAAACGACTAAAAACGCTGTATTATGCATGCCAGACAAGTAGTTGGCGATGTCACTTTATAAAGAAAGACACATTCGTTTACTACATTGCA
This sequence comes from Coreius guichenoti, assembly GCA_039654105.1. Classification (NCBI taxonomy): domain Eukaryota; kingdom Metazoa; phylum Chordata; class Actinopteri; order Cypriniformes; family Gobionidae; genus Coreius; species Coreius guichenoti. The sequence goes on from CM077169.1 coordinate 32,116,847, forward strand.
CTCGAGCCGAACACACGTCTATAGACACAATTAATCTATCATTTTTTTGTCCGATTTTGGATGGATGTTTGATAATACTGTATTATTACTTTGTCTTCTGGGTAAATTTCATCTTCACAAAGCAAGAAACATTCACTGTAATCCCAATTTTAGAATGTTCTCCTCCGATATAAAGTCCCTTTTTACTTCCTTTAAAGGGTACATAACACACACACAGTTTCTGCCAATCTCATGTTAATCTTGAGTGCCTATAGAGTAGTATTGCATCCTTCATATCTCCAAAGAGTCTTTAGTTTATCATATTTATAAAAGACAGATACGCTGTACCGATTCTTTCCGAAAACAGCCAAACTCATGGAGGCGTGCAGTGGGCGGAGCTAAAGAGTCATGAGCACACACACACACACACACACACACACACACACACACACACAATACATCATGGCATTATCCCTGGATAACTTTCGATTCACTACGTTCGTGTTGTTTACATTATATGCACTTACGCGCCGATTGCCAACAAAACATAGACATTTGATGCAGTTTCACTCACCGCCTGCGGTTTCGACTCATGACCGGGAACAAACAAACACACTTGCAGAACTCCATTGCTGCCCCGAAAAAACAAACTGCATCCACTGTTCCCTTAACACTGGGTTATTTGGGAAGCTGAACAAGGCTATCTTTCCCTCAAAACAAAAAACACACTTCTTTAGTGGCATTGTTGATTTTGTGGTCTAAAAACAAAACGACAGTGCAGCCGAATCCGACGGCTTCCATTACCTGAACGAAGCTCGTTGATGGACGTGCTCTTGCTCTTGCTCTGGTTGATGTGCGCATGCGCTCATCCGGGAGAAGTGCCCATAAAAGCAATTCCGCCCTTTATGACGTCATACAGGGCCATACTCGAAAAAAAACTTTCAGAAACTTTCAATTACCCAGCTTTTGAAAGATGTCTCTTGCTCACCAAGCCTGTATTTATTTGGCAGTAAAACAGTAATATTGTGAAATATTATTAAAATCATAATTACTCCAGTCTTCAGTGTAACATGATCCTTCAGAAATCATTCTATTTTGCTGATTTGGTGCTCAAGAAACATTTCTTATTATCAATGTTGAAAACAGTTATGCTGCTTAATATTTTTGTGGAAAATGTGATATATTTTTAAGGATTCTTTGATTAGAAAGTTCAAAAGAACAGAGTTTATTTGAAATATAAATCTTTGTAGCATTCTAAAAGTCTTTACAGCCTCTTTGATTTAATGTGGTTTTGCTTAATAAAAGTATTAATAAATAAAAAGACAAACATGGTTGTGTACATGTCAGGAACTACATCTAGTGGAAAGATGGAAATAATGAATTTGGTTGACAGAAAAATTAATAAAATACTAAAATCTAATTTTCAATTTTAATGAAAAAATGTGTCCTTTTTTATTATGCAGTGCTTAATAATATAAAACACACAAGATGTGATGTAATGTAAATATAGTCATTGAGCTTAATTATAGCAGATAAATAAAACCGAGAACCAAAATTTTGGTTGTGTGCATCATAGTACTGATAATGCACAGTGTTGGTCTATTTGTATTTAAACATATCCGAGTGTGATCTGGTCAATTCCTGGTCATTGGGAATAGTGTGTGGGTGGACATGTGGTCAGCTATAAGCACCTTTAATCCCAAACATCCCCCAAAGCAAAGTCAGAGGAAGCAGCATGTCCAGACACTCTCTATGCTTCAATACTGCCGCACAAAATTATCATACACAAAGCTGACAAACATGTACACACTAGAACATGATAATCCAGCCAAAATAACATTCGACTAAACAGTATTTCCACATTCACATGCAGACCTGGATTATCCAATATCACCATCGTAATGACAAGGAGATCATTATTTTGTTCATGTCTGATATTAACTAACTAGTCAAGAAAATAAAGATTTGTTATAGCTGGCAATCACATATGTGGGTCTGATTTAGGAAGAAGGTTAGATTAACTAATTATAACCTGCAGTGGAGGAAGAGAATAACTGTAGTTGAGAGGATTACAGTGCACCAGCCCTCCTGCCTCTGGGTTTAAGAGATCTCCTGTGGGACGTCCTACTCAGCAGAGGGTCTGACTGGCTCCCATTGATGAAGTTTAAAATTATCAAGAGACATAGAGAAAAGGGACAGAGCATCCGTTATAAAGACTCAAGTCAAAAAGTAAAAAACTTTATTATCTTAAAAGGTGTGATGTAAAAAAAAAATAATAATAAAAAAAGTGGACTCTTTCTATTACAAAGAAGTGTAAAGAGAAGTTCTCTGAGAGGATCCAAGCAAAATCTTTCAAGAAAAGTCACAATGTAAAACAACAACAAAAAAAACCATGTAAGCTAGGAAAGAACAGGCACAGAGTCACAACCTGAACCAGCTACAAATTGCCAAAACCAGACTAACCACTGAATAAAAAGGGGACATTTAAAACACATGAAGTAACAAGACATACCCGGAAAACAATCAAACAAGAAACGAACACCAGAACACCGAACAGAACTACAAACTACAAAGTCCATATAAGAAATTTGCACACAAAAGCCGCGTTTCCACCGCAGGAACTTTCCTCAGGAACTAGCGACTTTGGGGTGGTACTCGGTGTGTTTCGACCGCAGGAACCAGGGTATAAATAAAGTTCCGGGTAAAGATTTCCCCCTCAAAACAGCCCTGCTTGCGAGGTAGTACTTTTTCAAAGTTCAGGAACTTTCGGGGGTGGGACTTGGGCGCTGAACATGCTGACTGGTTGAGCTCACGCTGCATTTTATTTCAACCTAAAAGTCTGTTGTGGTGCGTGCAGTAAGAGTCGTTTGCTATTCAAATCAACAATAGAGTTTAAAAAATACGACGATGGACCGACAACGAGGTTCAGGCTTATTAAGTTTATTTGCGGAGGACGAAATCCAGTGGGCTCTGGAAAGTCACGCGCAGTCCTACGTCACTGGACTAATCTTCACGGTACTTTAGACCACGATGGAAACGCAGACAGCAGCAGGTCTGGGGGAAAAAGAGTTCCTGGGACAAATTGTTCCGGGTAATTTTGGTGGAAGCGGGGCTAAAGACTGCTATATACAAGACAAAAACATTGTGTTGCAATGGTATTGTGTTTCAACTGTAAAATGGCGCCTTGTGTTGTCATTGACGATTCTCTGTCAACCAATCAACGTTCTGCAGTGAGTCTAGCTCCACCCTTTAGGTACCGGACTACTGTGCTACGTACCCCAATGGAAGGGTCCAAAAAAGTGGTATGGTACGGTTCGGTATTTTGGAACCAATCACAACTTCTGATAATTGAAACGGAAATAATTGCGTACTGTACTGTACCGTACCGCTCGATGGAAACATGCCATAAGCGTTGTTTTTAAAAAAGAAATTAATACTTTTATACAGCAAGGGTGTATTAAATTGATGCTGTTCTTTGAACTTCCTATTAGTGATGTGCACAAGGACTCGCATCCTTTTGTGCAGATGTAAGTTGCAATATTACTTTTATGTTGTATATATCTGATTAATCTCATATAGGATGCGATAGGTTGAGTTTATTAGCCCGCTAGCAAAGCGCCTCAGTTTACCGGTGTTCATTCACTTTTCAGCATCAGCTCAAACGGCAATGCCTGACATTATCAACTATGAGTGGGTTATTTGGGACAGTCAGTTTCTTTTTCAAAAACATTGATGATATTATTATTATTATTATTATTATTATAATACCATGGTCTATCTGAATACTTGATTCTCATTGGCTGGAAGGTGTGCAATAAAACAGTTTAATGCACAGGTAGTTCCAAATCAGTTCTACATAATGCGCTGTTTTCATTGAAGCACACAGACGCATAACAACAGTTTTAAGTTGTTAATGCTTGAAAATGACCATGGTATAACCAGGATAATCCACAGCTAGCTGTGCACTAAACGTTTGAATGAACTCCTCTTCGCGTCGGGTGGTTCTTTGCCTCCACGTTGTGCATTAAAATAGTTTAATGCACATCTAGCCGTGGATTATCCCTTACATAACCCAGCAGTGTTATTTTTTCTCGTCAATTTTTTCAACAGTAGGCCTATTAAAATCGTTTCTTGTCATGGCTTTGAAAATTCGCAGGGATGTCTGAAATCACTTGATTTGAGTAGATGAAAATACAATGCCAATCTGCCATATATTGTTAATACACATATGTTTCAGCGTGTTGTTCTGGGAAGAGCGCATCCACAACGGAAGTAACGCTTTCTGGCTAGCACGTAACTTTGTCCAAGTTCACTTGCATTTGCATCCTATTATACAGATACAAGTTGTAATATTACGTTTATGTTGTGTATCTATCTAGGATATGATTAATCTCATAAGAACAGGCATATAGAACGGGCTTCAGTTTACTGGTGTTCATCTCTTTAGCTTCACCTCATGCAGCTATTCCTTTTAGATGATTCTTTTTCGAAAACATTGATGCATTGTTGATAATCTAGCAGTTTATTATTTTTCTAGTCATGTTTTCATATTTTGACAAACATTTTCATGCCATATTAAAATATTTTCATTATCGCAATGTAGGACGCCCCGCCCCCGAGTACTCGTTTTTGAGACATATCAGTACTCGAAATGAAAAATGCAAAAATGCCCATCCCTACTTCCAATTCAAAGAAACCCCAAAAAGTAGGCTATTAAGCAGCACAACTGTTTTCAACACTGATGATAATAATAAATGTTTCTTAAGCATCAAATCATCATATTAGAATGATTTTTAAGGGTCATGTGACACTGAAGACTGGAGTAATAATGCCTGCTGAAAATTCAGCTTTGCCATCACATGAATAAATTACATTTTTACATTTTTATCAAATAAATGCATCCTTAGTGAGCATAAAAGAGACTTATTTCAAACATTTAAAAATCTTAAAACCCCAATCTAATCTAAAATCTTAATCTAAAGACCCCAAACCTTTGAACTGTAGTTTACATGGAGAAAAGTATGCATTATTTAAGGTGTGTCAACGTTATTGTTGCTTAATGTCATTGGTTCTCTAATGTGTTGTGACTTCTATTAAAATTGACTGAACTGCAAAGCAAATGGAAAGGAATCACCACATGTGAGAGAAACTATTCTTCTTAACAGATGAGAAGAGAAAAGCTTTGAATATAAAATTATCACAAAACAATGGGCAGTAGCCTCTAACTGTAAAGCTCAAATCAAATCAGTAGCAATGATCTCACACAACACAGAGGAGAGAAAGTTCCCTCCTATATTTGGACACATGAAAATGAGCCTTAGTGCTGAATTGGAGGCACTAAGGCATGTTTTTGATTGAGGCAAAGAGAACGGAATAAGACAGGGAGGTTTCTTCAGCACTAAATAAATACACTTAAATCATGCATCTCTACTTCTATCATGAACTCTCAAGTAATATAAATTTTATGCTGCTTTTTTTGTAAATTCGAAGATTGATGGCCCCAGCCCCAGGGATATTCTTCTTTAAAAAATAAATAAATAAAAAATAATTCACCTTTTCTATTCTACAGAAAAAAAAATTGACATAAATAAATGACCGAATTTTCATTCTCGGGTAAACTATTCTTTTAAGAAGCAGGGATATGAACACATTCAGAACATTTCCTGCATGGTGGCAATTTATTTATTTATTTTATTTTTTACATCATACTGTTCATATTTAAAGAAGATTTACAGTGTTATTTGTTGCAGCCTATAAAGAGGAAGATTGATACTAACAAACATGCATCCGGATTAGAGATAACAATCAGGAAGTAATCCATCTACAGACAAAGGTCAGTACTCACACTGCTCTGGGTCAAAAGGCAAGGAGCCAGAACATTGTTACATGTGGGCCTGCCCTAATCTTCTGCATTGCTATATCAATTTCCATCAGAAAATCCCCTGCATGGGAAAAGCAGACACTGACAAACATATACAAAACATATACGTACATAAAAATGAGGTTTGAGATTCTTTGTGTAAGAATGTATGAGAGCTCAGTCTCCATTTCAGTTAACTTCTACATAAATGCAAGACATACAGTAAACAGGAAGTCCCGCCCCAAAGTCACACCATTAGTTGAGCCAGAAGTTACTGTAAATAGTCCAAACGATCTGCAAATAGCTTACTTATAGTTGTGTGCACATTAAACTAGGATAGGAGAAAGTATTTTAACACTGAAAAAAATGACACACATCACTTTTAAGGATAAGGAAGTTGATTTATAGAATAAATTATTTTTAAAAAATCTTTGGGTTAATGTGTTCCTATAGTACAAAAATGGCATAACAATTAGGTTTAATTTGTTAACATTAGTTAACTACATTAGATAGCATGAACTAACAATGAAAAATACTTCTGAAGCATTTAATAATCTTAGTTAATGTTAATTTCAACATTTATTAGATCAATAATAATTAGATAATTAATTATTAGATTTAAATCAAAAGTTGTGCGTGTCTGCTATTTTACTTAATTTTGTTTATTAACTAACATTAACAAGGATTAATAAATATTGCATAATGCATTAACTAATGGGTCCTTATTATAAAGTGTATTATAAACCATGTTTTCTGATAAAGGGTATTCAGAGGATGAATTGAAGGCCCAGAGATGGTAAGTCAGGTGAGCTCTGGGTCCACATCACTGTCAAGTTCTTGATTCTGCTTGGTTGCACTTGAGTTTCCATTAGGAGCTGAATACGTTTCAGATTAAGATCAATAACCGAGTTTGTGCAGAGTCAGCACAGTAAACTGCACTAAAACCTCAGCAGATTTAAGAATTTATAAGAATAATTCAGCCAAAACTGCATCATTATTTACTCACCCTCATGTCGTTCCAAACCCCCATGCTATTATTTCTTCAGTGGCACACAGACAAAATAAAATCAAACTGTCTTTCAACTCAAACACAGCATCAAACGTCATTAGTTCTCAAGTGTCTAGTAACCAGAAATAATGACGTCAAACCTGTACACTATAGGTGCCATATTTAATTTGAAACCTGCAGTGGAGGTGAAGGTAAAGTTATAATGTAAAACAGAGCACAAATCATAAGTACTTGACAAGCTTGTGTTTACTATAAGCCAGTGTCTTTGTATGGAAAAAATCTGTGTGAAGACTCTTTTGAAGATCCTTTTTGTGTGTTCCACTGAGAAAAAAAATAATCAGAACAAAGGTTTAAATTGTCATAATGGTGAGTAAATGACAACATTTTTTTATTGGGCTAAAAATTCATTTAAACACACATTCCCAAGTATACACTCACCTAAAGGATTATTAGGAACACCTGTTCAATTTCTCATTAATGCAATTATCTAATCAACCAATCACATGGCAGTTGCTTCAATGCATTTAGGGGTGTGGTCCTGGTCAAGACAATCTCCTGAACTCCAAACTGAATGTCAGAATGGGAAAGAAAGGTGATTTAAGCAATTTTGAGCGTGGCATGATTGTTGGTGCCAGACGGGCCGGTCTGAGTATTTCACAATCTGCTCAGTTACTGGGATTTTCACGCACAACCATTTCTAGAGTTTACAAAGAATGGTGTGAAAAGGGAAAAACATCCAGTATGCAGCAGTCCTGTGGGCGAAAATGCCTTGTTGATGCTAGAGGTCAGAGGAGAATGGGCCGACTGATTCAAGCTGATAGAAGAGCAACTTTGACTGAAATAACCACTCGTTACAACCGAGGTATGCAGCAAAGCATTTGTGAAGCCACAACACGCACAACCTTGAGGCGGATGGGCTACAACAGCAGAAGACCCCACCGGGTACCACTCATCTCCACTACAAATAGGAAAAAGAGGCTACAATTTGCACGAGCTCACCAAAATTGGACAGTTGAAGACTGGAAAAATGTTGCCTGGTCTGATGAGTCTCGATTTCTGTTGAGACATTCAGATGGTAGAGTCAGAATTTGGCGTAAACAGAATGAGAACATGGATCCATCATGCCTTGTTACCACTGTGCAGGCTGGTGGTGGTGGTGTAATGGTGTGGGGGATGTTTTCTTGGCACACTTTAGGCCCCTTAGTGCCAATTGGGCATCGTTTAAATGCCACGGCCTACCTGAGCATTGTTTCTGACCATGTCCATCCCTTTATGACCACCATGTACCCATCCTCTGATGGCTACTTCCAGCAGGATAATGCACCGTCACAAAGCTCGAATCATTTCAAATTGGTTTCTTGAACATGACAATGAGTTCAATGTACTAAAATGGCCCCCACAGTCACCAGATCTCAACCCAATAGAGCATCTTTGGGATGTGGTGGAACGGGAGCTTCGTGCCCTGGATGTGCATCCCACAAATCTCCATCAACTGCAAGATGCTATCCTATCAATATGGGCCAACATTTCTAAAGAATGCTTTCAGCACCTTGTTGAATCAATGCCACGTAGAATTAAGGCAGTTCTGAAGGCGAAAGGAGGTCAAACACAGTATTAGTATGGTGTTCCTAATAATCCTTTAGGTGAGTGTATATAGCCACTGCACGATTTTAAGGCAACATTTTCCTTATATGACCTTGGAATCATCATGTTCTTTCTCCGTGTCTGCCTCACCCTCGCTTATGCGATCCCTTTCACCTCCTCTCTTCCTCCTCATTCTCCCTTTCAGCTATCACATCATTAGAGAGCATTCAAAGTCCTGGCATCCAAATCAACAGAAACGCCTCCTAAGTGATCCTCCCTTGGGCGTATAATACTTCACCATTAGAGACACACATACTTCCCTCCTTCAGCAGCTCACGTTAGGCAATCGTGACCCATTTGGATGGTTATTACTTATGCGCAGGGGCCCTAGCCCTGTCTGTCCAAACACACACATCCGCTGGCCAGGCAGCTCTGGATATCTGTTCTGACAAAGTGGAGTCAGCAGCAGCCTTGGCTTGTAGCTGTGTGTGTATGTGTGTGTGTGTGTGTGTGTGTGTCTGTGATTGGTTCTATGAAGGAGCCCTCAGCATTAATGTGAACTGACAGCTCTTTGGCAAGTGCTTACTGAGTGGTTTGAGGATGCTGTTGCTGGCCTCCTCATTGTTCTCTGCGTCTGACCTGTCCGAAGTGTTCTCAGTCACTTTCTCCTTTCTGTCCTTGTGACTGGTGCGTCGGCGATGACGTCTCCGTCGACGGTAGCTCTTAGGCACATGCACACCGATGTATATGGTGTGGTGACCTGAGAGAGTAAAATTGAGAAGATAGTCGGGCTATTAAGATCACATGGCATCCCACAAACTTAAGAAACACAAAAAGAACAATTACTCTTCAGCGTAAGCACACTGCATAAAAATCATAATCAGTATTTTTGTTTTGTTTTCCAGTAAAAATATTTAAATAGCTGTAAAACAAGATTAGTTTTCTTGAGAATTATTTTTAGAATAGAATTTTCCACCACCGTTCAAAAGTTTGGGTTGGTAAGGTTTTTTAAGGTTTGTGAAGTCTCTTATGCAGTAAAAACAGTGAGATATTGTGAAATATTATTACAATTTTAAATAACTGCTTTCCATTTTAATATATTTAAAAATGTAATTTATTCCTGTGATGGTAAAGTTGAAAGTCAGCATCATTCCTCCAGTCTTCAGTGTCACATGATCCTTCAGAAATCATTCTAATATGCTGATGATTCAGTGCTAAAGAAACATTTCTTATTATCAATGTTGAAAACAGTTGTAATGCTGAATATTTTTGTGGATTTTTTTTCCAGGATTCTTTGATGAATAGATGGTTCAAAATCAACAGCATTTATTTGAAATATAAATATTTTGTAACATTATAAATGTCTTTACACTTTGGGTCAATTTAATGGATCCTCCTTTATGAAAAAAAAAAAATGTATGGACCACATTCATTTGAACGGTAAACTGCCTTGGCAATTAAAAAAAAACAAAAGGTGTGAAACCTTATGTATAAACCTTTTTTGTTTTGTAATTTATGGTCAAAACAAGAACAAAACATTAATGTGGTAAAAACTATTCAAATTTATTATCTATAAACAAGTCTTTGTATTTTAGATATTTTACATAGTTATTTTTAAAAACTATGATATTAAAACAGCAGCAGTTATTTATCAAATGATGATTAAACAACGGAGAAGGAAATAACTGGGGTTATATTTCAGACAGTGCAGCTGAGAGCTCTTTTGGCATTTTAAAGAGACTAATCAGGTGCCTGGATGATGGAATGATGCTGTGCATTTCCTTTAGGGATTCGAGGGCTAACACATCACAGACGGCATGTGCAATAACAACGCTATCAGTGGCTGCAGCTCATTCTGAGTGAATTCCCCTCAGTATATCTAAAAGGCTCTTGATGACGTAGATAAACACTTACAGAATTAATTGACTCAGCCAAGTCAAGTAAATACAATAATGCCAGTCCTAACATTGTTGTTGTCATGAGATAAACGGCTCCCAAATGTCAAGATAGCACAAGCCACGTGACCATCCTACAGCGACACACTGCAACATCTGTAAGATAAATAATGTGTAGTGTCACTGAGATAAGGAGCTGGATGCCGACTGTTTCCTTGTGGCCCATTGGTTACGACATGCGATGCAACCTGAGTAAAGACATAAATAAATGGTGTGACTTCCTCAATGCAATTTATGCAGGAAATGGTGGACTTCACCGGAGGGGTTTGCAGCAGACTGTCAAACTAAATATTTTGGCTGGCCTGGAACAGCTAGCAGGTAGTGCGGAACGTCCGATGTTTAGATCCATATCATACAGACACTTTCCATGTCTCCCCCCCAGCCACAAGAATCCATCTGTTAAAGCTACATCCCACACTGTGTTACTATGTAACTTATTAAAACTTAAAGGAATAGTTCACCCAAGTTGTTCCAAACCTGTATGGGTTTCTTTCTTCTGTTGAACACAAAAGAAGATATTTTGAAGAATAGCTATCGTAAACTGTTTAGTTACCAACATTCCTCAACATATCTTCTTTTATGTTCAACAGAAGAAAGAAATTCATACAGGTTTGGAACAACTTGAGGTTGAGCAAATGATGACAGGGTTTTAATTTTTGGGTGAACTATCCCTTTAATGTTTATTGCAATGCATCTCTGACTGGACCTGTGACATCAGTGCAGACCTGCAGACCAGATACAATCTATCCCAGAATTCCAAACTTTTGCAGGTTAGTGCTACAACTGAACTGAGATGTTTAATTAAACAGGTCATAATCTAACATGGCATAAGTTGTCAAAGAAGCAAATTTATATTAAAGGGATAGTTCACCCAAAAATGAAAATTACCCCATGATTTACTCACCCTCAAGCCATCCTAGGTGTATATGGCATTCTTCTTTCAGACGAATACAACCGGAGTTATATTAAAAAATGTCCTGGCTAATCCAAGCATTATAATGGCAGCCCAAAATTTGAAGCCCAAAAAAAGTGTATCCATCCATTATAAAAGTAATCCACACGGCTCTGGGGGGTTATTAAAGGCCTTCTGAAGCGAATCGATGGGTTTGTGTAAGAAAAATATCTATATTTAAAAACTTTATAAAGTAAATAGCTTCCAGCGGACCGCCTTCTGTATTCAACTTACGGAAAAAGCGTAACTGGCGCGACTATGATGTCAGACGTAGCGTAAGCATTTTGAATTGCGAGAGGCACTACACTTTCTTCGTAAGTTGAATACGGAAGGCAGTCCGCCGGAAGCTAGATATTTTACTTTATAAAGTTTTAAATATGGATATTTTTTCCTTACACAAACCCATCGGTTCACTTCAGAAGACCTTTATTAACCCCCTGTAGCCCTGTGGATTACTTTTATAATGGATGGATGCACTTTTTTAGGCTTCAAATTTTGGAAGCCTTCACTGCCATTATAATGCTTGGAAGAACCAGGACATTTTTTTAAATATAACTCTGATTGTATTCATTTGAAAAAAGAATGTCATATACACCTAGGATGGCTTGAGGGTGAGTAAATTATGGGATAATTTTCATTTTTTGGTGAACTATCCCTTTAACAAAGTGTGCTGTGCATCTACAATTAAGCTAAAATGTAATAATAAGGTCTTTCACAAAGTCAGTGTTCTACAATCTATGAAATTTTGACTACTAAAAATGTTGAGGTCAAAAATAATAAGGATTACATTCTGGTTTACAACATGTCAATCTGTCAAAAATGTTACATTTAATACTCTCAGCCAAATTTTGATCAGATTGTCCTAGAAATCAATATTTTAAAGGTTACAGTGCTACAGCACATCTCAAATAAAGGTTTATACACCAATTAAAAGTATGACATTAAAAAAATGTTGTACAGTAAAACAAATAAAGTCGTATTCATGTCATATAGGATTTATTCAGGTATCTGCACTTGTTTATCCACAGCCAATTACAAGGCTTTACATCTTCAGGCCAGCTGTGGTGCCACAGGTCACATAGTGATCATGATTCACCCCATCAGAGAGACTAATAGACCACCACAGTGATTCATGAGTCTCATGACATAACCAAGTGTGATGAGGTTAATCGCAGGACAATCCCCGCCATTAGGCGACAGACGAAGCCACTGGAAGCAGTGGCAACATGTCCTAAGCTGCGTTCACACTACCAGCGACCAGTTGATCTTTATTATATTTGACTCAATTGTGAAGATATGACGGCTACTGTTTTTATGATCTTATAATGTTTCAAATCTTACATTAAACCTGCACTTGTTTGTGCACCTGCTTTTGATAGAAGTCAAAACTGTCTCCAGGACTTTGAACTAAGGTCGCTAGTGGGCGTTCCCAAGTAACATTTGTGAATGACATTCACGGATGTTACTCCATATTGTAGACAATGCTCTACTGATTTAACTCCTATTGGTTGTCGCTCCAGAAAGTCACTCTTTATTTGCATAAAGTTAAACATATCTCAACTTTGTCGTTTCGCTGGACATGCCTACATCCTGTCGCCAACGGTCACTGTTGCTCATGTCGCCGAAATTCGCTAGCTCTCCATTTAAAAGAATGGGATCGTGTTGCTTTGTCTCTGGTAGTGTGAACACAGCTTTAAATGGATAGATAGAACAAGTCTAGATGACTATAGATGATTAAGACAAATTAGTTTATGCAAGAACATTCTGTATTGTTTGTTTCTTGTTTTTATTTTCTGCATCGAAATTTGGTCTAAAATTATACGTTTTGCAAATAAATTAATTTATTTTATGCAACAAGAAAGGTATATAGTGCATCTGGTGCATCTGGATTTTAAGTGGAGATTTCTTCTAAAACAGTTGTTTATTATATTTGACTCAGTTGTGAAGATACGACTGATACTGTTTTTATGATATCTGCTTCTTCTGAAACAGAGACAAATCCTACATTAAACTGGCACTTGTTTGTGCACCTGCATTTAATATAAGTCAAAACTGTCTCCAGGACTTTGAACTAAGGTCCCCTAAGGGCCTGACAAATATCAAACAAAGCAAAATGCCAATGATTATCCACTGAACCTTAACACAAAGATCTATTTGTTTTTGTAAAACATCACCCATTCTTATAAATTATGCAAAGTGTATTTAAACTGGATTCACAGCCCTGCTATTTCTTTTCTTACAGTATAATAAACTTTAATTTTCAGTAAGAGATCACTGCATTTGGATGCAGTCCAAATCGTCTTTCCAAATGTGACATGCATTTGTTAGCATTGTGTTAATATCATGTTTTCATCTTATTCTTATCTTATCTCATTACAAATATGTGTAACTTCATTAGTACATTCACAACAGATCATACTTAATGTTACAATATAAGTTGTCACAATGTCATAATATGAATTACTTTTTATGAATCACTGTGAATTTTTTTATAAATGGTATGATTTACTAACTATTTTGCAAAAAAGGTCATCAATATACAAAAAGCCTTTGATTACTAAAAATTACTAACAGTATTTGATTTTGGGGGGGGGGGGGCGGGGGGTATAAATCATGTAGGAAGTGACTTAATTATGTGCCTGTTTGTCCTAAGTTAAGAATCAGTCAAAATGGTCTGCTCCAGGGCACAATCAGTATCTTTTCTGCAAACATTCTGTAAAATGATTGTAAATTGTTGACATTTTGCCTTTTTCTTTAGTTTTTTTAAACAAACAAACAAACGGTGCAGAAAGATCATCGAGAACCATTTATGAATAGGGATCCCACCTATGCTGGGATGGGCGAGAGCAAATAAGGAAAAGGGAGTAAGAGCAAGGACTAAGAGAAGGGAAGGGAGAGGTAAGAGGGAGGGAGGAACCACACATTGTCGAGCCAGCTTTGTGCCAAGCTTCCTGTTCTTTCGGAGGGACCCTTTTCTATGCGACCATAGAAAGAAGGCTGAATTGGAGTGGCACGCAATTCGTCACTGGATAAAGCGTATTCCCTGATTCTGGCTGGGACATTACGGGCTTCAACATCTGAGCACCTTGTGTTACCGCAGTAACAGAGCTGTTGAGATGGAGGGTACAAGTACAGAAGATAGGGCCATGCCACTGTGCATGCTAATATAGATGCTAATAAAGCTCTATATTTAAAAGAACTGCCACATATGGGCTCTTTGTTGCTCTGTTATAGTTTACTTTGAGGGCAGGCCAACATTTTGTTGTTGTTGTTTTTGCATTTCTAAGACTAATGGGTTTTTTTTTTCAACAGTAAAGTTAGGGGTCAGTAAGATTTTTTAAATAAAATTAATAAAATAAATACTTTTACTTGGTAAGAACGCATATAATTGATCAAAATTGACAGTAAAGACATTCATAATGTTATAAAAGAATTCTATTTAAAATTAATGCTGAAAAAAGTATCATCGTTTCTACAAAAATATTAAGCAAGCAGCACAATTGTTTTCATCATATTAGAATGATTTCTGAAGGATCATGTGACACTGAAGACTGGTGTAATGATGCTGAAAATTCAGCTTTACCATCACAGGAGTAAATTACATTTGAAAATGTATTAAGATAGGAAACGTTTAGTTAAATTGTGATCATTTTTCCACAACATTACTCAATCAAATAAATGCAGCCTTGGTGAGCATAAGAGACTTTTTTCAAAAACAATTTTTAAAAAATCTTACTGATCACTGGACATTTGAGCATAGGTTGCTAAGTAAGTCAAACTAGCAACAGCTAAACTAAACCCTAAATCAAATTTACATAAGGCTCTCCAATTCTCATTTAAACATCAGTAATAGTACTTCAGTTTGAAGGGATAGTTCACCCAAAAATGAAAATTCTGTCATTAATTACTCACCCTCATGTCGTTCCAAACCTATAAGACCTTCGTTAATCTTCGGAACACAAATTAAGATAATTTTGATGAAATCCGAGAGCTCTCTGACCCCACATAGACTGCAACACAACGACCACTTTCAAGGCCCAGAAAGATAGTAAAGACATCATTATTTCGTTATTAATTCGTTATAAATAGTCCATGTGACTGCAGTGGTTCATCCTTAATGTTATGAAGCGACGAGAATACTTTTTGTGCGCAAAAAATAAACAAAAATAACGACTTTATTCAGCCAATCTACTCAGTCAATAGTAAGCCGCCATTCTGCCGTAGAACTAGGTAGAGCTGCACTGTGTGAATAGCCCAACAATGTAAATAGTGTAAGAGTAAAAGGGAGAGAAGAATTTTTGTTTGTTTATTTGCACACGAAAAGTATTCTCGTCGCTTCATAACATTAAGGTTGAACCACTGTAGTCACATGGACTATTTTAACGATGTCTTTACTATCTTTCTGGGCCTTGAAAGTGGTCGTTGTGTTGCTGTCTAGTTCTTGGATTTCATCAAAAATATCTTAATTTGTGTTCTGAAGATTAACAAAGGTTTTATGGGTTTGGAACGACATGAGGATGAGCGATTAATGACAGAAATTTCATTTTTGGGTGAACCATTTAAATAGTAGTAGTCTCCCTCAAAGGAAAACGCAAATGCAATACAAAGTTTCTCTGGTTATGTTTAGAATTGCATACTGATTACTAGTATGCAAATATTCAGTATGTACAGATGACCTACTACATTTTAAAATGAACAGCGTACAACAGAACATACACCATGAAATACTGTATCCTACAATCCAATGTGCTTGACTTGATATTCTATTTCCATTGTGACAAATAAGTAAGTATTTTTTGCCAAAAGTTAAGACGTTTTTGCACAAAATTACATTAAAATGTGAAATACCCCACCCCCAAGCTGATAACTATTCTTTTTTTAAATGTCTATTGTTGCATAATACTGTTTTCCTTCCTGTTTTAAAGAATAGTATACTGTAAGTAGTATATACTGTGCAAAATTCAGTAAGCAGTAAGCTATTATTCATTCTGGACAGACTTTGACAGCAGGAAGAGGCGGAACTGTGTTTAATCAGGGCTGAAAGGATAATGAACATTTAAAGCAATGGAAACTGAAAAAATAAGATATAGGCTATATATATTTCTTAATTTATTTTGTACTAGAAGCTTCAACAAGACAAATTATGTATGCATACTTGATAATCTCATTCTGATTCTAGTTGTCTGACTTACAGTAGATTCACAAAATCTAGTGTACTTTTCTAAGCACTTTACTAAACATGCTCCTAAACTACATTCTGATAAACAACACACACTAACACTTAAATCTATTTTTGGACCGGAAGGAAACTGGCATGGTAAACACAAACTCACCTGGTATTTGTGCCCTTCATCTTCATCACCTTAAAGTAAACACTAAACGTTCCACTCAAATCTAACTGTTTCAAAACCAAACCAAATGAATCTTTCACTATAAGAACATTTTCTTGGTTCCAAACTTTGAAAACAACATATTAAACAATGACAATTCAAATCAATAAAAATATGAGGCACTTACCTTCAACCTCTTCCTGATCACACAAGTGCTTGAGTAACGAGGCCCCTCTGTCCAGCACGGCCTCATCCTCCACCCTATAGTAGTAAAAGAGGAAGAAAGACTGCTCACATTTCTCTTCTAAAGACAATGTGGAGCCGTAGCTGCGCGGTTCATTCACTTGCAGTGTGTTTCTGCTAGTACTAGCCATTTTCCCAGGTTAGCAGGTACTGCTAACAAGGGGGAAGTCTTTGGGTCTGGATCCAGCCCTGGTTAGTAGATGTGTGGTGTAACTTATGGGACACGGTCCTGTTCTGAGGCTGCTGTCCTTGAGTGGACGCAGGAGCGGTCAGGTAGACATTGGGAGGGTAATCCGGTCTATGGGGGATGGGGCGGGCTGGGCAGCCTAGTAAGATACTAATTGAGTCTGATGTCCAGGAGGTGTGAGCCAGGCTGCCACACACAGATTTCAGATCAGCTACTGAGCAATACTAATGCTAATACTACAAGTTACACATGGGTAGAATAAACACTGAGCATGAAATGTTTATGACAATCAGATTTCTCCATCTGGTCTATTATGCTCAAAAGTGATCCACACAGCACACACACTAACAAAAGGCTTAAGGTTATTAACAAAAATGGTTATAGGGCATTATATGCCATTGTGGCATTAAATCAATAATGAAACATAACCTAATCAGTCCTGAGATGGAAAACTTTACAAACAAAATGTTTACTGTATTTTTTCCAGAAAATAAATCACACCTGAAGTCACACCGGGACAAAATTGCATTGCTGAGAGAGAAAAAAAAAACACAGATAGTTGCGTCGGTATACGTCATATTTTATTACATTTAGAAATAATGTAATAATTATGAGTTATATTCTGAAAAATATGGTAGTATTTGTTAACTGCTACATATTAAATAGCCAAATAAATTAAATGTGTTTTATGCGCTTTATATTATTAATAAAATATATAAATAAATAAATACATACATCTAAGCGAACCAAAAACATACAGCAAAAAAAATCTCAAACAAATTTGTCCAATACTGGATGTTTGAAATGAGGAGGATGAACATCCATAACAGAGCCGAAATTATCTCTGACATTTTTCAATAAGAGTATGTTATTCCTTACAGATTTTTTTAATGAAGTCAGTTATATCACTGGAAAAAATATTATTTTTAATACTTTGAGCCAAAACTATTTCCTACTTGAACCAACAAATACAGAGTTCTAAAGTTTCAACAAAACTTTATATGTTCAAAATGTAGAATAACATTTACATCTTTAGTCAGTTCTGAATGGACTGACGCACGGCATGAAGCATTTGTTATTAAACCTTCATCTGACATGTTCTGGCTAAGACTAGAGGTGCTTCTTATATCTTATTTGTGCACTCGTTTTCTTTCCTTGCTTCCTTTCCTCGTGTCTCAGCTCCACTCCCCATAGGATACAAGGGAAGGATGCAAGGAAAGAAAATTAGGATAGTGGAATCAAAGGAAATCTTATTTGTATATTGGAATATTCTTGATCACTCGAGCGTCACTTAAAAGCGTCATCAGCTGCGCTCAAGGGATCTGCCCTTATGTTGTTGAAGTTTGGTTAAGAAATTCATAATAAATAATAATAAAGCAAGATGCCCTGTTGAAATATGTGAGACATATTTAAACTGCAAAGGTAAAACATAAATTACAATTTGTGACAGATGTGACGGGGGAGGAGAATTTATACGTGTGTCAGGTTTTTCAACAACAAAGAAAAAAGACTTCCGCAAAGGATACACCTGTGCATCCTCGCTCATAGCTCCTCTGGATGCTTCCTCACTCCTCGTTCCTCGCAGTGCAATTAGAGAATTGTCCTCAAATATGGCCTTGATCAGTTTCCGTGTCATAGACTGGAGGATGGAGGAGCGAGTAAATGAGGAAGATTCAATTTGTGTATTGAGAAGCAACCTATAAATTTAGTGAATATCACAATAATTCGCATAGTTTTTGGCTATTAACTATTTGGCTATTTACTAAAGAGTATGATGTTAGTTTCACAATGCTTCCGTGTACAATAATACTAATTTGAATATTAACATCACACTCTGCATGTAAAAGGTATGCTGTAAACTCTATGTAGTGTGCTTTACAATAGCCATTTGGAGCCATGTAGCCACTAGGGACAAAGATTATTGCTCCTAGCAAGGTGTGACTGCTATTTGTCACTTTAGAAAGAAGTCCAAAGACCAGACCGAAACATTTCAGGCCCTGGCATTCTCTTTCAGGGATAAAGGTAAGACTAAACGTGTGCAGTAAATAGATATGATGTTATTTGTTCTGATCACAATCATCTTTTCAGGTTTGATTATAATGTGCTTTTGACTTCTAAAATCCATTAAAACCCTTTTTTTTTGACCGGAGAACACACTCTAGATAATGATTTCCTCTATGGGCTCCTTAAAACATGAATTGTCACTGAATGTTTACAAAACCATAAAAACCAAAATGTAAACACAAACAGGAAGGATAGAGCTTATTCCTCTGATAAGAGCCCAGTGTCACTGCATATCTCGACTAGATGCAATCAGGCATGCTGAAAAGATGCCAAGTTCAAACACTCAATTCTGTAACCCAGGCTCATTGAAAAAAAGTGTGCCTTTGGTGACACTTCTGCAAAATGATATTACATTGCTTCTTGCATGTTTCACAACCATTTTAAAGTTAAATGTCAAATGAGAGGCGCTGAAAGTGTGTTCAGTTTTATCTGAAACATATGAACGTTTTACTTTGTTGGTTGTCGTAGGCATCAAAGTACTTCAGAAATGAAATGTCTGGCAAATGCACATGGAGCAGATTACAGTGTTTCCCACACATAGACTAATTTGTGGCGGTGCGCCACAGAATCAACACCGGCCGCCACATATTGCGTTTTGTTATTCTTTTTTTTAACGCTATTTAAAACATGCAGCGTATTCGTTCAGCTGCACTTCCTTTCCCTGCTCTCCCTCCGTCTCTGTCACTCATGCATCTCTCTCACATACACACACACACAAGGTGCGTTCCATTCAACCAGGTCCAGGGTTGCCAACTCTCACGCGCGATCACTTCCGGTGAGTGAGGTCAATGTACACGATCTCAAGTATAGGTCCACGATCGTGTACATTGAACATTGACCTCACTCACCGGAAGTGATCGTGCGCTGAAGGCTGTTGGACATAGCGGCGTATTAGAGGTAAAAAATTATATAAATACTGTTCGGTTTCTCGCACAAACCGATTGTTTCGTGTCTTAAGACATCAATGTGTCATCACGAGCCGCAGTGTTTAATATGGATTTGTATGTGCATGTTTTTTTACTCTCATAGTTCTCATACTCTCATGTGTTACCATTCACATGCATTATACGACTGACAGACTGCAACGGTTGGAGTTAAAAATCTTCATTTGTGTTCTACTGAAGAAACAAAGTCACCTATATCTTGGATGCCCTGGGGGTAAGCGGATAAACATAAAATTTTCATTTTTGGGTGAACTATCCCTTTAAAGCCAGAGCCATTGAAAAACAGAGTTGCGACATACGTTCATCTCCCGGCGGCGCGCACGGTCACGTGGTTCATGGAGCTCTCAATAGTTCTAAACAAACCGGTGCTGTGTCAATACATTTGAACGGCTTAAGCGGATAGACAACAGCTTCACTATACAGGTATCTGCAGCGATTTTTGGTAAACAGTACAGCATAGTGTGCATTGATTATTACGTCAACCATACTTACAGTATCATTTTATTATGGAAAGTGATGGAGATAATGTTTTTCTTGTATTTAGCCCTCAGGTATTCCTTACTAATTGGTCACACTCATACTCATTGGTGGTCAAATGTGACCATACACCTTAACTATTTTTCAATTACATAAATGTTCTACACTCACCTAAAGGATTATTAGGAACACCATACTAATACTGTGTTTGACCCCCTTTCGCCTTCAGAACTGCCTTAATTCTACGTGGCATTGATTCAACAAGGTGCTGAAAGCATTCTTTAGAAATGTTGGCCCATATTGATAGGATAGCATCTTGCAGTTGATGGAGATTTGTGGGATGCACATCCAGGGCACGAAGCTCCCGTTCCACCACATCCCAAAGATGCTCTATTGGGTTGAGATCTGGTGACTGTGGGGGCCATTTTAGTACAGTGAACTCATTGTCATGTTCAAGAAACCAATTTGAAATGATTCGAGCTTTGTGACATGGTGCATTATCCTGCTGGAAGTAGCCATCAGAGGATGGGTACATGGTGGTCATAAAGGGATGGACATGGTCAGAAACAATGCTCAGACAGGCCGTGGCATTTAAACGATGCCCAATTGGCACTAAGGGGCCTAAAGTGTGCCAAGAAAACATCCCCCACACCATTACACCACCACCACCAGCCTGCACAGTGGTAACAAGGCATGATGGATCCATGTTCTCATTCTGTTTACGTCAAATTCTGACTCTACCATCTGAATGTCTCAACAGAAATCGAGACTCATCAGACCAGGCAACATTTTTCCAGTCTTCAACTGTCCAATTTTGGTGAGCTTGTGCAAATTGTAGCCTCTTTTTCCTATTTGTAGTGGAGATGAGTGGTACCCGGTGGGGTCTTCTGCTGTTGTAGCCCATCCGCCTCAAGGTTGTGCGTGTTGTGGCTTCACAAATGCTTTGCTGCATACCTCGGTTGTAACGAGTGGTTATTTCAGTCAAAGTTGCTCTTCTATCAGCTTGAATCAGTCGGCCCATTCTCCTCTGACCTCTAGCATCAACAAGGCATTTTCGCCCACAGGACTGCCGCATACTGGATGTTTTTCCCTTTTCACACCATTCTTTGTAAACTCTAGAAATGGTTGTGCGTGAAAATCCCAGTAACTGAGCAGATTGTGAAATACTCAGACCGGCCCGTCTGGCACCAACAACCATGCCACGCTCAAAATTGCTTAAATCACCTTTCTTTCCCATTCTGACATTCAGTTTGGAGTTCAGGAGATTGTCTTGACCAGGACCACACCCCTAAATGCATTGAAGCAACTGCCATGTGATTGGTTGATTAGATAATTGCATTAATGAGAAATTGAACAGGTGTTCCTAATAATCCTTTAGGTGAGTGTATATTTTAGTTTAATAATATTTATTTAATATTTTGAGGAGATCTTTTGGTACTAAATACTATTTGTGCAATAATTATGGTCCATTAATGACCACTTAAAATATTTTTCTTCTAATATTTTTATTATTTATATTACAATTAGTGTAGTAATTAAGGTTAAAATAGAGAATTGCAATGCAAAGAAGTAAATTAGAGTCATTTTGTGGCTGGAAAAATAATAATTTTCATTTGTAATACCATTACCCACTAGGTGCCTGTATGGCTCTTTAATAAATATACAGTGGGGAGAACAAGTATTTGATACACTGCCGATTTTGCAGGTTTGCCCACTTACAAAGCATGTAGAAGTCTGTAATTTTTAATCATAGGTACACTTCAACTGTGAGAGACGGAATCTAAAACAAAAATCCAGAAAATCACATTGTATGATTTTTAAATAATGAATTTGCATTTTATTGCATGACATAAGTATTTGATCACCTACCAACCAGTAAGAATTCCGGCTCTCACAGACCTGTTAGTTTTTCTTAAAGGAGCCCTCCTGTTCTCCACTCATTACCTGTATTAACTGCACCTGTTTGAACTCGTTACCTGTATAAAAGACACCTGCCCACACACTCAATCAAACAGACTCCAACCTCTCCACAATGGCCAAGACCAGAGAGCTGTGTAAGGACATCAGGGATAAAATTGTAGACCTGCACAAGGCTGGGATGGGCTACAGGACAATAGGCAAGCAGCTTGGTGAGAAGGCAACAACTGTTGGCACAATTATTAGAAAATGGAAGAAGTTCAAGATGACGGTCAATCTCCCTCGGTCTGGGGCACCATGCAAGATCTCACCTCGTGGGGCATCAATGATCATGAGGAAGGTGAGGGATCAGCCCAGAACTACACAGCAGGACCTGGTCAATGACCTGAAGAGAGCAGGGACCACAGTCTCAAAGAAAACCATTAGTAACACACTACGCCGTCATGGATTAAAATCCTGCAGCGCACGCAAGGTCCACCTGCTCAAGCCAGCGCATGTCCAGGCCCGTCTGAAGTTTGCCAATGACCATCTGGATGATCCTGAGGAGGAATGGGAGAAGGTCATGTGGTCTGATGAGACAAAAATAGAGCTTTTTGGTCTAAACTCCACTCGCCGTGTTTGGAGGAAGAAGAAGGATGAGTACAACCCCAAGAACACCATCCCAACCGTGAAGCATGGAGATGGAAACATCATTCTTTGGGGATGCTTTTCTGCAAAGGGGACAGGACGACTGCACCGTATTGAGGGGAGGATGGATGGGGCCATGTATCGCGAGATCTTGGCCAACAACCTCCTTCCCTCAGTAAGAGCATTGAAGATGGGTCGTGGCTGGGTCTTCCAGCATTACAACGACCCGAAACACACAGCCAGGGCAACTAAGGAGTGGCTCCGTAAGAAGCATCTCAAGGTCCTGGAGTGGCCTAGCCAGTCTCCAGAACTGAACCCAATAGAAAATCTTTGGAGGGAGCTGAAAGTCCGTATTGCCCAGCGACAGCCCCGAAACCTGAAGGATCTGGAGAAGGTCTGTATGGAGGAGTGGGCCAAAATCCCTGCTGCAGTGTGTGCAAACCTGGTCAAGAACTACAGGAAGCGTATGATCTCTGTAATTGCAAACAAAGGTTTCTGTACCAAATATTAAGTTCTGCTTTTCTGATGTATCAAATACTTATGTCATGCAATAAAATGCAAATTAATTACTTAAAAATCATACAATGTGATTTTCTGGATTTTTGTTTTAGATTCTGTCTCTCACAGTTGAAGTGTACCTATGATAAAAATTACAGACTTCTACATGCTTTGTAAGTGGGAAAACCTGCAAAATCGGCAGTGTATCAAATACTCGTTCTCCCCACTGTACATGTAGGCCTATCTAGTCTAGTTGCTCAAAGTATTGCAGATCATAACTGCTTACTTATTTTTAGGATTTGCATTTGAATACATATTTAGACATGATCAAACACTAGATTTCTTTAAATGAGAAATGTAAAACGTTAATAACGTACATCCTAATATTTTTAAAGATACTTATATAAGCACACACAAGTGAATATTAATGAATGCGAGCAAATATAAATTTAACGCAAGAAAAGTTTAAAATAGTGCTAAAAAGGCAAACTTATTTTTCCTTATATGTACAGTAGGCTATATACATATGAATTGATACTGAATCAAGATCGAAATTTGTGGCAATCAAACTAAGCTAACCGTTAGTAATACACTAACCACCATTTAAAAAACTATATTATCGAGGCCTGCGGGAGTTTTACACTTATAAATGTTAAACAATAACTATATACAGTAGGTTAACTGTGACGCAAACAAGGTGTAAATTATTGTATAGCACTTGGTTATCTGTGACGTGATGTAATACTAGACGACTGGTTAATAGGTCAATGAATAGGTTTAACAGAAGTGTCTAACACAGAGCGTGTGGACATGACCGTGTTTCAAACAGTTAGACTTTACACACAGCATGGTTAAGACTGTTAATAGCAACCATCAACAATACCAGCTTTATAGTCAATGTCAAAAATTATAACCCGTATTATAATCACAGACTTCAACAAAACAATCCTGTTTATAGTAATCTCATTTGTACGAATGTACAAATAGTAAGGAAAAAAATTATCTTAGAGGCAAAGGTATGTAGGCTCTCAATTAATCCAGGGTTTGTTAAAAGGTAAAAATCTCTTGGAAAATACTTTTGTCAACCATTATATAGTAGGCAACAATAAAAAAGAAAGAAAAATGAAAGATCAGAATTAAAACTGCTTTTTTTTAACACCACACTCTGACTGTCCCATCAGATTAAAATTATCCCTCTTCCTCCCCCAATCTTTATTGCCACCTATGGAACAGATATTGACACAGCAGGCACACAGTGCACCTTTACATGAGATGAGTTCACTTCACGTTTTCTTGCAAATACTTTGGTGTCAATTGGGTGAACTGTCATGTAAGCAACTGCTGTCTTGAGCAACTGACGACTAATCAGAATTAAGAACATATTAAAAGTCTTTGAAGGTAAATACATGGGAAATATGACAAACTAGCATAATAAACTACACCCACACTTAACAATACAAGCAAGACTGGTAAGTGGTAACAGAATATTTTCAACCATTTAAAAATAAATGAAATCTACACTGGCAATAAAGGCAAATTAAATCAATTAGTTATCCCCTTTTAATGATTTCTTTAGTGTTTTATCATGCATAACACTTTGGATTACATATCTGGCCTCAACTGAGAGAATAATTCTCCAATATTTTTAGCTTAGTATATTTAGATGTTGGATCGCTGATTTTTGAGAACGGGGATATAGACTACAAAGGTGAAAAAAAATATGTATAATATGAAAAAAAAAGTTAAAATATTAACAAATTGTTTTGGATGAATCTGCTGAACATGAGAAGCATTGACCTATGTTTGGGTGTAGAAATATTGCATGTTTATTGTATAGGTTATATGCTCCATTCACATGAATGAATCAATCAATCAATCCAGACGATTTTAGTTCCTACTGAACTGTTAGTTAGTAATACAATCTTAAGGTTTTGACAGCTGATGGTGTTGATAAATTAGCCACGTTTTGCATAACAGGTATTAAATGCCAGCTATCTTGTTTTAATTAAGTTAGTTACTAATAACTTTAAAATTAGGGACATTGCAAAAAAAAAAAAAAAAAAAAAAAAAAATCAAACAGAATATCTTCATAATTTTTATGATGGAGTTGACATTTCATAACAATGGCAGAAATCATTAAAGCAATTACTTAAAACTGCAAACACAAACACTGCACTGCAAACACTATAAAACTCAGCTTGTGATGTTGAACAACAGATTAGATATGGAAAGAGGACCTTCAGGATGACTTTGATATATTAGGCCTATTTAATTTTATAGTTTTCATACATTGCCAAAAGTAGGGACGTAAAAACTTATAATGGTAAAGTTGTGGGGTAGCCTAGGTGTTGTCCCATGTGTGAAAACTCGTTCACATTTAATGTGAAATTCAGTGTCAGTTAAATAGTTTACAATGTTTGTTATTGTAGGAGCTTTCAGATGCTATATTCTTCTGCTATGAGTTGGATGAGACTTGAAATGTAGCCTGAATCACAGAAGCGATAAATATATGTTTTCTGGGGCTCTTACCTCTTCCCGGCGCTCATTTTGTAAAGTTGGATAGCTGATAATTTATTCCAGTGATTTGGTGCTTCAGTCCAGCGCGATCAATGGAAACACTGCAACGCCAAACGTTTCAGCTGTCAGTTACTGGGCGCTCTCAGAACACTGACAACACTGGTTTTAATTACTCCTTAGAATAAAATAAGTAAGCTACGTGACTTTTTCTAATAGCAAGAAGTAAAAAAGTGACAAAGAAAAGAAAAGAAAATAATACCTCCCGTCCTGTCTGAATGTGCTCCGCCGCATGTGACTGACGCGCGTCTGCTGAAGCAGCAGAACAACTGGACGCTTCAAATTGCGCGTGTCATTTATTACTAGCCGCTGCTAGTCACGTCACAGCACGAGTGGGAGGTCAAGAAGTTGTGCTAAAATGCGCGTATACCTTGAGTAAGATGATACTAACAAATATTTCTCCGAAAAGACGGCAAATGACTACATTAAGAATACGACAGAAAATAGTACACGCGTCAGCGTAAACATAAGTAACCCGCGTGTCTAGTTCATTGTGCGCTCGTGTGATCAACGGATTCAAAGTGGACCCGAAGTTTGGCGGAGGGATGAAAGCAGGTACTCCGCGCGCACCTTGTGGTTACTTCACGTTCACGTGAGACACAGCGACACCTTCTGAAGAAATCTCACACAGACAACATGTTTAGGCCTACTCAGGTAAGTCAAAATACATGTTAGATAAATGTGTTAATGTTTTCATGTTTAAATTAGAATGCATGTAGGCTTATTCGAAATCATTTGAATACGCTTTATTGAAAGGAAAATGGAGATTCGATTGTATTTTGCTATACATTTAATCATTATGTTATGTTATGTTTCATTCTTAAGCATTTCAATTGGATGAAACAGAAACCAAAGACCACAAGTTTCTGCTACTTAGACACAAACATATTTAGACACAAACATGCTTTAGTACAGGATACATTATTAAATGCTCAGTCGGAGAGCTCTCTCTGAAGGTCAGCCATTCTTTTGCTCTCCCCTGTAACCTAGGGATAAAAGCCATATGTGCAAAGGGAGTGGACTTCAGATATGTTAGATGGTAGACAAAAATAATGGTTGAAAAATATTTATTTTCTAACATTCATATTTAAATTTATGCACATTATGGTCTTTAGTTTATTTCCACACACTCCACTCCTTTCCACACACTCCTCTGTGTGTGTGTGTGTGTCCGAATCACATTTTGCAGAACACATCATTAAATACTGTGTGGCTGTTGGATGTAGGAAACTTTGATGAGAACTCAAAGTGGTGGAAAGTAACTGATAACCATTAATAATAGCTGATATTGTTTTTTCTTTTTTAATATTTGCTCTTTTGATTTTTGAACTGTATAGCAGAACTTTTGTCTAGTTTCAATTAATTAATTTAGAAATTTCAATAATTGTTTTTTTTAAGAATAAATTTGGTTTAATGATTCAAAGGATATGATACACAGGATAAGCTGCGTGTGGAGAATAGATGGATGGATTCAAGGATCTTATTTTCAGAGCGTAATGAAAATTGTCAGCATTACAATTTATACCATTTAAGTTTTTGAGAAGAATTTATGTTGCCTTCATAGAGATGCTCATTTTGTAGTCCTTTTTGTTAAGAGAGGGGAAGTTATTTTGATTAAAGATTACAAGGGCACATGAATTAATGGTGACTTTAAAACAATTTCAAAATGCAGTGCTAACTTGATTCTCTCCATGCGTTTCTTTTGCCTTGTTCTCAAACACACTATCCATTGTAAAGTAAAATATTCTTTAAATGTTGCCCATATGCAGAAAAGAATGAAGACATTATGAGTACAAACTGTTTCAGACAGGCTGTAATAGGTTGCTATATTAGATGTGGACAGACAAGAACAGAAGTAGGCTATATGTGTATGGTGTTATCTGCAGATTTTAAATGAGCAAATTAAACCACTGAAGTGATTTTGAAGGCCTCGGTTGACCTATTGACATTTATTCTTGGCAGACAATCTCTTACCAAAATTCGAATTCATTCTTAGCATTGTCTTGAACTAAAAGATCACTCTGAGAGCTTTCTAAAGCATTTACTGTATCATGGCATGCAACAGTTTTGAAGTTTTAACTGGCTCTATGACTTTGGAGTGTCTGGTAAGGCATTTTTGATCCAGACAGTCTTGGTACGTTTACACAACAACAATGTACTAAAAATGGAAAAGGTTTTATTTTGTGTTTTTCACGTACAGACGACAACATTGTCAAAACGATCCCTGTTCACACGGATCTGTGAAAGCGACTCAAAATGCAGTATTATGCATGCCAGGCCAGCATTTGGCGATGTCACTTTGTTAAGAAACACTACGCTCCTATAACATGTGCATGACGTCGTATTGCTTTCACAAATTCGCGATTCTGTAGTTTACACTGAAGCGATTACTGGATTGTTTGCACTTTGAAACCCTTTTTCAAAAGTTTGCGTTTTCAGGACCCCAAAATGCACAAACCATTTTCCGTCCCCTTAGTGTGGACAATGCCTTATTTGGATGTTTCATGTTGAGTGGAGACTCATTTTCTTTCCCTCTTGTCCTTCTCATATATTCTCACACACAAGACAAGTACACTCAACTTCTCAAATGTGAGGCAAGAGGGAAATACCCACAGAGACACACAGATCAAGAGAGGATCTTGTCATTGACTCCAGGGAGATCATGTCGCCTAAGTGCTGCTGTGTATTGCCTTCAAGTTATGTAATTGCTTTTGGGAGACTTCCAGTAAGAGCTCTCAAAATACAAATCTATATCAGCATACTATTAACCAAACACCATTTGTGAACTCAAAACCATCATCATCATCATCATGATCACAAAATCTATAAAGAAAAAACTTAAATACTGATTTGCTAAAGGGCTGAATTTTTAAAAGCTGTTTTAATCCATCATCTCGCTACATAAATCATTGGTTGCCACACTCTTAAAACAGGCAACGTGCACAACACGAGATATACTCTTTAGTCTCTTGTAGGAGCATGAGAAAGAATTTTGCACTCAATACTGTTATTATTATCATAGTTGAGTCTGTTTTGAGTATGTGGGTCACATGATTTGGTTCAAATTTTCTGTGCTCGTTTTGTCAGTTTGACCTAAAACCAACACGTACGGTATGCCCATGGGGCTGGACATTCTGACTTTGCAGAAAGTAGGTATATATTATGTAGGTATATATTGCTGTTTCTTCAGCAAAAAAAATGCAGTACAACTGCTAATATTTATAGTGACATTGTCTTAAGATGCTGAAAAAGAAAACGAAGTCATATGTTGTTCATGCTGATATTTACCACATTTTGGGTCATTTGGTGTTAGAAATCTCTTTAGGAGGGATCATTGTATGCCATCTTGGCCTCTGTGCCCCCTGTACACAGTCCCCTTTCTCAGTTGTGCAAAAGTTAATACTCACATGTAAAACTGATATTATTACATTTAGATGACTACATCTTTGCATTTTTATCTAGATGTTTTCTTTCAGGGTTTCGCACAGCTCATTTTATGGTAGAAAAGGGGTGTCCAACCCTGTTCCTGGAGGGCTACCATCCTGCAGAGTTTGAAAAATCTAACCAAAGTCTTCTTGAAAATCATATGTTGTCATAAATTACATTAAATGCTTGATTAGGGATGGAGCTAAACTCTGCAGGACAGTGTGCCTCAAGGGCTAGAGTTGAGACAGTTCAGCAGTGTAAAAATACAAGAAATGTATATGCCTCAATTTTAGGACACATTCCCCCAGTTTCACTGACGAGGCTTAAGCCTATATAGTCCCAGACTAAAATGCATGTTTGAGCTGTTTTAACTGAAAGCATCTTGCACTGACATATCTTATCATATCTTAAAATATGTCAGTGCCATTGTTTTGTCTCCAGATGCACACCAGTTTTTCTAAGGCACATTTATAAAAGCTACTTACAAGGCCTAATCCTGGCTTAATATAAGCCCTGTCTGTAAAATCAGGCCTTAGACATGTTATACATGTAGCATATTTTGCATATTACATGTTTTGTTTTGCATCAAATAAATCATATAAATATTGATGACTTTGGCTTTTTTTATACCCTATAGGGTAATGTATCCTGGGAGATACAACTCATAAAATCCAAAATATATCAAATATATTTAAAATGCCTTTGGGTATGCTTTACTTAAGTCCTGATGATATAAAAAGTGACATGAAATTATTTTTTGCTGATCATTTTCCACTCTTGCCTGTTTTAGGGTAGGTAATAAAACCAAGGTTCTAAAAAGGTTATTTGTTGGGGTGTATGGTTCCATGAGAAACCTTTAACATCCATGGAACTTTTCCATTGCACAAAAGGTTCTATAGTGGAAAACGGCTCAATCTCATGTGACCTCACATTGTTGGAATAAATTCCAGAATGATTTTATTGATTCTTTAAGAAAAAAAAGTGAAGTGAGCGTATTATAATAAACTGTGCAATATAATGTATCATTTACACTGATTGATAGGAAACGTCAAGATATATTGTCATTAAAGGTTCAGTGTGTAGTATTTTTGAGGATCTATTGACAGAAATGCAATATAATATACATAACTATGTTTTCAGTGGAGTATTCAGACCTTACATAATGAACCGTTATGTTTTTATTACCTTAGAATGAGCCATTTCTATCTCCATACACCGCGGGTCCCCTTACAGTGAAATCGCCATTTTGCACCGCCATGTTTCTACAGTAGCCCTAAATGGACAAACTGCTCTAAAGAGCGCTAGTCACTCTCTGCTCTCTCCGATGACGACATTTTTGTCCTGTGTCGGCCACCGTAGCTTCTCTATGCGCTCCGAAAGGGAGGGGTGAGCTTTGGGCTGTTGCAATTCACAACCTCACCGCTAGATGCCGCTAAAATTCACACTGCACCTTTAATATTAAAAATAAATATAGTTCTATTCTATGTAAGCACGCAGTCTGCCATTTGAGGTTGAAGCCTTTGTAATAAAGCATATGACTTATGAAATTAATAAACTTTGTAATCTCATTTATTGTGTTCACATACTTTTTTAAATGATACTGTTATTTTCTGTGTGTTTAGAACGAACCTGTTGAATTAATAATTCAAACATTCACTCATAATACTCAGACACTCACTGGTCGCCAACTACTGGTGTAATCTACAGAAAGTCACCGAATGAATTGGTGAATGAATCTGAGTCTTTTTGACGAAGAGAATTGAACAAAATCCCTACTAGTTGCTGTTACGGTTCTTCAGGGGTTTATTTAAAAATCGAGGGAATCAACTTCAATCTTAGCCATGTTATGCACAAACATGACAGGCCTTGGCTTACAATGTGTTTATGTTAGTTTGAAAGTCCATTCCGATAACAAATCTAAGCTTGTCATAAATAGATAAGAATATACACTCACCTAAAGGATTATTAGGAACACCATACTAATACTGTGTTTGACCCCCTTTCACCTTCAGAACTGCCTTAATTCTACGTGGCATTGATTCAACAAGGTGCTGAAAGCATTCTTTAGAAATGTTGGCCCATATTGATAGGATAGCATCTTGCAGTTGATGGAGATTTGTGGGATGCACATCCAGGGCACGAAGCTCCCGTTCCACCACATCCCAAAGATGCTCTATTGGGTTGAGATCTGGTGACTGTGGGGGCCATTTTAGTACAGTGAACTCATTGTCATGTTCAAGAAACCAATTTTAAATGATTCGAGCTTTGTGACATGGTGCATTATCCTGCTGGAAGTAGCCATCAGAGGATGGGTACATGGTGGTCATAAAGGGATGGACATGGTCAGAAACAATGCTCAGGTAGGCCGTGGCATTTAAACAATGCCCAATTGGCACTAAGGGGCCTAAAGTGTGCCAAGAAAACATCCCCCACACCATTACACCACCACCACCAGCCTGCACAGTGGTAACAAGGCATGATGGATCCATGTTCTCATTCTGTTTACGCCAAATTCTGACTCTACCATCTCAATGTCTCAACAGAAATCGAGACTCATCAGACCAGGCAACATTTTTCCAGTCTTCAACTGTCCAATTTTGGTGAGCTCATGCAAATTGTAGCCTCTTTTTCCTATTTGTAGTGGAGATGAGTGGTACCCCGTGGGGTCTTCTGCTGTTGTAGCCCATCCGCCTCAAGGTTGTGCGTGTTGTGGCTTCACAAATGCTTTGCTGCATACCTCGGTTGTAACGAGTGGTTATTTCAGTCAAAGTTGCTCTTCTATCAGCTTGAATCAGTCGGCCCATTCTCCTCTGACCTCTAGCATCAACAAGGCATTTTCGCCCACAGGACTGCCGCATACTGGATGTTTTTCCCTTTTCACACCATTCTTTGTAAACTCTAGAAATGGTTGTGCGTGAAAATCCCAGTAACTGAGCAGATTGTGAAATACTTAGACCGGCCCGTCTGGCACCAACAACCATGCCACGCTCAAAATTGCTTAAATCACCTTTCTTTCCCATTCTGACATTCAGTTTGGAGTTCAGGAGATTGTCTTGACCAGGACCACACCCCTAAATGCATTGAAGCAACTGCCATGTGATTGGTTGATTAGATAATTGCATTAATGAGAAATTGAACAGGTGTTCCTAATAATCCTTTAGGTGAGTGTATATCTAGTAAGTTATAATGTGGTTTGCAGCTTAAAAATGGTTTGATTGTCAAATATTATATATAATATAACTACTAGTATCTAATAAATAAGTACTAGTCACAACTGGAATAAATACTAGTCAGAACTGAATAGTTGATATCTGAATGACAGATCCCCATAGAAGTCAATGGCAAAAATGTAAAATGTGTTACTAATAACAAAAGAATAGTTACTAGTCACTAACGAAATAAGTACTAGTATCTAATGAATAAGTACTATCTATTTAATAGGTACTAGTATCTAATAAATAAGTACTAGTATATAATAATTACTAGTAACTAATGAATAAGTACTAGAGTCTAATAAATAAGTACTGGTACCAATTTAATAGGCACTAGTAGCTAATTAATAAGTACTAGTGTCTATTTAATATGTACTAGTATCTAATGAATGAGTACCAGTATCTAAAAAAATAAGAACTAGTATCTCATGAATAACTACTAGTATCTTTTAATAGGTACTAGTATCTAAAGAACAGGCACTAGTACCTAAAGAATAAGCACTAGTAGCTAATGAATAAGTACTAGTACTTAATGGAATAGATACTAGTATCTAAAAAATAAGTACTATAGCATGAAAATAGATACTAGTACGTTTTAAGGATTAAATGTTAAAACGGCTTGCCATACTAGGCTTACTGTTCAAATTTTGAGCTCGATGAGATTCCTGAAATTTATTTGATTGAAAATACACTACAAAATTGTAATCATTAAAATAGTATACTGTTTTCTATTTAATATATTGTAAAATGTAATTTATTCCTGAATTTTCAGCAAAAGAATTAATGCTCATAAAGAAACCAATCCTGTTAAAATGACCAAAGAATGTACACAATGAATGAATGCAAGACTCTAAATTAATTCGAGCATTTGTTGCGACTCCAAGCTGATGATCACCTCAACTTTTAAAACATCCTTTTGAATCAAAAATACTTCTTTCCATTCTTTAAATAATTTCTTGAGAGATCTACCTTTGAACACAAGAATGGTTTTATTAGACCCATAGACCGAAGGTTATACTATAACATAGTTGTTCTACACATGGCTTTTGTTTCCATTAGCATATAGTAAAAGCCTTCCAATCTTGTCTAAAGACAAAAACAAGCAAAAACAAAACATAGCCTAAGCTGGAAGACCAACTACAGGCCGTCCAGCTAAACAGCAGCTTGGCCAGCCTAATAGATTGTTCAAAGACCAGCTTAAACCATCCAAGACCAGTAAAATTTCTGAGGCTAGTTATAGGTGGTTTTGACAATAACAAGCTCTTTGACAAATGTGTCTGTCTTTCAGGACACGAACATCCACATGTCAAGGCAAGCATCACTTGTGTAAACACCTGTATGCCATTAAGTATTTGAAGCCCTTCTTTCCTCACAGTGGGTCTTCATTGAAGGCTTAACATTCCTTTGATGGAGATATTGAGACAAAGGCTTCAGGAGGAACAGTTAAGGGGTTTAAGACTGTTCCCTATCATCTCTAAAGCCATCCAACACATTGCATGCCGCTGGCACATTCTTCGCTTCAGCCTCATGCAAAGATGGGATGTTCTGTGGAGAAAACAGGGTGCAAAAGTTCACAGTTCAGATTAAAACGGTCCTGGCATTTCACTCCCAGGTTTTCTTATGAATAACCATGGCCTGGTTTCAGACAGAGTTTAGATTAAGCCAGGATTAGGCTTTAGTTCAGTTAGGATATTTAAGTAGCTTTTATAAATGTGCCTTAGAAAAATACATTACTGGTGTGCATCTTGAGTCAAAACAGTGGTATTGACATATTTTAAGATATGTCAATGCAAATTGCTTTCAGTTAAAACAGCTCAAACTTGCATTTTAGTCTGGGACTAGACTTAAGCCTCGTCTGTGAAACCGGGATCATGAGTCTTTTCATCAGGTAAAAAATATGTACGATGCTGCAAAATATTAGGTTTTCTGGGAAAAGCAGGGCTTTAGGAAGTGAGGGTTTGTAGTTAAGAGTATTTATGAGAATGAATGCACTAAAGGTCAGAATAACACTTTCTGGTAACTTGTCAAGTAGGCTTGTGCCCTCTTGTGGTTGGAAAAAGTAGTTTTTATTTTCAGGTCAAATCTGCATATTGCACATCAAGCAATTAGCATACATAACTCTAAACTAATAATTCAAAATAATGCAAGAAAAAGAAACACACTGTCTTTTTTACCTTTTTTATTTTTTGTAGCAATTGTGAAACGTTGTACATATCGTCTTGAGCAGGTTCATACAATAAATTCAAAACAAGAAAGAAAAATGAACAGTTCAGTTGTAATAAGGACCATTTCACAGTTGTGCAAAGACATATCTAATTTCTCAACTTAGAACATAGTGAGAGCTTAGCTTTCAAATCTCCAATGTTCACAGATTATATTAAAGCCATTAATCAAACAACATACATTTAAACTACACTATCATTTTACAGTATAAAAAATATTCAGCCCCCACAATTACACACTTGGTATTGCATGTTAAATGGCCACTATCACAAATGTAGGCACTTACTAAAACTTTTCCACAAGAACATAAGAGCAACCTTTTTTCAAAAGCAGCCCAATTGAACATGTGATAGCACTTTATTTTACAGTCCTGTACATACTTTGTACTTGTTATAGTTATTACAATAACTGGGTAATAACTAGGTACTGACGCTGAACCTACCCACAACCTATGTAACTGCCTTATATTAACCAGTACTTTCTTAGGTATGTACACTTACTGTCAAATAAAATGCAACCGAACATGTAATTAAAATAAGCTCTGACACAGACCCCACTTTTTCCCAATGAACTCCACTCATCAAAAAATGTCTCTTTTTTTCCACAATGTATTCATCATTGGTGTATAGATACACTCACCTAAAGGATTATTAGGAACACCTGTTCAATTTCTCATTAATGCAATTATCTAATCAACCAATCACATGGCAGTTGCTTCAATGCATTTAGGGGTGTGGTCCTGGTCAAGACAATCTCCTGAACTCCAAACTGAATGTCAGAACGGGAAAGAAAGGTGATAAGCAATTTTGAGCGTGGCATGGTTGTTGGTGCCAGACGGGCCGGTCTGAGTATTTCACAATCTGCTCAGTTACTGGGATTTTCACGCACAACCATTTCTAGAGTTTACAAAGAATGGTGTGAAAAGGGAAAAACATCCAGTATGCGGCAGTCCTGTGGGCGAAAATGCCTTGTTGATGCTAGAGGTCAGAGGAGAATGGGCCGACTGATTCAAGCTGATAGAAGAGCAACTTTGACTGAAATAACCACTCGTTACAACCGAGGTATGCAGCAAAGCATTTGTGAAGCCACAACACGCACAACCTTGAGGCGGATGGGCTACAACAGCAGAAGACCCCACCGGGTACCACTCATCTCCACTACAAATAGGAAAAAGAGGCTACAATTTGCACGAGCTCACCAAAATTGGACAGTTGAAGACTGGAAAAATGTTGCCTGGTCTGATGAGTCTCGATTTCTGTTGAGACATTCAGATGGTAGAGTCAGAATTTGGCGTAAACAGAATGAGAACATGGATCCATCATGCCTTGTTACCACTGTGCAGGCTGGTGGTGGTGGTGTAATGGTGTGGGGGATGTTTTCTTGGCACACTTTAGGCCCCTTAGTGCCAATTGGGCATCGTTTAAATGCCACGGCCTACCTGAGCATTGTTTCTGACCATGTCCATCCCTTTATGACCACCATGTACCCATCCTCTGATGGCTACTTCCAGCAGGATAATGCACCATGTCACAAAGCTCGAATCATTTCAAATTGGTTTCTTGAACATGACAATGAGCTCACTGTACTAAAATGGCCCCCACAGTCACCAGATCTCAACCCAATAGAGCATGGAACGGGAGCTTCGTGCCCTGGATGTGCATCCCACAAATCTCCATCAACTGCAAGATATTATCCTATCAATATGGGCCAACATTTCTAAAGAATGCTTTCAGCACCTTGTTGAATCAATGCCACGTAGAATTAAGGCAGTTCTGAAGGCGAAAGGGGGTCAAACACAGTATTAGTATGGTGTTCCTAATAATCCTTTAGGTGAGTGTATATTTGCTATATGAAATGCTCCAATATACAAGAAATAATGTTCTGAGGGTAGACCAACTCTGTACAGCTATTTAAAGACAATTTTGAATTGTATTAAATTCGTATGTAATACTGAAAACTGTACACTTGTGTTGTAACAGAAGTCGTTACAGGGAAAGAATATCAGAAGGTCAAATGAAGCAGCCAGCCAGTTATTGCCATTACAGTGATTTGAAGATTTCTTAGTTATTTGAATGCTTTTGGTCAGAAAGGAGTTATTCTCGAGTTGAATCTCTACTTAGCCCATCATAGATACTTATGCAGACTAAATGTATAGCAATTACATTATCCTAAAACTGTGGTAAAAAACACTGATTTTCAGATTTAGTGTTAAAAGTGCTTGAAATGTCAATCATTGACATCAAATCTAAACCAAATAGCCCAAGTAAACATTTAAAAAAATAATAATAAATACTAATGCTCATGTAACTCTTTTCTGATGTATTTATACAGGACAGATCTGAATTTGTAAGCTTGTTAGTGATGTGCAAAGTATGTTAATTGCAAATAAAAATACCAAAGAATTTTTTTTTTTTTTTAAATAAACTAAGAATATGCTTTAAGTGAAAGATCTTTTCTTTTGTTCCTCCTCCTGGCCATTTTGTTCCACATTGCTGTTCTGCATTATTGTGATCATGTCACATGACCGTAAACTCTGACTGCTGGGACTTGGACATGCTTGCAGAGGAAACCCATTATACAGAACCTACATAAAGGGAAAGAACATAAATACTCATTTAAAAAATAAATAAATAAATATTATTATTATTATTATTATTAATAACAACAATCCACATTTTCACATCAAACTCTTCTAACTGATGAATCAATGATCATTTAAGAAAAATTTGTTGCCCGCTAACAGGCCTCTTCAGAACTCAAAACAAATTTGACAACATGCACCAAAACATTATTTATCATAAAAGTAGTTCATTGTTATAGGTTGTCATATTAGAGTTACCGTTCAGTTACTTTATCTCAGTTGAATAATATTTATAAAATATGGATGTGTACCTCTCGATAATGGTCAGGAATTTCCAGTTGGACAGGCTGTAAGCACAGTTTCAACTTTTTGTGGTGTTTAAAAAGTACAAAAATGCAGACACCACACATGGCCGAAACAAAAAGTGTGGGTAATATACAAGAGACTAAAACATGTCTCCTTACTGCTTCAGCTACAAAAGGAATGAAAGAACACATTTCAGTTAAACAAATTAATGCACTTGTGCAAAAGTAATAATTTATTGCAGCACATGATTCGTTTCAGTGTCTAAAAAGCTAATGAATTTATAGTTGGGTTTAATCACAAACACTTTGAATGGAGCTGATGGAGCTTGTGCGCTTGTAATAAATAAGTGAATAAGACTCACGTGTTTCCGGGATGACATCACATATTTCCTTGCTAGCGTTTCCATAAGGCTTTGTGTAAAGCAAATATACAACCTGGAAACAGTAGTTTTGCCCTGATTCCAGATTTTCAAAGGGTTCATTGTTGCTATTAGTAATAATAGACTGTACCTGTAAGATCAAAAACTCTTGTCAGCTTTACACTAGTCCTCTTACAGAAATAGTAAACTGTTTACGTGATTTTTTTGTGAAGGAAGCAAGAGACCTTAGGGTATCCTCCGTTATCCACTTTCCAGAACAGTATATTAAATTCAAGATGATCCCCATATTCTTTCTCCAAGCTCTGGTCCATATGTGCCATAGTCAGGGAAACCCTTACAGGTGTTACAATCAGTTTCGTCACAGGAACACAAGACTTAACTGTGAAACACAAAAAACAAAGATATTGTGTTAGATATTAGAGATGATAAACAAACATATAAAAATGGAAGGTACATAATATAACCACAAAGCAATCCTTACCATTTACACACTGGACCGGATTTGAATACTGCCAGTCTGACATGTTGTTTCCTTTCTCTGTGCGAACTCGAAATACTGCTCCATAAAATTCAGGAGTGATACGAAATGTTGTTCCAATATGGCTCGACACATTGAGCCATTCATCCTCTGATTTGCTAAAATCAAAATAACAAATACAGAATGAGTTAGTTCAAGGCAAGATGACAATGCATGGCCAAGTGAGATGTTAGATATGACCACCTCAGTCCCCATTCACTTTCACAGGGCTGTCGTGGCCTAATGGTTAGAGTCAGACTGGTAACCCGAAAGTTGCGGGTTCGATTCTCAATACCGGCAGGAAATGACTGAGGTGCCCTTGAGCAAGACACCAAACCCCCAATCACTTCACGGGCGCCAACACTGCTCTGGGTGTGTGGGTTTGCTCTGTGTGTGCTAAGCAATAACTTGGATGGGTTAAATGCAGAGGACAAATTCCGAGTCAAAAGGAGCCAATGAAAGTGAATGGTGACTGAAATTCTGTCCAACTTCTCTTTTTGTGCTTCAGCGTAGAAAAAACATAAAAAGGGTTTGGAACAAGATGAGGGTGAGTAAATGATGACAGAATTTTATTTTGGTTGAACTACCCCTTTAACATTATGCTTACGGGTTACGGTTGTACTGCAGTGAATACAGCACTGTGTCATCGTCGGAAGGCTTCCACTGCAGATTTGATCCGACTATCTTGACATCTTGAGGCGGATTAAAGCCGAATGTCCTCTCTGA
Source organism: Coreius guichenoti (assembly GCA_039654105.1). Classification (NCBI taxonomy): domain Eukaryota; kingdom Metazoa; phylum Chordata; class Actinopteri; order Cypriniformes; family Gobionidae; genus Coreius; species Coreius guichenoti. The sequence continues at coordinate 32,156,417 of CM077169.1, forward strand.
AATAAAACAGACAGACGGTGTTCAAGGACATGAAAGCAATGGCACGTTGTTTACAATTGCGGCAATTCCAGAAAAATAATATCCTCTTGAGTCCTTACCGATGTTGATTATCAGTATCAAAACCGCCGCTAAGTGAATGTGGTGCATCATTTCGACGGTTTTGTATCCATGTTTTTCAGCGTGAACCCTGCGCGTTTTGATGAAGCGCCATTCTGGTTTACTTAAAGAGAAACACGCCAGTTCCTCTTACGGTAAACAACATAAGTTAAATGCAGCGTAATGAGTTCAGTAGAAGAGACTCACACAATAAAATTAAAGCACAAAAATATCTGCTAAACCCATATGTTAATAAATGCGGCAGAACTATTTTATTACTACGTCTTTACTCATAAATCCCGTTTGTAAGCGTTATATTACAATCAATCGCTGTCACCTTCCGGCTCCCGCCCACTCGTGTCGAAAGAAAGCAATCTCTGACGGCAGCTTTGATAGTTACAAGCTGTCGCGAGAGTCGTCGTCTTCTTCTTCTTCTTCTGTATTTTAATGGCGGTTGGCAAACCAGCTTTGGTGCATTTCCGCCACCTACTGGGGTCGAGTGTGAAGCTTTGACGGACAAGGAAGGAAAAAAGATTGAAATAAAAAAAGAATTAAATTCTTCTAATCAAACATGTTTTTCTTAAGATATTCTAATAAAGCAGTGGTCACTTTTGAATTATTGTTCAGCAAGTTCATTAATGTTAACCTTTTAATTCCTACAGCCTTAGCCTCTTCTATGAGCTGAGATCTTTCTTCATTAAAACCAGCCCATTTTAAAAGAACATGTTCGACTGTTTCTGGTAATCCACATTTGCTGCACAATCCTGTATTATGTTTACCAATTTTAAAGTGATTGATTCAAAGCTGTGTGTCCAATATGAAGTCGAGAAATTACTGTCATCCCTTCTTTCTCCACAAACTTTTCTCACATTTCCTACTTCTTTATTTATTTCAAATAAGCGTCTTCCCTTTCCTTCCCGTATCCACGACTCTTGCCATCTATTCTTAACTATCGCGAGAGTCTTCTTCTATTCTACTTCTGTTCTTACTCTAAAAAATTTTGGCTTCAAATTTCAGCTTCCTTAATTCTTGTATTTCACCAGCTGTGTAATATTTCTATCACTGAGGTTCTTTTTCACTCTGATGTTTCTGAAAGAGCTAGATGATGTCTTAAACTTTATTTGTATGATGGGTAAATATCATATTCACAAAGCAAGATACCTTAATTTCAAACCTAACTGCAAAGTATTTGCTTATGATTTACAGTTATTATTATCATCTCTTCAAAAAATCCCCTCCAATAAATTGTCATTTATTTTTATTTTCTTCTTCTCTGTATCCCCACATGTTCGTGTTCATTGTTCTGTATTATCTCATTTTGTATTGATTTATAATTATGCAATAAAGAGAAAGAAAGTCTTCTTCCGTTGTTTCTTTTTCTTCTTCTTCTTCTTCTTCTTCTTCCATTTTTTTGGCGGTTCGCCCCAATTTCGCGCATTACCGCTACCTACTGATTGGCGTTTGAGACTTTTTTCACCGCATAACTCTCGCGCAAAGTTTGCACATTGCCATTTGATATCCACTGTCTCGCCCTGATGGCTTAAGATGCAAATATTTTCAATATTGCGACTTGACATTTTTCTTTATAACCATTTGCTCGCAAAATGATGGACAAACAATAGCCACTTTTCCACCATCGGGCTGAACGGTTCATTGCGTAACCGCTCCGGGCCAGCTTGTACGGTTACGGTTTCATTTTCCACTGTGGGGCTGATAACGGACGCTCTTTGGAGTGTCATACAAAAGCGTCAGTCGTTGCCTTGGTAACGCAAGAGTTTACAGATGATATGAGAAATAGCGACCGCGTTATGGAGGATGATCAGATATTTCTTTTAATTTTATTATTAATTTGTGTTTACGTTCCTCAAATAGAGCGCTTAGCCAGCTACAGAGAAACCAGTAGCCAGGCAACAGACCGATTCTGAGTTGTGACATCACTTCACGGATTCTACCAGCACGGTTAGCCAACTGTGCCGAGCCGAGCCGAACCGAACCAGTCTCAAGTGGAACTGGAACCGTTCCTTACCATTCTAAGAAAATGGTGTAAAAGTGGCTAATGATTCACATTTTGAGCGCGTCATTTCCCGTGATAACAAAATTAAGTAAATTATTAAATAGGCTAAATGAGTAGCCTAAATAAGAAAGAAGGTAAAAAAAAAAAAAAAAACAAGTAACAATTTCTGCGAATACTTAGCTGATGCAGGAAAAAAAAATGGGAGTCAATGGAATGCTAACAGCAGGTGATGGCTTGGTTAGCAATGGCTGCCCCTATGGAAGGTACGCTTTCCGGGTGCTGGATTACCCCCTTGGAAAAAACAGTTAGCATAGATTTAGATTGAAACCTGAACCCCAGAATGATGTTGTATGTTTCATGACGTCTGTTCAGATTCCAGTACAGCAGGTGGCGTTAAAGACGTTCATGCAGATGTGTTCCTCTTCAAGAACAAGACGTTCAAAAATGGGGGCTATGGCAAATAACGCAATTTTATATCGTTCTTGTTATAAACCTGTGAATACTTGACAAGTGTACGTTTTTTAGCTATATATCTGTGAGTAATTAAATTAATACCAAATGTTTTAAAATGCATTCAGTGATATCTATCTATTTGTATAATACTCATCCAACCAACTAGTTTAATTAGAGGAAAAGCTGTCAAAAAAAAAACATTATTTTGCCTGCTGTCAGAATAAGACCACTATAAGATAGACGTGTAGTATCCATGGCAGATCGCTTACTGGGTCACAGCAGGTATTAGTTTGGTGAAGGAAAAAAATCGCGTGAAAGTGAAAGTAGCAGGAATGGGGGATCATCAGGGTGCTGAGAGTGAGAGCAGCAGCAGCTCTGGAGCTCATCTTCTCTCCAGGATCGCTCTCAATGATAACAAGGCTGGCATGGAGGGACTGGACCGAGACAAGATCAACAAGATCATTCTGGAAGCCTCCAAGGTCTGCACAGCTGTTTATTATCGTAGTTGACACATAACGTGGACATTAAGCTTTTTTTAAGTAATTAATATTAATGGATGAAGTTTGGCCTATATCGGGGTTATCCTCGTCGGATTGACCCCATCCTAACATTTATTTTTTTCATACTGTGAGAAATAATATATTGTATGTCTAAAATATTATTTGGAAAATATTAAGTTTCTATCAAGTTACATTATTATGCTACTCACTATAGTGCTGTACTGTTAGATTCATTATTTATAAATAAAATGAAATCAAATTGTAATTTATTTTAATTAATCAATAGTCCTGTCCTGAGGCTGTGACGTTTGAAATTTTCAGACGTACAAAAATTGTATCATGTTATAAGTTAATTAAAATGTTTTTTTAAATAAAAGACAGGACTGAGATTAAGCCAGTATTAAGCCTTAGTTCAATTAGGACATTTAAAGTGATAGTTCACCAAAATCTAGTTTTAGACTTCTAATGTGTGACCGGTGTTTTGTTTTGTATTTTTAATATAATTGATTGTCTTTGGCTGAAAGAAGAAAGTCATTAGGATGGCTTGAGGGCGAGTAAATTAAAGTAAATTTTTGGGTGAACTATCCCTTTAAGTAGCTTTTTTAAAACGTGCCTTAGAAAAAAAAAAAAAAACATTATTTACTGATGTGCATCTTGAGACAAAACAATGACACTTACATATTTTTAGATATATCAGTGCAAGTTGCTTTTAGTTAAAACAGCTCAAACGTGTTTAGTCTGGGACTAGGCTTAAGCCTTGTCTTTGAAACCGGGGGTTAATGTAACAAATTAACTAAATGATTAAATACTTTTATATTAAATATAGCAATACACAGTGCAGGACAGTGTTGACATTGACCCATTTATAATGCAGTTAAAAAAATTGTTCTTTTGAATGACAGGGATCTAAATTTTATGAGAACGAACTTAAGAAGGAGCGGCAGGTGAATCAGCGCATTGAAAAGATGATGGAGCAAAAATCAAGAATCACTAAAGAACAGATGAAGCAAGCACAAGCAGAGGTAATCAACTCTGTAATGATTGTCATAAATGTTAATAATAAAAAAGTTTTATTAGGATGTATTATTTAAATAATTTTAAGTCATTTAAAATCATTTTGTCTGGACAGGATGACTCTTATTAATGTTTTACACAGTTTCAGGAACATTGTGAATTGTGCATTGCGGTCATGATAATTGTATCGCATTATTGCATTGTGCTTTTTTGTCACAATGCAATAAATCTTAAAATAAGCTACATTTTCTTTATGCAAAATATAAACTAGAGTGAAGCATGAACTGGACATTTTTGTGAGCTTTACCCAAAATATAAAAGGAAATAATACATTAGTTTTAGGACCCTTTTCTTCACCTGTTCAATCAGGATTATTATTTAAGAGTTTTCGCACCATAGGTGGACAAACTAAAATGTGAACTGGAGAGGGGTCGAGAGCTGGGCCGTGTGATAATTCACGTAGACATGGACGCGTTCTATGCTGCTGTAGAAATGAGAGACTGCCCGGAGCTGAAGGACAAACCGATGGCAGTGGGATCCATGAGCATGCTGGTGAGAATCTGAAACAAACCTCACAGAACATCATCACATGTCCACAGTGTTGACATTTTCTTTATCAATTCCAGTCGACCTCCAATTACCACGCCAGGAGGTTTGGTGTCCGTGCTGCCATGCCAGGGTTCATAGCGAAGAAGCTCTGTCCAAACCTAGTCATCATGCCCACCAACTTTGACAAATACAGAGCAGTGAGTGCCCAGGTATGTTATATGTTAGTCCAACATTCAATAGTCATAGCTGCTGTCGTTTCCTCATGCCTGGGTCTGTCTTAAAGGTACGGGAGATATTTTCAGAGTATGACCCTCATTTCATGCCTGTGAGTCTGGACGAGGCTTATCTGGACATCACTGAGCATCTGGAGCAGCGGAAGCACTGGCCTGAGACCATGCGAACACATCACATGTGTGATGCCAAGACAGGTGTGTTACTGAAGTCTACTGACTAGTGCAGGGGGTTTCAAACTGGAAGTGATATGGGGTCTGTGGAAAAGATTAGAGATAAGCAGTGTATAAAATGTAAAGAAATAAAATACAAATTTATATAATTTAAAGGGATAGTTCACCCAAAAATATTCCCATGATTTACTCACCCTCAAGCCATCCTAAGGTGTATATGACTTTCTTCTTTCAGACGAACACAATCAGAGTTATATTATAAAATATCCTGGCTCTTCCAAGCTTTATAATGGCAGTGAATGGCGCTCCTGATTTTGAAGTCCCAAAACAATGCATCCATGTAAAAGTAATCCACACGGCTCCGGAGGGTTAATAAAGGCCTTCTGAAGCGAAGCGATGTTATTTTGTAAGCAAAATATCTGTATTTAAAACTTTCTAAAGATTAAATATGGATATTTTTTTACAAAACGCATCGATTCGCTTCAGAAGGCCTTAATTAACCCCCTGGAGCCGTGTGGATATCTTTTATGATGGATACGTGCACTTTTTTTGGACTTCAAAATCAGGAGCGCCATTCACTACCATTATAAAGGTGGGAAGAGCCAGGATATTTTATAATATAACTCTGATTGTGTTCGTCTGAAAGAAGAAATTCATATACACCTTAGGATGGCTTGAGTAAATCATGAGATAATTTCATTTTTGGGTGAACTATCCCTTTAAATAAAATTTTAAAATAATTGTTTTAATAAAATAAAATAAAAACTTATACTAGTACTATAAGAAGTAGAAAAAAAGTAGTAATTTAACATAATAATATTTTACAAATAATATTTTACAAACATTTATAATTTAAATAAATAACTGGTTCCAATTTATATTAAGTGTCTTTATCTAATATTTATTAACCTTTAAATTAATATTTGATACAATGCAGTTATTGTGTATGTCCACATGTACTTGTATTTAAAAAGTACCTGCATGTAATTACAGCTATAATTAATTTCTTTAAATGCATCTATAATTACACTGTTTTCCCTTCCCTTTTACCTTAACCCACCATTTAAACCTACCCATAACTCTAAGCCTGTTCCTAACCTTACCTGTATCCCAACTCAATAGCAGCAAAAGTGTTTTGCAATACAACATAATTCAAATATAAAGTATAAAGTGTGACCAAATATGTAATTTTTCATGGTATACGTTAGGTCTTTATACATAAAAAAATATAGCTGCATTTTAAATTCCCACACAAGGATGATCATATTTGGGAGTCCTTGGCATCTTAAAGATTGAAAACCCCTGGTCTAGTGGAATTTAAAAAGATGCCCACTTTTTACTTTGTGAAAGCTTTGATTATGAAAGTCTGTCTTTTATTATGAGCGATTATATTAGCATGATGTTTGTTCTTTATTCTGATGAAAAGAAAACGATGCAGGAAGGTTTGCCGGTGAATCAGAGAAAGATGGAATTTCTCCTGTGCTGTTTGAGGACAGTCCCTGCTCCTCGCCCTCTCTGTCAGGAGCAGAAGGGAAAGCAGAGGTGTTTGGGACAAGTGCAGAGGAGGCTGTGAGGGAGATGCGCTTCCGAATTGAGCAGAAAACATCTCTTACTGCCAGTGCAGGTGAAGGAGCAGATATTTTTATTAGTTTTTTACCCTTAAAGGTACAATATGTAAGATTTTTGCATTCAAATATCCAAAAACCACGAGAACAATGTTATATATTTTGTTGATTTGTGTAATTGCATTATCTCAAGTGTTTACAACGTTTAAATCCAGAGAAATACGCAATTTTAACCAGTGAAACGGCATATGTCTTTGTGTCGCCTGTCAATTTGGTCATACCCTCAGCTGTCAGTAGAAACCATGGAAAGAAGTGCACTTCCTGAAAAAAATGTGGTAGTAGTAGTTGTAGCGTCAAAGCTGACTATCTCTGGTAGTGTCTAGCAAGCCACAGTTGTTTGTTTTGCACAAGTATTCATTATTGTTTGCTGCAGGTTCTGTCACCAAAGATAACTTCATAAAGTGAAAACGGCTTTATGGTTCCACACTCCGTCACTGCGCCATCAAGCTATGTCTTTGTTATTGTTTTGAATAAGCAACCTCTAGCGGTGAAACTTACATATTGTGCCTTTAACTTGCACATTGAATAAGCGACCTCTAGCAGTGAAACTTACATACTGTGCCTTTAACTTTTAAGCATAAGTATATCCAGTATTTATACTGTATGTATGAAATTTCACATTATTCTCTGTTGTAGGTATTGCCCCAAACATGATGCTTGCAAAAGTATGCAGTGACAAGAACAAGCCCAATGGCCAGTACCGAATTCCTCCTGAGAGACAAGTTGTGATGGAGTTTATAAAGGATCTTCCAGTCAGAAAGGTCTGCCTGATCCTTTTATCCCTGGCTGTTTTATTGCTCATTAACGTGGCCTAATATTATTGCTTATTTATTCCAGGTGTCTGGTGTTGGAAAGGTGACTGAGAAGATGCTGGCTGCTTTGGGTATCGTCAGCTGTGCTCAACTTGGCCAGCAGATGGCGTTACTTTCCCTGCTTTTTTCAGAAACCTCTTGGTATCATTTCCTTCACATATCTTTGGGTTTGGGCTCCACATGTATTGAGAGGTGTGCAGTGTTAATGTATATTCTAAAGTGTCAGACATACAGTATTTAAGTAATATCGATAAACTACATGGGGGACTGGTTTGTTGGATACGGAATTACTATTCTAATATTTCATGGGTGATCTGGTCTTTTATTTCAGGGACTCAGAAAGAAAAAGCATGAGCACTGAGAGGTAATCTGCCCAATTTTTTTTTGTCTTCAGCACATGTATCAGACCCAAACATTTCTGTAAACTTGAAATCAACATTCTGTTTCCTCCATCCCTTATTTAATTTGTATAATTTATATTCACTCTTTCTTTTAGGACGTTTGGGGAGATGAGTGATGTAGAAGAGCAATATTCCCTGTGCAGGGAGCTCTGTCATGACCTAGCACAGGACCTACAGCGTGAGGGACTCAAGGTACCTGTGTTTCGCCGCCTAGTTGAGCTAAGATTAAAGTAAAAGTAGCTTCTCTCGGTTTTAAACCGAGCTTCATATATAGCCAGTGATAACTTGCCCAGATGGTTTGAGGTACTACCATGTGCTTGTGCATTGCATATTTGTGTAGTTGAGGAAACATTTTTTCAATTGATTTACTTCACTTTGTTGCTGGATGTATTAAACATTTGGTTGATACATAAATATGTCTGTATGACACCCTGAAAGATTAAAAAATGTGCAGAATTAGTTGTCATTTGGACTCCATACACAATTAGTAAGTGCATAAATATTTGTCTAAAATGCATAACAACATGGAATTTATTTGTGTTATAGGGGAAAACTGTTACTTTAAAGTTGAAAAATGTACACTTTGAAGTGAAGACCAGAGCATTCACACTGCAATATGCTGTCTGGACTGAGGAGGACATCTTTGCTGCTGCCAAAGACCTTCTCAAAGTTGAGATTGACAGTGTCAGCCCTCAGCCACTAAAGCTGAGACTCATGGGTATATATTGTGTGTTGCGTGTGTGTTGCGTGTGTGTGTACACGACTGTTCAAAAGCTTGAGGATGGTAAGATTTTGTCGTTTTGTTTTTTAAGAAATGATCACCAAGGCTGCATTTATTCGATCTAAAATATCGTAGAGTATTATTGTGAAATATTACAGTTTAAAAGAACAGTTTTTTTTTTTTATTTGAATATATTTTAAAATGTAATTTCATTCCTGTTATGGCTAAGCTGAATTTTCAGCATCATTACTCCAGTCTTCAGTGTCACTCGATTCTTCAGAAATCATTCTAATATGTCAATTTACTGATCAAGAAACATTTCTTATGATTATCAATGTTGAAAACATTTGTGCTGCTTATTATTTTTGTGAAAATGGTGATGCTTTTTTTCATGATTCTTTGATGAAAGTTTATAGTTATTTGAAATAAAAATATTTTGTAACATGATAAATGTCTTTACTGTCACTTTTGATCAATTGAATGTATCCTTGGTGAATAATATATTGAAATAAATCTTACTGACCCCAAACTTTTGAACAATAGTGTATGTTCATAACTAAGTATGTTGTTTATTGTATCATGTCCAATATTTACCATTATTTCTTAAAGAATGTGAAATCTAAAAAAGGTTATTTGACATCATACATGAAGAATCTGACAATACAGAACTTTTGTTTTATCTGAAGCTACTTTGTGTATTTGTTTCAGATATTAAAATTCAGTTTATGAAATTCTCATGCTAATGAAGAGGTGTGTGATTTTCAACAGGCGTTCGAGTGTCTGGCTTTATCAGCGTTGAAGATAAAAAGCCTCTTCAGAGGAGTATAATGGGGTTCCTGCAGAAAGGTGGATCAGATCCAGGCAGTTTCACGCAGTGTCCTGGATCTGCGCTCAAAGCAGAAGGAGGCAGTGATAGTGCCAGTTTCCTAAAGCCGCAGTCCACTGAGATGAAAGTACCTTCTGTGTCTGAGCAAATACCGAAAACTACAGAACCTAAGCAGCAGTCCTTTTTTCAAAGAGCACAGTCAAAACGACTTCAGCAGCAGCAGCAGGAACAAATGTCTGTCATTGCTGCTACAGACACAACAAACAGTAGTGCTGACGCAGCTGCTTCAACTCTGCCAATGACAAACCCTCAATCAGATACAACATCAGAAAACAAAACAAGTTTGTCAAACACAAACTCGGGGACAGACGCAACAGGATACATAAACAAACATGCAACTTTAAAGCCATCATTTAAAATCTCAACCCAGGTGCTGCAGTTTCTCACCTGCCCCGTGTGCAACAGAGAGATGAAGGATGTAAACCTCACAGCTTTCAACCACCATATTGATGAATGTCTGAAGGGAAGTGCAATGGATAATGAACGCACAGATTCGGATGCAGCTGAGCTCAACAGTGAACCACCTGCATCAAGCCTCAACCCGTCCTGTAATGGAGAGAAGCCGTCCACTAGCATCTCTTTGCCAGTGGTGGAAACTGATGACGGAAATGATTTCAAGACTCCATTTTTTAGTCACAGGACAAAAAGAAATGGAAAGCGTTCAGTTGTTCCTAACAAGAAGAGGCCTCTTTCTGAATCTAGTTCTAAAGCCTCACACACAACACACAATCCTGAGGCTGTCACAGAGTTGTCATCTGACTTGAAAGGCTCGTCTTTGACGTGTCCCGTGTGCAGTCAGCTGCAGAGCACCGGTGACCTCGCTCTCTTCAACCGCCATGTGGATATGTGTCTCAACCAGGAAGTTCTGCTGGAGTTTAGAGGATCTCATCCTCCTGTGGCTCATTCAGATGCGCCTGCATTCAGGAGCGCAAGAGGTCAGTCAATGTAGAAGAATGCAAGAAATCGCATTTGGAAATAACAATGATACCATGACAAGTATAAGGTAAGTCAAAGGGGGATGATTATAATGCATGTGTTGTTTTGTCTTTTGCAGGCCATTTGGGGGACCAGGGAAGAGTTTCTAAAGTGAGAGAAAAGAGTAAAAGGTATTTAACTGTGTAAAATGCAATAATACTATATTGTAAGAACACCATTTGAATGTACATACATATCGTTCAAAAGTTTGGGGTCAGTAGACATTTATATAATATTGAAAGATTTCTATTTCAAATAAGTGTGTCTTTTGATCTTCATCAGAGGATACGGAAAAAAAAGTATCACGATTTCCACAAAATTAAATGTGTAATATACACAGCACAACTATTTGGAAGATTGATAATGTTTCTTGAGCAGTAAATCAGCATATTAGAATGATTTCTGAAGGATCATGTGACTGAAGATTGGAATAATGATGCTGAACATTCAGCTTTGCATCACATGAATAAATTACATACAAAATAAAAACAGTTCTATTAAATTGTGATATTTCACAATATTACTGTTCACTGTACTTTTGAGCATAAGCGACTTCTTTCATAAACTTAAAAAATCTTACCGACCGCAAACTCTTGAACGCTAATATATCTTATTATTGTTTCTCATGATTTTTATGTATTCTCCATTTTAACTACAGACAAGGATCATCTCTTCCTCCCGCAAAGAAAACCAAAGTGTTGAGCACAAAACACACAATCGACAAGTTCTTTAAAGGCAACACCAGACAAAACGACTAATTCTGTTACAAATCCAGAAAGATCATATCCTTTAATTAATGAAGAAAAGACATGATAATCCTTGAGGACTTTGCTGGATTCACTTCAGGGAATATGTTTGAAGGAGCGAGTAAGAAATATGCAAACTGAAGAAAAGCAGGTATTTAATAAGATGGCACTTGATAAGAGATGGTACTGGGGACATCATATACTTCGACACAAAGCTGAAGATTTATTTGGGTATATTTTTTGTATTTCTAGAAATGTGTATTTGTGTGTTGGAAAAATGCTTCATATTTATACTTTTGCACTTTCCTCTTTCTATATTTATGTAAATTATTGATGTTAAATCTACATTAATATGTAAGTGATGGATGGCTCAAATATTTTTTTAAATAATTTTATTTGTTTGCTAAACACAAATGAGCATTTAATTTTGTATGGGTGTGCAAAGCACTTTATAGACCATGAAATAAGATTTACCATATAAATACATAAAAACATATATACAGAAGTATCATAATTGTAATTGTATCATCTAATTTGCACCTAAAATTATTGTTAAAAAAATAAAAAATTGTCTTCTTAATATTACAGTGGTGTTTTGTGTTTTAAAGGATGGAAATATATCAGGGTGTTTTTTCTTAGTTCGGAAACAATTTAAACCGCTTTATTCTTATTGTTGTGTATTCAACATTTCTCTTCCCAAAATGAGTGAAAAGAAGTACACTATCATTCAAAAGTTTAGAGAGGGTACAATTTATTAAATGTTATGCTGATTTGGTGCTCAAGAAACATTTCTTATCAATGTTGAAAGCAGTTGTGCTGCTTAATGTTTTTGTGGAAACCTTATTTTTTTCAGGATTCCTTGATGAATAAAGTTCAAAACAACAGCATTTATTTTAATCGTTTGTAACAGTGTAATGTTTACTGTCACTTTTGATAAAAGTATTAATTTAAAAAAAAAAAAACATCTTTTATGACCCTAAACTTTTGAACAGTAGTGTATATGCATAATAACCTTATAACCTCATTCCCTATAGTTCCACATAACACAATCAGTGCTTGAAGCCAAAGCCATGTAACTGTATGTACTTTAGGTGAGAGCGCAAGTCTTTGGGCGTGAGCTCTCAATGCAAACAAATACATCAGCTGGATGGTTTTTACAGAACACAAGTCTCTGAGGCGAAGAGCTTCTGCAACCAGTACAATACTATGGAGAGGAGAGCTCAAGCCCTAAAAGACTACATACTGAAGCAGCCTGTTTGGAAGAAGGAGAATCTTAATCCCAAAACATGGTTAAAATCAGACCCCGTCAAAGGTTTCACTGAATTTATACTGCCAAAGGACATTGGTGAAGATGGTGGTTATGACAGTAAGGAGATGTGTGAGTATAGACCTTCCTGCTTGATGATATTTCTTCTGTTTTACTTGATGATTCCTCTGTATTAGCTGCTAAAATGTGCTATTTACATGTTACCATTTGTATTCGCTTTGAATATCCTATATGAGGTACATATGAAAACATAAGACGTGTAAATATTGATATCAGTCTGTTATTAGATTTTTTTTTAACTTAAAGGAAGATTCTGGGTTTAGTACAAGTTAAACACAATCAACAGCATTTTTTGGCATAATGTTATCACAATTTTCACTTGTCCTTCCGTTTTTTTATAAAATCCGGGATTTACAACTTACTGTTTCAATAGTATAACAAGACAATATGTGTTAACATGATTTTAGTGTGGAAAAAAAACAACCTTTTCTGTATAAAGTGACATCCAATTTTAAAATTACTTTAAACAAATGATTTATACGTGTTTTTGTAAAATGTAGCCTTCACATTTCTGCTTTTATATACTCCAAAAATTGGCTATGTTCACTTTCTTTTTCACTATATCCTCAGTTTTTGCTTTTTTTAAAGAATGTATATGCCTGATGAAGGTCACGGGACCGTGGCGAATAAAACTATTTTGGTCCTTTTGCAGGTACTGATAGTGTGTGGGACTTTCTTTTGTTCTTGTTTTTGCTTTTCTAAAGAAAACAGTTTTTTATTGTATTTGAATATTTAAGCCACAAATTCTGTCGATTGAGCTTCATTTGTATTGAACCTGGAATGTTCCTAAATGTTGGAATAAGTTTAGAATTTCAGTACACGATACTGTACGCATCGCACAAATGTGCCTATCTGACAGTGTTCATATATCATACTTGACATCATGTCTTCCAGTTGTCCTTAAAGTGAACGCCCAAAACACAAACTGTACTCAGTGATATTTACACATCTCTGTGTCACCAGTAGTTTATACTTTAATAGTTTACTTGTTTTTCCTGTAGTCTTGGCTCCTAATACAAAACTGCTTTAACAGAAAAGTACCATGTAATAGCATTGTACTCCAATGTAAATACTATGTAAATATCATGTTGAACCATTATTAATATGATAATCATGCTATCTAATACATCAGTCTACCATGGTATACTAAAATACTTTTTGTAAAGTACTAGCCAGTGCTATTGAACTGGTGATTCGACCTATACAGTGCTGGAGGTTGAGAAAGACTTCATAGAAGCAGCAAAGAGAAATGACGTGGAGGGCATGAAGCTTCGAGAGAGAGGCGTTAATGTCAATGCCAAGAATGTGGTATGTCAATAAACTGCTCTTAGCTAACTTAATGCAATGAGCGTTTAAGAGCAGAATTTTCTTTGCAGTAGCAAATACAGATATGTTTGCTCACCATCTCTGAGCAGTTCTTATGATTCTTGTGTCTCCTGTTAGCACGGTCGAACTGCTCTTCATTATGCCGTGGCCTTCAGAAATGTGGAAGCTGTTGATGTGCTCCTTCGAAGGAGAGCCAAACTAGATTTACAAGATAAGGTATGTTTGCCCAAACATTAATGATTTACCCTGTTACCCTTAAGATCAGTTTGGCACTCATACTGTGTCTCTGCAGCATGGACTGACTGCTGTTCACTTAGCAGCATGGTTTGGGAGTTTGGAAATCCTCAAGTTACTTGTTCAAAGTGGAGCTGACCAAAGCATTGAAAATACGGTGAGGTGTTCGCTTACTGTATAGAGTGATTTATTTAGTTGATTTATCAGTTACATTACACGTGTCGTTCTACAGTTGCTGTGACATTTCCGTCTATATACAGTCTATCTATCTATCTATCTATCTATATATATATATATATATATATATATATACACATACACTGATCAGGCATAACATTATGACCTAATGTTGTGTTGGTCCCCCTTTTGCTGCCAAAACAGCCCTGACCTGTCGAGGCATGGACTCCACTAGACCCCTGAAGGTGTGCTGTGGTATCTGGCAGCAAGATGTTAGCAGCAGATCCTTTAAGTCCTGTAAGTTGCGAGGTGGGGCCTCCATGGATCGGACTTGTTTGTTCAGCACATCCCACAGATGCTCGATTGGATTGAGATCTGGGGAATTTGGAGGCCAAGTCAACACCTCAAACTCGTTTTTGTGCTCCTCAAACCATTCCTGAACCATTTTTGCTTTGTGGCAGGGCGCATTATCCTGCTGAAAGAGGCCACAGCCATCAGGGAATAACGTTTCCATGAAAGGGTGTACATGGTCTGCAACAATGTAGGTGTAGGTGGTATGTGTCAAAGTAACATCCACATGGATGGCAGGACCCAAGGTATCCCAGCAGAACATTACCCAAAGCATCACACTGCCTCCGCCGGCTTGCCTTCTTCCCATAGTGCATCCTGGTGCCATGGGTTCCCCAGGTAAGCAGCGCACACGCTCCCAGCCATCCACGTGATGTAAAAGAAAACGTAATTCATCAGACCAGGCCACACTTCCATTGCTCCGTGGTCCAGTTCTGATGCTCACGTGCCCACTTCTGGCGCGGTGGACAGGGGTCAGCATGGGCACCCTGACATACGCAGCAAACTGCAATGCACTGTGTATTCTGACACCTTTCTATCAGAACCAGCATTAACTTCTTGAGCAATTTGAGCTACAGTAGCTTGTCTGTTTGATCGGACCATACGGGCCAGCCTTCGCTCCCCACATGCATCAATGAGCCTTGGCCGCCCATGACCCTGTTGCCGGTTCACCACTGTTCCTTCCTTGGACCACTTTTGATAGATACTGACCACTGCAGACCGGGAACACCCCACAAGTGGGGTGACCCAGTCGTCCAGTCATCTCAATTTGGCCCTTGTCAAACTCGCTCAAATCCTTACGTTTGCCCATTTTTCCTGCTTCTAACACATCAACTTTGAGGACAAAATGTTCACTTGCTGCCTAATATATCCCACCCACTAACAGGTGCCGTGATGAAGAGATAATCAGTGTTATTCACTTCACCTGTCAGTGGTCATAATGTAATGCCTGATCGGTGTGTGTGTGTATATATATATATATATTATGTGTATATATATGTATATGTGTATATATATATATGTGTATATATATATGTGTATATATATGTGTGTGTGTGTGTGTGTGTGTGTATATATATATATATATATATATATCTTAAAAGCTATTAACACCCGAAGTGTTACTGCGGCCACGACACAAAATAATTCAATGGCTCATGGTCAATTATTCCTTACATAATCAACACCAATAACACTACATTTAAATATTCTGATATGGGTCATTTAAATTATTTTATTTGAATTATTTTAGAATTTTTCAGAATAATTTATCATTTAGAAACTCATGACACCCTTGACCTTTAACCTAAGAAATAACACTTTACTTAAAGCCTTTGTTTAATGCATTATAAAGGTATTCATAATGTACGTTATAATGCATTATATCTTTTCATAAATAATTGTAACCAAAGTTAAAATGCATTATAATATTTGCAGATTCTGAAATTAGTTTGTTTGTAAAGAGTTTGTTTGTCATGTGATTTAATGCATTATACTTTATAAAATTGTGTTCAATGATTAGATAAGTATTATAATGTATTATAACTGTGGTTATAGTTATTCAAGAGACCATACAATGCATTATAAGGTGCATTACAAGGCATAATTAATGCATTAAAAATACTTTTATAATGCATTATACATACAAGCTTTAAGTAAAGTGTTACCCATAACTCTTATGTCTTTTATATTGCTGTAACACAACTGGCATTAAAACTAGTGCATTTATGTGAATTAAGTTAACAATTAATTTATTAAATAAATTCATATTAATTTCACTTTTTTGACACTTTTTTGACACTTTTTGACTTTTATTAGCTGGAAATTTCTCTCTACTCAGCAAGATTTAAATACTGTAAATATTATTCTAAATGTATTTGTTTTTCATTGGAATTGTGTACATTGCAAATGTCATCTTAAAGTGAGAGAGAACACGTGTCACCACAATTGTATAGCATCTCATATATATCTTACTCATAAAGGTGAACATTTAGGGCATTTTAGAGCTTAATCAAAATAATTGTGTGTTCAGGAGGGTCTGAACATGATGCACTGCGCTGCCATGAACAATCACACTGATATTGTAGAGTACATTGTTGATGACCTGCAAATGGGAGAACTTGACAAAGAAGAACAAGTAAGGAAACAGCAGCTCATCGTATATTAAAAACAATGAGAATCAGACTAAAAAAGTTTGATAATGTCCACATTAGAGACCTTCAAAACACTCAAACATAAATTGTTTTTCTGTCAGTATGGTAACAGGCCTTTTGCCCTGGCCGCAGCACACGGCTGTGTTCGCATGCTACAGATGCTGATGGAGGAACCTTACAACATGGCCACCATGGAGGAAAATAAGGTATTTATTGAATCCTTCATTTTATAGATGGTTTTTAATACACAAAAAAGTGCGTGTTGTAGCTGTAATCATTTTTGGTCACACTAAGTTGTCTTTAACTACTATGTACTATGTACTGCTATGTGTAAAAATTGCTAGGTACAATGTACTTACTGTGTTCATGTATTATTGCAAAGCACTTTTTCTGCTATTGAGATGGGATACGTGCACGGTTAGGGACAGGTTTGGTGGTTAGGTGTAAGGGTGGGTTAAGAGGTAAGGGAAGGGTCAACGGTGTAATTATAGATGTAATTACAGTAATGAATTACAGCAATTTTGACTGTAATTCTCACCTCCGTTTCCCATCTGGTTGACAGGTTGGAGACACACCTCTGCATCTGGCAGCAAAGCACGGTCAACATGAAGCACTGCAGCTACTTCTAGACAACTTTGACATTCGCAATGAGGTCAACCAGGTACTAATCTGTCCTTTATC
This sequence comes from Coreius guichenoti, assembly GCA_039654105.1. Taxonomy (NCBI): domain Eukaryota; kingdom Metazoa; phylum Chordata; class Actinopteri; order Cypriniformes; family Gobionidae; genus Coreius; species Coreius guichenoti. Next base: position 32,173,859 of record CM077169.1, read on the forward strand.
ATGTAAAAACCATTTTAGGCATTTATCAACACTTGTTCCATAATCAGAAAATGCATGCGAGTGACACACACATTGATTTGATTTATTTGCTGTGTGTGTAGGCGGGGCAGACCGCTCTGTATCTGGCTGCAGATGGAGCTCATGAGGACTGTGTACAAGCCCTTCTGGAGGCACAATGTGACCCAAACATCTTCACCTTAGTATGTACAGACGTGATGATTTTAAATGCTCCTTTTGATAGCTACCACTGGATAATAATGACAGTCTCTTCCATCAGTGAGAATGGTTTAACCATGAAATATAAAACATATTCAGCATTCAGCGTTGTTTCTTAGAGAATGGTTATCTGTGATGATTTTCAGAGCAGAAGAAGTCCTCTGCATCCAGTCTGTGAGAGGGGCCACTTTCCAATTGTAAAACTCCTCATTAATAGTGGAGCCCAAATAAACCCTCAGGACCAGGTGAGAAATATCGTTTCACTTTTTTTTTCTGCTGCCTGAAATTTTGATGCTATTCACACATTAATTTCTATTTTATTAAGTCTTATTAAGTTAAACTTCAGCATTAATTCTAACACTACATGAGAATCTTTAAAATGTGTAATAAACATTGTCATTAAAGTATCTAGTTGAAGAGATCTGCTTTCATCAACTGATTTTAGTAAAAAGGATTTAATTTACTTTAATAAAAATAAAACAATTGGGGTCAGGAAGAATTTTTTAAAAGAAATTAATACTAATTTTCAGCAAGGATGCATCAGATTTATCAAAAGTGATAGTAAAGACATTTTATAACGCTACAAAAAAATTTAAATTCAAATAAATTATGTTCTTTTGAATTTTCTATTCATCAAAGAATCCTTACAAAAAATATTAAGCAGCACAACTTTTTTTCCAACATTGATAATAATAAGAAATGTTTCTTGAACAGTTTGGAAAATTACTATTTTTAATGTTTTTGAAAGAAGTCTCTTATGCTCATCAAGCCTGCATTTATTTGATCAAAAATACAGAAAAAAAAACTTTATTATTGTGAAATATTATTACAATTTAAAATAATGGTTTTCTATTTTAATACGGTATACTTTAAAATATAATTTATTTCGGTGAAATTATAATTTATTTCTGAATTTTCTTCAACCATTACTCCAGTCTTCAGTGTCACATGATCCTTCAGAAATCATTCTAATATGCTGATTCATTATCAGTGTGCTGCTTAATATTTTTTTTATAACATTTGATACTTTTTTTCAGGATTCTTTGATGAATAATAAGTTTTAAAAAGAACAGCATTTATTTAAAATAAAAATATTTTGTAACAATATACACTACCGTTCAAGGTCAGTAATTTTTTTCTTTCTTTTTTTGAAAGAAATTAATACTTTTATTCAGCTGTTAAATTGATAAAAAGTGAATAAATGCTGTTCTTTTTAACTTTTTATTCACAACTGTTTCCAACATTGATAATATCAGACATATCAAATCAGCATATTACAATGATTTCTGAAGGATCATATGACACTGAAGACTGGAGTAATGGCTGATGAAAATTCAGCTTTGCATCACATAATTAAATTATATTTTAAAGTATATTAAAAATAGAAAATTGTAATAATTACAAATTATTTTAAATTGTAATAATATTCTACATTATTAATGTCTTTCAAAAACATTAAAAAAAAGTAATGTTTCCAAACTTTTGACTGATACTGTATAAGTATAAATATATATATATATATATATATATATATATATATATATATATATATATATATATATATATATATATATATATATATATATATATATATATATATATATATATATATAAAATAATTTCATCTCCAATATTAAGCATTTTAACATACACCTTATATTTCCTTTATGACAAGATGGTATAATCCATATTAGGAATAAATACACTAATGCCATCCAAGATTGATTGATTGTTTGATCGTTTCAGCATATGCATACTCCATTCCATCTAGCGGTGAAGAACTGTCATATTCCTGTTATCCACACCCTACTTGAGGCTGGCTGTGATCCAAACGTAACAGATCATGTGCGCTATCTTCTTTCATCCGTCATTTGTGAAACAATATTTGTCATTGCATTCATGTGTTTCAGTATTTTTTTATTCATTCAACATGCTCAGATGGGACAAACCGCACTCCATATCGCCTCTGAGATGGGGAAGGTGGATGTGGTCGAGATGATACTGAAAGCCGAGGTGGATCTGGAGATTCAGGACAGGGTGACAGACCGTGTCTGACATATTGCAGTGCCTGACAAAGGTTTAAAAATGTGGTAGAGAAATAGGCAATTTAGGAGGTTATTTTTGAACTTATTATTTTCCTTCACAGCAAAATAAAACAGCTCTTGGAGTGGCAGCGAGGGGGAATATGGTGATAATTGTGGACATGATCATCAAAGCTGAGAGATATTTCAGATGGAAGAGCAATTATCAAATGGTGGGTATTCAGATTTCCAGTTTGGTCAAAGCAAACCATGAATAAATGGTATTGTGTGCTGTAAAAGAGTGGGAAGAACATTTTCCTCCCACCAAATGTCACATGCTGCTATAACCTCAGCCATTCTCTATTAAACCCAGTGCAGGAAGTGTAATGCAATATTAAAGCATGTATAATTCCATTTGGAAAGGTCACCACAGCGCATTTATTTGCACAAGGATTGCATATGTCAAAAATGATCATTCTGAACAACAGCGAACAATGACTAGTAATATTCAGTGTGCTGTATATACCTGTGCTAATTTCAGCACCTGGCTTCTGGCAAATCTGGGCTTTCTCAGAGCTTGATGTTATTTGATTACCCTTTCAGACTAATACAGATGCTATTGAGAGCCTTCACAGTGAATCACCGCTGACGTTTAAATTAGATCACTCCCCTGACACGAAGCCGCTGCGTGATATAATATGGGAGCTCGCATACAAACACCTCAAGCGCAATGACTGGAAGAAGTTGGCAGAGCTCTGGGAGTTCACAGACGATCAGGTGGCTGCCATCGAGGAGCAGTGGACAGGTCAGTGCGAGATGCTTTACCATCAGATCTTCTATATTATCTTATCTTTATGTTCAGAAGAACATATAAATAATCCCCTAACAGGGGTTTAGCAGCACCAACAGACAATCTTAGACCAATAAATGATAGATGAGATGGATTTTACTCTAAAATGTACGCTACCACCAGTGTTGGGGGGTAACAAGTAACACAAGTTACGTAATCAGATTACTTTTTTCAAGTAACGAGTAAAGTAATGCATTACTTTTAAATTTACAAAATTTAAAAAATATCGGAGTTACTTTTTTCAAACAAGTAACGCAAGTTACTTTGTCACATTTATTGATTGACACCTCTTTCTGTCCCCATGTTGAGAGAAACTGGGAGTAAGTGCAGAGGCGTTGTGTGCGCTGTGTAAAAATCACGGTTATTGTAGTTCTAGACTAAATGGAGCATGCGTTTACTCATCTCACTTGCACAAAAACAGATTAATTATTCCACAAAATGAATAAAATATGTATTTAATCTCACTTTATTTATCAATGTATTTACTGCTGACATTTGATGATCCAAATTCAACCAACCTTTTGGTGTGAAAGGGCCTTTACATTTGCCAAAAAAAAATTTTTATTAAAAAAAACAAGCAAGCCTAGCCCAGGTGAGAAAAAGTAACATAGATGTAACATAACATTACTTTCCATAAAAAGTAACTAATGCGATTAGTTACTTTTTAGAGAGTAACATAATATTGTAATGCATTACTTTTGAAAGTAACTTTCTCCAACACTGACAACCACTCAAAAAAATTGTAATATTTTTAGTTCTTTAACTTTTTACTGTACTTTAATATGTTTAATTTTTTAAAAAGAAATGAATACTTCTATTTAGCATGGATGCAATAAATTGATTAAAAGTGTCCATAAAATAATTTGTTACAGAATATTTCACTTTTGAAAAAAATTCTCATTTCAGAAAAAAAGTGCTGTCAAACGATTCATCGCATCCAAAATAAAAGTTTACATGTGTGCACTGTATAATTATGTATATAAATACACACACATGCATGTATATGTAAGAAAAATGTGTTATTTATATATAATTTAAATTATATAAATATATATACATGCAAATATTTCTTAAATATACGTATTCAAATATACATAATTATACACAGTACACACCTATTATGTAAACACAAACTTTTATTTTGAATGTGATTAATGGTTTGACAGCCCTAATATATATATTCTAAATACATTGGAATAAAGCTTATTTCAGATTTATAAAACAATCTGTAAAACATACAGATAAGCCTGAATCAAAGACTCCCACTTTGTTGTATCTAGGTCCTAACAGTTTCCAAGAGCATGGGAACAGGATGCTTCTGATCTGGCTTCATGGAATCATGATAGAAGGGAGCAGCCCATCCAAAGGCCTGCATGAGGGGCTGCTTTCTGTTGGGATTACAAAGATTGCTGGTAGGATGTTTTTACAGTATGCTGTTAGCTTTGTTTTCAGTGTCCTGAAGGATGCATCAATTATATAATATATAGTATTTGCAACATCTTTTAAACAGTACATTTATTAGAGAGTGCGTTTTACAGTCCTTTATAATGTCCCTTACAATAAAATTAGCAGGAAGGAAAAAGCGAAATCTCATTATATACATTTTTGTCTCATCCCCAGAAAAAATAAGAATGGAGGGAACAAACGCTGATACAAGGAAATGTACAGTTTCATGAACCCAAGTTGCTACAGAGAAATAAAAATGCTATGAACTAAAAATTGTGCTTTATTTCCTAATTGAGACGCATGGAGATCCAGCACAGTTAACTTTGTAAAACCTGTGAATTAAGGTACAGCACAAACTAATACAGAAGCTATCTGATCTGAAACATGTTGCGGATTTTGATTATGGCTTTGTAAAACATTATAAAGTAAACGATGACACTTATACAATCAATTTTAATAAATAAAAGTAACCACATTGCATAATAAATAATGTTTCCTCAATTAAAAGTGTTCATTTGGCAAATTTAGTATATAAACAACTTACCTTCATTTCCACCATGTTATAATAAAAAATAAATACACTTTAGTACTAAAAATGTATTAACCTAATTTAAAGCCTCTAAACATGACAAATTATGATGACAAAAGAAATACTTCGAGTATCCAGACTCAAGACCTGACACATAAATGAGCAAGTGTGTGTGTTAGTCCACAACTTTGATAGAGTGGATGTGAAAGGTGGAGGAGGAGGGGCCTCTAGGCTGGCTGGAGGAGCTCTTGCTGCTGGAGACAGTCTGACTCTGAAGAGCAGAGCGAGGGAACTTAGCTGCTGTTGCCTGGCCAACAGTGAGCTGTATGTGGGGGGAAAAGGGGGAAATGGAATGAGCACTACTGTGTTTGATGTTCTGATATCATCACGTGTACTTAGACATTTGTAGGGATGTTCCTTTATACCTGAGTGACTGGGTGGTGTCTTTCTACTACAACTGAACTCATGGGAGGAGCCACACCCATGACATGCAGGGCCGTAGGGGGGCGGCCCGTCCGGTTATGCTCTGCCCGTCCTGTCAAACGAGCAGTTACTGTCTTAGAGGCTTTCTGCTTGCCAGCTGTTACAATCCGTGCGTTCACCTAAAGAAGAGAACATTTTAGAAGCGAGCAATAGCCAATATGTGAATGTATGAAATGTTATCACATACATTTTGAAAAGCAGCTTGGAAACAGGTTCAGCAGGCTGATATAAAATATTCATATACTGTATATGCTTGCAGTGACGGTACCTGTCTGAAGGAGCTTGAACTGCCCCCTGGTGGAACGGTGGAGTTTACCACTGTGGTTGAATGAGTTTCTGCTCTTGGGCCTGTGATTGAGCTAGGCTGAGAGAGAAACTGTTCCTGAAAAGAGATCAATAAATAAAAATGATAATTTAACAAAGATTAAATTCATTGTCATGTAAAAATAAAAAACTAAATTTTGGCCCTAAAAAGTCAGCATGAAACAGAAGTTGCGATAGTCTTTTCTTCCCTATTGCGACGTATATCCAAGTAAACGGTTTCTTGAACAAGAAAAAATGTAGGGCGGGACTTGATTTTGTTCATGGGAAACTGATTGGACGGTTGTGGCTTGCTATTACCGTGATCTCATGTGAGTGACAGGTTGTCGCGCCCTTGCACCAGTAAACACTTCATCAGAGAAGAGAAGAGATTAAAGATTACGAGGGCAATGTTGAAAATGATGTACATAGTCATTTATAATAAATACTGCTCTATACTGTTCTATAAAAAAAACTTGTCAATTTTGATTTCATGGTGACTTTAAAGTTATTTATCTATACATAAATATCAACAGCAATATTGGCAGGGCTCTAGACTCATTCTTCCCACTGGTCGCTCTGCTGCGACTAACTTTCTCAGTTGGTCGCACCCTTTTTTTATATAAATCATAATGACCTTGCGTGTTGAGGAATCATTCTCTTGATTTATACATGTTGGTTTTGCATTGATGTAAAGATTGACGCGACTAAAAGCTTGATATTTGCAAAATATTTTAATCTGAACATTGCTTCCAACAAGCATAAATTTAAAAGAAAACATTACTAAAATATTAATCACACATAACATATATAACAAAAGTATTAATGCCATGGGTGTTATTTTATTAAAGTAATATTTCCATGACGACGGGTCATGCCCTTCACGTGACACACTGCAGCCACAATAGCGCTGTATGGCAGATGTATTGCTTTTATTTTGTTTTTCCTTTTTTATTCAGAATATTCACAAACTTGCTGTCTGTGTCATGAACTACCTGATATTCCGATTCTCAAATACATGTAAGTGAACGTGTTTTGTTGTTGAAATATCTAATGATCATGTTAGTTGACCTAGAATGCGTGATGGGCGTCGTCCATGTTAGTTTGCACCGCAGTTCAGAGAATCGGATTTACTGTCAGATTTACAACACGTCAATTCATCCACTTCTCCTGAAATACATGAAAGTAAGTGGCTGGTAAAATGGGAGAAGAATAGAGTAAACTTTATAGTTACTTACACAATGTGTATCTGATATGAATATATCACACGTCGTTAATGGATTGTTATTGCCGCTTCCATAGACATCATTGTGTATTTTACAAACTATAAATGTATTGTTTTGCTAGTACTTGTGTAGGCTATTTAAATGTGTGAAATGTAAAATAAACCTTATGTGGTTGAAAACACTGAATAGTTGTCATCAAGCGCTGAACGTGTCCGTCTCTGGCTCTGCGCCAGCCAAAGTGCGAAAGCATTGTGCACTCGCACCAATGCAACCATGTGAATTTTTAACTCACACATGATCAAAAAATGATCGCATTTGCGACCATTTTGGTCGCAGTCTAGAGCCCTGATTGATTCATTTTATAGGCTGACATTAAACAGCAAATGTCATAAAAACACTGAAAAAAAAAAAAAACAATACAATCTCGGACTGATGCTCCATCAAGCTTGATGTTGAAATGAAGAGCATCTCACACACATGCATAACAATATGAAAACATTGTACAAAACATGACTGCTGGTTTCAAGGAATCGTTTAGAATCTTGTCCACCAGATTCAACAAGTGTTTGTTGTACGTCTTACCGCCTCTATGTCCTCTGTATTGCTGTGGGAGGGGCCCAGCTGTATTGGACTCTCCATGACAACTGGACTGAGCCGTGCAGACGAGACAGTACGTGGAGGATGATTAGCCATTGAGCTGGTGCTTGGCTCATCCCCTGAAGGTGGAGCATCTACACACACACAAATAAAGGCTGGACTAAATTATACTGCTGTAGGTTTGATCTTTGATACATTTACAGCCCTACTTTAATTTAAATTATTCTTTCAGATTCAATTTCATTCTTTTAATATCAAAATTCTGTCTCGAATTTTCTCTCGGACTCTCACTGCCTCAAAATGAATAACGGTGTGGTGTGGTCACAGTGAAATTTCATAGGCAAAAAAAAAGGATATTGTTTTTTGTATTAACTTCACACGTTGACTTGCCAGATGCTTGTTAAGCTGTAAGCCTTGTCTACAAGGGAATTTACAAGTGAAGCATGTCGTTGATTTCGGCGCCAACTGCGACACTGAATGCAATTGCAGAAAACATGATTTTTTGTTTGTTCGTTTTTTTACAATCAACTTCCAAAACACTACCCTTCTGCCCACCCCAAACTCATGCCTTTGGTTCAGCCAAAACCTACAAATGGCTGGCTTATAGTTGTCTGTACACCCTAGATTATGACAAAGTATTTTAACAATAAAAAAAAATTATCAACTTCACCTTTAATGTAAACTGTAGTTTACCCTTTCTGCATATTTCATTCAATAATATATGAGCTACATGTGGGACAACTGAAGGGAAACGGGTTGATTATGAAGCAGGAATATTAAACTTTTGATTAGTAAAGCCAGATGCTAGAAAACCGTTACTGAAATCAATCTGATTTAGTTGTCATATAACATTATATGCCTAGTGTATTCAATTATTTAGAAATGACCTTTTGTCAAAACAGGGGATTTATTACATTCAAAACTCTTTTTTGTATAGTGGAATATCTATCATAACTTACACTTTAATTATGTAACAATCAATCATCTTAAACTGCTACATCATGCCTTCACTTTAATTGAGCTGAATCTCTATATTGTCTTACCACGGTCCAGTCTACCCGCTTCCCCAGTGTTAAACATACTAAGGGCCTCGATGTTGAGCGCACAGACCCCACGCATGAAAGCCTTCTTCATAGAGTCCTCATAGCGCTCTCGCTCCATATGCAGCCTGTGGATCACAGCTTGAGCTTTCTGGAGCTCCTCTACATGCTGACAAACACAATATTAAACTTTCATATGTCCACATCCAGTAACTTATTAAACATGGAATCACCAACACCTAAGTTTAAAAAAAATAATGCACTTTCACTAAAATTTCTGTATGGTTTCGTTTCACTCACCTCTGCCATCTTGGCCTCATAGTCTGTAGAGAGCTGCATGCAGACGTCCTCTGCTCTGGCACAACATGCTCTCTCCACACGCTCCCGCCACCTGTTCTGGATGAGCGAGTGCCAGCCTGCCCACACCTTTCTCTTGAGCTGCAAATGATAGTGCTGCTCGGCCAGTCTGCCCCCCTGCGCCTGGAACACAGCGAAATACATTTGATAAGATTTAAATAAGACTTGTTTCAAAAACAAACCTTATGTTCACCAAGGCTGTATTCATTTGATCAAAAATACAGTAAAAACAGTTGTGATGGTGAAATATTACAATTTAAAAGAACTTTTTCTTCTTCTTTTTTTTTTTTTTTTGTATTTAAATATATTTTTCCTGTGATGGCAAAGCTGAATTTTCAGTATCAGTCTTCAGTGTCACATTATCCTTTAGAAATCATTCTAATATACTGATTTGGCACTCAAGAAACATTTCTTATTATTATCAAACACGTTGTGTTGCTTAATATTTTTGTGAAAAACGACTTTTTCTTGGGCAATAAAAAAATAAAAATAAAACAAAAAAATAATAATTTATCTGAAAACTGTGTGATGCTACATTCATGCCGAAAGTCACCACTGTTGTTTTAGCCTCGGTACATTTTTAAAGGGACGGTTCACCCCAAAATTAAAAAATTCTGTCATCATTTACTCACCCTCATGTTGTTTTAGACCCATAAGACCTAAACCTAATCATATAAAGCGATCCTATCTCTTCACAAGACTTGGATTAATCCACTTGATTCATACGGATTCATTTTACAATGCATTTATAACCTTTTTGGATCTTGTAATTTTTGGTTACCTGGACTTTCAATGGAGGGACATTAAAATGATCTTAACATGCGTTTTGAAGATGAACATATTATGGGTTTGAAATGACATGAGGGTGAGTAAATGCTGAGAGAATTTACATTTTGGGGTGAACTGTCCCTTTAAATGCAGAAAGTCTGCAATTTCTCCTAGAAGAGAAAATGAATACAAAACACAAGCATGTCTGAACTATCAATCTGACGTGAGTAAACAGCACTGTCTGAAAAACATCTGCCCTGTGTGTGTGCTGTCAGTCAGAGCTGACCCGGTCGTCTCACCTCCTCTCTGGCAGCACACTGCTGCAGTCTCCACTGGGTGAAACTCCTCATCAGCTCCAGCTTCTCCCTCTGCCTGTCAACCGCCCTGCTTAGATTCACTATCACCTGCAGAAGGCAAAGGCCAAGGAGGAGATGACAGACTGGAAAACAGAGACTTACAGCCTGTTAAATATTGTGATTCAGAGCCACATATGTGTTTGTGTTTTGAACAACAAATTGTGTGTTGCTGTTGCACATCATATTTTCCAATATTTTGCACCCTTATCTCAAAGCATTATATTGCATTAAACTGTACCAATATCTCTATATGTTTATTAGTTTAATACTACAGGACCAGCCGATTAATTTCAGTTAATAACATCTCTGACTTAAAGCCTGTTCGCACCAAGAACGACAGCTATATTAGCATTCACACTAGCGGACAATCTTGTTTATTCTAAGTGTGCGCTGCAGTTTTGTCTTTCACTTTAAATGCTCAAGCTCTTTAAAGCAGGATGGATTCTGATTGGCTATCAAGGTTATCATTCATCAGCTGGAACAAATTATTCTGAGTGCGATTTCAACAATATAGTTTCTCTGTGCCGTGGATTTTGTTATTCTTTTATATTCTGAACCATTTTTAGAACTATATCTTTATTGTTTTCGTCCTTGGTGTGAATGGGCCTTTAGTCTCAATATCTGTGCACACCTCATCTTTCCTCTGGTTAGAGATCTGGTAGGTGTTGACCAGGTCTTTGAGACTGTCCATCTCAGCATTTACAGCAGCCATATGTGCAGCATGTTTCTCTCTCTCCTTCTTAAGCTCCAGCCTGTGCTGCTCCACAAAAGCCAGTTTCCACTTCCTCAGCTCCATCATCACATTACTCTGCACGCAGACCAAGAAACAGTTCCTATAATGTATTACGGTATGCAGAACAATGGTATAAAACATACAATTGCAAAACAAACCTTAAGGTTTGTGCTCCAGGTGTCCAAAATATTCTCCATCCTATTCAGATTCTCCTCTGAGATGAACATCTCTGTCATGACAGTGATCAGAGCATCAGGGCTGCTTTGTCCTGATCTATCTGACCCCGTCTGTGTCCTCACTGATCTTTCCTCAGGTGACACAGACCTGGCTGCCATGCACTCACCTGAAGTAAAAGCAATATTATATATCAGATAGTTCCAACTTTAAGGGTACTTTACTGATAAGCGTTACAAATCAGTACTGCAAGCAACAATGGACTCCTCCTCACATTCGCGGAAGATAGACGAAAGTGCCATTATGCTGACGCTTAGAAAACAAAACCAAAGGTTCAAAAAACAATTCGCTGCCTTCTGCGTCTGCATTACCAGCGGGTGACAAGGCAGGGTGGAGAAATCTAACTCGGGTTCGGACCAGGCAATCAAACTAAGTGTGAGAGCAATTCTGATTGAATGAGATGCATTCGAAAGAAAGAGGACTGAGAGATTTCTCTTTAATGTGACACTGGACCACAAAACCAGTCATAAGGGTCAATTTTTTGAAATTGAGATTTATACATCAAATATATATAGAACAAATAAGCTTTCCACTGATGTATGGTTTGTTAGGATAGGACAATATTTGGCCGATATACAACTATGTGAAAATCTGGAATCTGAGGGTGCAAAAAAATCTAAATATTGAGAAAATCACCTTTAAAGTTGTCCAAATGAAGTCCTTAGCAATGCATATTACTAATAATAATGTAATAATGTTTAATATATTTATGGTAGGAAATTTACAAAATATCTTCATGGAACATGATCTTTACTCAATATCCTAATGATTTTTGACATAAAAGAAAAATGGATCATTTTGACCCATACAATGTATTGTTGGCTATTACCACAAATATACCCGTGCGACTTATGACTGGTTTTGTGGTCCAGGGTCACAAACGGCTTCATGATGTTACCCTCAGATGTGCAACTTGGCGGTCTGGATTCTTCTAATGGAGGAGTAGGCGTAGCCCCGTCGTTATCTGAAATAAAACAAAGGAAATAACACTTTTCACAAGGGGTTCTCAAACTTTTTGATTCCAAGGCCCACATTGTCAAAGACGATATTTGAAGGCACCCCCCAAAATATTTCTAATACTTCTACTATTATGAAAAAAACTGCTCATTTTCAAACTTTTTATTTAGAGAATCTAGGAGTAATGAAATATAAAATAATTAAAAATATTCCATATAATTAAACTCCATAATTCCGTAACTAAACGTTCTTCATGGTTTACATTTTTTATTACCAATTAATTTACATGACACTTCTAGTTTTTTTTTTAACTTATGGGCGTGCCATAAACTTTAAACATGGTGGCGGGGAGAACTACTGCTGTGACAGGTATGATTTATTAGTTTTTTCCCCAAAACAGCTTGATCGTCTTGTCTTGTCATTAATGTAGTGCACATTTTACATATACGAGTAATCATTTAAAGCGTATTGTATGTTTTATACACAGCGAAAATAGGCTGCATTTGACCGAAATTACAGAATCGGCAGAAAGCGGACTATCTGGATAGCATCGTAAATGTTTATATGGTTGTCAGTGCATGTGACACTACATATAAAGTTGGTTTTAATAAGATTTTCCCAATAAATAGGCAAGAATAAACATGGTGTCCTCCATGATTCCTTCATTCCCACAACAAAGTACTTGAATGCAACAAGCTCGTAATCACGACTTCTGAAGTGGGAATTATGAAATTTCCGATAGCACGTGAAGGCAGCATTAGCTCCAACCCCAATTAAACACACCTGAACAACTAATCAAGGTCTTATTAGCCGTGTGATTTTTCCCTCCAAACAAGTTCAGCGTAAACTCCGCCCTGCAGCCGTTTCTTAAGATTTTATTGATCATGTCAATCACAATACTGATTGCCTACACCAAACACTAATCCCTAAACCTACCCGTCACTGTAACTTTAACCAATGAAGTTAGCAGCAGGGCGGGATTTCCAGTGAACTGGTTTGGGGGAAAAAAAAAAAAAAAAATTTCACGCTACTAGGCCAAAGCCACTTGAAGGCAAGCCTGCACCCTTAGCTAAAAAAAAAAAAAAGTGCAACGCTAGCTAACGCTGCGGTACACAGGGAAGGAGACAAGAGGCCGTTTTTTATGGATGTCAATGGAGGAGAGGCTTCACTATGAGGAAATAGCTTATTTAATGAATCGACAGCCCATCGGCTAATCTTCAACATGTTTGCTCTCAAACATTAATTTTGGATTAATCTATTTTTAGAGTTTACACCGAAAAAAACGCTGTTTTATAAGAGAAGTCACAGACAATTGCGCGACAGGCATGATTCAGTTTACGGCAATTCTCATTAGGGATGGGCGATGCCACTTACTTTGTTTTCGATACGATACCAATACCAATACTTTCAAGGCCAGTATCGCCGATATCGATACCAATACGATACCTCTAAACTGAACTTTGAAATGATTAAATGTATTAAATTATTAAAATTACTAAGAATAAAAGGGGTAACGATACCCACTTAACATCATATTTGAAAGGCATTTTAACCTTCAATATAACTTATTAGATTATATTTTTGTTTACACATGGTTAAAATGTTTACTTGTAGTGGTAAGCACGGAAATCTACAAATACTATAGTTGAACTATGGTCACTGTAGTAAAAACATGGTTCATTTTCATAAGGGACTGCCAGTGACAGGACGTTGCACCCATAAAGTGCAACCTTTTTATTCTGACAGTGTATGATTTATATTAACATTAGTTACAGAATAGAACATGATCAATATGAACTCTTAACATTAAATTTAAATATCTGTAATTGAACAAACTATGTAAGCTACAATTTAAATGTGTTTATTGTGAAATAACTCAAACATATTATGTTTTTTTTTTTGTCTTCTGATGAGCATTGTTCTGGGCTGTGTTTCCAAAAGCATCAATGGTTTCTTATGATAGTTTTGGGAAATGCAGCCCTGTTTGAATACAGTGTCAACAGTGAGCGAACGCTCTCTCTGTGATTGATTGGTTCGGTCTTGCAGCATTTGCGTGTGTACCGTGTTCAGATCATGGTTCAGATGAGCAGGAAAATAGTCCTATACTGCACAATTAATCGCTTACATAGGTTATTCGTATTGCACACATTAAATAATCTTTTTAAATAAAAAAAAATGAGTATTTTTTATTTGAGTATCAATACTTCTCGATACTCACATCAGTATTGATATATCGATACTTCATATCGATATGCCCATCTCTAATTCTCATTCATTTCTATGGTATCCGCAAACAGTGACTGACTGTGGCACAACTGAACGAAATTCAATGACGTCAAGACTGTAATGTGACTGTTTATCAAGGAACACACTATCCTATGCTTTCTCCAATGGTAGAGCCAAGGACCCCCGTATCTCCCAATAATGAGGCCTTCTCTGACTAGCCATACTACAAACTTTCAGGCAGGTGTGTTGAAGCAAGTTGGAACTAAACTCTGCAGGACAGTGGCCCTCCAGGACCGAGTTTTAACACCCATGCCCTAGTGGCCCTGGCCCCCTGGTTGAAAATCACTGCTTTACACCTACAAACCTCTCAACCAAAAAATGAGTTACTCCCAACATAAGTGTCTGCAATTTTGGAATTAGCTAGCATTATTATCCCCTAACTATGTGTTGCATGTTAGAAAGGAGTCTACCTGCAGGGGATTGAGCTGGTTTGTCTCTTTTAGTACTATGCTGTGAACTGGAGAGTTGAGTTGTGCTCAACAGCTGTGATGGGAGACTTGGTTCATATTTAGGAGTCACAACAGCATACCGAAGAAGTTCTTCGTATTCATCCTGAAAATTCGAAAGAGAAGGAACAACACCAAAGTGTCCTTTAAACAGTCAAAAATGACAGAAAATCAGTCACTTGTCTTGTGATTTTGTAATGGTGGATATAATAACTCACCTGAAGCACAGAGGAAACTGAGCTGCCTCTGTCTGAATCTCTCGGTAATTCTGGACTATTGCGCTCCCCTTCATCAGATGACATCTGAAATACAGAATGAATGAGGACTATGTAACACAGGGGTTTTCAAACTTTATGATGCCAAGGACCCCCAAATATGATGAACCTTTTATGAGGGACCCCCTTCCTAAAATCCATCTATATATTTTTATGTATGGAAAAAACATTTAAACTGTTAGATAAATAGTAGGCTAAGTGTGACATTATAAATACAACATATTGTTTCCAAACTAGAATTAATGTTGGATGTATAAACCTGAAGAAGAACATTTTCAATTAAAAATGATTTGTATAAGCAACTTTAACAATAAATGCATGTAAGCAGCTCACGTACGGCGTTAAGAATACTGCCTTACAGCCTCAGTGAGCAAGATATAGAGGACTATAGTGAGAAAAACTATACATATAGCAAACATATACAATTCTGGAAAGTATGTATACGGCAAGAAATGAGAGAAAGACTTTATAGTTCGGTAGACTTTATCCATTATTGCTTATCTTTTTATTATCCGAAATTTTCTGGGGACCCCTTAGAACCTACTGGAGGACCCCTGGGGGTCCCCAGACCCCAGTTTAAAAAACCCCTGATGTAACATATAACAATGTTTAGATGACTCATTTTAGTTCAAATAGACTAAAAGAGCCGATTCCTCTTAAAGAGACAAATCCTGATTACTTTATAGCTATTTCCAATCTACTTCAAAACTGTTTGATCTTTCCTGTCAAACTCTATCAAGTTATCATTGTTTTAAAAAACGATTAAAATCGATCCAATAATTAATATTTGCCATACAAAACACTAATAACAATTGTTTATTTATATAACGATACATGTCTAACGGAGCAGTGATTTATCGACTAGGTAAGGAAACAGTTAACTTAGCAATGATTGCTAATGTTTATTATTTTATTATATTATATTATATTATATTATATTATATTAAACAGTCAAACAACGCAGATAGATATAAACAACCAGTCCCTGAGCTAAAGCAAAAGTGCAACCGAAGTTCCTGCTAAAGCTTCATAACACTGTGTTAGCCTCTTACTGAGTTCCTAGGCTAAATCTACAAAGCATCATGTCGGGTGCGGTAAAGAGATAAAACTGTACGCTCATTACCTTCTTAGCTAGAGTTTTAAAGGTATTTGTTCCTCTGTTAACACAAAGAATGCTTTCAATCTGCAAGTACCCAGTCTGCCCACTCTACTGTTAAAAGCACTGTTTCAAACTGCTAGCCGCTAGAGTAAAAGTCTATTTGATTGGTTGAAAATTTGGCACGTCTATCTTGGCTATTGTGATTGGGTAGAATGTTTCCGCGGTAACAGATATGCGGAAGCGTCGGTTGTTTCCACTGTTGTATCGTTCTGTTGACATGTACCCCATGGTCACAACGGCAAAAACATTGCCCAATGCAGTCAGTTTCTTTTCTTTTCTTTTGAGAGGAAAAATGCATAAAAAAAAAATGCACTTAGTAACCTTGTTTCATTTCTTCATCATTTATTTATTTCAACTTTACATTATTTTGTTTTAATCCATTAACTTTGTGATTATTTCCAGGTTTCAAATAGGCTATATTTTGAATCCTAGTTTTTCAATGTGATCTCAGACTTTTGGACTCATCTAATTTAGTAATCAACTTAAAAATAAATAGAAAAAAGGAAATCAGAAAAAATAAAAAAAAAAATAAGGCCAGATAGCTTGTGTATATAACACTGAAGCATCAAGAATCATAACGATAACTGAAGCACATGAATTGAATGAATGAATCAGACACTGACATTCATGAATGAAAGCACTGCAGGTTTCATCCTATATAAACCCTGCAGGTATTTTGTGTTGGAGTGCTTCATAATTCGGCCATCAGAAGAGCCTTCTGAGTGGATACTTACTCTCTGATGACTACAATAACTTAAAGGCTTTTTTTTATTTCAAAAGGTAGGCTACATTTAGACATGTAGTACACTGTATTACACAAAAAACACAATATCCTAGATATGTACCCTAATTACTGCTGATCTGAGGCCCTTAAAAATATAAAATTCCTCTCAGTTCTGACATTTGCATTAAGAATTGAAATGAAATAGAATATAATTTACAAAAGTGGTTGGCCTTTGTTTAATGAATGCATAGAACATTGGCACCGACCCCAGTGGATTAGCCTACAGCATTGGAATAACAGAGACACAGGCTATTTAGAGTTTGGCTTTCTATTGCAGCACCTTGATAAAATGCTCAGCATGATTTCAAATACAGCTTCTGAATCTCAGTCTGAAAAGCACAACCATGTTTGCGTTTGCCCTCACTTGAAAGTCAGCCCACATTCTTTACCCACAACTTGGTTCAGTTTGTTCCAGGACAATAGTCTCGAGCCATTAAATGAACTTTCTCCCCTGTGGTGTTTCTGTAGAGGTATTTGCAGGCTTCAGGATGCAGAAGTATAGGCAGAGGACAGAAGTCATAAATGGAGTTGAGTTAGGAGGTTAATCGAGTAGCAAAAAACTTTTCCTGTTAGCAGTTTCAAAGACATTTATTGGTTCTCAAGATCATGTAATTGTGTTGTAAGAAGTATTATTTTCTGTAAGTCTATTATCTTTCTAGGCAGAGTTTGCTCTTAGATGGACAGATTCTTTTCCCTGTGTGAAGGAGCATAAAATGAATCAAGCGTATAGCTGACATTAATATGAGCCATGTCATAAGCTCAGTTCCACTGTTTTCCTTTAGACACTTTAAAAAAAAATGTCAAACGCCTTAATATTTCTCAATATATATTTTTTATGACAATTTAAGTGAATTATCTAACTGGGACACGTACACACACACTGTGTTTCCATGAGACTTAGTGATTGTTATACTGTACAAACTATATATTCTATCCCCTGACCCTAAACAGAACATTTTCTGCATTTTTACATTTAAAAAAAAAAACATCATTATGTATGATTTATAAACTTTTTTCCTCATGGGGACCCAACATTTGTTATATACAGTATACAGTATATTGAGCTTATCAGAGAAAACACATAATTCATGTTATAGCAGAGTATGTAGAGTTTGCACTTTAAACAGTTTGGATATTTGAAATGTGATCAGATATGCGGAGCATATGCAGAACTCCCCCATTATTATGCAGGGAATCCTTCATAGGCAGCAACAGCTGTCATAAAGCCGCTCTACTCTGAAGCACTGCAGCAACGGAAAATGTAAAATGCTTTTGAGGTATTGCAAGACAGGCAGATTGTGAATTATAGGATTTATGTCAAAGTTTCTGTTTCAAATTTAAGGACGATTTCTTGTATGAAGCAGTATGCAAAACAGATTCTTATTCAGCATCATTTGTATTCATTAGCTATACGATGAAGCATAGGATCTGGTGTATAGATGACACATTGTTGCAAGCTGATCTATTTTAAGTTTTAGCTAAGATGGTTATACTTCACTTACTTTGTAAGATGGAGAGGCCAATCTAATGACTACTGCATGCCGTTATTATGACACAACCCAGCTTAGTCTTTTATGGTCAAGCTCATTTATTAATTCTTAAGAAGTGAGACAAAGTAGAATTGAAAAAGATATATGAAAACTGTATTATCTGAATATATTTTACTATTCTTTGTAAAATCCAATGAAAACACTGACATAATGAAGAGCAGTTATAAAGATTTCGAGAGGATTTAGTTGTGGTATGCTGACTCACATGCATGAAAACAGTCTATTCAATATGGTCCTGTGTCATAAGTGACATGAAATAGATATGTGATTGTCTCTATGTAAATAATCATATGTCAAGCTGTATTTCTTAGTTTTTACTTCATTTTTGTGACTCTTAAAGATTTAGCAGACTGAAATTTCACTGATGAAGTCACAACTGAGGACATAGGACCTCCAAATTGCGCAGTGGCTCATTAAGTTAAGTGCTCCTTGGCTTTCACTCATTCATGCTATAAATGAGTGTATCATCCTCTTTGGCTCAGGCATAAATGAGAAACAGAAGCATAAGGTCACACATTATAACAAATCTGAGGACATTGATTATTGGCTTAGTAGTATAGGCCTAACACAAACAAAAAAGTAAAATTCATTAGATGCACTTAAATGTCATAAATTATAGTTCAACAACAAAGTGAAACAAAGCTCTAACTATAGCCTATGTTTAATAACATGGCCAGATTTGTCTAACTGGATGTTTTTCATCCCATGGAGTCAGATTGATTTACACTGTCAATCAGAGTACATACAGAATCTCAAATTCACATTTTTATTCTTCCAGGAAGTACTAAAGAACAAGGGTGGCTTATGAAAAAGCCTGAGACAATAAATGTTTACAGGTGTTTGTCACAGCAGACACAGTCACTATATTTCATGCATACGATTTTGACCATGATTCAATCATGTAAAATAAAATTTAGGTTTAATAAATTATTAATAAATGAAATATGGGTAACACTTTGCAATAATATTCCATTAGTTAACATTGGTTAAAGCTAACAACGAGCAATACATTAATCTTTGTTAACACTAGTTCATAAAAATACATTGTTACTTCATGTTAGCTCAGGTCCATTAAATAATATTAACACATACAACTTTGGATTTTAATAATGTATTTGTAAATGTCCAAATTAACATCAACTTCCCATCAACATCTAAATACTTTAGAAGTATTTTTTCATTTCATGTTAACTAACGTTAACAAATGGCACTGTATTGTAAAGTGTTGCTGAAATGTGTTTATGCATTTACATAGCAACAAAAATCATAGTTCCCTTTCGACATGGTTCACTAACATTGCATCAGTTCGCTGACGCTTATGGGGATTTTTTTCAGAATCCCTAAGCCTGATTGGTTCACGTTTGTGCAACTGCACAGACAAATGGCATTTCAGCCCGCCAAAAATGGCGGGGTTGACTGCCTGTATAAGTCATGCAGAAATTCCATGTCATCAGAATCTTTCTCCTTCAGTGTGAAGATCATCTCTCGCTGCTCCAAAGAAGACTGAAGCCTCTACTCGCCTCTTTTCGCCGTTGAATGAGCCTTGCAGCAAGCTGATTCAGCGTTCCCTTTCGTTCAGTCACTCCGAGTAACGTCAGTGACTGACGAATGGGGGTTTCGCTTAGAAGCCTATCATCTTCGAGATCTAGAAAACGCCCAATGGCAGTGCCAATGCCATGGGCATGCGGAATTTGCATAGCGTAACTCCGCCCCACAGCGTGGGTATATAAGGAAGTACGCTGGCAACATCGCATTATGTTTCTGCTTCGGAGCCAAGAGTATCTCTTCACTCCTCAAGCCTTCTGAGTATCGTCAGCTTCTTCGAGACGAACAGCTTTCCAGTTGGTGTTGGTGTGACGGCGTGTTCCAGCGATCGTTTACTGCCTGCCTGCTGATCTGTGCAGTGGTCTGCATTCAGCCGGTATTCGGTCCCTGGGCGCTTCGGCATCACTGCGAAGCTTCCTCTCTTAAAAGAGCTCACACTTGGCACGTCTTTTTCAAGATGTCTCGCCAGTGTGCTTCTGGGTGCGGTCGATATCTGCCGCCCTCTGATGGGCACAATCACTGCCTGATGTGCTTGGGCTTTCAGCATGCTCAGGCAGCGTTTGTGGATGAGACATGTTCCCACTGCGGGGACATGCCCATCTCGGTGCTGCGGTCGAGACTCAATGAGCTCCGTAATAGAGTGAGAGTCCCCTCTGCCACACCCCAATCTGCGGTCTCTACGCGAGGCAGCACTTTGGCTGGTGGCCAGGGTGACCTGAGGGTGACGGTGTGGAACAAAGCCCCGACGCTCATGCCTCGGACCACACCCCCCTCTAGCGCACCGTTCCCGCCGTGCGCTCAGACTGAGACACCGGAGCCGGCTCCTGCTGTTCCGAGTGTGTCGTTTGGCGCCGCAGAGGACGAGCGTATGTCGATCGCCGCATCACAAGGTGGGCTGGAGTCCTCCGAGGATGATGATTCGGCTGTGCTGCCGCCTTCCGGTGTGCCAGCATTGTCCGAGTCGGACCCGGAGTTGACAGCCATGCTTTCCCGTCCTGAACGCTCGCGGTTGGACGATTGGTTTTTGGGGGCGCCGCGTTCTGACACCCGTCAGACCACGCCCCCAATACCTTTTTTCCCGGAGGTGCATGAGGAGGTCACGCGGTCCTGGAAGTCCCCGTTGTCTTCCCGTGACCAATCGGCGGCCTCCTCCGCCTTCTCTGCCCTCGATGGGGCCGCGGCCAAAGGGTACACTGGGGTTCCCCCGGTTGAATGCTCTGTTGTGATGCAACTGTGTCCGCAGAGTGCTTCAACGTGGCGTGGCGACCCTAAGCACCCCTCCAAAGCCTGTAGTTTCACATCAACCTTGGTGGCGAAATCCTACAGAGCTGCGGGGCAGGCTGCCGCCTCTTTGCATGCCATGGCCATCCTTCAGGCCTACCAGGCCCGGATGCTCAAGGACATGCACGAGGGTAGAGCTGACCCAGGGCTCAGAAATGAGCTGCGTGCCGCCACCGACCTCGCCCTCCGGGCGACGAAGGTGACCGCACGCTCCCTGGGCCAGGTGATGTCCACAGCAGTGGTCCAGGAGAGACACCTATGGCTCAACCTGGCTGATATGCGGGACGCCGAGCGGACTCGTCTCCTCGACGCTCCCATATCCCAGGATGGGCTATTCGGCGGCGCGGTTGAGAACTTCGCCCAACAGTTCTCAGCCGCCCAAAAGCAGACTGAGGCCATCAAGCACGTACTGCCCCGGCGGCCAGCTGCTGCTTCCACCCAGCCGCCGGCACAGTTGCCTCAGTCTGCTCGCCGCCGAGGGCGCCCTCCCGCGGCTCCCGCCCCTCCCGCGCCACCCAAGCAGCAGCCTCCACCTGGGCCGCGCCGTGGAGGACGCCGTAGGAAGGCGCCCCAGTCCGCTCCAGCCCCGCAGCCCGCCAAGCGCCAGGCTAAGCGGCGCTCCTGACGCGGACAGCTCAGGGATGGGCAGTTCTTTCCAGGAGATGGTAGCAGGACCACTCCTTCCCCCGGTGGAGGGCCGGGGGAGAATCCTTTGTTCCGCTGCTGGCCCCCGGGTCAGCAGCACCCTTTTATGGTTAAAGAAAGAACTGACATACCCATCCCTGAGCGACCAGAGACCGATGGCAGTGTGCGCCGCCCCCGGGCCACGCCACTCTCGTCCCTCTCTGACGCCAGTCTCCTCTCAGAGCAGACCCCAGTGGAACGCGCGTCCTTCCCTGGTCTCCTCTGTCAGGACGCGGCTGATGACCGTGCCCCCACACCGGGACGCTACGCCTCCCACGTCTGGGCCGGTCACGCCGCCTCGCTGCCCCACCCGGGGTACGTCTATGGTTCGCATGACCCCGCTGGTGCAGTTTCTGGGAGCCTGGCTTCAGCTCCCTGGACTGTCCCGCTGGGTCGCGAAGACCATCAGGCTCGGCTATGCGATTCAGTTCGCTCAGGCTCCTCCTCGTTTCCGGGGAGTCCGATTCACCATAGTGGGGCCCAATGCCCCCCTCATGCGTGCGGAGGTTGCTACCTTGCTGGCGAAGGGTGCGATCGAGCCTGTCCCTCCAGCCGAAATGGAGTCCGGCTTCTACAGCCCTTACTTCATTGTACCCAAGAAAACCGGTGGGTTACGACCGATCCTGGACCTGCGCGTCCTGAACCGATCCCTTCACAGGCTTCCGTTCAGGATGTTGACAGCGAAACGCCTTTTCGAATGCGTTCGTCCAGCAGATTGGTTTGCAGCGATCGACCTGAAGGACGCCTACATCCATGTCTCCATTCTTCCTCGACACAGACCGTTCCTACGGTTTGCTTTCGAGGGGTAGGCATACCAGTACGCGGTCCTCCCATTCGGGCTAGCTCTGTCCCCTCGCGTCTTCACGAAGATTGTCGAGGCAGCCCTTGTGCCACTCAGGCAACACGGGGTTCGCATCCTGAACTACCTCGACGACTGGCTGATCCTCAGCCACTCTCGAGAGCAGGTGTGCGAACACAGAGACCTGGTGCTCCAGCACCTAGCCCGTCTGGGCCTTCGGGTCAACTGGGAGAAGAGCAAACTCTGCCCAGTGCAGAGGATCTCTTTTCTCGGTATGGAAATCGACTCGGTCGCCATGTGTGCGCAGCTTACGAGCGAGCGCGCGCAGTCACTGCTGACTTGCCTTCGTCAAATCGAGAGCAAGAGTGCGGTTCCACTGAAGTTATTTCAGAGGCTCCTGGGGCATATGGCATCTGCAGCCGCGGTAACGCCGCTCGGTTTGCTTCATATGAGACCGCTTCAGCACTGGCTTCGCGATCGAGTCCCGAGATGGGCATGGCAGTCGGGCACGCTCCGGGTCCCAGTGACTCGGGCCTGCCTGCAGACCCTCACCCCGTGGTCGAACCTCAGTTTTCTACGGGCCGGTGTGTCCTTAGAACGAGTTTCCAGGCATATTGTTGTGTCAACAGATGCCTCCACCACGGGCTGGGGTGCCATGTGCAATGGACATGCTGCCGCGGGCTCCTGGACAGGACCCCAGCGCCTCCTGCATGTCAATTGCCTCGAGTTGCTGGCAGTACGGTTCGCCCTGCACCGCTTCCGAGCGCTGCTCAAGGGTCAACACGTGCTAGTCCGGTCAGACAACACGGCCACAGTAGCGTACATCAACCACCAGGGTGGTCTGCGTTCCCGCCGCATGTCTCAACTCGCCCGCCATCTCGTCTTATGGAGTCAGAAGCACCTGAGGTCCCTTCGTGCCATCCATATCCCGGGAGTCCTGAACCGTGCAGCCGACGAGCTCTCACGGCTTCAGCCACTTCCTGGAGAATGGAGACTCCATCCCCAGACGGTTCAGCTGATTTGGGAACAGTTCGGCGACGCACAGGTAGATCTGTTTGCCTCCCACGACTCTTCCCATTGCCGCCTGTTTTATTCCCTGACCGAGGGCCCCCTCGGCACGGACGCTCTGGCGCACAGCTGGCCGCGGGGCCTCCGCAAGTATGCGTTTCCCCCAGTGAGCCTTCTTGCACAGCTTCTGTGCAAGATCAGGGAGGACAAGGAGCAGGTCCTTTTGGTCGCCCCGTATTGGCACGGCCGGACCTGGTTCTCCGAACTCGTACTCCTTGCGACAGCCCCTCCCTGGTCGATTCCTCTGAGGAAGGACCTCCTTTCTCAGAGACGGGGCACCCTTTGGCACCCGCGTCCCGATCTTTGGAACCTCCACGTGTGGCTCCTGGATGGGACGCGGCAGGTTTGAGTACCCTACCACCTCAGGTGGTGGCTACCATCACTTCCGCTAGGGCCTTGTCTACTCGACACGCCTATGCGTTGAAGTGGAACCTCTTCGTCACCTGGTGTTCTTCTCGCCAAGAAGACCCCTGGAAATGCCCGATCGGGTCCGTGCTCTCATTCCTCCAGGAAGGGTTGGAACGAAGGCTGTCTCCTTCCACCCTCAAGGTTTATGTGGCCGCTATTTCTGCCTACCACGACCTTGTGGAGACGAAAAAGGTAAGTCAGCACGACCTGGTCATCAGGTTCCTGAGGGGAGCGAGGAGACTGAATCCTCCTCGCTCTCCCCTCATACCCTCTTGGGACCTCGCAGTAGTCCTAAGCGCTCTGCAGAGGGCTCCCTTTGAGCCATTGCGGTCAGTCGAGCTTAAGTTCCTGTCTATGAAGACAGCGCTCCTGACCACCTTGGCCTCCATCAAGAGGGTAGGGGACCTGCAGGCATTTTCGGTTGACGAAGCGTGCCTGGAATTCGGGCCGGCCAACTCTCACGTGATCCTGAGACCCCGGCCTGGATATGTGCCCAAGGTTCCCACCACTCCCTTCAGGGACCAGGTGGTGAACCTGCAAGCGCTGCCTTTGGAGGAGGCAGACCCAGCCTTGGCACTGCTCTGTCCAGTACGCGCCCTCCGTGCTTACGTAGACAGAACGCAGTGTTTCAGGACCTCAGACCAGCTCTTTGTCTGTTATGGTGGGAAGCTGAAGGGAAAGGCTCTCTCCAAGCAAAGGTTGTCTCACTGGATAGTGGACGCCATTGTTTTGGCTTACCAAACGCAGGGGCGCCCATGCCCCCTTGGGGTCAGGGCTCACTCCACCCGAAGTGTGGCCTCCTCTTGGGCTCTAGCGCATGGCGCCTCGCTGACAGACATTTGCAGAGCTGCAGGCTGGGCTACACCCAACACATTCGCCAGATTCTATAATCTCCGAGTGGAGCCAGTGTCCTCTCTTGTACTCGCCTCTACTAGTGGCCGGTAATGGACTAGGCTCAGGTGTCTTCGCTTGCTCGCCATTCCACTCCACGGACTGGATACGTGCGATATTTCCTCAGGTAGTTTCCCTGAAGCCCTGAGTTCCTCCAGCACTGTTGATGCCGACACCAGTACGTCTGCCCACTCGCTCAGGCCCTCGTGTTGGCTAGGTGCCACCGTGTGCATGGTTCCCCCGTTGGGCGACCCCCACATGTGTATTCCCACTGTAAGTCTCCCTGAGCAGGTGTCTTTCCCTTGGCAAGCCCCTTGCCACCCCTGGGGGTAAAATTCTTCCACCTTCGGCTGGTTACCCCAGAGTTTCCCATATGTAGCCCTGAGCGGGTCATATGTGTTCTTAAGTCCTCCCTACGGGTAGGCATTTGGCGCATACTTCCACCTGGAATATGCTTCCCAGTGTACCTTGGTATTCCTGTGTTAAGTGGGAGTCCTTCGTCCGTACTAGCTTACGACAGGGAGCTCACGCTTACGCAGGGCACTGGATGACAGCCGAGTGGCGTGATTATATTGGGACCCCCATTCGTCAGTCACTGACGTTACTCGGAGTGACTGAACAAAAGGGAACGTCTCGGTTACGTATGTAACCCTCGTTCCCTGAGGAGGGAACGGAGACGTAACGTCCCTCTGCCACTTCCGCTGTACCGCTGGAACAGCCGGGAGTTCAGTCTTGGCTCCTCAGCAGGTAAACATAATGCGATGTTGCCAGCGTACTTCCTTATATACCCACGCTGTGGGGCGGAGTTACGCTATGCAAATTCCGCATGCCCATGGCATTGGCACTGCCATTGGGCGTTTTCTAGATCTCGAAGATGATAGGCTTCTAAGCGAAACCCCCATTCGTCAGTCACTGACGTTACGTCTCCGTTCCCTCCTCAGGGAACGAGGGTTACATACGTAACCGAGACGATCTCTCCTGTGGCCATCCGGCGACTGCTAAAAGAGCAATTTTAAAGCAAATTTTCCAGCGACGTTGTTGCAAATGTCGCGGCACGAATATGGCTCGTGCAGGGCTCACCTGCCCGCTCTAGATGAGCACCCCAAGTGCATCACCTGCTTGGGCCTCGGCCATGCCGAGGCGTCTCATTTGGATTCCAGCTGCCTGCAACTGACGTATTATTCCAAGCTGGACTCAAAGCTGAGCCTCGCAACGCTGCGCGCCCGGATTGCACTCTTAAGAGAACCGGCCACTCACTCATCTCCTTCCCCTCTCAAGCCGAGCCAAAAGAAAAAGTGGAGCTGCAAGGTGGAAGCGAGCCCACGTCGGCCCAGTACCCACGTGCTTTGCTCTCCCCTTAATGCGGCGAGTCCCCTGTACTCTTCACCCGAGAGGTTCAACGCCCCTCATATGGCACGAGTGGCATGGTCTCGTTTGGCGGGTCTGACGACGAATTAGACTTGATGTCTCTGGCCGCCTCTGGGTGTGAAGAGTGGGCGAACTCCGGCGATAACTCTGCCCCTCTGCCGCCTAAACAGACTGATGACGTGCGGCCTCGTATGGACTCAGAGCTTATGCAAGTCCTCACATAAGCTGTAGAAGAGCTCGGCTTGGACTGGTTGGCCCCAGAAGAGCTCTTCTCGTCTCCCCGTCGCAGAGCGCTACATCGCGGCCCAGAAGTCATCGCAGGCTATGCGTCACTTCTTGCCGAAAGAAGGAGCCAGCTCCTCCCCAGACGAAAGCGGAGCCTGAAGTCAAGCCACTCCTCCACCCGGCCAAATGCTACCTATTTCTGGAGCATCAAGGGTCTCACCCCAAGCTAGAGTTGGACCCCGTGCAGCAGTCCTGATGCCTCAGGACGGAGGATGAAAGGGTTAAGTCCCGCCGAGGCCGGACCACCCTCAAAGCGTGCCCATCTTCCAGTCCCCTCTTCAGTTCAGGACGCTGGAAACGATGTGATTATTGCTGGTTCTGGGCCTGCCCCACCAGTTTGCGCACACAAACCCCTTCTCGCTGTTATAGCGAACCAAACTAAATTTTTACATTCTCACGAAAACAGCATTCCTCCTCCTCTCAATGCTGTAACAGCTGCCGTTCTCTCGCTTCAGCACGAGACACAGCCTGTAATACTGCAACCGTTTGCCACTCAACTCCGGGCATGGCAAACCATCCCCAGAGTGTCGAGCTGGATTTTGGGGATAACAGAACGAGGTTACTCGCTCCAATTCGCTCGCAGACCGCCCCTCTTCATGGGCGTGATTAACACTTTGGTCTCAGACGACAGTTCTCATGTCCTCAGAACCTAATTTCACCCCCTTCACTTTTACAAAGTGTGTAGATGCTGCTCTTTCCCCTCTGAGACAGACGGGAATCCGCATACTTAACTACCTGGATAATTGTCTGCTTATAGTCCAATCGGAACTGGAGCTATGCGGCCACAGATCCCAGCTCCTCGCACGCCTTGAAAATCAGGAGCATGGAGGCCTTGTTCAAAGTGGGGTCTCTTCACCCCCTCAAGAGGTTTCAGAAGCTGCTGGGCAGCTTCCTCAGTCATTCCGCTGGGCCTGCTCCACATGACGTTCAGATCGCAGGTGATAGCGCTGTCAGCTCTTCCGCTTGCGGAGAACGAGCAGGCACCTTATCCACTCTATCCCGTCAGAGCCCTTAGAGTGTATACTGAGCCGATTTCGGTAATCAGAGCAGCTGTTTGTCAGCTTCGGAGGCCGCACTAAAGGGCAAAGGATTTCCAGATGGATTGTGGATGCAACAACGCTGGCTTACAAGTCCGTCGACTTGATGTGCCCCCTAGGGGTTAGGGCCCACTCCACTAGAAGTATAGCCTCCTCTTTGGCGTGGTCCAGCGGAATCTCTATCGCAGATATCTGTGCAGTGGCCAGCTGGTCCTCGCCATCCACTTTCATCAGATTTCACAACCAGGACATCCCTGCTCTTCAAGCATGGGTGTTGTCAGTCTAAATGCTTGTGTACTATGTAGTCAGGCTCTGACTGCAGTCTGAGCCTCTCCATATGCAGCTGATCATGGGGCCCTCAAACAAGCACCCCTAAGCTGTCAGCTCACAGAGCGGCTTCCGTTCTGCGCTTGTAGCACGGCGCTATTGGATTAAGTTCCCCATAAGCATCAGAGCAAAGGGAACTTTTATGATTACTCACGTAACCCTGGTTCCCTGAGATAACGGAAACGAGTATTGCTTAGCTTGCCGCGCATTTTTGCATGACTTATACAGGCAGTCAACCCCGCCCTTTTTGACGAGCTGAAATGCCATTTGTCTGTGCAGTTGCACAAACGTGAATCAATCAGGCTTCAGGATTCAGAGAAAGCTGAGTTTTCCCCATAAGTGTCAGCAAATTGGCATAATGCTCGTTCCCAGGGTTACGTGAGTAACCATAAACATTTGGGCAGTTATTCAAGTCATGTTTAGTGAATGTGAAATATGGATTAAATAATGAAATAATGAAAACTAAGCTCACATGCATAGGCTATTTTTAAAAGCCCCATTAATTTCTTGATGTGTAAACTTTCTTAATTAGCAAAATATGCTGAGAGAGAGAGAGAGAGAGAGAGAGAGAGAGAGAGCATCTAAATCACGCTAGTTTCTCAAATCTGGCAAAGAGATGCTATTTTTTTTTTTTTTTTTATTAAATGCATAAAAGAACAGTAACAACAATTTTTATCATTGTCATACCATAATAATAGGCAAAGAGATGCTAGTTTTGACTTTCAATAGGACATATACGTCATTAATCCAGCACTGCGATTCGTTCTCTCTGCATAGCATTATTACTACAACACAAGGCAAACGACTCTCTCTCTCTCTCTCTCTCTCTCTCTCTCTCTCTCTCTCTCTCTCTCTCTCTCTCTCTCTCTCTCTCTCTCTCTCTCTCTCTCTCTCTCTCTCTCTCTCTCTCTCTCTCTCTCTCTCTCACACACGCACACGCACGCACACGCACGCGGTCTTTTCTCTTTCTTGAAGTACCTACTGCAGAGACAGAGCTGCAGCGCGAAACACCGTCAGCTCTTGCTTTAGTTGCCGGATGTCTAGTCTAGGATCAATATATAGATGTTTATTATTAATAGCGGCGGCAGTCTCGTAATGGAGAACCAACATCGACATCTCATCTGCCCAGCTCCCTAAAGGGTGAGTCAAATATTTTAAGACTTTCGCCTTACAACAATCCATTTTGCTCTATTACAGTACGAAATAAAAAAAAAAAAACAATAAAAAAAACAATCCAAATCTTATACGGTCGTCTCATCAGCAGTTTGTATGAAATCCGCATGACGGACAGCTCAGTTTGTCCAAGAAACAAAAGTTTATTATTTAGGCTATTCGGACTTGCAGGAACCTAAACTAAAAGTGCTTTAATTAAAGGGGTGTAATTGAAACATTCACTTTTAATAAATTATGTTCAGTCATTTATTGAATTATTAGAGTGTCCGGTGATGAGGGAATGGGATTGAGCGCTGCTGTAGAGTCAGTTTTGACATGAGCGAAAGCGACTGATCGGTGACTGGAATAGAGCGCAGTGCGCGCGCGTGTCTCACGCCGCCGGCGATACGAGCACTGCAGAGGCAGAGAGATACTGAGAGATACTGAGAGATAAAAATTACAAAAATGTATGGCACCAAAGAAGTAACATAATTTGAGTCCTTTCTACAACATCACGGTATTGACTGCATTCATCAAGTTTGCCTGCAACCCTGTTACCCAGTATTGTAGGCTAATAAAAATGTAGCCCATTATGAAAACATTAAACAAATATTTTTAGGTCCATTTAATGGGAAATCTAAGTTTATTAATTACTACTTTATTTATTTATTTATTAAGTTTATTTCTTGCAAGTGTTATTGTTTTCACAGAACCCATATTCTGTATTTTTACTTTTTATGTCATGTAGGCCAAGTTATTTTTTTATTTAATTTTTTTTATGCCAAATCCATTTTGATTCTTTATTTTGAGTCAAATTGAGACTTAATTGAGCAGTGTCATTTAATGGCTGATTTTCAGTGAGTTTTATATCTTCTAGATTAAAAAAAAAATAGCTTGACATAATTTTTATATGTCCGATAACAAAATTTTCATCGGCTAAGGGTTAAATTCGAGACTAACTCTTGTTTTCCAGAGAAACTGTAGAAACTTGAAACTGTAGATTCTCTAAAATTATGGATGACCACTGGCTGAATTTCACATTTTTAAAAAGAAAATGAATTAACAATTGTGGCCAGTGTTTTCTATAAAAGTGGACACCAA
The DNA here is from genome assembly GCA_039654105.1 of Coreius guichenoti. Classification (NCBI taxonomy): domain Eukaryota; kingdom Metazoa; phylum Chordata; class Actinopteri; order Cypriniformes; family Gobionidae; genus Coreius; species Coreius guichenoti. The sequence goes on from CM077169.1 coordinate 32,204,418, forward strand.
TCTAGCTTTTAAGTTCAGTCACTTTAAACTCATTCAACTCTACATTAGTTTCAAGGTTGTATCCTTGAGGGCCGTACAGCACTTCATCAGCGATGCTGCATTGACCAGGCTTTTATCTTTGCTTTCATAAAGTTCAGCTGCATTAGCCTCATTAGGCTGCATTTTATGCTCTGAGCAATTCAAAGATAAATCATTTATTTTGTATTGCATTGTGTAAACATCCGGTAATTGTTTTTTTTAGATTGGCATCTCACAAAAATATAATTTTCTTTCTCTGCTGCATTTATTTTGCATGACTGGGAACACATGTCCAATGTCAAGATTAGAATCTGCTCCTATAGCAGTGTTCAAGCTGGTGGGAAGGTTCTGCTGGCCCATTGCTCTGCCCATTGAGAAAAGGCTTTATTGAATTACCTGCAGAGTGATGCAGCCATGCATGTCGTGATTGAGAGTGACAAGCCTCATAATTCGAGCACACTTTTTTCTCTTTAGTGTGCATGGCAATGCATGTCAGTATGTCATAATATGATACCCTGATGTATCACTGATTCTGGAGATGGGAAATGTAATCTCAAGATGAACGTTTATGCACAGAGGAATTTTATTGGATTAATCTGTTAAACATGTTCAGAGGGATTCACTCACACTGTAGTGCAGACACCTGCTTCTTGCAAATGTGTTTTCCTTGCTATAACTCAACTGTGTCAACACTGCAGATATAATACTGTATACTGTCATGCCATATATTAATATGTGCAAATTAGCATTCAGGTAGAATTACAAATAAATTGAGACAGCAGGAAGATTTCAAACTGATTTTCAGCTCCGCATCTGCTGAGTTGTCACACAGTCAGGCAGAAAATCTTATGATGACAAAATATCTTCATTCCGTTGAATGATACATGTAATATTCCGCAGCCATTGTACTTTTTCTGGTGTTGCAATAAAAATTTCCAGAACTTTCCCAATCAAATTTGTGACAATGATAGAAAAGATAAGAGTAAAACTCAATTTAAAACCCTTATAAAAGTATTAAAACATATTCCAACTCATAAAAAAATTAGCAATACGTATAAAACTAATAGCAGGTAAACATGTAGCATTTTTTGTCATATAAAAGGCTATCAATCATAAAAGACTGTGATTCTAATAGAGAATTGTGACATAATTAACATAGAGCATGGAAAATACCTCAGCATGCACTGTAAACCCTAATGCTCAAAATAATTAATTGCTGCGAGTAAATTAAACAAATTAGTTCAATCAAATTAACTTTTATGAGTATCACAAAACTGACACATTTTAAGTAATCTGAATTGTTTTATTGTTTTGAGTTTCATGAATTTGTTTCTTTTAATTTAGACAAACTTAAATTTAACTGAAACTGGGCTGGGATTTCTATTTCCCAGCATGCTTTGCCATGACACTCGAAAGAGAGAGTAAATGCTAAAATGAATTGTTATATAATGATTTATGCGCAATATTAATGTTAAGTGGGAGAGTGTTTAAATGTTTTGGTATGCTAATTTAGAAGAATTTCTGTTATGTGGGTTTTTTGGGGGGGAGTTTGAGAACAGATTTAAGTTAAATGTTCTATATCGCTATACTCTTTCAGCAATTGCTTTGCTATGCTAATGATATAAAGGCATTGTGCTTCCAATTAGCAAATTAGCATTTAAAGCTAACAGAGTTTCCACTATTAAAAATATTTAAATTGAGATTACATGATAATTTTACGTTAAATTTATGAATTAGCTTACTCAAATATTTAGTTAAGAGCAATTAAAATGTATGAGTACAAAATAAAAATCTGCCAGTTCGGCTTACTTAAACTTTGAATTTCTTAATTTTAAAAAATGTATGTAACTGATTACCTCAAATATTTTGAGTTTTACCAACCTATTCGGGTTTACAGTGTACAGTAAATGCTTTCTTTTGTACTTTTTTTGTCCCTAGAAAAAAAAGTGTTTGTTGTAAATGTTTTTGTCATTCAGGTCAAGTTTTAAAAACATCAAAATATGAAACAGAGAAACAGTGATATTTGTGCTTCTTCCTCAGCAATTTGAGTCTTATAACCTATACAACTGAAACGTTTAGTGCTAGATATTACTTTTAAAAGAACATTAGCAAAAAAAAATTCTCCAGACAGCTAATTCACCCTCCCACAACAGTTTTCTTCTTTTCCTCCTCCTCCTTCATAATATCATCTGAAGCAATCTCTTAACACAAGATGGCCTAGCGTCCTTCTTATAGACAAGGTCATTTGCTTTTTGTTATAATGTGATTATGACCTCTCCAAACCATTAGAAGATTGAACCTGGCTTATTCACACTGCCTGACTTTTCTCCTGTCTGCATTTCAGTTCATGTCTTTCTATCAAAGGCAATCCTGACAGAAATAAATACTGATAACTTTTTGATATTTTATATGATTTGTTATTGAAATGGGGAGTTTTTGTATTTCTTGTGTTGTTTTCTTCCTTATTTTAATAACTTCTGAGAGTATATACTCGTATGTAAGTCTTTTTTAGATAAAAACAAATACTCAATGTTGTCTAAGTATAACATATAGACACATATCTGTAAAGAAATGAAAACAGTAAATCACACCACAAAAATGAAAGAAATATTACTAAATGCACTGCATGTGTAAAATATTGAAATTGATTTTGTTCTTAGGCTGAAATGCAATGTTTAATTTTTTCCACTTTTGCCACCTCATCATATCGACAGGCAATTTTACAGCTCACCCCTTAAAATCATTGTTATTCATGCCAGCTTGCCAAATATGCTATGATGTTCTTGCATATATATAACTTGACCTGCTGACTCCCAATGCACCAGAGAACACATAAGGAACAGAAACACCATACATCATTTCGACAGAGGCTATCAAGAGTGCAGGGCCTATTTTCAGTCCACTTGCGACTGATTGTACCTAAACTGTGCACTTAGGTTAAGCTGTTTCCATTCAGATCAGTAAAACGTTGAGAATGATGCTTTTCAGTATTACTTCAGACATATTATTTAAATATACAGTTCTGGAAAAAAATTAAGAGACCACTTAACATTGATTTCTCAATGTTAAGTGGTCTCTTAATTCTTTCCAGGGCTGTAGTTGTATTTGAGCTGGAATAGTATTTTCTATAGTTATATAATTTATAGCTGATGATATTCATGCCTTGTTGTCGTCCATCATTTGTAAGCAGCAGTTCTGTCAGATTCCCCCAGCATTACGCAGGTAGATTGGGGGAAGTGCTGTCTCTTCACCGAAGGGCCAATCATGCAGTTCAACGGGACTGCCAGACCTCTCAGACAGACACATGGTCCACATCCATTCAGTCGGCCAATAATGGATTACTCCGCAGCCTGAGCACTCAGCTTCCCAACGGCATGTAAACACAATGAAAATGAAACAAGCTCTCTCTTTTGATCCATTAGCTGTTGTAAAGTCTCACAGATGTGTATGGCTCTCAGTATGGTAGGGATTTTGATTACGAAGACATACAAAATATAAGATGTAAAATAATTGCTGAGTTAAATTATACAATTTGTACATCTTATTTGCGTTTATTCGCAAATGAGTCCACAATGAAATTCTGGAATTTGAAATCTGGAAATAAGCCAAAATATTTCAGTTTCTCGCTGTTTTTAGGTCACTAATCAAATGTAAACAAATATAAAAGGTCAGATTTGCGTCTTGGACAGCTGGATAAGTCATCAGGTTTTGCTCGAGTGCTGCTGACATTAAAGCAACAGGGGACACACCAGATACCATATTATGCTATATAACTGTTTTGTGACTTTTTTTAATGTGTCAAAAATTACAGCAATGGAAATGAAATGGCAATGAAATAAGCCAGAGCATAGACAATATTAATTAATATTAATTTTATTTCTGTGGTGTTCCTTACTCACACCTGCTCCTGCAGAATTTGACATTAGCTAATCAAGGTCTTCGGGACAACTGGAAAATTACAGGGGTGCGTGTAAAAGCAGAACTAAAGGAGCAGGGTTAAGTACTCCTGTTTTAAAGCTCGCTTGCCAAAACTGTTTAGTTAAAGGGATGGAAAAAATGGATGCATACAAGTACATTGTATATTTAAAACTAATATTTAACAGTAGACAGTAGTAATGATTATCATATTGATTTTAACATTTCTATGAGTAATTTGAACTGTTATAATTTATTTAGAATTAATAAAAAATATATATACATATAGTTTCAGCACTTTATGAAACTACTACATTTAAGGTATTTTATTAATTTTCTTAATATAAAAAGTTGTAAAAATGAATAACTATTTGGAAATTGATGTAAAAAAAATCTGTTCTATAATGCATACAGATAATGATTCTAAAATATAAGTGGGATGATGCTTGCTGATTGCTTGAATTACAAGCATCACTCTAAAGCCTGTTTTCATCTTAACAATGAAAACATTGACTTAAGTCATTTGCATTTTTTGTATATAAATAATATGTAACAGAAGGTAAGATTGTTTTTCGAAAGTCGCTTATGCTCACCAAGGCTGCATTTATTTGATTAAAAATACAGTAATATTGTGAAATATTATTATTTAAAAAAAATAACTATTGTAAAATATTTAAAATGTAATTTAATCTTGTGATGGCAAAGCTGAATTGTCAGCAGCATTTTCAATGTCACATGATCCTTCAGAAATCAAGCTTGTACTCCACTTCAGTTTGTACTTCAGCTTGTACTCCCATTTATAAAACACCATCTATGATCAGACCCAGATAGGGTTTGGGGCAGTATAAGTACTTGTATTCTGGTGGCTTTTCCAAACCTTGATTATTTATGAACTATATGAAGCCCAAAATGTTAGTACTCACAGTATAACTTTGAACCTGTGTTTCTCCCAGACTCATGAGAGCCATAAAGGCGAAAGCTCTTATTCTGTGCTGACTGCAGACCTCTTCCCCTCCACTGTCTAATCATGGATGATACAGCTCAACAAGACACATCTTCCCTCATGAAGGGGGCCAGAGACATTGCTAAGGAGGCCAAACGACAAGCCGCTAAGAAAGTCAACAAAGTTGTGGACCGTGCCTCAAACGACAGTCGCACCTACCACCGCTTCCAGGACGAAGATGACGACTACAACAGCCAGCCGGATGGGAACTACACAGGTCACAATGCCAATGATGAAGAGGGATCCAGCGACGCCACTGAGGGTCATGATGACGAGGATGAGATATATGAAGGGGAGTACCAGGGGATCCCCTCGGATGCAAAGTCCAGAGATGGGCAGGTGGCTTTAGGACAGCCGCTGGCGGATGGCCTGAAGGATCGGCGAGAGCTGGAGAATGAGAGGCAGGCGGACGAGGAGGAATTGGCCCAGCAGTACGAGCTCATCATACAGGAGTGTGGACATGGCAGGTTTCAGTGGCAGCTGTTCTTCACGCTGGGGCTGGCACTCATGTCCGATGGTGTGGAGGTCTTTGTGGTGGGCTTCGTTCTCCCTAGTGCAGAGACGGATATGTGTGTGCCTGGCTCGAGCTCTGGATGGCTAGGTAAGAATAACAGGGAATGACAACAAATACACATTGACACTATATTATGCATTTGGCAGATGCTTTTATTCAAAACCATGCACATTGCTGGCAAGGTATACATTTTATTAGTTCATACATTCCCTGGGAATCAAACCCATGAGCTTGGTTTTGCCAGTACCACGCACAACTGTTTGTGGTAGGTGGCCTTTATAGAGGTAAACAATAAAACAATAAATAAAAAAAGTAGAATTGTAAAAATGTAAAACTAGAATTTCTTCTATCTCTGTATTCTGTTAGTTCTAAGTGGTTCTTATCTTCTTCTTCTACTTTTGCTTCTTTGTTGTCTACTTCTTTTTCTATATTTATATGACCTAAAAACAAAGACAAAACAATAAAACAAATACAAATAAATAACAATATATATGTATGTCTGAAATAACTATGCATATTTCCTTATATTTTTAAAATTATCTATATATATATACATACATACACACATTATTTTTTATATATACAGTTGCAAGAAAAAGTATGTGAACCGCTTGCAGAATCTGTGAAAATGTGAATAATTTTAACTAAATAAGAGGGATCATACAAAATACATATTTTTTATTTAGTACTATCCTGAATAAGATATTTTACATAAAAAATGTTTACATATAGTCCACAAGACAAAAAATAGCTGAATTTATTAAAATGACCCCGTTCAAAAGTTTATGAACCATTGCATCGTGTTTCCTTCTGGAGCGTCAGTGAATGTTTGAACCTTTTTTAATAGTTGTGTTTGAGTCCCTCAATTGTCCTCAGTGTGAAAAGATGGATCTCAAAATCATACAGTCACTGCTGGAGAGGGTTCAAATATGCAAAAAATGCTGGAAAACTGAAGAATTTGCAGGACCTGGAGGATTTTTCTGAAGAACATTGGGCAGTTTCACTGCTCAGGACAAACAAGGGAATCATGAACAACCATCACAAAACCCCAAACCTTTTGAATGGGTCATTTTAATAAATTCAGCTATTTTTTTTGTCTTGTGGACTATATGTAAACATTTTTTTATGTAAAATATCTTATTCAGGACAGCACTAAATAACAAATAACGCATTTTGTATGGTCTCTTTTATTTTGTTAAAATTATTCACATTTTCACAGATTCTGCAAGCAGTTCACATACTTTTTCTTGAAACTGTATTTTTAAAGATTTTAAAAATTATTTGCATGATAATCTTAAAAGTATATGCACACACACCACACCGTCCAAAGGTTCAAATTAGTACTTGTCAGTATGGTTGCAAACAATGAAAATAAAGGATGAAAATAAAGCTGGATTTAGTCACGGCAGTTTGTTTTATGAGAAAACTTCGCAAAATACTAGACAGATAGAACATGAATGGAATAACGGATGAGGACAGACAATCAACTGAACAAAGACAGGAGCCGAAATCGTCCTCTATACCCTTAAATAGGGCACTATTTGAAGGGACAGCCAAGTGGTGTCCGAAACCATAGTAAATGTAATCGAGTGCACTCATTCAATCCCATAATGAGTGTACAACTGATGTACACTCAACGGCTAGAGAATACCCATAATTCACTGTGAGGGTAGTGCCCAATGAATTCCCACGTCTTGGCAGAAGATGGTGCCGGCAGCTGAATCATCCATCCATCCATTTTCCAAACCACTGAATTCACTCTCTCGTTTTCATTCATTCCTTCAATTGGACTATATTAGTGGAGTAATGTAGGGATGAGGGTAGGGGGCGAGTTCGAACACAGTTAGGGTTTAAAAACAGTCAAAGAATAACAGATGCACATGAAACACATACACATAAAACACTTGCAAAACCCACCCAAAACAGACACAGATAACCCATTACAATACTTTTAATATCTAATAAAAGTATCTACTACAGCAATGACTCAATGATCATTCAAGGATGCTGTTCTTTCTAACTTTCTATTCATTAAAGAATCCTGAATAAAGCTCAGCTTTGCCATCACAGAAATAAATTGCATTTAAAAATATATATATTTTATTTAATTTTTAAATTATAATAATATTTCACAATATACATATATTTTATTTATTTTTTTATTTTATTTTTTTTGCCTTTTTGATCAAATAAATGCATCCCTGATGAGCATTAGAGAATTTTTCCAAAAAAAATTAAAAAATACAGACCCCAAACTTATGAATGATAGTATAATGCCGGAGAGTATGATCCAATTGCAACATAAATGTTTATTAATAAACAAAACGAGAGAAAATCCAGGCACAATGAGACGTAGGGAAAAAAACAATCCAGATACAGAGGAAGACTGGCAAAACAGAAATAAGAAATATACACATGTAACATTAAGTACAACAGCAGACATTGAACAAGGGAAAACACTGGGGTATAATTACACAGGATCACCAGAGGCAAACTGGGAACAGGTGGTGGTAATCATTCGCTATGGAAACAAACAAGGGTAACTAAGGAAACAAACTAAACACAGGAGTCCAAGAGTCCTTAAACACAAAACAGGGTAAACGAGACAGGAATTGTAACAGTGTATATCTTCTTTAACGATTTTTTTCTTATTTAATGCCCTTCTTTTTATTAAAATGTAACAAAAACATCTAACGCATAAATGTGACAGATGGATATCTAGTGTGGCCAGCCATTTTACTATGTTGGACAAAAAGGAAGCATCAAAGGGGCAATACAAAATATTTTATGTTTTCATCTTCTTTTTCTGCTTATAATTTTTATATTTTTGAAAGCAAGTATGTGATACTGTTATTTAAACAGTCTAGTTCTCTTTGACCTGGTTCAGGGTCATTGATATTCATATTAATTGACATTCGTATGTGTTTTATCAGTTTAATCAAGTCTGAGCATCTCTCTTTCTTTCTATCCTTTTTTATCCTGCTTATTTCTTCACTTATGCACTAATCTGGAGAGCCCTGAAGGCATTGCGTGGCATGCTCTGCTTCCCTCTCTTTCATGCTCCCTCTCTCTCTTTGTCCTTATACTCTGTCAATGGCTTTTAAGACATAATCGCACGTGGCCGGCCGTGACTGTCAGTACAGATACTGGCCTTTGAGATCAGATATGGTCATCAGCTGAAGAACTTGCTGCTCCTTAGCCAGGACCAAAATAAATGTATATACTGTATAAGAAAGCTCAAACGCTTTTACATCTCAGACATTATCAAAGCCAATATATATAAAAGTATAAAAGTCAGTACGATTTTTTTTTAAAGTTCCCCTATTATGCTATTTTAAAGGCTCCTACTTTTGTTTTGGAGATCTCCTACAACAGGTTTACATGCATCAAAGTTCAAAAAACACTTTCATTTTCTCATAATATACATTGCACATCACCACAATTTTCAATGATTCTCAAACGACTTAACGGATGAATCAGTCTCTCTAAACCCCTCCTTTCCATGAGCCTGCTCTGCTCTGATTGGCCAGATGGCCCAGTCTGTTGTGATTAATCTGCCACGTACAGCGCATGTTTTGGAAGCTAAATGCCCATTACCATGACTAAACTTAAGCTCCGGAGGCTTCCTCAGTCCTCGGTGATTGTACACACTGTAAAGACAGTAACGATGACGTCGATTTTATCATATCAATCCGAGCGCAAGTCTGTTGATGAAACATTGGAAGATCTAGTTATTCAACCCGAACCTCCATCACTAGGACGACCTGAGCAGGACGTTTCTCATTGATGCACTACTCATTTTGAGGTACATTATGAGAGAGAGTAGAGTCCACCAAAATGGGCGGGGCTTCTGGCTATATAAGTGGCCCATTTCGCCATAGGATTCAGGTTAATTCGACTAAACCGACGATCACTAGTTGTGAAGCTCAATAGCACGGCTGTCTACGCAATACTCGTTCCTGTTATTCTCAGGGAACCGAAGTTACGTAAGTAACCGAGTATGTTCCCTTTCGAAAACGGTTCACTCGTATTGCGTCTTGCTAGATGCATATGGGAACACAGTTCAATCACGCCGTGCTATTAAAGCTGAAAGACTTTGCTCTGATCTCCAGCCTGAGGTAGTAAGGCCTGAGGCATTAGAGTAGAACTTAGTCAGAAGTCCAACGGGGCTCGGACAAAGGTCGGGGTCCACGGAAGGAGTACCTAGTGGGTTGGGCTCTCCAGAGGCCAACACCCACTTAGACAGATAGGACTCGTGCCTGCAGTGCAGGTACTTCCCAATTGTAAAAACTAACAAATGTGGACGGTGAGGACCAGCTGGCCACCACACAAATGTCATCAATGGGTACACCACTGGACCATGCCCATGACGAGGCCATGCCTCTCGTGGAGTGTGCTCTGGCGCCGATGTGGCATTGAAGACCCATTGAGGCGTAGGCCAAAGAGATAGTGTCTACTATCCAGCGTGATAATCTTTGCTTATAGACTCTGCTTATTGCTATATAGACTTTGAGAGCCCTGACAGGGCAGAGTAGGTTTAGTTCTCTGTCGTCTTCTGGCAAGGGAAGGGCAGACAGTGAAATGACCTGGGCTCTAAACGGGGTTGAGAGCACCTTGGGTACATAGCCATGTCTTGGTTTGAGGTCGACTTTGGAGTCGTTAGGCCCAACGCAGGAAGCGTTCACGGAGAGCGCTTGCAAATCGCCCACTCGCTTGACCGATGCTAGAGCTATCAGAAGTGCGGACTTGAGCGAAAGTGGCCTTAGGTCAGCCAACTGAAGCAGCTTGAATGGGGTCCCCCTGAGGGCCCTGAGGACCGTGGATAGGTCCCATGAGGGTATGGGGGGGACAAGGCGGGTTTAGCCTCCTGGCCCCTTTAAGGAAGTGGATGACTAAGTCGTTTCTTCCTAGAGATTGGCCAGCCACAGGAGCATGGAAGGCTGCTATGGCCGCCACATATACTTTGAGTGTGGAAGGGGTACGGCCCGCATCCAGTAGCTCTTGTAAGAAGGAAAGTACCAGTGGTACTTCACATGAAGAGGGGTTCCGAGCTGAGCACCAGCTGGTGAACACGGACCATTTAAGGGCATAGAGGAGTCTCGTGGACGGAGCTCTAGCCTCAGTAATAGTGTTTAGGACTCTTTCTGGGAGGCCCCTTGGTACCAGTTGAGGGGCTATACATGGAGGGCCCACAAGTCGGGAGGGGGGTGCCAGACTGTCCTGTTCGCCTGAGTGAGGAGGTCCTTCCTCAGGGATATTGGACAAGGAGCTGCTTTGAGCAGCTGCATCAACTCGAGCAACCATGTTTGGGTCCGCCAGAGAGGGGCTATTAGGAGGACTGCACACTTGCTTTCCCTGATCCGTTTGATGGCCTGAGGAAGCATCAAAACCGGAGGAAATGCAAAGAGGGGAAGGCTGGGCCATTCGTGGGCCAGTGCGTCCCTGTTCTTCGAAAAGAATATTGGGCAGTGAGAGTTGTCTTCTGAGGCGAAGAGGTCTACCTCTGCCCTCCCGGAGATACTCCAGATTTGTTGAACCGTTTGGGGATGGAGAGACCATTCCCCGGGGGAATGTTGTCTCGAGACAGCATGTCCGCCCCTTGGTTCAGTTTGCCCGGCACATGCTTTGCTCTCAGCGAGCACAGGTTGTCTTGTGCCCATAGCAGGAGGTGCTTGGCCATGGTGTACAAGGAGCCCGACCTGAGTCCGCCCTGGCGATTTATGTAGGATACCACTGCCATGTTGTCCATCCGGACCAAGACGTGGTGTCCTGCCAGGTTCGGGAGGAAGGTTTCTAGGGCTAGGGAAACTGCTCTCATCTCGAGGCAGTTGATATGTAGCTGTTTCTCCGAGCTCGACCAGAGGCTGGAGGTTGGCCTGCCCTCGTACAGAGCTCCCCAACCCAGGTTGGAGGCATCTGTTGAAACAACCTTCCTCCTCGAGACTAGACCCATGCTTACGCCAGTCTGGTACAAGCTGGGGTTTTTCCAGGGGGCCAGGGCTTTGATAAGCCATGGCTTACCCTGATGTGAAGGCAGCCGGACCGCCAAGCATGGACCGGGACTCGGGGATTCAGCCAACGCTGCAGGGGGCGCATACACAGTAGGCCCAACTGGAGAACTGATGATGCAGAGGCCATAAGGCCCAATGCCCTTTGAAAAGTTCTGAGGGGGAGGTAAGACCCCACTCTAAACGATCCAGCTAGCTGCTGAATGGTGAGAGCGCGTTCTGACGTGAGCCAGGCTCACATTTGGACAGAGTCGAGAACTGCTCCCAGGAAGGCTATCTGCTGGCTGGGGGACAGTGCACTCTTGGATAAGTTGATCCTGAGCCCAAGGCATTCTAGATGGCTGAGGAGCCAGGATTTGTAAGTTTGTAACTCGGACTCCGACTGGGCCAGAATGTTGTCAAGGTAGTTCAGAATGCGCATCCCCCGCTGTCTAAGGGGGAAGAGAGCTGCATCCATGCATTTCGTAAATGTACGAGGTGCCAGTGACAGCCCGAATGGCAGGACTGTGTACTGATAAGCCACCCCCTCGAACGCGAATCTGAAGAACGGTCTGTAATGGGGGGCTATTTGGATGTGAAAGTATGCATCTTTCAGATCCACTGAGAAAAAAAAATCCCCTGGGCGAACTTGCGAGAGGATTTGTTTGGCTGTTAACATCCTGAATGGCCGTCTCATGAGGGCCATGTTCAGGTGTCTGAGATCCAGAATAGGCCTGAGGCCGCCATTCTTTATCGGTATGAGGAAGTAACGGCTGTAGAAGCCTGACTTGCTCTGTGAAGGGGGAACTGTCTCGACAGCAGGTCGCTAGCAGGTTTGTCACTTCGTTGCGGAGGACGTGAGCTACACTGCTCCTTACCGAAGTGTTGACCACGCCATGAAAGCGCGGAGGTCTGTGAGCAAATTAGAGCGAGTAACCTCATTTTATTGTATTCAGTACCCATTCTGACGCATCGGGGATGGCTTCCCAGGCCATGGCCCGAGTGGCTAGGGGCTGAATTAATTCTGGAGGCAGGCCGCCATGAGTCGGGGGCCCGGCCGCCAAGGTGTTTGGAAGAAGAAAGGTGCTCTTTTGTTGAGAATTTTTGTGTTTTTTTTGGTCATTGTTGTAACAACATTTGGTTGCAAGGGTGCGTGCATTTGAACGGGCCCTTTGGTTGCAAACAGAACATCTCCAGCCGCCTGAACTGAAACTGGGGCTGGGAGAAAAACACAAGCCTTTTTCGGGGGTGGTCCAGCCACAGCGAGACTTAACCCCCTCCTCTTTCTTTTTTTTTTTGATTAGGAAGGCTTCCGAGGCTCAGGGTCCAGCGTAATTCTAGGCCGGGGGCCCTGGCGTTTAGGGTATGGGAAGCGCTTCGATGTGTGAGCGCGCTGTCTGGCTTCAGCCACTGGGCAGGGTTGAGAGACTGAGAGGAGAGCGGCATGTTCTCGCAATGAGAACCGCTGTCCTCTGTGAGTGCAGATTCTGCGTGGGTTTTCCCCAGGCAGGAAATGCCCTCAATGTGCTCGTCAGTGGGATGCAGAGGGGCTCTGCATGTACCACAGTCACAGCGCGGCATTCGCAACAACGCTGCGCTTGCTCTTTTAGAGAAAATTTGCTTTTAGAGTGAAAATTTGAGTGAATACTCGTCGGATGGCCGCAGGGAAACGACGAAACAGCAGATGACGGCATCAAGTCAGATCTCGCTGAACAGGAGGCCGCCGTCCGCTGAACTGCTGCTGCAGATTCGTCACGTTCCGCTGCTGGGCTCGTTCCGACGGCGAGAAGGCTTTCAAGCAGGAGAAGTCAGCGAAGAAGTGAGTCGTCGCTGAAGGAGAATAAATCTGAATCCTATGGCGAAATGGGCCGCTTATATAGCCAGAAGCCCCGCCCATTTTGGAGGGCTCTGCTCTCTGTCGGCGGGACACGCCTTGATTGGTTCGCGCAGATACGCCGCCTTGCCATAGGTTCGTGCAGTTCCCACAGCCCAGCCAATCAGTGCGCTTATAGCTCTGCACTATGTTGGCTGTGCAGCTGCACTGCGTTTTAAAATAAAGGCTTCAATATTTTCGAGAAAAGGAGTTTTCCCATATACGTCTAGTAAGACGCAATACGAGTGAACCGTTTTCGAAAGGAAACTACATATTTTGAACACCTGGTAGAAAATATATACATCAATAATTATTCATACTTACCAGTTGTGATTCTGAGGAGTAAGCTGGTCCAAATAAACTGGGTACTGACCCATCTTTCAAGAGTAAGCATTTGCGAATCCCACGTTGAAGCAGTCGTCAGTAAAATGAAGTTTAAGGGCTGGTCAAGTTGTTCGCGGGCAGACGACGTACAACATAGGCGGGCATTATGCAAATGTATTTTCTGTTGACGTATAACCGTCTTGCAGTAGGATTTGAAATACAAACGACTCGTATAGGCGGTTCAGAGTCAATTCTTTCTTATGGGAGGCAATAACTATTTATTGTGTACTTTCAACTTTACAGCTTTGCAGAGCGTTTACATTCACAAACAGCTATATTACACACTGCATGAAAGGGAATATTCGAAAAACCATAATGGGGCACTTTAATGTTTTTGAAAGAGATCTCTTATGCTTACTGAGGTTACATTTATATGATCATTATATTGTGAAATATTATTACAATTTAAAATAACTATTTTCTCTTTTAATATACTTTAAAATGTAATATAAAGCTGAATTTTTCAGCAGCCATTACTCCAGTCTTCAGTGTCATATGATCCTTCAGAAATCATTATAATATGCTGATTTGGTGCTCAAGTAAACATTTTTATTATTATCAATGTTGAAAAACGGTTGTGCTGCTTAATATTGTTTTGTAAACCATGATAATGAAATACATTTTTTTTGTAACAATGTAAAAGTCTTAACTGTCACTTTTGATAATGCATCCTTGCTAAAATTATATTTATTTATTTGAATATATCTACTATATTCAGAGCCTGCTGATTAACAACAGTCTAATTCAGTCATGTTAAACACTGAGTATCTCTCGTAAGGTAATGGCTGCTCTCCAGCAGGCACAGTGGTGCAGTGGTAATTTAGTGCAGAGACAATGCGGTGTTGCCTGTCCCAATGTGAACTTTCTGCAGCTCTAGTATTCAAACACGAATCTTTTTCTGTTTGCTATCATAGTATAAAAATTTAAATTGCATAGAACCACATTCCACATTTGATCTTTAAACCTGATCACTTAGACAATTCACACATGCAAATTCTGTCATCATTTACTCCTCAAGTCGCTCAGAACCCACATAAAGAAATTTAGCAGAATGTTCAGACTTCTCTTTTTCATACAATAAACAGCGAATGCTGATTTATGCTTTTAAGTTTCAATAAATACAAAAAGACACCATCAGTAATTCATACAACTCATGCACTATATTTCAAGTCTTTTAAGACAATATTTTAAAGAATATTAAGAAAACAGAGATCTTTGATTCTGTCATATTTGTTCAAATTGTACAGTTGTGGTGTTATATGTGGTGTAATGTTCAAACAGATGCTGGATATAAAGGGCCTTTGATATTTGAGCTCTTACTAAGTATTGAATTCTGAAGATTTGTAACCTAATTTTGGGGGCAAGTTTGGCTGATACGTAGTGTATGAATGAACAGTACTGCAGTGGACTAAACTAGTTGTCTGTCTTGTTACTGACACACGTGCTTTGATGTTTTCTTTTCTGTCATAATAGTTCAGGCATTACTCAAAGCAGTCATGTGTTAGTGAAGGAAATTGGCTTTTGTGTTAATGCATGCAGACATTATTTGATCCATTTCTGTTTGTTGCTGTATGTAAAGTACAATTTAGTTTAATGTAGTTTCACAGTCTTGGCTTTCCTTATTACCCAACTAATACCAGTATATTCATCCTGACAAAAATCTATTAGTTATACAAAAGGGGCATATAGTATTCTGTAGAAATAAGGCAATGGAAAATTGCTGCATCACAGTTACAGTAATGGATGGTGTTTTGAACATTTTGTGTGGTGCGTCTTCCATTATTTTGGCTTAGATCCAGGAGTCCACCTTTGTCTATTAATTTGTGGCTGTTTTATCTACTACATCTTATCATAACCCCCTTTCTCTCTCTTTCTCTGTCCTCCCTCTCTCATTATTTCCTTTATCTGTCTCTTTTTGTGTGTTGGTGACTAGGAGACGCTGAGCTTGGCTAAACTGCAGTGAAATCACCCCACTGCAGAGATTACAAGACCTGCACATGCAGACTCTCAATGTGTGCAACAGAGAGAGAGAGAGAGAGAGAGAGAGAGAGAGAGAGAGAGAGAGAGAGAGAGAGAGAGAGAGAGAGAGAGAGAGAGAGAGAGAGAGAGAGAGAGAGAGAGAGAGAGAGAGAGAGAGAGAGAGAGAGAGAGAGAGAGAGAGAGAGAGAGAGAGATACTCTCGATTTTTCACAGAGAAAATTTGCTCAAAATAATCCTGGCTTCCTGACTGATATTTTCCAAAACCTTTTATTCTCTTTTAAATTCTATTGCCCAGATATTCAGCAACAGAATATAAATCACACATATAATAATTTCATCTTTGACACCCCATATGGTTTTTAAAGTGCAGATCATAAAGACAAGCTGACAAAGCAAAAATAACAAAAGTACAGGTAGTAAAAAATGTGAGTCATTGTCCTTATGTGGGTGATTTTTTGAAAGCCATGAATAAAGGAGCTTTTCCTCTTCCACAATCATCAAAGTGGTGATTGGCAGTGACTGTTCTTGACTGGTTATCACTATTTTTTCAATGTAAGGTTATATAGATTGAGTTTACTGGTACAACATTATTGTGAACATATTAGTAAACTCTTAGAAAAATTCATCATGGTAACCCATAGCTTCTGGCAAAATACCATGGTTACTATGTAAAGGATAATCCATAGCTAACTGTGCATTAAACTATTTTAATGCATGACATGGAGCAAAATTCAAATTTGAATGTATCCACGAGTTCATTCAGACTGTTTAATGCACAGCTAGCTGTGGATTATCCCACTTATATCATGGTCATTTGCCAGTATTGACAAGTTAAAGCTTTCATTGATGTTTGCAGCACTAAATTTGACTTGAAGGGTTCACATAACGGTTATTTTCATAAACCAGCCTATGACTCATTAAAACTAGCATTCTGCACGCTTAGATAAGAGATGCGTGTGTGAATTACCTGCGCCTGTGCAGCATCTCTCTCTACTAACAATAAAGCTGTGAGTTTAATTACTTCAAAAACAGCGACATTACCACCTTCTTGCTGAGTAATATAATGTAGCGATTCATTAGCAAAGCTATTTTATCAATAAAAGTTGCAGGGCAGCGTTGACAACAAGTTTCTGTGCTCCTGAATGTTTCTGTGTGTGCTCAGTGCTATCTCCGATCTCTGTGTGCGATCCCTGTGTGTCTGTGCTTCAATGAAAGCAGCGCATTAATATAGAATGGTGATTAAACTACTTGTGCATTAAATGGTTTTAATGCGCACGTTCCAGCCAGTCAGAATTGAGTATTCAGACAGACCATGGTATAAAGTTATTGTAACTGACAGAGATCATAAGAGGACATGGAAAAATATGAAATGGGAGAAAAAATTATATTGCAATGCTTTTTTCCACTGACCTCATATTATTTCTATTATCAGTTTTGCGAGTGAGACCAACAATTTGGAATATTGTTTGTAAAATGTAAGGTTGCATCCAAAATCGCATACTTCCCCACTGTAGAGTAGGTGAAAAACAGTATGGGACAAAAGAAGTATGTCCAAATTCACAGTACTCATAAAGGAGTATGCAACCTACTACTATTACCTTCTTGTTTACTGAACTGCATAAAAGCAATGTCTACTCGTAATCGCTGGTCTGAATCGGCAGTAGCACAAAGTCGCAGGTAATCACAAAAGAATACACAGAAAGACAGTTTTGTATAATGTATAATCACACAAGCCTGTTTCTCCCAATTTCTCTCTGTCATGCTCTCTATGTCTAATAAAAGACAGCTAATAATCAGTCTTATGTAATATTTTTAACTTCTCTTTTTTTCTATGAATTATTATGTGTGCTACAAATATTTTATGATTTTTTATTTTTATTTTCAAAGTGCAAGGTTTTGAAAACAATGCCTTTACCGTCTCCATGTAAACAACACAAACTTGAATTTGTGAAAATTTGTGATGTCATGTGCATGCGTATTACGTTGACGCATGCGTATTACGTGTTCATGGGGTGTTTCTTGATAAAGTGACATCGCCAACTACTGGCCTGGCATGCATAATACAGCCTTTTTAATCATTTTCGCAGATCCGTGGGAATGGGGATCGTCTCTACAATGTTGTCGTCTGTTTTTACTACGTCGTTGTCGTGTAAACATACCCAAAGCCCTCAGTTTGTTTCAGTTCATTGTCCTGTATTGTCTGCTATTTGCCTAGTGGTTATTGTTCAGCCTCTCTGTGTTTTGGAATCCATGTTTGTTTAATAAAAGTTTAAGGGCCCTATTTTAACAAGCTGAGCGCATGGTCTGAAACGCATGTCGCAGGTGCACTTAGGGCGTGTCCGAATCCACTTTTGCTAGTTGAACGACAGAAAAAACGGTCAGTGCACCAGCCGAATGGTCCAAAAGGGTTGTACCTAGTCTCTTAATGAGTCATGGGTGTGTTTTGGGCATAACGTGCAATAAACCAATCAGAGTCTCATCTCCCATTCCCTTTAAAAGCCAGTTGTGCTTGCACCATGGCGGATTCACTATTTACATGGCGGAATTTGCGAGCGGAAAGACTGAACGCTTCTCCAGAGAGGAATCCTTTTATTGTTTAAATATTTGTGTGCTGCTGCGCATCCCTGTGTGTGTAATAAGCAGAGTGTACTCGCGTTGTGCCCCCGCCTATAGGCGCATATTACTAACACGCCCTTTAAATAACACAAAAAATACTGCGCTATTGACTTTAGACCAGGTTGTTGTGTGTTGTGTTTTGGGTCCGTTTTCAGTCAGTGCTATGTTCCGTTTTACCTGAGTTCCTAGTCATCCTTAGTTTTCCTAGTTAATAATTAGTTCCTGCACCTGTTCTGTTTTACCTTGATTAGTTCTCCCTGTGTATTATTTTATTTCCTGAGTTCTGTCTGTTCTTTGTCTGGTATCGCTTGCATCTTATTTTATGTGGTTGTTTTAATTACATGTGATTTCCTGCATGGTCCCGTTTGAATTTATTAAAGACCGTTTTTGTTTGATTTGCGTCTTCATGTGCATCATTACAGCCCTTTTGTGACACCAAGCTCTTTCCTTTTTTTCACTATATTGTGTCAAATAGATGATTATTTGCAGACAATTCAGTCTGCTGAAGAGAAATTACACTTAATTGTATTGTACTACCTGTAAAGCTGCACATTTGTCATCAAAATAACAATGTAAGAAAATACAAAATTTTTTCTTTTTATCTGCTTACCATCTGTAGTATCCTAATTCTGTGCTCTAGATATGTAGGCGTCTTATTAATACACAATCACTGCAGATTCTTTTCAGTTAAATCCTTTAGATACTACTATTTTTACACAGATGGAGTAAATGTCAGAGGTAAATAATACAGTAACGCATATTTTACAGGGATTTTAGAAGGCTTCTGTGGAGAATTCTGAGATCACTAAAATCTGATATATTTTTAATGGTCATTTGTTTTTCCTCTGGACTACTTATGTAATCAAAATATTCACCGTCCCTTGTGCTAATAGCATCATCACGGAAAGTCTCCTGCATTTCCCCTGGAAAACAACAAACAAAGTCCTCAGGTGAAAACATCAGTCAACTGAAAGTTTAATGGAGTTCTTGTTCCAAGAAGCAGCATATAAACCATTTTGTTCATATAAATCAGCAGCCAAACAAGAATGAAGACAAGAACAAACTCTCCTGAATATGACAACTTCAATCTGTGTGTATCTCTGCCTGAGATGTTTCACTTTGTTCTTTTTTTCCTCTCCTCTTATTCACTACAGGCAGCATTGTGTATCTGGGAATGATGGTAGGGGCCTTCTTCTGGGGCGGCATGGCCGACAAGGTGGGCAGACGGCAGTGTCTGCTCATTTGTATGTCCATGAATGGCTTCTTCGCCTTCCTGTCATCTTTTGTGCAGGGCTATGGCGTCTTCTTGCTTTGTCGCACGATGGCTGGCTTAGGGTGAGTCCGTTTCCTGCAACATTAAATTACACTAAATTTGTCAAGTCCAAAATGTGGATATTGATAAAGACTTTAGATTCTGTACATCACTACAATACAAAGAAATATCTTGAATACTTGTATTCAAGGATTCATTAAATTGATCAAAAGTGACAGTTTTACATTGTTACAGATTTCTATTTAAAATAAACGTTCTTTTGAATCCTGACAAAAAAAAGTTTCCACAAAACTATTAAGCTGCACAAATGTTTTCAAAATTGACAATAATAAGAGATGTTTCTTGAGCACCAAATCAGCATATTAGAATGATTTCTGAAGGGTCATGTGACACTGAAGACTGGAGAAATGATGCTAAAAATTCAACTTTGCCATCACAGGAATAAATTGCATTATTTACATATTTACATATTTCACAATATTACTAATATTACTGTATTTTTGATTAAATTAAAGATGTATAAAGATGTATAAAGTGGGAAAATGATCCATTTAACACACTACCTAGATATAGTCTCCACCTGCACTTTGACATGGGTTTCTGGAAAGCGATCTTGGCTGGTATCATGAGAAAGAATGGGCATCAACCCTCCTCTAAAATGAGAATGTCTCCCCTATTCTTTAGATAATAGTCTTTTTCAGACAGACAATACATTACATCTGGCTGGATCAATAGCCTCTGCAGTGCTGCTTTCTTGAGTCTCTGATTCTCCATTTCTGGCGGACATTGTCTGTTGGTCCATGGCTAAAGCACTTGTCTCTCTGATGATGGAGTTCTTGTAAATCTTTGAACACTCAGCCTGTAATGACTTGCACTGAAGCCTGCGCCTCCTAATGAGCATTTCACAGGATGTTGTTGCTAATTAAAATGTCAATATGGGTACAACGATGAGTGCTATATCCTGTCTGTATAAAATATATGTTTGAGTTTGAATTACATATTTCAAAAATAATACAGCGTGAGGTCGCTGCCATACAGGTTTACAATTCTCAGTGTTCACTCAAACCTTCAGCACAGAGATATTGTTGCTGATAAAGAAAACTTTGAATGGCCTTTTTGTCTAATCATTTTCTTAATTTCTAGCATTTATTTGATCAAAAATACAGCAAAAACAGTAATAATCTGAAAATGTATTATAATTTACAACTGATTTCTTTTTTAAGTCCAGATTTAAATAAAATACTATTACTAAAATACTATCTTTTAAATACTAACACTTAGTAATTGGTAGTTTCTGTTTTACGTTGTATTTCAGTGTCTTTCCTTCAAAAATTGATCTGAAGAAGACACCGGGGACTAATTAACTCAGTAGTAGCAAATAAATGAAATCTCGCAGACAAGACTCATTTTGTTTTTCTTGTGTGGACACAAGTCTTTAATTAAATCAAGTCTATTGCCTTACACCAGTAGTGTCTTCCTGACTGATCGTCAAATCAAATGAAACATAGAAAAGATCTAAAAAAGTAATGATTTACGATTAGGGGGGAGTGCTCTTCATAGCCCTCAGCAGAAAAAAAAAATGCTTTCTTTTATTTTTTTAGCAGTTAATTTTAGCAGCTAATTATCACTCATTTTCACATATTTTTCAAATATTTTTTGCCTATCCCAACACAATGTGCAGTACAAGCCATTTTTAGGTTGATTCCCCTGAAAAGTGTAACATTATAAAAAAAACAGATAGTTTTGGAAAATGGGCATTTTTGTCCATTTTTAATTTCAAATACTGATAGATTTTTAAAAACGAGTACACGGGGGCGGGGTGTGTCGATAATGAAAATATTTTAATCAAAACACTGTTACGTTGCAGTTTATCTGAACTGCTAAAACACATTTCTCTAAACCATCACCCACTTTCTCAAAACCTTAAACACAAAACCAAATCTTCAAACTACATTCAGAGAACATCTCGGGCAGAGGATGCTCCATCTGTTGTTTCTGGCGAGATGGATTTCGAGAGTGCCGCCTCTGAATGCTTCTCTCATGATGATAAAGCGCAAGAGAGTTACTCAAGGTGGTGACTTGAGTTACAACTGGACTGGCCACAGGGACAAGAGACCCCCCAAGCGCTCAAAGTTAGAGGATAGATTTCTGTCCGGTGGCCAAGGGGCCTGAATGATGGTCTCACCCCTTCTTTGAAGACCTCCATGACGAGTTAACACATTCATAGGGGAAACCATATACATCACGTGTCTTTGTGCCCTAGACGTCGACTTATTCGTCTATCGTGGGTGCAAGACACGTGGTTATACGATGATGCCTCAGGTTGAAGAGATGCTCACAGGCTCACAGATCTGTCTCTCGGGCGACTAAGCAGACGGCCCGTGCAGTCGGCTGTTCTTTGTTAGCTTTGGTTGCCATGGAGAGGCATCTGTGGCTGAACCTCATGGGCATCAACGACAGGGACAGAGTTTTCCTGCTTGATCCCCCCCTCTAAATACAGTCGTCTGCAGGTTCTGGGAGGCGAAGAGGCATGAGGAGGCCTTTGTGAAATTTCTTCCCCGCTGTACTCAAAGGGAGGGGCTGTCGGCCACCCAGACCCAACCCGGCCTGGCTCCTAAGCAAAGGCAAGCCCAGAAGCAGAGTGTGGTGAGTCATGCTCCCCCACGTAAAGACTGGGGACCGGCTTGCCATGCACAGCGGCCTAAAAGGAGGCTGCCACGTTACGTGCCACGGGCTTCGTTCTATATGACATATCCTATATGAGATTAATCAGATATCCTTGATAAAGAACATAAACATACCCTTACAAAAAATAACTGCAGTACATTGAAGTAAAACTGCAGTACAAAGTAGTATAACTGCAGTACAATGAAGTACAACTGTAGATTTGCAGTATAATGAAGTTTAGATGCAATATTACTGTAGTACATTGAAGTAAAACTGCAGTACAAAGTAGTATAACTGCAGTACAATGAAGTACAACTGTAGACTTGCAGTATAATGAAGTATAGATGCAATATAACTGCAGTACAGTGATGCACTGTAATGCATGTGAAGACTTCGATGCAAATGTCTGTCTGAATTTTTTTTTTAAATGAGCTTTTTTTTTATTGGGCTCCTATATTTATGTTCAGTAATTTCACTTTAATGGCAATTACGTCCTTTTAGTTGCCATTAAAGTTAATTTTTTTTAACCTATAAAAATATTAAAATATTAATTTTAAAAGAAAAAGACGTTTTTTGCATCTGAAGTCTTCATAGGCCTTCCACTCGTACTACACTGTACTGTAGTTACGCTGTATTGTGCAACATGTAGCCACTTTTTTCATCTATGGGACATTTCAACCGCATAGATTAATAGCCCGCACGTGACCGGATCTTCTTCCTTCACGCCAACATAGTCGTTGTCCTGACACGAGTCTCGAGCCAGCGTCTTTTCCATAGTGTCTACTGCTGCAGGATGGATATAAAATATGTCTTGGTTGATTTCTTCACTTACAACACTATTCATATATGTGAACTACCACAATTAAAATACAACAACATGAATTGGGCTACTTTAACACTGTTGCCGCTGGCTGGTTTTCATGTCCGCGGGTTGAAACGACCCCAATAATATGATATTTAGCCCCGGGAATGCGAATTTTAGCAGGGGAACCCCGCCAAAAAATACAGATTTATTCCCCGGAACGCGATTTTTACCGGGCGACCCCACCGAAACACAATTGGGCTAGTTTTGAGTAGCAATTGGGCGAGTTTTGTTGTGAAAACCTGGCAACTCTGATTCACAAGCGGGACGGAGGAGAAGCGTTTTCTGGAAGAAAA
The DNA here is from genome assembly GCA_039654105.1 of Coreius guichenoti. NCBI lineage: Eukaryota > Metazoa > Chordata > Actinopteri > Cypriniformes > Gobionidae > Coreius > Coreius guichenoti. The sequence continues at coordinate 32,227,806 of CM077169.1, forward strand.
GTTCATCAGCAGGGCTGCCAACTTTTTAAAAAAACTTGGAGTGAGATTTGGTGGGGCCAACCAAAATTTTGCCGCGTACAAAGCAAAAAAAAAAATTGCCTCATTCAGCATCATTACCATACACACAAAAAAATCACACACACATATATATATATAGTATTGTTTTTTTTTTATTATTTCTTTTTTGCCTTTGATAGATAAGTATAGGTTGATACATAATTAATTCTGTCTATTAAGACAAAATGCATGCATCTATATGACGCTTTGTATACAGTATATCCTATAGACACACACACATAGGATATATAGAGGCATGATTTTGTCTAAATAGAACAAATTGATATATATATATACATAAACCAGCTTTTACAGGGAAGAAAAAGGGGGGGAAAAACAGCTGTCTGTTGCTGTTCTGTCTGTCCAGTCTGTCGTTCGGTCTGTCCTGTCTGTTGCTCTTCTGTCTGTTGTGCGGCTCCTTTTTGCTGTGGCTGATCTTTCAGTAAAAAAAAAAAACAGTGTTGGGCAAGCTACTCTGAAACTGTAGCTTTACAAGCTACTTGTAAGTTTAAAGTAGTTAAGTTACATTCAAGCTACCCTTTTGAAAAAGTAGCTACACTACAAGTTACTATCAAAAAGTAGCTAGCAACATTGAAACTACTTTTCTTTTGTCTTTTTTTCTTTTTTACAATGACATTGTTACAAATAACTGAATAATTGTTAATGAAGAATGTTATAATATTTGGGGTTTCAAGCAACATAATGCAATGTAACTACGATATCAAAGAGTATAGGGTGAATTCAGGTTGGTTGGGACACTTTTTCCCCAGTCATTTTAATGGCAAAAACTGTCAGAATGATTTGATTTTGTAAACTATCCGATACACACAATACTCAAATATAGCCTATATCTCAAACTGGCTGTCAAAGTGCAAAATGGCTACACATTTAACATCAGTGCAAGAACAAAATGTATGCAACTTAAATTAAATACTCAGGAGTCAGGATTAGTCTAAAAATGCAGGTTGAACTCACATGCAGTGATGGAGCTCGTAGCATTCGACTAAAGGCTTTCTACAAAACAAAACTTAATGAAGTGATCAAAATCATTTCTGACCCTATGTGTTTGACATATATTACGCATCTTTGCACTTTTCATAATCAATATAGCCTAGATGAAATAAAAAAATAGCATTATAATATTTAAACATAAATATGAAACAAAATACATTGTTTAATGGCTACAACAAGTAGCTATAGTAGGCTACAAGTACAGATACATTTCATGTCTGAACGGGATTTGAGCGAACGTTGTTTTACCGGTGAGCGCGCGGTTCATGAGTGGAGCGCGCCTGCATAGAGCGTCACACCGCTCCGCTTCGCTCATTACAGGCTCGTTCTCGTCAGAACCGTCATTCGTCAGAAGGTAGCTTTTGGTCACGCTACACCGTATTTATGTGCACATTTATCTTGAACCCCCTCACCGAAAGCATTACTAGTCGATCACGAGTGGCTCAACAGGTAGATCTATAGATAAACTCATCTTTCAGGCATTTGACCGACCGGGTTGACACTTCATCGTGAGAAATCGGGGGTGTGGTGTGAGCGTGTGAAACGGCCAATGCGTGAGAGTTGGCATGCATCAGGCAAGTTGGGGCTGCTTCACAACAATTCTGTTGGCATCATTATTTTCATTTTTATCACTGTAAAGCTGCTTTGAAACAATCTGTATTGTTTAAAGTGCTATAAATAATAGTGACTTGACTTAAAAGGGACCTATTGTGCCCATTTTTACAAGATGTAATTTAAGTCTCAGGTGTCCCCAGAATGTGTCTGTGAAGTTTCGGCTTAAAATACCTCACAGATCATTTATAAATCCATGTTGTAAATACTCATGTCGGACTACAGTCAAGAACAGGCTGTTTTCCTGCATGTGCCTTTAAATGCAAATGATCTGCTGCGTGCACGCTGCCCCCACCTGCTTGGTTTTGATTATCATCTATATCCCGATCAATCTCACTGATAATGGATCGTTTTCTGAGCACACGCACACAGACAACTGGGTGTCAGACGTCAAGTCTCGTGAGTAACTTCTCTTTCACATTTTTTTTTTTTTGCTGTGTTTAAGCTGTCAAATACACACATGGTTCTTGTTTTCTGAAAACAGTGCAGAGGGGCGGTAATATAAGATCCTCTTCCTACGTCAGAAGGGGAGTGAAATTTGAAAGGCAAATTTTTCACCTTGCTTGCAGAGAAAGGCTTACCAAAACAAAGTTACTGGCCTGGGTTGTCCTTTTTCACATTTTCTGGGTTGGTAGATTCACCGGGGACCTGATTATACCACTTAAACACATAAAAAGTTAGATTTTCATGATATGTTCCCTTTGGTTCAGATCTAAGTGTACTTGCCTTTGTTTTATGTTAAATATCTTTGGAATATCTGACAATATAGGCCTACACAAAAATAGAACTTTTTTCACAGCACTGTACACAAGCATTTATGTTCAATAGTTTGACATTAATGTGCAGAAAAGGATGTTTTACAGGAAAAAATGCACTGGTAACAACAACAACAAAAAAGAAAACCAAAAATGTAATTCAACAGAAGATAATGGCTGCGGTGAAACAAAGCTGCACTCAAATAATGGTGAGTTTTACTTTATTTATTTTATCTTTTATAAACTATTATCTTTATAGTTTAGAATACATAACTAATATTGTACTTCAGGAACCAAGACCTGTGGGAATGCTGGAGGAATCAAGTGTAGTCCTCTGTCTCCTAAGCCATGTAAGAAGAGATCGAGGATTTAAAAAATGAAATCAAAGAGCTAAAAGAAGATTTACAATATTAGCGCCGCTGGAAAGGTAATGAAATCTAGTTATACCACAGCAATTATTCTCAGTACTTGACCATCTCAACAGTTCTCAACAGTTGCTTGTGGACTCTCTTCTTCATGTGTATATATTATGCCATAGTCTGTTTGAATACTGGATTCTGATTGACTGAAAGATGTGCATTAAAACAATGAATGCACAGATAGTTACAGTCAGTTTAATCACCATTCTAAATTAATGGGCTGCCTTTCCTGTAACACACACACACATATAGAGTCACTCTCACACAGAACCATATTTCTAAGCAACAAAGTCTTAAAGTGATAGTTCACCCGAAAATTAAAATTAGCCCATGATTTCCTCAAGTCATCCTAGGTGTATGTGACATTCTTCTTTCAGACGAATACAATCGGAGTTATATGAAAAAAGTCCTTGCTCTTCCAAGCATTATAATGGCATTGACTTGATGATTCATTTTTGCCGTAAGTCGACTTGCGTACCGCTGACCACCGGAAGCTACAAACCCGATTCCAAAAAAGTTGGGACACTGTACAAATTGTGAATAAAAAAGGAATGCAATAATTTACAAATCTCATAAACTTATATTTTATTCACAATAGAATATAGATAACATATCAAATGTTGAAAGTGAGACATTTTGAAATGTCATGCCAAATATTGGCTCATTTTGGATTTCATGAGAGCTACACATTCCAAAAAAGTTGGGACAGGTAGCAATAAGAGGCCGGAAAAGTTAAATGTACATATAAGGAACAGCTGGAGGACCAATTTGCAACTTATTAGGTCAATTGGCAACATGATTGGGTATAAAAAGAGCCTCTCAGAGTGGCAGTGTCTCTCAGAAGTCAAGATGGGCAGAGGATCACCAATTCCCCCAATGCTGCGGCGAAAAATAGTGGAGCAATATCAGCAAGGAGTTTCTCAGAGAAAAATTGCAAAGAGTTTGAAGTTATCATCATCTACAGTGCATAATATCATCCAAAGATTCAGAGAGTCTGGAACAATCTCTGTGCGTAAGGGTCAAAGCCGGAAAACCATACTGGATGCCTGTGATCTTCGGGCCCTTAGACGGCACTGCATCACATACAGGAATGCTACTGTAATGGAAATCACAACATGGGCTCAGGAATACTTCCAGAAAACATTGTCGGTGAACACAATCCACCGTGCCATTCGCCGTTGCCGGCTAAAACTCTATAGGTCAAAAAAGAAGCCATATCTAAACATGATCCAGAAGCGCAGGCGTTTTCTTTGGGCCAAGGCTCATTTAAAATGGACTGTGGCAAAGTGGAAAATTGTTCTGTGGTCAGACGAATCAAAATTTGAAGTTCTTTTTGGAAAACTGGGACGCCATGTCATCCGGACTAAAGAGGACAAGGACAACCCAAGTTGTTATCAGCGCTCAGTTCAGAAGCTTGCATCTCTGATGGTATGGGGTTGCATGAGTGCGTGTGGCATGGGCAGCTTACACATCTGGAAAGGCACCATCAATGCTGAAAGGTATATCCAAGTTCTAGAACAACATATGCTCCCATCCAGACGTCGTCTCTTTCAGGGAAGACCTTGCACCAGACCACATACTGCATCAATTACAACATCATGGCTGCGTAGAAGAAGGATCCGGGTACTGAAATGGCCAGCCTGCAGTCCAGATCTTTCACCCATAGAAAACATTTGGCGCATCATAAAGAGGAAGATGCGACAAAGAAGACCTAAGACAGTTGAGCAACTAGAAGCCTGTATTAGACAAGAATGGGACAACATTCCTATTCCTAAACTTGAGCAACTTGTCTCCTCAGTCCCCAGACGTTTGCAGACTGTTATAAAAAGAAGAGGGGATGCCACACAGTGGTAAACATGGCCTTGTCCCAACTTTTTTGAGATGTGTTGATGCCATGAAATTTAAAATCAACTTATTTTTCCCTTAAAATGATACATTTTCTCAGTTTAAACATTTGATATGTCATCTATGTTGTATTCTGAATAAAATATTGAAATTTGAAACTTCCACATCATTGCATTCTGTTTTTATTCACAATTTGTACAGTGTCCCAACTTTTTTGGAATCGGGTTTGTAGTTATCTTAGTCTATAAAGTTTTAAATATGGATATTTTTCTTACACAAACGCGCCACTTCGCTTCAGAAGGCCTTTATTAACCCCACGGAGCCGTGTGGAGCAGTTATATGATGGATAGATACACTTTTATGGACTTCAAAACAGAAACAGCCATTCATTGCCATTATAAAGCTGGGAAAAGCCAGGACATTTTTAATATAACTCCAATTGTATTCGTCTGAAAGAAGAATGTCATATACACCTAGGATGACTTGAGGGTGAGTAAATCATGGGCTAATTTTCATTTTTGGGTGAACTAACCCTTTAACGTTGCTGTTTCTTAAGTAATTCAACTGACAGCTTCACTAGAGTGATGCTGCATAGACGCAGATAATTCACATATGCACAATCTCTTTCTCTCTCCCTCGTTTATTCATTCAAAAAAATGTAATCCAACCACGTTAATTTATCTCTGTGCCTGATTTAAAGTGTGCAGAATGTTAGATCTAATGGCCCATAGCCAAAAAAAAGAAAAAAGAAAATTAACTGTTAGTTTTACCCTTCCAGTCAAATTGTGCTCCACAAACATTAAGGACAGTTTTAACTTAACTCTTTTACCTATCTTTAACAGCTGGGTGTGTATTGCACAATTTTAGTGCACTTCACAGAGGCAACCCGCTTCGTGTCGGGTGGTTCTTTACCTCCATCTTGTTCATTAAAATGTAATGCACACCTAGCCATGGATTAGCCCTTACTTATGTGAAAGGTTATAGGTTACACAAAGTAATAAATGAAGGGGGACAATAACTGTGGAACACATATATTCCATATACTGTATTCCAATAATATTTCATTTTTATTTAAGGTTAGATTTGTGAATAAAAGTCTGAGAGGATAAAGAGAGCCAATATTTGTGGAGGGTGCTGTACAGTATTTAAACGTGATTGTGTCTCTCTGCTTTTTTTTTTTTTTTCCAGAAATGCGTTATTGTGCAAGTTACACAGACTGTCAATGGAGTGACAGAAAGCTTTCAGATTTCATCAAAAATATCTTCAGTTGTGTTCCGAAGATGAACGAAAGTATTATGGGTGTGGAACGACATGAGGGTGAGTAATTGATGACAGAATTCCCATTTTTGGCTGAACTAACCCTTTAACTTCTTTTACCTGGAGTGTTCAAAGCATATTTGTGATTTGATAATGCTGACCAATATACCAAAAGAAATTCACTGGAAATAGTATGAATACTTTCCACAATTCAAGATTAATATTAAACATACGTTATATGTATACGTTACATATATGCCTGTGGTGAAGAGTGTAACTGAAACTTGAGAGTTTCTCTGATTCTTTTTGTTTGTTTGTTTTTTCCAGACTACATCCAAAATAGTGTTTCCACATCTGAGATAAATGCAGTTATAAGAACCACGTGGAATAATGAGGATAAGCTCTTCAAAAAACAAAACCTCCCTGAATAATATGAGAATGATTGTATGGTTTGTAAATAAACACTTTAAATACATTGTCTAACTCTCAGCCTGTTATTTGAAGTTTAAAAAAAAAAGTAAAATCACATTTATTGTCGCGTTGCTGTTTGCGACATTCACTGTTGTTTTGTACCTTAATTCATTATATTTCAGATGTGTGAAAATAAAACTTATTCTGGATATTCTGGTTGTATTTCAATGATATTGTACAGCATTTTATTAGTATTGCACTTAGGTAGTATTGTAATTGTACTTTAGTTGTATTATGTATTGCAGCACACCGCAGTTATATTGCAGTTTTATTGTAGTACTACTTCAGCTGTATTGCAGTTATATAGCAGTATTATTGTAGTATTACTTCAGCTATATTGCAGTATTATTGTAGTATTACTTCAGCTGTATTGCAGTAATACCGCAGTTATATTGCAGTATTGTAGTATTACTTCAGCTGTATTGCAGTACACCGCAGTTATATTGCAGTATTATTGTAGTATTACTTCAGCTGTATTGCAGTAATACTGCAGTTATATTGCAGTATTATTGTAGTATTACTTCAGCTGTATTGCAGTAATACTGCAGTTATATTGCAGTATTATTGTAGTATTACTTCAGCTGTATTGCAGTAATACCGCAGTTATATTGCAGTGTTATTGTAGTATTACTTCAGCTGTATTGCAGTAATACCGCAGTTATATTGCAGTATTATTGTAGTATTACTTCAGCTGTATTGCAGTAATACCGCAGTTATATTGCAGTATTGTAGTATTACTTCAGCTGTATTGCAGTACACCGCAGTTATATTGCAGTATTATTGTAGTATTACTTCAGCTGTATTGCAGTAATATTGCAGTTATATTGCAGTATTATTGTAGTATTACTTCAGCTGTATTGCAGTAATACTGCAGTTATATTGCAGTATTATTGTAGTATTACTTCAGCTGTATTGCAGTAATACTGCAGTTATATTGCAGTATTATTGTAGTATTACTTCAGCTGTATTGCAGTAATACCGCAGTTATATTGCAGTGTTATTGTAGTATTACTTCAGCTGTATTGCAGTAATACTGCAGTTATATTGCAGTATTATTGTAGTATTACTTCAGCTGTATTGCAGTAATATTGCAGTTATATTGCAGTGTTATTGTAGTATTACTTCAGCTGTATTGCAGTAATACCGCAGTTATATTGCAGTGTTATTGTAGTATTACTTCAGCTGTATTGCAGTAATACTGCAGTTATATTGCAGTATTATTGTAGTATTACTTCAGCTGTATTGCAGTATTATTGTAGTATTACTTCAGCTGTATTGCAGTACTACTGCAGTCATATTGCAGTATTATTGTAGTATTACTTCAGCTGTATTGCAGTAATACCGCAGTTATATTGCAGTATTATTGTAGTATTACTTCAGCTGTATTGCAGTACACCGCAGTTATATTGCAGTATTATTGTAGTACTACTTCAGCTGTATTGCAGTACAACGCAGTTATATTGCAGTATTATTGTAGTGTTACTTCAGCTGTATTGCAGTAATACCACAGTTATATTGCAGTATTATTGTAGTATTACTTCAGCTGTACTGCAGTAATATTGCAGTTATATTGCAGTATTATTGTAGTACTACTTCAGCTGTATTGCAGTAATACTGCAGTTATATTGCAGTATTATTGTAGTAATACTTCAGCTGTACTGCAGTAATATTGCAGTTGTATTGCAGTATTATTGTAGTACTACTTCAGCTGTATTGCAGTAATATTGTAGTATTACTTCAGCTGTATTGCAGTAATACTGCAGTTATATTGCAATATTATTGTAGTACTAACTGTTAGTATGGTAGTACAGTTAGTATGGTAGCATGTACGGGGTGAAAAGCAACGGTCCTAGCACTGAGTACCGCAAGGCTCAGTGCTAGGACCGTTGCTTTTCACCCTGTACATGCTACCATGGGGAGCTATCATTAGGAAGCATGGCGTTAGTTTTCATTGTTATGCTGATGATACTCAGCTCTATATTTCTTCACGCCCTGATGAAACTTACCAATTCACAAGATTAACGGAATGCATAGCTGATATAAAAAATTGGATGACTGGTAATTTCCTGCAACTTAATTCAGAAAAAACTGAATTTTTAATTATTGGACAAAAAAACTCCACAGGTAGTAACCTAGAATACTGTCTAACACTTGATGGCTGCTCTGTCAAGTCCTCGTCGTCAGTTAGGAACCTGGGTGTGCTCTTTGATACCAATCTTTCATTTGAAAGCCACGTTTCTAGCATTTGTAAAACTGCATTCTACCATCTTAAAAATATATCTAAATTACGGCACATGCTTTCAATGCAAAATGCTGAACAGTTAGTTCACGCGTTCATGACCTCAAGGCTAGATTTTTGTAATGCTCTACTGGGTGGTTGCCCTGCTCGCTTAATAAATAAACTGCAGCTGGTCCAAAACGCAGCAGCTCGAGATCTTACTAGAACCAAGAAGTATGACCATATTAGCCCGGTTCTGTCAACACTGCACTGGCTCCCTATTAAGCATCGTATGAATTTTAAAATCTTGCTAATTACTTACAAAGCACTAAATGGTTTAGCTCCCCAGTACTTGAGTGAGCTCTTAACGCATTACACTCCATCACGTCTATTACGGTCTTAAAATTCTGGCCAGTTGGTAATACCTAGAATATCAAAATCAACTGCAGGCGGTCGATCTTTTTCCTATTTAGCACCTAAACTCTGGAACAGTCTTCCTAGCATTGTTCGGGAAGCAGACACACTCTGTCAGTTTAAATCTAGACTAAAAACACATCTCTTTACTATGGCATACACATAGAACATTATCAATTTCTATTATTCAAATCAGTTAAATGATTGTTTTAGGCTGCATTAACTAGGTCAGCCGGAATGGGGAACACTTCCCATAACACCTGATGCACTCGTTACATCATAAGAAGAATGGCATCTACGCTAATGTTAGTCTCTCTGTTTATCCCGAGGTTTCAGTCAGCCGGATCCGGGCCGTATCCAGATCAGATGGTGGACCTGCACCTAGACATGACCAACGCATCCCTGAAATGTCTGCAGAGACCGTCTCAATTAAACTCCACCCTGTAAATGCCGCATTGACACGACATCCTCATTAAACCCGTCCCCGGCGTGAAGACTCCAATCTTTCGAATAATCTTGCGAATATCTTTCGATCTAATATGACTTCAGACCTGTAATGTTGCCAGAATCATAATCATACACTATTTGTTTGTCGGCCAGAGGAGAACTGGCACCCCGACTGAGCCTGGTTTCTCCCAAGGTTTTTTTCTCCATTCTGGTCACTGAAGGAGTTTTGGTTCCTTGCCACCGTCGCCTTTGGCTTTTGGCTTGCTCAGCTGGGGACACTAAAATTTCAATTATATTACTGATCTGCCTGCATTGACACTATATGATAATTGAAATTAGCTGGATGACATCACCGTTTTCTCCAGAGTGGCTGTACAGCCGAATCAAATTCTGTTGCATTATTTTCCTGTTACCACTGTGAAGCTGCTTTGATACAATCGGCATTGTAAAAAGCGCTATATAAATAAAGGTGACTTGACTTGACTACTACTTCAGCTGTATTGCAGTAATACTGCAGTTATATTGCAGTATTATTGTAGTAATACTTTAGCTGTACTGCAGTAATATTGCAGTTGTATTTTATTAGTACTTTAGATATACTACGTTACGTTGTAAGGGAAACATTACAACTTGTATCTGCACAAAAGGACGCAAATGCTAATAAACTAGTTACATGCTACTAGCCAGAAAGTGTAACTCCCTTGTGAATGTGCTCTTCCTGTAAAAATGCGCTGAAACACAGGCAACACACGGGCAAAGCACAAAGAATTCACAACATGCTATGGTGTTCTCATTGTAATGTTTGTACAGTGGGGAGAACAAGTATTTGATACACTGCCGATTTTGCAGGTTTTCCTACTTACAAAGCATGTAGAGGTCTGTAATTTTTATCATAGGTACTCTTCAAAAATCCAGAAAATCACATTGTATGATTTTTAAGTAATTAATTTGCATTTTATTGCATGACATAAGTATTTGATACATCAGAAAAGCAGAACTTAATATTTGGTACAGAAACCTTTGTTTGTAATTACAGTGATCATACGTTTCCTGTAGTTCTTGACCAGGTTTGCACACACTGCAGCAGGGATTTTGGCCCACTCCTCTATACAGACCTTCTCCAGATCCTTCAGGTTTCGGGGCTGTCGCTGGGCAATACGGACTTTCAGCTCCCTCCAAAGATTTTCTATTGGGTTCAGGTCTGGAGACTGGCTAGGCCACTCCAGGACCTTGAGATGCTTCTTACGGAGCCACTCCTTAGTTGCCCTGGCTGTGTATTTCGGGTCGTTGTCATGCTGGAAGACACGACCCATCTTCAGTGCCTTTACTGAGGGAAGGAGGTTGTTGGCCAAGATCTCGCGATACATGGCCCCATCCATCCTCCCCTCAATACGGTGCAGTCGTCCTGTCCCCTTTGCAGAAAAGCATCCCCAAAGAATGATGTTTCCACCTCCATGCTTCACGGTTGGGATGGTGTTCTCGGGGTTGTACTCATCCTTCTTCTTCCTCCAAACACGGCGAGTGGAGTTTAGACCAAAGAGCTCTATTTTTGTCTCATCAGACCACATGACCTTCTCCCATTCCTCCTCTGGATCATCCAGATGGTCATTGGCAAACTTCAGACGGGCCTGGACATGCGCTGGCTTGAGCAGGGGGACCTTGCGTGGGCTGCAGGATTTTAATCCATGACAGCGTAGTGTGTTACTAATGGTTTTCTTTGAGACTGTGGTCCCAGCTCTCTTCAGGTCATTGACCAGGTCCTGCCGTGTAGTTCTGGGCTGATCCCTCACCTTCCTCATGATCACTGATGGCCCACGAGGCGAGATCTTGCATGGTGCCCCAGACAAAGGGAGATTGACCGTCATCTTGAACTTCTTCCATTTTCTAATAATTGCGCCAGCAGTTGTTGCCTTCTCACCAAGCTGCTTGCCTATTGTCCTGTAGCCCATCCCAGCCTTGTGCAGGTCTACAATTTTATCCCTGATGTCCTTACACAGCTCTCTGGTCTTGGCCATTGTGGAGAGGTTGTAGTCTGTTTGATTGAGTGTGTGGACAGGTGTCTTTTATACAGGTAACGAGTTCAAACAGGTGCAGTTAATACAGGTAATGAGTGGAGAACAGGAGGGCTTCTTAAAGAAAAACTAACAGGTCTGTGAGAGCCGAAATTCTTACTGGTTGGTAGGTGATTCGTCTCTCACAGTTGAAGTGTACCTATGATAAAAATTACAGACCTCTACAAGCTTTGTAAGTAGGAAAACCTGCAAAATCGGCAGTGTATTAAATACTTGTTCTCCCCACTGTATATGGAAGATTGACGCTGCACATCTTGCACTATATTTTCATTTACAAGTGATTCCAGAAGCCATGACAAAAAACGATTTTAATTAAAACACAGGCCTACTGTTGAGAAAATATGATGAGGGGAAAAAAACTGCTGGATTAATAATAATATCATCAATGTTTCTGAAAAAGAAACATCTAAAAGGAATAGGACTGTCTCAAATAACCCAATCATAGTCAATAATGTCGACATGATATTTGAGCTGTCACTGAAGAGTGAATGAAGACCACGTAAACTGAAGCACTTTAATTGCTAGCGGGTTAAAAACTCAACCAAACGCATTATATATGAGATTAATCAGATACGTACAACATAAAAGCCATATTACAATGTACATCTGCACAAAGGGACGTGAATGTGCACGTTGTGGATGCACTCTTTCCCCTAACAACGCTGATACAGGGCAACTAAAGCACAAAGAATTTACAACACTCTATTACAATAACGTTCTGATGTTATGTATATGACAGTTTGGCTTTGCGTGTCTTGCACTTAACTGTATTTTCATGATCAAATTGATTCCAGGCACCACTGCATGCTTTCAAATCCATAGTTTCACTTTATTTTGCCAGTCTAGACGGCATGCTGCCCTAACGCTAACCAATCAGTCCTCGGGTACTGCCTTAAATGCCACAATAACCAGAAATCTGAAAAAAAGAATTTTTTTAATGTCACGGCGATCATCGTTTTCTTGATCGATCGTCGCTGTCACGTCTGAGTACTCGAGTACTCAGGTACTCATGCACATCCCTAAGTGTAATGTAAATAAACTTTTCATTAGGCTCATTGTTGTATTTTACTGTATCTGCACCCTTCTATTTATGTTGTATACTGTAATAGACATTAAGCTGCAGAATTATTCCCAATAAGGAGTTTTTTCATTAGTGTTCAATGGACAGGAAAGTAGTCTGTGTATTTGTTAGGTTTTGTTTCATCTGAGGCCAAAGTTTGATTCTGACAAGAGAGAATATGTTTTTGACTAAAATATTAGATTTTGGTGAGGAAGTTTGAAGTTTGTGCAAGTTGTTGAGCAGTTTTAAGATTGTGTTAATAGTTGTGAGAAAATGGTTAATTGTTTCATGAATGGTGTGTTAGCAATTGATAAAAACTATAAATACAATTAAAAAAGGTCCACAGATACATTGTGTTTTAAAAAAAATAAAGCACAGAAAAAAAGAAAACAGCTCTTAGACCCTCTGCACTGGGCTTGAGGTTGCGCTTCTCTGCTTTATTCTTCCTTCTCTTGTCCTTCAGGATTGGTGGGGCAGTGCCCATCGTCTTCTCATATTTTGCTGAGGTGTTGGCAAGAGAGAAGCGTGGAGAACATCTGAGCTGGCTTTGCATGTTCTGGATGATAGGAGAGATTTATGCCTCTGCCATGGCCTGGGCCATCATACCTCACTACGGTAAGAGAACCAGATCATGCATTGTATTTTGATTAAAAAAATATATAGAACACCAAATCAGCATTATGTGACACTAAAGACTGGAGTAATGGCTGCTGAAAAGTTAGCTTTTCCATTGCATGAATGAAATACATTTTTAAATATATTAAAATAAAAAAAGTTATTTTACATTTTAATTACATTTCACAGTATGTTTTATTGTATTTTTGATCAAATAAATGCATCTTTGGTGAGCATAAAAGACGCTAATCAAAAACATTAAAAATCCTACTGTCCCCAAACTTTTGAACAGTAATGTTTGATCGAGTTTTTATGGCATTACCATGGCTCTACGAATGTACATGTCCAAAAATCATGGCTTATATGTCCACAAAATTATGATGATACCTGCTTTCATTTCCATTTACAGTTTTTAACAATCGCTAGGACACATTTCTCAATACTTAGGTCACTTTTTCAAAACTCTACACACAGTTCAACTAACTAACTTTCAACTTGGCATAGCAGTTAATTTCACATTCAAAATGCACTAAAAGTGCCAAATCACTACATACATGTCTCAAATCAAGTCTCAAATCAACACTAGCTACAGTTGTCAACCATTCACTTTGTCATTCATAAAACAATGAACTAAAAAACACTAACAACAGGCTGCATTATACGTTTGCTTTTGTAAAATTTCTTTACAGAACAAGAATGTTTACTATTTCGTTTTTTAGATTTGTGATACATTTCAATATGGTGTTACTGTAGAAATGTAGCAAATATCTGTCTTAATCAGTTTTGTATTAAGTTTTTGTTTTGAACTTAATTTTAACCGATTCAGGTCAAGGTGTCTGCTTTTCCTCCGGCACATGTGGGCAGTCCTCTCACAGACAGTGACGACTGTGAGGGAGTAGAGAATAGCACAGCTTTACGTTAAGTGATTAATGTAGAAACAGTGCACTGCAGGGATATTTAAAGGATGAAGCGGCTCCTGTGGGGGAAGGCATAGCCCCATGATTTATGAGAACCTCTACTCTGGAAATAAGCTACACTCATCAGTAGCGAAATGATGGAATAGACGGGAAGGGAGGAGGAAAGGTGCTGAATTGATACGGAGAGGAGTCTTTCGGCCAAAACGCCGACTAGAGCAGACCGCTTTCACTCCTATTTAAGGGGGGTTCATTCTGTTTTGTTCTCTGTGAACAGATCGTAATGAGGTTTTTCTCCTTGCCTTGTGAGACACAGCGAAAGGAGAGCTTGATTTATGAATGGCCCTTGGTGGAGGCCAGGCAGGGGACAAGCTGTCAGACACAGTGGCTATAGGATAGTATTAGGGAGTCTATATTATAGTCTGTATGCCGGGAATCAATGGGAATCAATCATAAGCCCAATAAATTGGGAGTCTGAGTGTGTGTGTTGGGTGGTGGTGGGGGGGGGGCATTTCTGCAAAATGACAGTACGTTGCTTCTTGCGTGTTTCGCGATACTTTCAAAGTGAAATGTCCAGTGGGTGGTGCTAAAAGTGCATTTAGTTTTGTCCAAAACAGGTGAATATGGCACCTTTTTGTTATGTTGGTTGTTGCACATATCGTGGCAGTTTGGAAATGAAATGTCCAGTGAGTGGCACTAAAAGGTTAATGCTCTATCGCGTTTGAAATAACATAGCACCTACACTAAACCCTAAACATTTTTGTAGTTCTGCAAAAATGCAGGTAGAGACACATTTTTCCAATGAGCTTATACTCTAAAAAATAAAGGTTCTTTTATTGGCATCTGTGGTTCCATCAAGAACCTTTAACACCCAGCCTTTTCAATGCACAAAAGGTTATTTATGCTTAAAAAAGGTTCTTTAGATTATTCTTAGTCCTTCACACTAAGAAAAAAAAATGGTTCTTTTAAAGGGTAACTAAACCCTAAAACAACTTTTTTTAGTTAATGATCCGCAATACTGGGGCTTTATTAGTGCTGTTCATTGATTCGAGTAAATGTTTTGACATTTGGGTATAAAGTGTTTTAATTCTACAAACCCGATTCCTAAAAAGTTGGGACACTGTACAAATTGTGAATAAAAACAGAATGCAATGATGTGGAAGTTTCAAATTTCAATATTTTATTCAGAATACAACATAGATGACATATCAAATGTTTAAACTGAGAAAATGTATCATTTTAAGGGAAAAATAAGTTGATTTTAAATTTCATGGCATCAACACATCTCAAAAAAGTTGGGACAAGGCCATGTTTACCACTGTGTGGCATCCCCTCTTCTTTTTATAACAGTCTGCAAACATCTGGGGACTGAGGAGACAAGTTGCTCAAGTTTAGGAATAGGAATGTTGTCCCATTCTTGTCTAATACAGGCTTCTAGTTGCTCAACTGTCTTAGGTCTTTTTCGCATCTTCCTCTTTATGATGCGCCAAATGTTTTCTATGGGTGAAAGATCTGGACTGCAGGCTGGCCATTTCAGTACCCGGATCCTTCTTCTACACAGCCATGATGTTGTAATTGATGCAGTATGTGGTCTGGCATCGTCATGTTGGAAAATGCAAGGTCTTCCCTGAAAGAGACGACGTCTGGATGGGAGCATATGTTGTTCCAGAACTTGGATATACCTTTCAGCATTGATGGTGCCTTTCCAGATGTGTAAGCTGCCCATGCCACACGCACTCATGCAACCCCATACCATCAGAGATGCAGGCTTCTGAACTGAGCGCTGATAACAACTTGGGTTGTCCTTGTCCTCTTTAGTCCGGATGACATGGCGTCCCAGTTTTCCAAAAAGAACTTCAAATTTTGATTCATCTGACCACAGAACAGTTTTCCACTTTGCCACAGTCCATTTTAAATGAGCCTTGGCCCAGAGAAAACGCCTGCGCTTCTGGATCATGTTTAGATATGGCTTCTTTTTTGACCTATAGAGTTTTAGCCGGCAACGGCGAATGGCACGGTGGATTGTGTTCACCGACGTGTTGTGATTTCCATTACAGTAGCATTCCTGTATGTGATGCAGTGCCGTCTAAGGGCCCGAAGATCACGGGCATCCAGTATGGTTTTCCGGCCTTGACCCTTACGCACAGAGATTGTTCCAGATTCTCTGAATCTTTGGATGATATTATGCACTGTAGATGATGATAACTTCAAACTCTTTGCAATTTTTCTCTGAGAAACTCCTTTCTGATATTGCTCCACTATTTTTCGCCGCAGCATTGGGGGAATTGGTGATCCTCTGCCCATCTTGACTTCTGAGAGACACTGCCACTCTGAGAGGCTCTTTTTATACCCAATCATGTTGCCAATTGACCTAATAAGTTGCAAATTGGTCCTCCAGCTGTTACTTATATGTACATTTAACTTTTTCGGCCTCTTATTGCTACCTGTCCCAACTTTTTTGGATTGTGTAGCTCTCATGAAATCCAAAATGAGCCAATATTTGGCGTGACATTTCAAAATGTCTCACTTTCAACATTTGATATGTTATCTATATTCTATTGTGAATAAAATATAAGTTTATGAGATTTGTAAATTATTGCATTCCTTTTTTATTCACAATTTGTACAGTGTCCCAACTTTTTTGGAATCAGGTTTGTACAATATATGGTGTAAAAATGTCTGAGTGCTGCCCTCTTAAGGTTGAACGGTGGCTACTGCAGTTGAATTTTCCTATTAGACGTTGTTTGCCATCGTGACGTATGTTGACTCTTCCAACAGCTCACTATCCAAGCCCCTGGCACGAGCTCACCACGCCCTAATGTTTTCCCGCATTGATCACATGAGAACGGCTTCACTCCAGTATGAACTCTCGTTACATGAAGTAGAAACATTATGAATGAAACTTACTTGACACTTGCTATCAACATTCTAATGAAGAAAATACGGTTAAACAATGCAGTTGTCAGTACACGTCAGGCTTTTCTTGCGATATTTTTGCCGCCCGTCATGTGTACAGATACTTTTCATACATGAGACGCGCTTTCAAACCTTGAGACGCAAGTGGTTGCCGTGGTAACGAACAACAATACCGTAACGTGGCGTATATAGTATAACTTTTATTTGAGGAAATCTGTTTATAATAGGCTATTAGGTTTGAACTTATTGGTCCTGCGCTGCCTATTGATTCAGTTATTTGAATAAAAATACATAGCATGTATCTGATCTATTTTTAGTGGCATTCAGTATAAGGATTTGACTGTTCATAGATTAGATCAGTGGTCCCATTCTCCCATTTGCGAGTCTGACAGCTATCAATCAATCCGTCACTGCGGGTCTCAGGTGCACGCCCCCTGCTCAGCCCCGCCCTCGGTTCGTCTCCGCTGGGCTCTGCCCACTTTTCCAGCATTTTTCAAATATTGCCAGTGGGTGGAGTTAGGCTTTGACCAGGGGTTGAGTTACCCTTTAAGAACTTTCACGGAAAAGTTCTTTGGGGAACCAAACATTTTTCTTCTATGGCATCACTGCTTTTATTTTACATAAGTGATTTATTTCTCTTCATCAGCAGCAAATGCATAAAACATATAAGTAGTGCACAAGTTGCAGGGTTCTGTCACTTCGGTCTGGTTTATTCTTGTTTGGTGACACAGCCCTGACACTTGTGTCGTCATTGTGAGTGTGCGGTTCAGAGTTTGTGCTTTCTCGTTGTGTTGCACGTGACTCGTCGTCTAATGTTTGCAATCGTGTTCTGCCTGTGTGCCTTGCCTGTTCCTGTCCTGCGTTGTCTCAGCCCAGTCCAGCTGCCAGTCATGTTTTCCCCCCACGGGGTAATTTTTGTTGTTTGTTATTTTTTTATTTTTCATTAAATAAAAGCCCATCTCGGCATCATCCTCGCCTCATCCCTCAACCCCAACCCTGACAACAAGAGATTTGAAACACAACTGATTCCAGTAGTTTGATGTTAGCATGTTGCTAAGCTAACACAACAGTATGCTAATATGAGTAAAGGAGTAAAAGAAAATAAAAACACATATAGCACACAATGAATAAGTACATTTTTTGGTAGTAGAGCCACTGGCAAGCCACTGTACATGAGTACAAGCGGGTAGGTGTGCTAGCTGCTTACTCAGTCACCCGTTTCCTTAGTCAATTATGCACATAATCTATGTAATGAGATTTCCAATGACATGGGCGAAACATTAACCCTCTGGGCTTGCCTGCAGCTGTAATCACAGCTTCATACCTCTCACTTATACTGCAGTGTAGTGTTACCTTCATTATTTACCACAGGTCCTCACAAATGAACACACACAATGAGTGTTTCAAGCAATGAAAGGCACTTTCTTCCTTTCAATGGGATATTTCCACTTTAATGACATCATTAGAACCCTATACAGTTTTACAGCTCAGCACATCAGGCATTACCATAAAGAAAAAGATACATATGGTGGAGAAGTAGAAAAGGCACCACTTAAACTGTAAAGTAATGAGACAAACACTTTTCAGCTTAGGATACATTTACTGCTCACTGGGAGTCCATGACAGTCTTAAAGCTGCTTTACGTGATTTCAGAAACCTGCCTGACACCACTTAAAATAAGAAATATGGAATAGTTTTGGATAGTGTGTGTTTAGTCCTTTTATATACATGCACTTAAGAATATTATAACACATCTGTGCAATCCTGTAGCTCAGTGGGCTCTCTGTTCTCTTCTAGCCTACATATTATGACGAATATCAGGCTCCATACCTTTAACCAAACATTACTGTCTTGCCATATGTAGATCAGCAGAAGATAATATAAATGAAGCAATTTGAATTTCTAAATTATTTCTGTACACAGCATGTCTGTGAAAATGTGTCTGTTTGGAGGTGTATATATACACCGATCATTCATAACATTATGACCACCTTCCTAATATTGTGTTGGTCCCCCTTTTGCTGCCAAAACAGCCCTGACCCGTCGAGGCATGGACTCCACTAGACCAGTGCTTCGCAAACCTGTCCTGGGGACCCCCAACTATTGCACATTTTGGATGTCTCCTTCAGGGATGCGTCTCCATCACGCATCCCTGAAGTGTCTGCAGAGACCGTGTCAATTAAACTCCCCCCTGTAAATGTCGCATCGACATGACATCCTCATTAAACCCATCCCCGGCGTGACGACTCCAATCTTTCGAATAATCCTACGAATATCTATTGATCTAATATGACTTCTGACCTGTAATGTTGCCAGAATCATAATCATATACTATTTGTTCGTCGGCCAGAGGAGAACTGGCACCCCGACTGAGCCTGGTTTCTCTCAAGGTTTTTTTCTCCATTCTGGCCCTGAAGGAGTTTTGGTTCCTTGCCACCGTCGCCTTTGGCTTGCTCAGTTGGGGAGACTTAAATTTCAACTATATTACTGATCTGCCCGCATTGACACTATATGATAATTGAAATGAGCTAGATGACATCACCGTTTTCACCAGAGCGGCTGTACAGCCGAATCAAATTCTGTTGCATTATTTTCCTGTTACCACTGTGAAGCTGCTTTGAAACAGTTGGCATTGTAAAAAGCGCTATATAAATAAAGGTGATTTGATTTGATTTGATTAGTAACACCCAATTCAATCTTGAAGTCTCTACTAATGAGCTGATGAGTTGAATCAGGTGTGTCAGATGAGGGAGACATCCAAAATGTGTGGTGGTGGGGGGTCCCCAGGACAGGTTTGAGAAGCACTGCACTAGACCCCTGAAGGTGTGCTGTGGTATATGGCACCAAGATATTAGCAGCAGATCCTTTAAGTCCTGTAAGTTGCGAGGTGGGGCCTCCATGGATCGGACTTGTTTGTTCAGCACATCCCACAGATGCTCGATTGGATTGAGATCTGGGGAATTTGGAAGCTAAGTCAACACCTCAAACTCGTTGTGCTCCTCAAACCATTCCTGAACCATTTTTGCTTTGTGGCAGGGCGCATTATCCTGCTGAAAGAGGCCACAGCCACCAGGGAATACCGTTTCCATGAAAGGGTGTACATGATCTGCAACAATGCTTAGGTAGGTGGTACGTGTCAAAGTAACATCCACATGGATGGCAGGACCCAAGGTATCCCAGCAGAACATTGCCCAAAGCATCACACTGCCTCCGCCGGCTTGCCTTCTTCCCATAGTGCATCCTGGTGCCATGGGTTCCCCAGGTAAGCGGCGCACACGCTCCCAGCCATCCACGTGATGTAAAAGAAAACGTGATTCATTAGACCAGGCCACCTTCTTCCATTGCTCCATGGTCCAGTTCTGATGTTCACGTGCCCACTGTTGGTGCTTTCAGCTGTAGACAGGCCAAGACCCTGTTGCCGGTTCACTACTGTTCCTTCCTTGGACCACTTTTGATAGATACTGACCACTGCAGACCGGGAACACCCCACAAGAACTGCAGTTTTGGAGATGCTCTGACCTAGTCGTCTAGCCATCACAATTTGGCCCTTGTCAAACTCGCTCAAATCCTTACGCTTGCCCATTTTTCCTGCTTCTAACACATCAACTTTGAGGACAAAATGTTCAATTGCTGACTAATATATCCCACCCACTAACAGGTGCCGTGATGAAGAGATAATCAGTGTTATTCACTTCACCTGTCAGTGGTCATAATGTTATGCCTGATCGGTGTATATAACATTTACACAAACATGTTACATTAAACCGTCAATTTTATTATTGAATCTTGCATTAATTTCTTAAGTTTTTAGGATATTTTAGACTTTAAAAGAAACATTTCTTCATAAAGGCAATGCTGGTGTAGGTTTTATTTTATCTATATTTAAACTTTTATTTTGATTGTAGTTTTAATCATTTTTTTTTGTGCTTTTGTAATTTTTGTTAGTTTTTTTTAAAAACTACTTTTAGTATTTAATTGTTAATAATATTTATTTTTAATAATAAAATATTTTTTAATAATATTTAATTTCAGTTTTGCATTAATAATTGTAGTACTCCAACTTATTTTAGTTATTATTTATTATATTTTTTTTGTCTAATATTTGTTATTTTTATTTCAGCTTTATTCAAATAAACATTTTTTTTAAAAATAGTTTTAGTTTTAGTTAACAATAACAACAGTTTAGATTCTGTTTTTTTCTTTTCTTTTATGTTATTCCATACTCTGTTGCTAAATAAAATCAGGACTGCATTATGAAAGGAAACCCAACCTGTTACACATATTAATCCTGATGGTTTTCAGTTCAAAAGACAAACACACTAGACTCACTATTTATGTAATCAATCTGTGCTGGGCAAATTAAATGGATGTGTTCACTCAGACCATAATCACTGTGACATACTGACAAATGTTGCCAGTTCAAATCCTACAGTCATATGCCTTGAAGTGCTACTAGTCAAGCTCTTTGTCTGTGCTGGATCAATAACATGAAAAATTGTTTGATGTTTTCTTCAGGATGGAGTTTCAGTATGGGCTCAGCTTATCAGTTCCACAGCTGGAGGGTGTTTGTGGTGGTGTGCGCTCTTCCCTGCCTCTGTGCCGTGGTGGCTTTAATGTTCATGCCGGAGAGCCCGAGGTTCTACTTGGAGGTAAATAGAACATTATCATTATAGTTGTGGTGTGGACTTCACTATTCTTTTACATTTAGAATGATTTTTAGAACTATATCTTTATCGACATCATCGTGTGTTGGGGAAAGTTCCTTTTAAAAGTAATACATTACAATATTGCGTTACTACCTAAAAAAAGTGACTAATTGCGCTACTTAGTAGTGCATTATGTTACTTTTGCGTTACTTTCTCTCATCTGGCCTGGGCTGTTTGTTTGTTTTTATAACAACAAAAAAAGGTGTTTTTTTTGGGAAAATGTAAAGGCCCTTTCACACCAAAAGTGAAATGAATAAGCCTCAGGCTAAAGGAAATGTAAATTCACGTCTGTACAGTAGAGGGCGCAGCTCAAACAAACCTTTCAGCTGTGCTGCCATTCTAGATTGCAGAAGAAAAGGTAGGATGCAGGAAAAGAAAAACAATTGAAACACAAATGTGATGTTTATCTAAGTCATTTTTGCTTATTAGTATGATTGAATTGGATCATCAAAGGTCAGCAGCAAAGACATTGCTTAATAAAGTGAGATTAAGTACATAAAGTATTTGTATTTAACATTTAAAGGGGTGGTTGATCAGCTTTTTTCGAAGGCTTGATTGTGTTTATGGGGTGCAGTCTAACGTGTTCATGCTTCGTTTTTGAAAAAAAAACACTTTATTCTACACTACTGTGTCCCTTCTCATAAAAACGGCTGGATAGCTTCCTGGTTCTATGAAGCCCCTCCCTCAGAAATACACAATGGGCTCAGATTGGTTAGCTGGCCCAGTGAGTTGTGATTCGCTAACCGCCTAGTGCACGTTGTCCGGAAATGTCACGCCCCTTACCATTACGGTTGCTCATATACTACATATGCTCAGGTGTATTGTAATATACAGTGGCGTCAATATTGCCATATCAGTTTGAGCCTGAATCAGACCCAGAGAATTTTAGTGAAGAGGATCGATCAGAACCTGTGCAAGAACAGCTGTTACAGGACGTTTCAGAATGGTATGTTTTTTTGTTTGTAGTTGTCTCATACTTTTAGATGCGCTGTTATTTGTAAATGCTTGAAGGGATTATTTGGATTACAGACTGCAGATCTATAGTGATCGCTACTGACTGTAGAGCACCGTTAGTTTTGTCTATATAGAACGAGTGTAGCCAAATATCTGTCGCCAAAACTATGAGCACATTACGAAGACTAATCCATGGCTTTACTTCAGTAAAGAACCACGTTTAGCGTGCCTGTAGTCAAACGAGCATGTGGGTAAACACTATAAAAGCTCTAATCAAAGAATAATTTACACTGATCACATAAACGCCAACAAACACCAACATTCAAAGTTTGCTGGCAGGATTAAAAAGAAGTTTGTTGCTCATGTCGGAACAGCTAAAGGCTGTCTACACTGGTGCCCGTTGCAAAGCATTTGTCCATTGTGTCAGTACATCATAAATAGAACGAGGCATCAGTTTACTGTCGAAGATTTACCTCTCACGTCGCGCCGCATCCAGTGTAGACTCACTGATTATAATAGGTTCTATTGTCTTTTGTAGCGTCGCATCGCGCCACTTGCGTCCGGTGTAGACATGGTGTCAGTCCAGCGTCCCTAGGAAGGCCAAACAAAGAAGACCTGCAATCGGGGTGAAAATGACAGCGTTTCGACGGCACGGCAACAACACTACTACATAACTCTTCCTCTTCTCTAATGCAGCCCAACATGGCATCACCCCCTTTGTTGCGTGTTCCCGGGGGCAGGATTTATGTAAATTTTAGGGTTAGTGATGTCACTAACCCGGGAGGAAGCTTGTGTAGTCCCTACCAGCCGTTTGTTGTAGTCCTTAAAAATAAATTTCTGTAAAAGAAAATATCTCCATTTGCACTGAACTTTAAGCATCGTAACTTTGCAGATGTTGTTTATTTTTAAACAGCAACATTACACACTAACTAAAGTTATTTCACTGCTTTTATTCATTTTGTGGAATAATGAATGTTTTTCTGCAAGTGGGATGAGTAAATGCATGCTCACATTTAGTCTAGAACTACAATAACCATCAAGTTTACACAGCACCCACAACGCCTCTGCACTTACTCCCAATTTCTCTCATCATGGGGAAAGGAGAGGTGTCAGTCAATAAATGGTAAAACTTGCATTACTTACTTAAAAAAGTAACTTGGATATTTTGTAACAGCTGTTTTGTTGCTAACTGCATGTTTACAAGAACATCAATTCAGTTTATATGACTTGAATGTCTGACTTAAGGGAACACGACTCTCTTTGAAGCTAATGACGCGTGCTTGTCGTGACTCCCAACTCCCCTCTTCCGGGCCTGCCATGGCAATAGAGGTGGGCGGCTGTCATCTAGCGCTCTGGTTTCCACTTAATCCAGTTAATCTCTTAGGGATTTTTCTTATCCTTTCAGGTAGGGAAGCATGACGAGGCCTGGATGATCCTCAAGCAGATTCATGACACAAACATGCGAGCGCGTGGACAACCCGAGAAAGTCTTTACCGTGAGTCGATTACCTCACTGCACTAACTTTAAGCTGCTTAGAGCACCAACTATGCTTTAAAGTTGCTTAAATTCATAAATGATTGTCTCATCCTGCCCTGTATGTGGGCTTCATGGATTTTTTTTGGTGTCATTTACTGAGCTTCAGAAATAGAGACAGATTACAGGTTATAAAAAAGTATTTGCATACTCAAGACAAACTTAAAACATATTTCATTGCATTACATACTGTAGCAAAATATGCATTTTTGGCAGACATTCTGTAGAATGAAGCCCATATGGCTTAGTCTTGTTTCTTTTTGTAGGTGAACAGAATTAAGGTCCCAAAGCAGATTGATGAGTTTGTCGAGATGCAGAATGAATCCAGCAACTTTTTCTCAAAAGCGATCTTCAGAATAAAGACTGAGCTAAATGGGGTGAGATTCAGGATGTGTAATTCTATGTGATCATTTGATTAAATTACTGGATTTTTTTTATGATACAAATAAAAATAACTGCTTTTTCTGTCCTTCCAGATTTGGTTGAACTTCTTGAGGTGTTTTAGTTATCCAGTGAAAGACATTACAGTGAAACTTGCTATTGTGTGGCTCACACTGTCATTTGGGTAAGGCCTTCCTTTTTATGTCACCTATCCATCCATCCATCCATCCATCCAGTCTTTAAAGAACTCTAATACTTCTGCAGGTATTATGGTTTATCTGTGTGGTTCCCTGACGTCATCAAACACCTTCAGGCTGATGAATACGCCTCCAAAGTACAAAGGCATAACAGCGAACGTATTGAAGACTTCACCTTCAATTTCACCCTTGAGAACCAAATACACACTAATAGCTTATTTATAAATGACAGGTGACTTATTCAAATGCTTATGTAACAGTAATCTTCTTATTAATGTACTAATTCTTATTCTGTGTATGCCTGCATACTATTACATACTGTAAATCATTTCCTTTATTTGTTCCTCAGGTTCATAAGTATGAAATTCAAGTCCGTCACTTTCATCAATTCCACCTTTCAAAGCTGCTTTTTTGAGCATGTGACATCAGTGGGATCTTTATTTCGAAACTGCACATTTATTGATGCTGTTTTCTACAACACTGGTAAAAATGTCATGTCTTTTTTTAACACAAAACAGACCACTTTTCTGCATTTTACCACTTTGCCACATGTCTGTAAATACTTAACCATCACTTTCTACTGTGGTCTGAATCTCATGAAATGAATTTA
Organism: Coreius guichenoti; assembly: GCA_039654105.1. Taxonomy (NCBI): domain Eukaryota; kingdom Metazoa; phylum Chordata; class Actinopteri; order Cypriniformes; family Gobionidae; genus Coreius; species Coreius guichenoti. Next base: position 32,253,270 of record CM077169.1, read on the forward strand.
TTCATTTGACAGATATTGACGATTCCAAACTGATAAATACAGACGTCATAAACAGCACATTTTACCACAACAAAACTGGCTGTCAAATGACGTTTGAGGATGATTATAGTGCTTACTGGGTCTACTTTGTCAATTTCTTGGGAACACTGGCTGTTCTGCCTGGAAACATTGTATCTGCACTTCTCATGGACAAAATTGGCCGCTTGTCTATGTTAGGTGAGACAGAAATTTATGCAAAATATTGGGCCAAATTTACTAACAGCTTGTGCCAGCATAAACCCTCTTTTGGTGTTAAAAAAACTACTGTCAGGATTTACTAAAGACACAGTGAAAAATTAGCGGACAGAGTTATTTTTGCAGCTGACCTAATTGCATATGCATTTGTAGGAGTTTCCCTTTCAGACGCAAAATTTATGGGAGGAGAATATTTAAATTAATCATGCGAGGTGATTTACTAAGGTTTGTGCTAGTCAGTTTACTGGAATTTGCGCCATTATTTAACGGCCAAAAAAGGCATGTCTTAAACCAGACGCTGCTCTTGGTAGATTGCGTTGGTCATTATGGAAATGATCCGGCTGCGTCTGTGTTCACTGTAAAAAAAATCTGCGCTCTCACGCTAATTTGCCCTGTTTAGTAAATCTGGCCCTTATACTTTTTATCATTGTGCAAAAGAATAGTCTTTCTGTAAGTATTTAGTTTGTTTTGTCAGGGTTTTCCATGATCCTGTCTGGTATCAGCTGCTTCTTCCTGTGGTTTGGCACCAGTGAGTCGATGATGATTGGGATGTTGTGCTTGTACAATGGGCTGAGTATCTCTGCCTGGAACTCCCTGGACGTTGTGACAGTAGAGCTGTACCCTACGGACAGAAGGTGGGCTTGTTCTCATACATAATAAAATATGCTAACAGACACACAACAAAGCTGTTTAATGATCCCAAATCTCAAAGCCCATTAAATATCAATGTAACACCATCTTTTTACCAACCATCCTCCCTCTCTTCACCTCTCTATTTCAGAGGAACTGGATTTGGCTTCTGCAATGCCTTGTGCAAGCTAGCCGCGGCGATGGGAAATCTGATTTTTGGATCTTTAGTAGGCATCACCAAAGCTATCCCTATTCTTCTGGCCTCCTCAGTGCTCGTTGGCGGAGGTCTGGTGGGATTGCGACTACCTGACACCCGGTCTAATGTCCTCATGTAACCCTTGTGTCAGAGGTCTGGAGAAACTCAAAAGGCTTGACTTAACCCTCATTCATCATCATGGTACATTGTGTACTTACATAAATGCATTTACTGTTTAAGTGGTGTTTCTATATAGCCGGGTGAAGGTTGATGGTTCAAAACAAGATACTTTTCAATTAGTCATCAAACAGTGGGTAAATATTTTGATAATCCTTAGACTTTCCTTTGCAATAATAAAACTTTTGCACCTTAATACTGTACGGTTGATTCGACCAAAAACCCTTGTGTTTCCTTGTGGCTCTTCAAGGGTTTGTAGCAGCTTAGGAATGGACGTGATGTAAATATTAATGTCCCCTTATTAAGACTTGATCAAAACAAGCTATTAATGAGCTATCCAAACCTGCTGCAAATATGCAGAGAGGATGATCAGATACGCCGAGAGCTCGGCACAGCTGCATCACAGCTGGCTGACTGAACCCAGAGAGTTACTGAAGAGATGAGAGACTGATTCTGGTCTACTGGTAAACAACTCTTTATTCAGTCACTAGTTTCGGAATTTGACTCTACATACTGAAAACATCATTGGAGTAGGGTTTGTTATTAAGTCAATTTCATTGAGTATTATGTTTTGGCGAGGTTGAAACCCATCATTTTTAACAGTAGTATCATTGTATTTTTATAATCAAGCCTTTTGCATATGTACTCCAACCTCTGATGAAAAGGCCACAAATGTGCACTGTACTCATGCTTTAAGTACATGTTTAATGTTCTTGCAGCCAGATTTATAAAAATCAAAAATCCTATTTTGTGCTCTGCAAATGTTTTGTTCATATGGAGTATATTTTGCTCATAAGCTTTATATATTGTAAGTCGATTTGATTTCATATACAACAGACATGTTATTTGACTTGTTCTGCCAATTTGTGATTTGTCTAATAGCGAATGGCCTTTTGAAACTGTGCCTCTCCTACATAAGATCATTATGACATATGAACTTGAGGTAGCTGCTGTAATTGATATCAGAGTGTGTTTATGCCACTGTCATTCATGCAAACCATCTTACAGTCTGACAGAAAGGACTGATGAGAATCAGGCTGATGATAAGCCTCTTTTATGTGCAATGTCAAAGACTCATCTTGTTGACACGACAGGTTTACCGGTGCAGAGGGAGTTTAGTGGGCCCGCCTCAACATATGGGGTAAAGAGAGGAAGAGAGATGTGTTTGATAACCACATGACACGTGATTCATTTCCAAGCCAAGAGAATTCTGTGTTATTTAGTTGCTTCTACATAATGACTATCGATATATATGTATATACACCATTCAGAAGTTTGTGGTCAGTAAAAAAAATGTCCTGAAAGAAATTACCTTTTTTTTTTTAAATTCCGCAAGAATGCATTCAATTGATCAAAAGTGAAAGTAAAAACATTTATAATGTTACAATAGATTTCTATTTCAAATAAATGCTGTTCTTTCTATTCATCAAAGAATCCTGGACAAAAATGTAACACTGTTTCCACAAAAATATTAGCAACAAATAAGAAATGTTTCTTGAACACCATTGCTGAAGGATCATGTGACACCTTCAAATTCAACTTTGCCATCACAGGAATAAAATACATTTTAAAATCTATTGAAATAGAAAACAGTTATTTTAAATTGTAATAATATATGAAATAAATAAGATTTAAAAATCTTAAAGACCTCAAACTTGTGAATGCAGTAGATGATTTTTGTTATACAGCTGTCTTTTATAGCCCATAGGTAATGTCTTCATAACAATATCTATATACTTGCCCCTAAAATGAAAAATATTTGATATGTTTAGCAGTAAATTATCTATCAAGCCACATTTTAATGTCACATTTTACAGTTTAGCTTTTGCAGTCAGTGCCAAATAGAGTTCTCCGAATAACATAAATTAATAGTGTCACTATTGGTTTGATGTTTTGAGAGGTCTACAATAAGAAAAAAGTAAGAAAAATAGACCTCATAAAGTATTACTGATGTATTTTTTTAAATCTGATTTGGCTTCCATCTAACCAAAGTGGCTTAATGCTGTCTCAGTCTCAGCAAAGTTATGCAGTTTCTTGAAGGCGTTATTTAGGCCTATAAATGAGATTATAAGTGATCATTGCTGTAGGCCTACTGTCCTTGATCTAAGCCTGTCTTCATCTAAAAACCGTTTTTATTTGTTCATATATTTTAGTGTTAACACTGTCTGAAATGATGTGTGTATGCTTTGTGAACAGTATGTGTGTATATCTGTGTATGGGTAAATGTGTGCTTATCCGTGTATATTTTGTACATACAGTGATCGACTTAAAAGCTGAATACTGTGTACACATTTTTGGCGACTGCAATGGATGAAGCTTTAATGTACGTACATCGCTGAAACTTTCCACTGTCCATTTGTCATTGCAGCACTGTCCCTAAGATCCAGCCGTCCTGAGACATCGCTGATCAAAACTGCATGTATTAAACTTTTTGGGTGTGTGTGCTCATCTCTCCAAAAATGTCGCACTGTTGTGTTTTATGAAAGAAAAATACAAAAGAATATAACTGTCATATTTTGTGAAGGTAATAAAGATGTGTTGAAAAGTGTTGTGCTGTTAATCTGAAGGAAATCCGTATTAGAATGTGAAAAGGATGAACTCTGGCTATGAGAAAGGACTGGCCAGATGTGATTGTTGTAGTATCCACAGATTCAGTATCAAAAACGTAAGTATTAATGGGTTAGTTCACCTAAAAATGAAAATTTTGTCATCAGTTACTCACTCACCCTCATGTCGTTCCAAACCCGTAAGACTTTCGTTCATCTTCGGAACTCAAATTAAGATATTTTTAATGAAATCTGAGAGATTTCTGTCCCTCCACTGACAGTCAGTCTACATTGACAACTACAATGCAAAAAATGTATAAAGAGATCGTAAAAGTAATCCATATGAATTGTTGGTTTAAGTTAGAAAAAGTAAGTAACCTGGTTGCCTTAAAATTTTGAGTTCGATTAACTTAAAAATTTGAGTTAATACAATGAAGGAGATTGGTTTATTCAACAGAAACTCAAAAGGTTATATTATCTGAACCACATTATCTGTATTTTGATTTGACGAAAGAAAAACAGTTGGGATAAATCATGAAAAAAATGTTTTATTGTTGGCTCTGTGACAAATTACTTATGTCCCTCTATTGTAAGTTGCTTTGGATAAAAGCGTCTACTAAATGCATAAATGTAAATGTATGACACACACAAACAAGTTTGCTCTTCTTTTACACTCTATTAAGTCTCGACCCTAAAAATGGATTGCAGGTCAACACAGAAAAAATGCTTTTCTTACTTGGTATTTTTGTCTTGTTTCCAGTCCAAATATCTAAAAATTCTTAAATCAAGATGCTTTTACTAGATAAGTAAGATGACGTAATATATTTTTTTCTTGTTTTCTGGGGGGAAAAAATAAAATAAAGTTCGTTTTTAGATGAGCAAAATTATCTGCCAATGGGGTAACAAAAATAATCTTATTTCTGTTTGGGACAGAAACAAGACACAAGATTTCAAACAGAAACAAGATTATTTTTCTTATCTAGTAAATACATCTTGATTTAAGAATTTTTAGATATTTAGTCTGGAAATAAGACAAAAAAAACTAAGTAAGAAAAGCATTTTTTTGGGAAATCGAACTCACTGACATTAAAGAGATAGTAGGCCTATAACTCAAAAAGTCATAATTTACTCACACTCACGTTGTTCCAGACCCACAGTATATGACTTTATTTCTTCTGATGAACACAAAAGAAGATATTCTGAAGAATATTTCAACTGTTTTTGTCCATGCAATGAAAGTACCAAAACAAAATTAGACCATGTTGACCTAATATGGATGGGGAAAAAACATTTTCTTATTAATATCGTTTTAATAATAATGCCTTTTGTCTTGATACATAAAGATATATTAAAATACAATAAGACAATACAAATGAAACTCAGAAAAAGGACAACTTGAATAAAAAATTTTATTTGATTTATTATTTTCTCACCTATGCAACAACATACTAAAACGATGCTCTGGTGACCGACAACACTGTTATAGTTTTGAGCTTGATGCTGTTTTTTATGCCGTGATTGTTTTAGTTTAGTGTTTTATAGTTTTCGTTTTTCAGTAAATTTTATTTTTATGTTAGTTTTAGTAAGTGTCGTTTTATTTGTGTTCAATGTTAATAAAACATTGTAACATGTTCTGTGTTCTTTCATTAAGAAGTAATTAAATGCATTTTGACAGGGAAAAAAATTACATATGGATTCAGATTTCTCTTACAATTACACTTTCAAAATCTGTGATTATTTGTGATTACATATTTTAATTGACTGATAGTACTAGTTTTTATGTTTAACATGGACATTTTGATTATTCATGATAATCAGCGCATTATTATAATAGTTATGTTACAAAGCACCTGCTTTATTAAGATCTGGTTCATGAATTTTAGATTACTAAATTACTAGATTACTACCAATTATAAATAGTAATTGTTGTATTTACAGAATTTTCACTGCTCTAATCAATAGTATTTACGTGATCATGTGCCTAAATTTAGAAACAATTTCAGAAGTGATTTATTTCATGTTTACCACACATGTAGAAGCTGTCACCAGCTCACCAGCTCCATTCACCATCCATGTCTCCCCAGCACTACACTTCCCATCATCCTCTCTGGCTCACACCTGCTCACACTCCTCAATCACTTGCACCTGCAAGCCATTACCCTTGTCATCACACTCACTATAGAGGGTATGCGCGTGACATCACCATTGGCCAGAGTTGCTGCATGTCAATATCTGCAGTCACCATCCTCACCTCAGGGTCTAGTCTCGTGGTTACTACCAACGCTAGCTTGACTACCTACTGGTTCTACCTACCTGTGTTACTTACCTGAGATCGCCTTCATCTGTCTTCTGTCACATTCCTCAGTGGTCCGGGTCTCTAGATTCCCGTTCTCCATCCTCATCTGCAAACAGAAGGAACTCAGAAGGAACCCATCTGCAAACTATCAGACTGCTGTGATACTCACCATTGATTCACTCCTGCTTCTTCTCTGGTTTCTGCTCTAATAAAGAACTGTACTTTGCTACTTACCTTGTTTGTCTCCTTCTGTTGCATGACAGAAGCATATATATATCTATATCCTCAGATTTGATTGACTGGATGGATGCTGTTACAGTGCTGAAGAAGGAATGCATTCTTGATGTACACCTTTACTAATATTAAACCATCTTGTGTTTCCTCATTCTGCTCAGATAGATAGAAAGATAGATAGAAAGTTTAAAGTTTCTTCTATACAGGTCATTCTGGTGTTGTTGCCGTTGTCACAAGAATGTGATCTTCTGCCAAGAACATCAGGCCAATCCTCTCCTGTCCAGAAGGTGGTTTGTCTTCGTCTGGCATCTCAGCTGAGACCTGTCCACTATGGGTGACCCTACCAGTAGTTGTGAAGTACCAGTGGCGTAGCTTTCAGCATCACTGATGCGCACAAGCCCTCACAGCACGTCAAGCTGCAAACCGTGTGAGGGACCCTAACCTACCCTAACCCAACTGCTTAAAAACAACCGCATATCAACCAACCACTCGAAACATCCTAACAACCACATATCAATGCACGAAAAACCACTCCGAAAATCCAGCAACCGCACCATAACATGCTAATAACCGCTCAGAAAACCTTGCCAAACATGTCAACACCATCCCAAACATTGTGACAACGTAGCAATGCATTAAAACCACTTAGAACAACCTAGCAGGAGCTGCATAACAACAAAAGCATCCAAACAATCATAGCAGTGTGCTAAACTTATTCATCAAAATAAAAATAACTTAATTTACTCTACAAACTATAAACTTACTCTATAACTATATACAATATTTACATACGTAGGCTTGTGATACTCCAGCCTCCATGTGACACTTTGATGACTCAGTGTCTGGGCTTCTTTCTTCGGGGTTCCTCAGGCAGGGGCTCTTCACTGGTGTCCACATGGATTCGTGGAGCGACGCTTCTGCTGGGTGTGGAGAAGCTCTCAGTGATCAGGACGCGTCCGTCAGGCTGCTCTGTCTCCACTACTGAAGGGCAGTTGAGGGTCTCCCACAGCCGCTGCTTGATCTTCAGTCCCAGCTCAAGGCTGTAGGGACGGTGCCGACCAGAGCGTGTCTTCTTCATTGGCTCCACCACAGAGCGGTAAATGTCCTGGTAGCCCTGCACGCTGCAGCCGTGGATGGAGACAGGCTCTTCCTGTTGACGCGCGTCCACTGAAGAGACTGAGGCTGCTGGATGGATGTTGGGAAGGACAGCAGCGTTCTTTAGGTAGCGCTCTTCCAAACCGTTGGGTCTTCGAACATTGTTCGAGATGCAGCTGTAATTGTGATCTAACTTGATTACAGCTGCCAACTGTGAAAGGTCTTGAATGGAAGAGACGCCCTCCACCAAGAATCCCCTCAGGTGTGCGGGACGAGTCCTGGTTCTTCTTGAGCGACGCTGTTCCATAATGATGACTGAAGAGCAACTTCCCAAATTAGACAAACAAGAAACTTACCAAAATGAAGAGTTGTAAAGAGCTTGTAGCACGTATGATCAGACTTCAAGGCTTCGAGGACAGTTGTGTTGATTTCAAATGTCAACTCCAGTTGCTACTCACTTAGAATGCTGAAGCTCATTTAAATGTAAACAATTGATATCAGCAGTAAGTCAATTAGAGCAGCATGAGCTCTATGTTACATGTATTATATGCTTCTCTATTGCCATTATCGTCATTTACAGTTATTTAGGGTGTATTCCTCTTCTGTATGTATGCAGTGGTGTCAGCATTATTTGGAACTGCTCTGTGTTTGTTGGACATGATAAACTTATCTGTGCGTTCAATGAATCTTTTAAGTGAACGAATCCTTGCATTGACTCGTATCTCCTTTTGTTCACTGAAGTCTCTTCTTTTTGGAGTTCATAAATGCTTTGGTGACTTTTCCTGCCTCCAGAAATTGACTATAGCTCTATATGACTATAGCAGTCCATGAAAGAGCTTTTTTTTGGGGTGGGGGTTGTGAATCTACGGACAGTCATGTGTTTCGAGCCTGACAGAGACAACCTTGAATGATTATACATATGCACATACATTGTTGTTGTGTATGGGTAAATGTGTGCTTATCCGTGTATATTTTGTACATACAGTGATCGACTCAAAAGCTGAATACTGTGTACACATTTTTGGTGACTGCAATGGATGAAGCTTTAATGTACGTACATCGCTGAAACTTTCCACTGTCCATTTGTCATTGCAGCACTGTCCCTAAGATCCAGCCGTCCTGAGACATCGCTGATCAAAACTGCATGTATTAAACTTTTTGGGTGTGTGTGCTCATCTCTCCAAAAATGTCGCACTGTTGTGTTTTATGAAAGAAAAATACAAAAGAATATAACTGTCATATTTTGTGAAGGTAATAAAGATGTGTTGAAAAGTGTTGTGCTGTTAATCTGAAGGAAATCCGTATTAGAATGTGAAAAGGATGAACTCTGGCTATGAGAAAGGACTGGCCAGATGTGATTGTTGTAGTATCCACAGATTCAGTATCAAAAACGTAAGTATTAATGGGTTAGTTCACCTAAAAATGAAAATTTTGTCATCAGTTACTCACTCACCCTCATGTCGTTCCAAACCCGTAAGACTTTCGTTCATCTTCGGAACTCAAATTAAGATATTTTTAATGAAATCTGAGAGATTTCTGTCCCTCCACTGACAGTCAGTCTACATTGACAACTACAATGCAAAAAATGTATAAAGAGATCGTAAAAGTAATCCATATGAATTGTTGGTTTAACTTAGAAAAAGTAAGTAACCTGGTTGCCTTAAAATTTTGAGTTCGATTAACTTAAAAATTTGAGTTAATACAATGAAGGAGATTGGTTTATTCAACAGAAACTCAAAAGGTTATATTATCTGAACCACATTATCTGTATTTTGATTTGACGAAAGAAAAACAGTTGGGATAAATCATGAAAAAAATGTTTTATTGTTGGCTCTGTGACAAATTACTTATGTCCCTCTATTGTAAGTTGCTTTGGATAAAAGCGTCTACTAAATGCATAAATGTAAATGTATGACACACACAAACAAGTTTGCTCTTCTTTTACACTCTATTAAGTCTCGACCCTAAAAATGGATTGCAGGTCAACACAGAAAAAATGCTTTTCTTACTTGGTATTTTTGTCTTGTTTCCAGTCCAAATATCTAAAAATTCTTAAATCAAGATGCTTTTACTAGATAAGTAAGATGACGTAATATATTTTTTTCTTGTTTTCTGGGGGAAAAAAATAAAATAAAGTTCGTTTTTAGATGAGCAAAATTATCTGCCAATGGGGTAACAAAAATAATCTTATTTCTGTTTGGGACAGAAACAAGACACAAGATTTCAAACAGAAACAAGATTATTTTTCTTATCTAGTAAATACATCTTGATTTAAGAATTTTTAGATATTTAGTCTGGAAATAAGACAAAAAAAACTAAGTAAGAAAAGCATTTTTTTGGGAAATCGAACTCACTGACATTAAAGAGATAGTAGGCCTATAACTCAAAAAGTCATAATTTACTCACACTCACGTTGTTCCAGACCCACAGTATATGACTTTATTTCTTCTGATGAACACAAAAGAAGATATTCTGAAGAATATTTCAACTGTTTTTGTCCATGCAATGAAAGTACCAAAACAAAATTAGACCATGTTGACCTAATATGGATGGGGAAAAAACATTTTCTTATTAATATCGTTTTAATAATAATGCCTTTTGTCTTGATACATAAAGATATATTAAAATACAATAAGACAATACAAATGAAACTCAGAAAAAGGACAACTTGAATAAAAAATTTTATTTGATTTATTATTTTCTCACCTACGCAACAACATACTAAAACGATGCTCTGGTGACCGACAACACTGTTATAGTTTTGAGCTTGATGCTGTTTTTTATGCCGTGATTGTTTTAGTTTAGTGTTTTATAGTTTTCGTTTTTCAGTAAATTTTATTTTTATGTTAGTTTTAGTAAGTGTCGTTTTATTTGTGTTCAATGTTAATAAAACATTGTAACATGTTCTGTGTTCTTTCATTAAGAAGTAATTAAATGCATTTTGACAGGGAAAAAAATTACATATGGATTCAGATTTCTCTTACAATTACACTTTCAAAATCTGTGATTATTTGTGATTACATATTTTAATTGACTGATAGTACTAGTTTTTATGTTTAACATGGACATTTTGATTATTCATGATAATCAGCGCATTATTATAATAGTTATGTTACAAAGCACCTGCTTTATTAAGATCTGGTTCATGAATTTTAGATTACTAAATTACTAGATTACTACCAATTATAAATAGTAATTGTTGTATTTACAGAATTTTCACTGCTCTAATCAATAGTATTTACGTGATCATGTGCCTAAATTTAGAAACAATTTCAGAAGTGATTTATTTCATGTTTACCACACATGTAGAAGCTGTCACCAGCTCACCAGCTCCATTCACCATCCATGTCTCCCCAGCACTACACTTCCCATCATCCTCTCTGGCTCACACCTGCTCACACTCCTCAATCACTTGCACCTGCAAGCCATTACCCTTGTCATCACACTCACTATAGAGGGTATGCGCGTGACATCACCATTGGCCAGAGTTGCTGCATGTCAATATCTGCAGTCACCATCCTCACCTCAGGGTCTAGTCTCGTGGTTACTACCAACGCTAGCTTGACTACCTACTGGTTCTACCTACCTGTGTTACTTACCTGAGATCGCCTTCATCTGTCTTCTGTCATCAGTCTTCTGCTACATTCCTCAGTGGTCCGGGTCTCTAGATTCCCGTTCTCCATCCTCATCTGCAAACAGAAGGAACTCAGAAGGAACCCATCTGCAAACTATCAGACTGCTGTGATACTCACCATTGATTCACTCCTGCTTCTTCTCTGGTTTCTGCTCTAATAAAGAACTGTACTTTGCTACTTACCTTGTTTGTCTCCTTCTGTTGCATGACAGAAGCATATATATATCTATATCCTCAGATTTGATTGACTGGATGGATGCTGTTACAGTGCTGAAGAAGGAATGCATTCTTGATGTACACCTTTACTAATATTAAACCATCTTGTGTTTCCTCATTCTGCTCAGATAGATAGAAAGATAGATAGAAAGTTTAAAGTTTCTTCTATACAGGTCATTCTGGTGTTGTTGCCGTTGTCACAAGAATGTGATCTTCTGCCAAGAACATCAGGCCAATCCTCTCCTGTCCAGAAGGTGGTTTGTCTTCGTCTGGCATCTCAGCTGAGACCTGTCCACTATGGGTGACCCTACCAGTAGTTGTGAAGTACCAGTGGCGTAGCTTTCAGCATCACTGATGCGCACAAGCCCTCACAGCACGTCAAGCTGCAAACCGTGTGAGGGACCCTAACCTACCCTAACCCAACTGCTTAAAAACAACCGCATATCAACCAACCACTCGAAACATCCTAACAACCACATATCAATGCACGAAAAACCACTCCGAAAATCCAGCAACCGCACCATAACATGCTAATAACCGCTCAGAAAACCTTGCCAAACATGTCAACACCATCCCAAACATTGTGACAACGTAGCAATGCATTAAAACCACTTAGAACAACCTAGCAGGAGCTGCATAACAACAAAAGCATCCAAACAATCATAGCAGTGTGCTAAACTTATTCATCAAAATAAAAATAACTTAATTTACTCTACAAACTATAAACTTACTCTATAACTATATACAATATTTACATACGTAGGCTTGTGATACTCCAGCCTCCATGTGACACTTTGATGACTCAGTGTCTGGGCTTCTTTCTTCGGGGTTCCTCAGGCAGGGGCTCTTCACTGGTGTCCACATGGATTCGTGGAGCGACGCTTCTGCTGGGTGTGGAGAAGCTCTCAGTGATCAGGACGCGTCCGTCAGGCTGCTCTGTCTCCACTACTGAAGGGCAGTTGAGGGTCTCCCACAGCCGCTGCTTGATCTTCAGTCCCAGCTCAAGGCTGTAGGGACGGTGCCGACCAGAGCGTGTCTTCTTCATTGGCTCCACCACAGAGCGGTAAATGTCCTGGTAGCCCTGCACGCTGCAGCCGTGGATGGAGACAGGCTCTTCCTGTTGACGCGCGTCCACTGAAGAGACTGAGGCTGCTGGATGGATGTTGGGAAGGACAGCAGCGTTCTTTAGGTAGCGCTCTTCCAAACCGTTGGGTCTTCGAACATTGTTCGAGATGCAGCTGTAATTGTGATCTAACTTGATTACAGCTGCCAACTGTGAAAGGTCTTGAATGGAAGAGACGCCCTCCACCAAGAATCCCCTCAGGTGTGCGGGACGAGTCCTGGTTCTTCTTGAGCGACGCTGTTCCATAATGATGACTGAAGAGCAACTTCCCAAATTAGACAAACAAGAAACTTACCAAAATGAAGAGTTGTAAAGAGCTTGTAGCACGTATGATCAGACTTCAAGGCTTCGAGGACAGTTGTGTTGATTTCAAATGTCAACTCCAGTTGCTACTCACTTAGAATGCTGAAGCTCATTTAAATGTAAACAATTGATATCAGCAGTAAGTCAATTAGAGCAGCATGAGCTCTATGTTACATGTATTATATGCTTCTCTATTGCCATTATCGTCATTTACAGTTATTTAGGGTGTATTCCTCTTCTGTATGTATGCAGTGGTGTCAGCATTATTTGGAACTGCTCTGTGTTTGTTGGACATGATAAACTTATCTGTGCGTTCAATGAATCTTTTAAGTGAACGAATCCTTGCATTGACTCGTATCTCCTTTTGTTCACTGAAGTCTCTTCTTTTTGGAGTTCATAAATGCTTTGGTGACTTTTCCTGCCTCCAGAAATTGACTATAGCTCTATATGACTATAGCAGTCCATGAAAGAGCTTTTTTTTGGGGTGGGGGTTGTGAATCTACGGACAGTCATGTGTTTCGAGCCTGACAGAGACAACCTTGAATGATTATACATATGCACATACATTGTTGTTGTGTATGGGTAAATGTGTGCTTATCCGTGTATATTTTGTACATACAGTGATCGACTCAAAAGCTGAATACTGTGTACACATTTTTGGTGACTGCAATGGATGAAGCTTTAATGTACGTACATCGCTGAAACTTTCCACTGTCCATTTGTCATTGCAGCACTGTCCCTAAGATCCAGCCGTCCTGAGACATCGCTGATCAAAACTGCATGTATTAAACTTTTTGGGTGTGTGTGCTCATCTCTCCAAAAATGTCGCACTGTTGTGTTTTATGAAAGAAAAATACAAAAGAATATAACTGTCATATTTTGTGAAGGTAATAAAGATGTGTTGAAAAGTGTTGTGCTGTTAATCTGAAGGAAATCCGTATTAGAATGTGAAAAGGATGAACTCTGGCTATGAGAAAGGACTGGCCAGATGTGATTGTTGTAGTATCCACAGATTCAGTATCAAAAACGTAAGTATTAATGGGTTAGTTCACCTAAAAATGAAAATTTTGTCATCAGTTACTCACTCACCCTCATGTCGTTCCAAACCCGTAAGACTTTCGTTCATCTTCGGAACTCAAATTAAGATATTTTTAATGAAATCTGAGAGATTTCTGTCCCTCCACTGACAGTCAGTCTACATTGACAACTACAATGCAAAAAATGTATAAAGAGATCGTAAAAGTAATCCATATGAATTGTTGGTTTAAGTTAGAAAAAGTAAGTAACCTGGTTGCCTTAAAATTTTGAGTTCGATTAACTTAAAAATTTGAGTTAATACAATGAAGGAGATTGGTTTATTCAACAGAAACTCAAAAGGTTATATTATCTGAACCACATTATCTGTATTTTGATTTGACGAAAGAAAAACAGTTGGGATAAATCATGAAAAAAATGTTTTATTGTTGGCTCTGTGACAAATTACTTATGTCCCTCTATTGTAAGTTGCTTTGGATAAAAGCGTCTACTAAATGCATAAATGTAAATGTATGACACACACAAACAAGTTTGCTCTTCTTTTACACTCTATTAAGTCTCGACCCTAAAAATGGATTGCAGGTCAACACAGAAAAAATGCTTTTCTTACTTGGTATTTTTGTCTTGTTTCCAGTCCAAATATCTAAAAATTCTTAAATCAAGATGCTTTTACTAGATAAGTAAGATGACGTAATATATTTTTTTCTTGTTTTCTGGGGGGAAAAAATAAAATAAAGTTCGTTTTTAGATGAGCAAAATTATCTGCCAATGGGGTAACAAAAATAATCTTATTTCTGTTTGGGACAGAAACAAGACACAAGATTTCAAACAGAAACAAGATTATTTTTCTTATCTAGTAAATACATCTTGATTTAAGAATTTTTAGATATTTAGTCTGGAAATAAGACAAAAAAAACTAAGTAAGAAAAGCATTTTTTTGGGAAATCGAACTCACTGACATTAAAGAGATAGTAGGCCTATAACTCAAAAAGTCATAATTTACTCACACTCACGTTGTTCCAGACCCACAGTATATGACTTTATTTCTTCTGATGAACACAAAAGAAGATATTCTGAAGAATATTTCAACTGTTTTTGTCCATGCAATGAAAGTACCAAAACAAAATTAGACCATGTTGACCTAATATGGATGGGGAAAAAACATTTTCTTATTAATATCGTTTTAATAATAATGCCTTTTGTCTTGATACATAAAGATATATTAAAATACAATAAGACAATACAAATGAAACTCAGAAAAAGGACAACTTGAATAAAAAATTTTATTTGATTTATTATTTTCTCACCTACGCAACAACATACTAAAACGATGCTCTGGTGACCGACAACACTGTTATAGTTTTGAGCTTGATGCTGTTTTTTATGCCGTGATTGTTTTAGTTTAGTGTTTTATAGTTTTCGTTTTTCAGTAAATTTTATTTTTATGTTAGTTTTAGTAAGTGTCGTTTTATTTGTGTTCAATGTTAATAAAACATTGTAACATGTTCTGTGTTCTTTCATTAAGAAGTAATTAAATGCATTTTGACAGGGAAAAAAATTACATATAGATTCAGATTTCTCTTACAATTACACTTTCAAAATCTGTGATTATTTGTGATTACATATTTTAATTGACTGATAGTACTAGTTTTTATGTTTAACATGGACATTTTGATTATTCATGATAATCAGCGCATTATTATAATAGTTATGTTACAAAGCACCTGCTTTATTAAGATCTGGTTCATGAATTTTAGATTACTAAATTACTAGATTACTACCAATTATAAATAGTAATTGTTGTATTTACAGAATTTTCACTGCTCTAATCAATAGTATTTACGTGATCATGTGCCTAAATTTAGAAACAATTTCAGAAGTGATTTATTTCATGTTTACCACACATGTAGAAGCTGTCACCAGCTCACCAGCTCCATTCACCATCCATGTCTCCCCAGCACTACACTTCCCATCATCCTCTCTGGCTCACACCTGCTCACACTCCTCAATCACTTGCACCTGCAAGCCATTACCCTTGTCATCACACTCACTATAGAGGGTATGCGCGTGACATCACCATTGGCCAGAGTTGCTGCATGTCAATATCTGCAGTCACCATCCTCACCTCAGGGTCTAGTCTCGTGGTTACTACCAACGCTAGCTTGACTACCTACTGGTTCTACCTACCTGTGTTACTTACCTGAGATCGCCTTCATCTGTCTTCTGTCATCAGTCTTCTGCTACATTCCTCAGTGGTCCGGGTCTCTAGATTCCCGTTCTCCATCCTCATCTGCAAACAGAAGGAACTCAGAAGGAACCCATCTGCAAACTATCAGACTGCTGTGATACTCACCATTGATTCACTCCTGCTTCTTCTCTGGTTTCTGCTCTAATAAAGAACTGTACTTTGCTACTTACCTTGTTTGTCTCCTTCTGTTGCATGACAGAAGCATATATATATCTATATCCTCAGATTTGATTGACTGGATGGATGCTGTTACAGTGCTGAAGAAGGAATGCATTCTTGATGTACACCTTTACTAATATTAAACCATCTTGTGTTTCCTCATTCTGCTCAGATAGATAGAAAGATAGATAGAAAGTTTAAAGTTTCTTCTATACAGGTCATTCTGGTGTTGTTGCCGTTGTCACAAGAATGTGATCTTCTGCCAAGAACATCAGGCCAATCCTCTCCTGTCCAGAAGGTGGTTTGTCTTCGTCTGGCATCTCAGCTGAGACCTGTCCACTATGGGTGACCCTACCAGTAGTTGTGAAGTACCAGTGGCGTAGCTTTCAGCATCACTGATGCGCACAAGCCCTCACAGCACGTCAAGCTGCAAACCGTGTGAGGGACCCTAACCTACCCTAACCCAACTGCTTAAAAACAACCGCATATCAACCAACCACTCGAAACATCCTAACAACCACATATCAATGCACGAAAAACCACTCCGAAAATCCAGCAACCGCACCATAACATGCTAATAACCGCTCAGAAAACCTTGCCAAACATGTCAACACCATCCCAAACATTGTGACAACGTAGCAATGCATTAAAACCACTTAGAACAACCTAGCAGGAGCTGCATAACAACAAAAGCATCCAAACAATCATAGCAGTGTGCTAAACTTATTCATCAAAATAAAAATAACTTAATTTACTCTACAAACTATAAACTTACTCTATAACTATATACAATATTTACATACGTAGGCTTGTGATACTCCAGCCTCCATGTGACACTTTGATGACTCAGTGTCTGGGCTTCTTTCTTCGGGGTTCCTCAGGCAGGGGCTCTTCACTGGTGTCCACATGGATTCGTGGAGCGACGCTTCTGCTGGGTGTGGAGAAGCTCTCAGTGATCAGGACGCGTCCGTCAGGCTGCTCTGTCTCCACTACTGAAGGGCAGTTGAGGGTCTCCCACAGCCGCTGCTTGATCTTCAGTCCCAGCTCAAGGCTGTAGGGACGGTGCCGACCAGAGCGTGTCTTCTTCATTGGCTCCACCACAGAGCGGTAAATGTCCTGGTAGCCCTGCACGCTGCAGCCGTGGATGGAGACAGGCTCTTCCTGTTGACGCGCGTCCACTGAAGAGACTGAGGCTGCTGGATGGATGTTGGGAAGGACAGCAGCGTTCTTTAGGTAGCGCTCTTCCAAACCGTTGGGTCTTCGAACATTGTTCGAGATGCAGCTGTAATTGTGATCTAACTTGATTACAGCTGCCAACTGTGAAAGGTCTTGAATGGAAGAGACGCCCTCCACCAAGAATCCCCTCAGGTGTGCGGGACGAGTCCTGGTTCTTCTTGAGCGACGCTGTTCCATAATGATGACTGAAGAGCAACTTCCCAAATTAGACAAACAAGAAACTTACCAAAATGAAGAGTTGTAAAGAGCTTGTAGCACGTATGATCAGACTTCAAGGCTTCGAGGACAGTTGTGTTGATTTCAAATGTCAACTCCAGTTGCTACTCACTTAGAATGCTGAAGCTCATTTAAATGTAAACAATTGATATCAGCAGTAAGTCAATTAGAGCAGCATGAGCTCTATGTTACATGTATTATATGCTTCTCTATTGCCATTATCGTCATTTACAGTTATTTAGGGTGTATTCCTCTTCTGTATGTATGCAGTGGTGTCAGCATTATTTGGAACTGCTCTGTGTTTGTTGGACATGATAAACTTATCTGTGCGTTCAATGAATCTTTTAAGTGAACGAATCCTTGCATTGACTCGTATCTCCTTTTGTTCACTGAAGTCTCTTCTTTTTGGAGTTCATAAATGCTTTGGTGACTTTTCCTGCCTCCAGAAATTGACTATAGCTCTATATGACTATAGCAGTCCATGAAAGAGCTTTTTTTTGGGGTGGGGGTTGTGAATCTACGGACAGTCATGTGTTTCGAGCCTGACAGAGACAACCTTGAATGATTATACATATGCACATACATTGTTGTTGTGTATGGGTAAATGTGTGCTTATCCGTGTATATTTTGTACATACAGTGATCGACTCAAAAGCTGAATACTGTGTACACATTTTTGGTGACTGCAATGGATGAAGCTTTAATGTACGTACATCGCTGAAACTTTCCACTGTCCATTTGTCATTGCAGCACTGTCCCTAAGATCCAGCCGTCCTGAGACATCGCTGATCAAAACTGCATGTATTAAACTTTTTGGGTGTGTGTGCTCATCTCTCCAAAAATGTCGCACTGTTGTGTTTTATGAAAGAAAAATACAAAAGAATATAACTGTCATATTTTGTGAAGGTAATAAAGATGTGTTGAAAAGTGTTGTGCTGTTAATCTGAAGGAAATCCGTATTAGAATGTGAAAAGGATGAACTCTGGCTATGAGAAAGGACTGGCCAGATGTGATTGTTGTAGTATCCACAGATTCAGTATCAAAAACGTAAGTATTAATGGGTTAGTTCACCTAAAAATGAAAATTTTGTCATCAGTTACTCACTCACCCTCATGTCGTTCCAAACCCGTAAGACTTTCGTTCATCTTCGGAACTCAAATTAAGATATTTTTAATGAAATCTGAGAGATTTCTGTCCCTCCACTGACAGTCAGTCTACATTGACAACTACAATGCAAAAAATGTATAAAGAGATCGTAAAAGTAATCCATATGAATTGTTGGTTTAACTTAGAAAAAGTAAGTAACCTGGTTGCCTTAAAATTTTGAGTTCGATTAACTTAAAAATTTGAGTTAATACAATGAAGGAGATTGGTTTATTCAACAGAAACTCAAAAGGTTATATTATCTGAACCACATTATCTGTATTTTGATTTGACGAAAGAAAAACAGTTGGGATAAATCATGAAAAAAATGTTTTATTGTTGGCTCTGTGACAAATTACTTATGTCCCTCTATTGTAAGTTGCTTTGGATAAAAGCGTCTACTAAATGCATAAATGTAAATGTATGACACACACAAACAAGTTTGCTCTTCTTTTACACTCTATTAAGTCTCGACCCTAAAAATGGATTGCAGGTCAACACAGAAAAAATGCTTTTCTTACTTGGTATTTTTGTCTTGTTTCCAGTCCAAATATCTAAAAATTCTTAAATCAAGATGCTTTTACTAGATAAGTAAGATGACGTAATATATTTTTTTCTTGTTTTCTGGGGGAAAAAAATAAAATAAAGTTCGTTTTTAGATGAGCAAAATTATCTGCCAATGGGGTAACAAAAATAATCTTATTTCTGTTTGGGACAGAAACAAGACACAAGATTTCAAACAGAAACAAGATTATTTTTCTTATCTAGTAAATACATCTTGATTTAAGAATTTTTAGATATTTAGTCTGGAAATAAGACAAAAAAAACTAAGTAAGAAAAGCATTTTTTTGGGAAATCGAACTCACTGACATTAAAGAGATAGTAGGCCTATAACTCAAAAAGTCATAATTTACTCACACTCACGTTGTTCCAGACCCACAGTATATGACTTTATTTCTTCTGATGAACACAAAAGAAGATATTCTGAAGAATATTTCAACTGTTTTTGTCCATGCAATGAAAGTACCAAAACAAAATTAGACCATGTTGACCTAATATGGATGGGGAAAAAACATTTTCTTATTAATATCGTTTTAATAATAATGCCTTTTGTCTTGATACATAAAGATATATTAAAATACAATAAGACAATACAAATGAAACTCAGAAAAAGGACAACTTGAATAAAAAATTTTATTTGATTTATTATTTTCTCACCTATGCAACAACATACTAAAACGATGCTCTGGTGACCGACAACACTGTTATAGTTTTGAGCTTGATGCTGTTTTTTATGCCGTGATTGTTTTAGTTTAGTGTTTTATAGTTTTCGTTTTTCAGTAAATTTTATTTTTATGTTAGTTTTAGTAAGTGTCGTTTTATTTGTGTTCAATGTTAATAAAACATTGTAACATGTTCTGTGTTCTTTCATTAAGAAGTAATTAAATGCATTTTGACAGGGAAAAAAATTACATATAGATTCAGATTTCTCTTACAATTACACTTTCAAAATCTGTGATTATTTGTGATTACATATTTTAATTGACTGATAGTACTAGTTTTTATGTTTAACATGGACATTTTGATTATTCATGATAATCAGCGCATTATTATAATAGTTATGTTACAAAGCACCTGCTTTATTAAGATCTGGTTCATGAATTTTAGATTACTAAATTACTAGATTACTACCAATTATAAATAGTAATTGTTGTATTTACAGAATTTTCACTGCTCTAATCAATAGTATTTACGTGATCATGTGCCTAAATTTAGAAACAATTTCAGAAGTGATTTATTTCATGTTTACCACACATGTAGAAGCTGTCACCAGCTCACCAGCTCCATTCACCATCCATGTCTCCCCAGCACTACACTTCCCATCATCCTCTCTGGCTCACACCTGCTCACACTCCTCAATCACTTGCACCTGCAAGCCATTACCCTTGTCATCACACTCACTATAGAGGGTATGCGCGTGACATCACCATTGGCCAGAGTTGCTGCATGTCAATATCTGCAGTCACCATCCTCACCTCAGGGTCTAGTCTCGTGGTTACTACCAACGCTAGCTTGACTACCTACTGGTTCTACCTACCTGTGTTACTTACCTGAGATCGCCTTCATCTGTCTTCTGTCATCAGTCTTCTGCTACATTCCTCAGTGGTCCGGGTCTCTAGATTCCCGTTCTCCATCCTCATCTGCAAACAGAAGGAACTCAGAAGGAACCCATCTGCAAACTATCAGACTGCTGTGATACTCACCATTGATTCACTCCTGCTTCTTCTCTGGTTTCTGCTCTAATAAAGAACTGTACTTTGCTACTTACCTTGTTTGTCTCCTTCTGTTGCATGACAGAAGCATATATATATCTATATCCTCAGATTTGATTGACTGGATGGATGCTGTTACAGTGCTGAAGAAGGAATGCATTCTTGATGTACACCTTTACTAATATTAAACCATCTTGTGTTTCCTCATTCTGCTCAGATAGATAGAAAGATAGATAGAAAGTTTAAAGTTTCTTCTATACAGGTCATTCTGGTGTTGTTGCCGTTGTCACAAGAATGTGATCTTCTGCCAAGAACATCAGGCCAATCCTCTCCTGTCCAGAAGGTGGTTTGTCTTCGTCTGGCATCTCAGCTGAGACCTGTCCACTATGGGTGACCCTACCAGTAGTTGTGAAGTACCAGTGGCGTAGCTTTCAGCATCACTGATGCGCACAAGCCCTCACAGCACGTCAAGCTGCAAACCGTGTGAGGGACCCTAACCTACCCTAACCCAACTGCTTAAAAACAACCGCATATCAACCAACCACTCGAAACATCCTAACAACCACATATCAATGCACGAAAAACCACTCCGAAAATCCAGCAACCGCACCATAACATGCTAATAACCGCTCAGAAAACCTTGCCAAACATGTCAACACCATCCCAAACATTGTGACAACGTAGCAATGCATTAAAACCACTTAGAACAACCTAGCAGGAGCTGCATAACAACAAAAGCATCCAAACAATCATAGCAGTGTGCTAAACTTATTCATCAAAATAAAAATAACTTAATTTACTCTACAAACTATAAACTTACTCTATAACTATATACAATATTTACATACGTAGGCTTGTGATACTCCAGCCTCCATGTGACACTTTGATGACTCAGTGTCTGGGCTTCTTTCTTCGGGGTTCCTCAGGCAGGGGCTCTTCACTGGTGTCCACATGGATTCGTGGAGCGACGCTTCTGCTGGGTGTGGAGAAGCTCTCAGTGATCAGGACGCGTCCGTCAGGCTGCTCTGTCTCCACTACTGAAGGGCAGTTGAGGGTCTCCCACAGCCGCTGCTTGATCTTCAGTCCCAGCTCAAGGCTGTAGGGACGGTGCCGACCAGAGCGTGTCTTCTTCATTGGCTCCACCACAGAGCGGTAAATGTCCTGGTAGCCCTGCACGCTGCAGCCGTGGATGGAGACAGGCTCTTCCTGTTGACGCGCGTCCACTGAAGAGACTGAGGCTGCTGGATGGATGTTGGGAAGGACAGCAGCGTTCTTTAGGTAGCGCTCTTCCAAACCGTTGGGTCTTCGAACATTGTTCGAGATGCAGCTGTAATTGTGATCTAACTTGATTACAGCTGCCAACTGTGAAAGGTCTTGAATGGAAGAGACGCCCTCCACCAAGAATCCCCTCAGGTGTGCGGGACGAGTCCTGGTTCTTCTTGAGCGACGCTGTTCCATAATGATGACTGAAGAGCAACTTCCCAAATTAGACAAACAAGAAACTTACCAAAATGAAGAGTTGTAAAGAGCTTGTAGCACGTATGATCAGACTTCAAGGCTTCGAGGACAGTTGTGTTGATTTCAAATGTCAACTCCAGTTGCTACTCACTTAGAATGCTGAAGCTCATTTAAATGTAAACAATTGATATCAGCAGTAAGTCAATTAGAGCAGCATGAGCTCTATGTTACATGTATTATATGCTTCTCTATTGCCATTATCGTCATTTACAGTTATTTAGGGTGTATTCCTCTTCTGTATGTATGCAGTGGTGTCAGCATTATTTGGAACTGCTCTGTGTTTGTTGGACATGATAAACTTATCTGTGCGTTCAATGAATCTTTTAAGTGAACGAATCCTTGCATTGACTCGTATCTCCTTTTGTTCACTGAAGTCTCTTCTTTTTGGAGTTCATAAATGCTTTGGTGACTTTTCCTGCCTCCAGAAATTGACTATAGCTCTATATGACTATAGCAGTCCATGAAAGAGCTTTTTTTTGGGGTGGGGGTTGTGAATCTACGGACAGTCATGTGTTTCGAGCCTGACAGAGACAACCTTGAATGATTATACATATGCACATACATTGTTGTTGTGTATGGGTAAATGTGTGCTTATCCGTGTATATTTTGTACATACAGTGATCGACTCAAAAGCTGAATACTGTGTACACATTTTTGGTGACTGCAATGGATGAAGCTTTAATGTACGTACATCGCTGAAACTTTCCACTGTCCATTTGTCATTGCAGCACTGTCCCTAAGATCCAGCCGTCCTGAGACATCGCTGATCAAAACTGCATGTATTAAACTTTTTGGGTGTGTGTGCTCATCTCTCCAAAAATGTCGCACTGTTGTGTTTTATGAAAGAAAAATACAAAAGAATATAACTGTCATATTTTGTGAAGGTAATAAAGATGTGTTGAAAAGTGTTGTGCTGTTAATCTGAAGGAAATCCGTATTAGAATGTGAAAAGGATGAACTCTGGCTATGAGAAAGGACTGGCCAGATGTGATTGTTGTAGTATCCACAGATTCAGTATCAAAAACGTAAGTATTAATGGGTTAGTTCACCTAAAAATGAAAATTTTGTCATCAGTTACTCACTCACCCTCATGTCGTTCCAAACCCGTAAGACTTTCGTTCATCTTCGGAACTCAAATTAAGATATTTTTAATGAAATCTGAGAGATTTCTGTCCCTCCACTGACAGTCAGTCTACATTGACAACTACAATGCAAAAAATGTATAAAGAGATCGTAAAAGTAATCCATATGAATTGTTGGTTTAACTTAGAAAAAGTAAGTAACCTGGTTGCCTTAAAATTTTGAGTTCGATTAACTTAAAAATTTGAGTTAATACAATGAAGGAGATTGGTTTATTCAACAGAAACTCAAAAGGTTATATTATCTGAACCACATTATCTGTATTTTGATTTGACGAAAGAAAAACAGTTGGGATAAATCATGAAAAAAATGTTTTATTGTTGGCTCTGTGACAAATTACTTATGTCCCTCTATTGTAAGTTGCTTTGGATAAAAGCGTCTACTAAATGCATAAATGTAAATGTATGACACACACAAACAAGTTTGCTCTTCTTTTACACTCTATTAAGTCTCGACCCTAAAAATGGATTGCAGGTCAACACAGAAAAAATGCTTTTCTTACTTGGTATTTTTGTCTTGTTTCCAGTCCAAATATCTAAAAATTCTTAAATCAAGATGCTTTTACTAGATAAGTAAGATGACGTAATATATTTTTTTCTTGTTTTCTGGGGGAAAAAAATAAAATAAAGTTCGTTTTTAGATGAGCAAAATTATCTGCCAATGGGGTAACAAAAATAATCTTATTTCTGTTTGGGACAGAAACAAGACACAAGATTTCAAACAGAAACAAGATTATTTTTCTTATCTAGTAAATACATCTTGATTTAAGAATTTTTAGATATTTAGTCTGGAAATAAGACAAAAAAAACTAAGTAAGAAAAGCATTTTTTTGGGAAATCGAACTCACTGACATTAAAGAGATAGTAGGCCTATAACTCAAAAAGTCATAATTTACTCACACTCACGTTGTTCCAGACCCACAGTATATGACTTTATTTCTTCTGATGAACACAAAAGAAGATATTCTGAAGAATATTTCAACTGTTTTTGTCCATGCAATGAAAGTACCAAAACAAAATTAGACCATGTTGACCTAATATGGATGGGGAAAAAACATTTTCTTATTAATATCGTTTTAATAATAATGCCTTTTGTCTTGATACATAAAGATATATTAAAATACAATAAGACAATACAAATGAAACTCAGAAAAAGGACAACTTGAATAAAAAATTTTATTTGATTTATTATTTTCTCACCTACGCAACAACATACTAAAACGATGCTCTGGTGACCGACAACACTGTTATAGTTTTGAGCTTGATGCTGTTTTTTATGCCGTGATTGTTTTAGTTTAGTGTTTTATAGTTTTCGTTTTTCAGTAAATTTTATTTTTATGTTAGTTTTAGTAAGTGTCGTTTTATTTGTGTTCAATGTTAATAAAACATTGTAACATGTTCTGTGTTCTTTCATTAAGAAGTAATTAAATGCATTTTGACAGGGAAAAAAATTACATATAGATTCAGATTTCTCTTACAATTACACTTTCAAAATCTGTGATTATTTGTGATTACATATTTTAATTGACTGATAGTACTAGTTTTTATGTTTAACATGGACATTTTGATTATTCATGATAATCAGCGCATTATTATAATAGTTATGTTACAAAGCACCTGCTTTATTAAGATCTGGTTCATGAATTTTAGATTACTAAATTACTAGATTACTACCAATTATAAATAGTAATTGTTGTATTTACAGAATTTTCACTGCTCTAATCAATAGTATTTACGTGATCATGTGCCTAAATTTAGAAACAATTTCAGAAGTGATTTATTTCATGTTTACCACACATGTAGAAGCTGTCACCAGCTCACCAGCTCCATTCACCATCCATGTCTCCCCAGCACTACACTTCCCATCATCCTCTCTGGCTCACACCTGCTCACACTCCTCAATCACTTGCACCTGCAAGCCATTACCCTTGTCATCACACTCACTATAGAGGGTATGCGCGTGACATCACCATTGGCCAGAGTTGCTGCATGTCAATATCTGCAGTCACCATCCTCACCTCAGGGTCTAGTCTCGTGGTTACTACCAACGCTAGCTTGACTACCTACTGGTTCTACCTACCTGTGTTACTTACCTGAGATCGCCTTCATCTGTCTTCTGTCACATTCCTCAGTGGTCCGGGTCTCTAGATTCCCGTTCTCCATCCTCATCTGCAAACAGAAGGAACTCAGAAGGAACCCATCTGCAAACTATCAGACTGCTGTGATACTCACCATTGATTCACTCCTGCTTCTTCTCTGGTTTCTGCTCTAATAAAGAACTGTACTTTGCTACTTACCTTGTTTGTCTCCTTCTGTTGCATGACAGAAGCATATATATATCTATATCCTCAGATTTGATTGACTGGATGGATGCTGTTACAGTGCTGAAGAAGGAATGCATTCTTGATGTACACCTTTACTAATATTAAACCATCTTGTGTTTCCTCATTCTGCTCAGATAGATAGAAAGATAGATAGAAAGTTTAAAGTTTCTTCTATACAGGTCATTCTGGTGTTGTTGCCGTTGTCACAAGAATGTGATCTTCTGCCAAGAACATCAGGCCAATCCTCTCCTGTCCAGAAGGTGGTTTGTCTTCGTCTGGCATCTCAGCTGAGACCTGTCCACTATGGGTGACCCTACCAGTAGTTGTGAAGTACCAGTGGCGTAGCTTTCAGCATCACTGATGCGCACAAGCCCTCACAGCACGTCAAGCTGCAAACCGTGTGAGGGACCCTAACCTACCCTAACCCAACTGCTTAAAAACAACCGCATATCAACCAACCACTCGAAACATCCTAACAACCACATATCAATGCACGAAAAACCACTCCGAAAATCCAGCAACCGCACCATAACATGCTAATAACCGCTCAGAAAACCTTGCCAAACATGTCAACACCATCCCAAACATTGTGACAACGTAGCAATGCATTAAAACCACTTAGAACAACCTAGCAGGAGCTGCATAACAACAAAAGCATCCAAACAATCATAGCAGTGTGCTAAACTTATTCATCAAAATAAAAATAACTTAATTTACTCTACAAACTATAAACTTACTCTATAACTATATACAATATTTACATACGTAGGCTTGTGATACTCCAGCCTCCATGTGACACTTTGATGACTCAGTGTCTGGGCTTCTTTCTTCGGGGTTCCTCAGGCAGGGGCTCTTCACTGGTGTCCACATGGATTCGTGGAGCGACGCTTCTGCTGGGTGTGGAGAAGCTCTCAGTGATCAGGACGCGTCCGTCAGGCTGCTCTGTCTCCACTACTGAAGGGCAGTTGAGGGTCTCCCACAGCCGCTGCTTGATCTTCAGTCCCAGCTCAAGGCTGTAGGGACGGTGCCGACCAGAGCGTGTCTTCTTCATTGGCTCCACCACAGAGCGGTAAATGTCCTGGTAGCCCTGCACGCTGCAGCCGTGGATGGAGACAGGCTCTTCCTGTTGACGCGCGTCCACTGAAGAGACTGAGGCTGCTGGATGGATGTTGGGAAGGACAGCAGCGTTCTTTAGGTAGCGCTCTTCCAAACCGTTGGGTCTTCGAACATTGTTCGAGATGCAGCTGTAATTGTGATCTAACTTGATTACAGCTGCCAACTGTGAAAGGTCTTGAATGGAAGAGACGCCCTCCACCAAGAATCCCCTCAGGTGTGCGGGACGAGTCCTGGTTCTTCTTGAGCGACGCTGTTCCATAATGATGACTGAAGAGCAACTTCCCAAATTAGACAAACAAGAAACTTACCAAAATGAAGAGTTGTAAAGAGCTTGTAGCACGTATGATCAGACTTCAAGGCTTCGAGGACAGTTGTGTTGATTTCAAATGTCAACTCCAGTTGCTACTCACTTAGAATGCTGAAGCTCATTTAAATGTAAACAATTGATATCAGCAGTAAGTCAATTAGAGCAGCATGAGCTCTATGTTACATGTATTATATGCTTCTCTATTGCCATTATCGTCATTTACAGTTATTTAGGGTGTATTCCTCTTCTGTATGTATGCAGTGGTGTCAGCATTATTTGGAACTGCTCTGTGTTTGTTGGACATGATAAACTTATCTGTGCGTTCAATGAATCTTTTAAGTGAACGAATCCTTGCATTGACTCGTATCTCCTTTTGTTCACTGAAGTCTCTTCTTTTTGGAGTTCATAAATGCTTTGGTGACTTTTCCTGCCTCCAGAAATTGACTATAGCTCTATATGACTATAGCAGTCCATGAAAGAGCTTTTTTTTGGGGTGGGGGTTGTGAATCTACGGACAGTCATGTGTTTCGAGCCTGACAGAGACAACCTTGAATGATTATACATATGCACATACATTGTTGTTGTGTATGGGTAAATGTGTGCTTATCCGTGTATATTTTGTACATACAGTGATCGACTCAAAAGCTGAATACTGTGTACACATTTTTGGTGACTGCAATGGATGAAGCTTTAATGTACGTACATCGCTGAAACTTTCCACTGTCCATTTGTCATTGCAGCACTGTCCCTAAGATCCAGCCGTCCTGAGACATCGCTGATCAAAACTGCATGTATTAAACTTTTTGGGTGTGTGTGCTCATCTCTCCAAAAATGTCGCACTGTTGTGTTTTATGAAAGAAAAATACAAAAGAATATAACTGTCATATTTTGTGAAGGTAATAAAGATGTGTTGAAAAGTGTTGTGCTGTTAATCTGAAGGAAATCCGTATTAGAATGTGAAAAGGATGAACTCTGGCTATGAGAAAGGACTGGCCAGATGTGATTGTTGTAGTATCCACAGATTCAGTATCAAAAACGTAAGTATTAATGGGTTAGTTCACCTAAAAATGAAAATTTTGTCATCAGTTACTCACTCACCCTCATGTCGTTCCAAACCCGTAAGACTTTCGTTCATCTTCGGAACTCAAATTAAGATATTTTTAATGAAATCTGAGAGATTTCTGTCCCTCCACTGACAGTCAGTCTACATTGACAACTACAATGCAAAAAATGTATAAAGAGATCGTAAAAGTAATCCATATGAATTGTTGGTTTAACTTAGAAAAAGTAAGTAACCTGGTTGCCTTAAAATTTTGAGTTCGATTAACTTAAAAATTTGAGTTAATACAATGAAGGAGATTGGTTTATTCAACAGAAACTCAAAAGGTTATATTATCTGAACCACATTATCTGTATTTTGATTTGACGAAAGAAAAACAGTTGGGATAAATCATGAAAAAAATGTTTTATTGTTGGCTCTGTGACAAATTACTTATGTCCCTCTATTGTAAGTTGCTTTGGATAAAAGCGTCTACTAAATGCATAAATGTAAATGTATGACACACACAAACAAGTTTGCTCTTCTTTTACACTCTATTAAGTCTCGACCCTAAAAATGGATTGCAGGTCAACACAGAAAAAATGCTTTTCTTACTTGGTATTTTTGTCTTGTTTCCAGTCCAAATATCTAAAAATTCTTAAATCAAGATGCTTTTACTAGATAAGTAAGATGACGTAATATATTTTTTTCTTGTTTTCTGGGGGAAAAAAATAAAATAAAGTTCGTTTTTAGATGAGCAAAATTATCTGCCAATGGGGTAACAAAAATAATCTTATTTCTGTTTGGGACAGAAACAAGACACAAGATTTCAAACAGAAACAAGATTATTTTTCTTATCTAGTAAATACATCTTGATTTAAGAATTTTTAGATATTTAGTCTGGAAATAAGACAAAAAAAACTAAGTAAGAAAAGCATTTTTTTGGGAAATCGAACTCACTGACATTAAAGAGATAGTAGGCCTATAACTCAAAAAGTCATAATTTACTCACACTCACGTTGTTCCAGACCCACAGTATATGACTTTATTTCTTCTGATGAACACAAAAGAAGATATTCTGAAGAATATTTCAACTGTTTTTGTCCATGCAATGAAAGTACCAAAACAAAATTAGACCATGTTGACCTAATATGGATGGGGAAAAAACATTTTCTTATTAATATCGTTTTAATAATAATGCCTTTTGTCTTGATACATAAAGATATATTAAAATACAATAAGACAATACAAATGAAACTCAGAAAAAGGACAACTTGAATAAAAATTTTTATTTTATTTATTATTTTCTCACCTATGCAACAACATACTAAAACGATGCTCTGGTGACCGACAACACTGTTATAGTTTTGAGCTTGATGCTGTTTTTTATGCCGTGATTGTTTTAGTTTAGTGTTTTATAGTTTTCGTTTTTCAGTAAATTTTATTTTTATGTTAGTTTTAGTAAGTGTCGTTTTATTTGTGTTCAATGTTAATAAAACATTGTAACATGTTCTGTGTTCTTTCATTAAGAAGTAATTAAATGCATTTTGACAGGGAAAAAAATTACATATAGATTCAGATTTCTCTTACAATTACACTTTCAAAATCTGTGATTATTTGTGATTACATATTTTAATTGACTGATAGTACTAGTTTTTATGTTTAACATGGACATTTTGATTATTCATGATAATCAGCGCATTATTATAATAGTTATGTTACAAAGCACCTGCTTTATTAAGATCTGGTTCATGAATTTTAGATTACTAAATTACTAGATTACTACCAATTATAAATAGTAATTGTTGTATTTACAGAATTTTCACTGCTCTAATCAATAGTATTTACGTGATCATGTGCCTAAATTTAGAAACAATTTCAGAAGTGATTTATTTCATGTTTACCACACATGTAGAAGCTGTCACCAGCTCACCAGCTCCATTCACCATCCATGTCTCCCCAGCACTACACTTCCCATCATCCTCTCTGGCTCACACCTGCTCACACTCCTCAATCACTTGCACCTGCAAGCCATTACCCTTGTCATCACACTCACTATAGAGGGTATGCGCGTGACATCACCATTGGCCAGAGTTGCTGCATGTCAATATCTGCAGTCACCATCCTCACCTCAGGGTCTAGTCTCGTGGTTACTACCAACGCTAGCTTGACTACCTACTGGTTCTACCTACCTGTGTTACTTACCTGAGTTACTTACCTGAGATCGCCTTCATCTGTCTTCTGTCATCAGTCTTCTGCTACATTCCTCAGTGGTCCGGGTCTCTAGATTCCCGTTCTCCATCCTCATCTGCAAACAGAAGGAACTCAGAAGGAACCCATCTGCAAACTATCAGACTGCTGTGATACTCACCATTGATTCACTCCTGCTTCTTCTCTGGTTTCTGCTCTAATAAAGAACTGTACTTTGCTACTTACCTTGTTTGTCTCCTTCTGTTGCATGACAGAAGCATATATATATCTATATCCTCAGATTTGATTGACTGGATGGATGCTGTTACAGTGCTGAAGAAGGAATGCATTCTTGATGTACACCTTTACTAATATTAAACCATCTTGTGTTTCCTCATTCTGCTCAGATAGATAGAAAGATAGATAGAAAGTTTAAAGTTTCTTCTATACAGGTCATTCTGGTGTTGTTGCCGTTGTCACAAGAATGTGATCTTCTGCCAAGAACATCAGGCCAATCCTCTCCTGTCCAGAAGGTGGTTTGTCTTCGTCTGGCATCTCAGCTGAGACCTGTCCACTATGGGTGACCCTACCAGTAGTTGTGAAGTACCAGTGGCGTAGCTTTCAGCATCACTGATGCGCACAAGCCCTCACAGCACGTCAAGCTGCAAACCGTGTGAGGGACCCTAACCTACCCTAACCCAACTGCTTAAAAACAACCGCATATCAACCAACCACTCGAAACATCCTAACAACCACATATCAATGCACGAAAAACCACTCCGAAAATCCAGCAACCGCACCATAACATGCTAATAACCGCTCAGAAAACCTTGCCAAACATGTCAACACCATCCCAAACATTGTGACAACGTAGCAATGCATTAAAACCACTTAGAACAACCTAGCAGGAGCTGCATAACAACAAAAGCATCCAAACAATCATAGCAGTGTGCTAAACTTATTCATCAAAATAAAAATAACTTAATTTACTCTACAAACTATAAACTTACTCTATAACTATATACAATATTTACATACGTAGGCTTGTGATACTCCAGCCTCCATGTGACACTTTGATGACTCAGTGTCTGGGCTTCTTTCTTCGGGGTTCCTCAGGCAGGGGCTCTTCACTGGTGTCCACATGGATTCGTGGAGCGACGCTTCTGCTGGGTGTGGAGAAGCTCTCAGTGATCAGGACGCGTCCGTCAGGCTGCTCTGTCTCCACTACTGAAGGGCAGTTGAGGGTCTCCCACAGCCGCTGCTTGATCTTCAGTCCCAGCTCAAGGCTGTAGGGACGGTGCCGACCAGAGCGTGTCTTCTTCATTGGCTCCACCACAGAGCGGTAAATGTCCTGGTAGCCCTGCACGCTGCAGCCGTGGATGGAGACAGGCTCTTCCTGTTGACGCGCGTCCACTGAAGAGACTGAGGCTGCTGGATGGATGTTGGGAAGGACAGCAGCGTTCTTTAGGTAGCGCTCTTCCAAACCGTTGGGTCTTCGAACATTGTTCGAGATGCAGCTGTAATTGTGATCTAACTTGATTACAGCTGCCAACTGTGAAAGGTCTTGAATGGAAGAGACGCCCTCCACCAAGAATCCCCTCAGGTGTGCGGGACGAGTCCTGGTTCTTCTTGAGCGACGCTGTTCCATAATGATGACTGAAGAGCAACTTCCCAAATTAGACAAACAAGAAACTTACCAAAATGAAGAGTTGTAAAGAGCTTGTAGCACGTATGATCAGACTTCAAGGCTTCGAGGACAGTTGTGTTGATTTCAAATGTCAACTCCAGTTGCTACTCACTTAGAATGCTGAAGCTCATTTAAATGTAAACAATTGATATCAGCAGTAAGTCAATTAGAGCAGCATGAGCTCTATGTTACATGTATTATATGCTTCTCTATTGCCATTATCGTCATTTACAGTTATTTAGGGTGTATTCCTCTTCTGTATGTATGCAGTGGTGTCAGCATTATTTGGAACTGCTCTGTGTTTGTTGGACATGATAAACTTATCTGTGCGTTCAATGAATCTTTTAAGTGAACGAATCCTTGCATTGACTCGTATCTCCTTTTGTTCACTGAAGTCTCTTCTTTTTGGAGTTCATAAATGCTTTGGTGACTTTTCCTGCCTCCAGAAATTGACTATAGCTCTATATGACTATAGCAGTCCATGAAAGAGCTTTTTTTTGGGGTGGGGGTTGTGAATCTACGGACAGTCATGTGTTTCGAGCCTGACAGAGACAACCTTGAATGATTATACATATGCACATACATTGTTGTTGTGTATGGGTAAATGTGTGCTTATCCGTGTATATTTTGTACATACAGTGATCGACTCAAAAGCTGAATACTGTGTACACATTTTTGGTGACTGCAATGGATGAAGCTTTAATGTACGTACATCGCTGAAACTTTCCACTGTCCATTTGTCATTGCAGCACTGTCCCTAAGATCCAGCCGTCCTGAGACATCGCTGATCAAAACTGCATGTATTAAACTTTTTGGGTGTGTGTGCTCATCTCTCCAAAAATGTCGCACTGTTGTGTTTTATGAAAGAAAAATACAAAAGAATATAACTGTCATATTTTGTGAAGGTAATAAAGATGTGTTGAAAAGTGTTGTGCTGTTAATCTGAAGGAAATCCGTATTAGAATGTGAAAAGGATGAACTCTGGCTATGAGAAAGGACTGGCCAGATGTGATTGTTGTAGTATCCACAGATTCAGTATCAAAAACGTAAGTATTAATGGGTTAGTTCACCTAAAAATGAAAATTTTGTCATCAGTTACTCACTCACCCTCATGTCGTTCCAAACCCGTAAGACTTTCGTTCATCTTCGGAACTCAAATTAAGATATTTTTAATGAAATCTGAGAGATTTCTGTCCCTCCACTGACAGTCAGTCTACATTGACAACTACAATGCAAAAAATGTATAAAGAGATCGTAAAAGTAATCCATATGAATTGTTGGTTTAACTTAGAAAAAGTAAGTAACCTGGTTGCCTTAAAATTTTGAGTTCGATTAACTTAAAAATTTGAGTTAATACAATGAAGGAGATTGGTTTATTCAACAGAAACTCAAAAGGTTATATTATCTGAACCACATTATCTGTATTTTGATTTGACGAAAGAAAAACAGTTGGGATAAATCATGAAAAAAATGTTTTATTGTTGGCTCTGTGACAAATTACTTATGTCCCTCTATTGTAAGTTGCTTTGGATAAAAGCGTCTACTAAATGCATAAATGTAAATGTATGACACACACAAACAAGTTTGCTCTTCTTTTACACTCTATTAAGTCTCGACCCTAAAAATGGATTGCAGGTCAACACAGAAAAAATGCTTTTCTTACTTGGTATTTTTGTCTTGTTTCCAGTCCAAATATCTAAAAATTCTTAAATCAAGATGCTTTTACTAGATAAGTAAGATGACGTAATATATTTTTTTCTTGTTTTCTGGGGGAAAAAAATAAAATAAAGTTCGTTTTTAGATGAGCAAAATTATCTGCCAATGGGGTAACAAAAATAATCTTATTTCTGTTTGGGACAGAAACAAGACACAAGATTTCAAACAGAAACAAGATTATTTTTCTTATCTAGTAAATACATCTTGATTTAAGAATTTTTAGATATTTAGTCTGGAAATAAGACAAAAAAAACTAAGTAAGAAAAGCATTTTTTTGGGAAATCGAACTCACTGACATTAAAGAGATAGTAGGCCTATAACTCAAAAAGTCATAATTTACTCACACTCACGTTGTTCCAGACCCACAGTATATGACTTTATTTCTTCTGATGAACACAAAAGAAGATATTCTGAAGAATATTTCAACTGTTTTTGTCCATGCAATGAAAGTACCAAAACAAAATTAGACCATGTTGACCTAATATGGATGGGGAAAAAACATTTTCTTATTAATATCGTTTTAATAATAATGCCTTTTGTCTTGATACATAAAGATATATTAAAATACAATAAGACAATACAAATGAAACTCAGAAAAAGGACAACTTGAATAAAAAATTTTATTTGATTTATTATTTTCTCACCTACGCAACAACATACTAAAACGATGCTCTGGTGACCGACAACACTGTTATAGTTTTGAGCTTGATGCTGTTTTTTATGCCGTGATTGTTTTAGTTTAGTGTTTTATAGTTTTCGTTTTTCAGTAAATTTTATTTTTATGTTAGTTTTAGTAAGTGTCGTTTTATTTGTGTTCAATGTTAATAAAACATTGTAACATGTTCTGTGTTCTTTCATTAAGAAGTAATTAAATGCATTTTGACAGGGAAAAAAATTACATATAGATTCAGATTTCTCTTACAATTACACTTTCAAAATCTGTGATTATTTGTGATTACATATTTTAATTGACTGATAGTACTAGTTTTTATGTTTAACATGGACATTTTGATTATTCATGATAATCAGCGCATTATTATAATAGTTATGTTACAAAGCACCTGCTTTATTAAGATCTGGTTCATGAATTTTAGATTACTAAATTACTAGATTACTACCAATTATAAATAGTAATTGTTGTATTTACAGAATTTTCACTGCTCTAATCAATAGTATTTACGTGATCATGTGCCTAAATTTAGAAACAATTTCAGAAGTGATTTATTTCATGTTTACCACACATGTAGAAGCTGTCACCAGCTCACCAGCTCCATTCACCATCCATGTCTCCCCAGCACTACACTTCCCATCATCCTCTCTGGCTCACACCTGCTCACACTCCTCAATCACTTGCACCTGCAAGCCATTACCCTTGTCATCACACTCACTATAGAGGGTATGCGCGTGACATCACCATTGGCCAGAGTTGCTGCATGTCAATATCTGCAGTCACCATCCTCACCTCAGGGTCTAGTCTCGTGGTTACTACCAACGCTAGCTTGACTACCTACTGGTTCTACCTACCTGTGTTACTTACCTGAGTTACTTACCTGAGATCGCCTTCATCTGTCTTCTGTCATCAGTCTTCTGCTACATTCCTCAGTGGTCCGGGTCTCTAGATTCCCGTTCTCCATCCTCATCTGCAAACAGAAGGAACTCAGAAGGAACCCATCTGCAAACTATCAGACTGCTGTGATACTCACCATTGATTCACTCCTGCTTCTTCTCTGGTTTCTGCTCTAATAAAGAACTGTACTTTGCTACTTACCTTGTTTGTCTCCTTCTGTTGCATGACAGAAGCATATATATATCTATATCCTCAGATTTGATTGACTGGATGGATGCTGTTACAGTGCTGAAGAAGGAATGCATTCTTGATGTACACCTTTACTAATATTAAACCATCTTGTGTTTCCTCATTCTGCTCAGATAGATAGAAAGATAGATAGAAAGTTTAAAGTTTCTTCTATACAGGTCATTCTGGTGTTGTTGCCGTTGTCACAAGAATGTGATCTTCTGCCAAGAACATCAGGCCAATCCTCTCCTGTCCAGAAGGTGGTTTGTCTTCGTCTGGCATCTCAGCTGAGACCTGTCCACTATGGGTGACCCTACCAGTAGTTGTGAAGTACCAGTGGCGTAGCTTTCAGCATCACTGATGCGCACAAGCCCTCACAGCACGTCAAGCTGCAAACCGTGTGAGGGACCCTAACCTACCCTAACCCAACTGCTTAAAAACAACCGCATATCAACCAACCACTCGAAACATCCTAACAACCACATATCAATGCACGAAAAACCACTCCGAAAATCCAGCAACCGCACCATAACATGCTAATAACCGCTCAGAAAACCTTGCCAAACATGTCAACACCATCCCAAACATTGTGACAACGTAGCAATGCATTAAAACCACTTAGAACAACCTAGCAGGAGCTGCATAACAACAAAAGCATCCAAACAATCATAGCAGTGTGCTAAACTTATTCATCAAAATAAAAATAACTTAATTTACTCTACAAACTATAAACTTACTCTATAACTATATACAATATTTACATACGTAGGCTTGTGATACTCCAGCCTCCATGTGACACTTTGATGACTCAGTGTCTGGGCTTCTTTCTTCGGGGTTCCTCAGGCAGGGGCTCTTCACTGGTGTCCACATGGATTCGTGGAGCGACGCTTCTGCTGGGTGTGGAGAAGCTCTCAGTGATCAGGACGCGTCCGTCAGGCTGCTCTGTCTCCACTACTGAAGGGCAGTTGAGGGTCTCCCACAGCCGCTGCTTGATCTTCAGTCCCAGCTCAAGGCTGTAGGGACGGTGCCGACCAGAGCGTGTCTTCTTCATTGGCTCCACCACAGAGCGGTAAATGTCCTGGTAGCCCTGCACGCTGCAGCCGTGGATGGAGACAGGCTCTTCCTGTTGACGCGCGTCCACTGAAGAGACTGAGGCTGCTGGATGGATGTTGGGAAGGACAGCAGCGTTCTTTAGGTAGCGCTCTTCCAAACCGTTGGGTCTTCGAACATTGTTCGAGATGCAGCTGTAATTGTGATCTAACTTGATTACAGCTGCCAACTGTGAAAGGTCTTGAATGGAAGAGACGCCCTCCACCAAGAATCCCCTCAGGTGTGCGGGACGAGTCCTGGTTCTTCTTGAGCGACGCTGTTCCATAATGATGACTGAAGAGCAACTTCCCAAATTAGACAAACAAGAAACTTACCAAAATGAAGAGTTGTAAAGAGCTTGTAGCACGTATGATCAGACTTCAAGGCTTCGAGGACAGTTGTGTTGATTTCAAATGTCAACTCCAGTTGCTACTCACTTAGAATGCTGAAGCTCATTTAAATGTAAACAATTGATATCAGCAGTAAGTCAATTAGAGCAGCATGAGCTCTATGTTACATGTATTATATGCTTCTCTATTGCCATTATCGTCATTTACAGTTATTTAGGGTGTATTCCTCTTCTGTATGTATGCAGTGGTGTCAGCATTATTTGGAACTGCTCTGTGTTTGTTGGACATGATAAACTTATCTGTGCGTTCAATGAATCTTTTAAGTGAACGAATCCTTGCATTGACTCGTATCTCCTTTTGTTCACTGAAGTCTCTTCTTTTTGGAGTTCATAAATGCTTTGGTGACTTTTCCTGCCTCCAGAAATTGACTATAGCTCTATATGACTATAGCAGTCCATGAAAGAGCTTTTTTTTGGGGTGGGGGTTGTGAATCTACGGACAGTCATGTGTTTCGAGCCTGACAGAGACAACCTTGAATGATTATACATATGCACATACATTGTTGTTGTGTATGGGTAAATGTGTGCTTATCCGTGTATATTTTGTACATACAGTGATCGACTCAAAAGCTGAATACTGTGTACACATTTTTGGTGACTGCAATGGATGAAGCTTTAATGTACGTACATCGCTGAAACTTTCCACTGTCCATTTGTCATTGCAGCACTGTCCCTAAGATCCAGCCGTCCTGAGACATCGCTGATCAAAACTGCATGTATTAAACTTTTTGGGTGTGTGTGCTCATCTCTCCAAAAATGTCGCACTGTTGTGTTTTATGAAAGAAAAATACAAAAGAATATAACTGTCATATTTTGTGAAGGTAATAAAGATGTGTTGAAAAGTGTTGTGCTGTTAATCTGAAGGAAATCCGTATTAGAATGTGAAAAGGATGAACTCTGGCTATGAGAAAGGACTGGCCAGATGTGATTGTTGTAGTATCCACAGATTCAGTATCAAAAACGTAAGTATTAATGGGTTAGTTCACCTAAAAATGAAAATTTTGTCATCAGTTACTCACTCACCCTCATGTCGTTCCAAACCCGTAAGACTTTCGTTCATCTTCGGAACTCAAATTAAGATATTTTTAATGAAATCTGAGAGATTTCTGTCCCTCCACTGACAGTCAGTCTACATTGACAACTACAATGCAAAAAATGTATAAAGAGATCGTAAAAGTAATCCATATGAATTGTTGGTTTAACTTAGAAAAAGTAAGTAACCTGGTTGCCTTAAAATTTTGAGTTCGATTAACTTAAAAATTTGAGTTAATACAATGAAGGAGATTGGTTTATTCAACAGAAACTCAAAAGGTTATATTATCTGAACCACATTATCTGTATTTTGATTTGACGAAAGAAAAACAGTTGGGATAAATCATGAAAAAAATGTTTTATTGTTGGCTCTGTGACAAATTACTTATGTCCCTCTATTGTAAGTTGCTTTGGATAAAAGCGTCTACTAAATGCATAAATGTAAATGTATGACACACACAAACAAGTTTGCTCTTCTTTTACACTCTATTAAGTCTCGACCCTAAAAATGGATTGCAGGTCAACACAGAAAAAATGCTTTTCTTACTTGGTATTTTTGTCTTGTTTCCAGTCCAAATATCTAAAAATTCTTAAATCAAGATGCTTTTACTAGATAAGTAAGATGACGTAATATATTTTTTTCTTGTTTTCTGGGGGAAAAAAATAAAATAAAGTTCGTTTTTAGATGAGCAAAATTATCTGCCAATGGGGTAACAAAAATAATCTTATTTCTGTTTGGGACAGAAACAAGACACAAGATTTCAAACAGAAACAAGATTATTTTTCTTATCTAGTAAATACATCTTGATTTAAGAATTTTTAGATATTTAGTCTGGAAATAAGACAAAAAAAACTAAGTAAGAAAAGCATTTTTTTGGGAAATCGAACTCACTGACATTAAAGAGATAGTAGGCCTATAACTCAAAAAGTCATAATTTACTCACACTCACGTTGTTCCAGACCCACAGTATATGACTTTATTTCTTCTGATGAACACAAAAGAAGATATTCTGAAGAATATTTCAACTGTTTTTGTCCATGCAATGAAAGTACCAAAACAAAATTAGACCATGTTGACCTAATATGGATGGGGAAAAAACATTTTCTTATTAATATCGTTTTAATAATAATGCCTTTTGTCTTGATACATAAAGATATATTAAAATACAATAAGACAATACAAATGAAACTCAGAAAAAGGACAACTTGAATAAAAAATTTTATTTGATTTATTATTTTCTCACCTACGCAACAACATACTAAAACGATGCTCTGGTGACCGACAACACTGTTATAGTTTTGAGCTTGATGCTGTTTTTTATGCCGTGATTGTTTTAGTTTAGTGTTTTATAGTTTTCGTTTTTCAGTAAATTTTATTTTTATGTTAGTTTTAGTAAGTGTCGTTTTATTTGTGTTCAATGTTAATAAAACATTGTAACATGTTCTGTGTTCTTTCATTAAGAAGTAATTAAATGCATTTTGACAGGGAAAAAAATTACATATAGATTC
The DNA here is from genome assembly GCA_039654105.1 of Coreius guichenoti. Taxonomy (NCBI): domain Eukaryota; kingdom Metazoa; phylum Chordata; class Actinopteri; order Cypriniformes; family Gobionidae; genus Coreius; species Coreius guichenoti. The sequence goes on from CM077169.1 coordinate 32,293,133, forward strand.
AGATTTCTCTTACAATTACACTTTCAAAATCTGTGATTATTTGTGATTACATATTTTAATTGACTGATAGTACTAGTTTTTATGTTTAACATGGACATTTTGATTATTCATGATAATCAGCGCATTATTATAATAGTTATGTTACAAAGCACCTGCTTTATTAAGATCTGGTTCATGAATTTTAGATTACTAAATTACTAGATTACTACCAATTATAAATAGTAATTGTTGTATTTACAGAATTTTCACTGCTCTAATCAATAGTATTTACGTGATCATGTGCCTAAATTTAGAAACAATTTCAGAAGTGATTTATTTCATGTTTACCACACATGTAGAAGCTGTCACCAGCTCACCAGCTCCATTCACCATCCATGTCTCCCCAGCACTACACTTCCCATCATCCTCTCTGGCTCACACCTGCTCACACTCCTCAATCACTTGCACCTGCAAGCCATTACCCTTGTCATCACACTCACTATAGAGGGTATGCGCGTGACATCACCATTGGCCAGAGTTGCTGCATGTCAATATCTGCAGTCACCATCCTCACCTCAGGGTCTAGTCTCGTGGTTACTACCAACGCTAGCTTGACTACCTACTGGTTCTACCTACCTGTGTTACTTACCTGAGATCGCCTTCATCTGTCTTCTGTCATCAGTCTTCTGCTACATTCCTCAGTGGTCCGGGTCTCTAGATTCCCGTTCTCCATCCTCATCTGCAAACAGAAGGAACTCAGAAGGAACCCATCTGCAAACTATCAGACTGCTGTGATACTCACCATTGATTCACTCCTGCTTCTTCTCTGGTTTCTGCTCTAATAAAGAACTGTACTTTGCTACTTACCTTGTTTGTCTCCTTCTGTTGCATGACAGAAGCATATATATATCTATATCCTCAGATTTGATTGACTGGATGGATGCTGTTACAGTGCTGAAGAAGGAATGCATTCTTGATGTACACCTTTACTAATATTAAACCATCTTGTGTTTCCTCATTCTGCTCAGATAGATAGAAAGATAGATAGAAAGTTTAAAGTTTCTTCTATACAGGTCATTCTGGTGTTGTTGCCGTTGTCACAAGAATGTGATCTTCTGCCAAGAACATCAGGCCAATCCTCTCCTGTCCAGAAGGTGGTTTGTCTTCGTCTGGCATCTCAGCTGAGACCTGTCCACTATGGGTGACCCTACCAGTAGTTGTGAAGTACCAGTGGCGTAGCTTTCAGCATCACTGATGCGCACAAGCCCTCACAGCACGTCAAGCTGCAAACCGTGTGAGGGACCCTAACCTACCCTAACCCAACTGCTTAAAAACAACCGCATATCAACCAACCACTCGAAACATCCTAACAACCACATATCAATGCACGAAAAACCACTCCGAAAATCCAGCAACCGCACCATAACATGCTAATAACCGCTCAGAAAACCTTGCCAAACATGTCAACACCATCCCAAACATTGTGACAACGTAGCAATGCATTAAAACCACTTAGAACAACCTAGCAGGAGCTGCATAACAACAAAAGCATCCAAACAATCATAGCAGTGTGCTAAACTTATTCATCAAAATAAAAATAACTTAATTTACTCTACAAACTATAAACTTACTCTATAACTATATACAATATTTACATACGTAGGCTTGTGATACTCCAGCCTCCATGTGACACTTTGATGACTCAGTGTCTGGGCTTCTTTCTTCGGGGTTCCTCAGGCAGGGGCTCTTCACTGGTGTCCACATGGATTCGTGGAGCGACGCTTCTGCTGGGTGTGGAGAAGCTCTCAGTGATCAGGACGCGTCCGTCAGGCTGCTCTGTCTCCACTACTGAAGGGCAGTTGAGGGTCTCCCACAGCCGCTGCTTGATCTTCAGTCCCAGCTCAAGGCTGTAGGGACGGTGCCGACCAGAGCGTGTCTTCTTCATTGGCTCCACCACAGAGCGGTAAATGTCCTGGTAGCCCTGCACGCTGCAGCCGTGGATGGAGACAGGCTCTTCCTGTTGACGCGCGTCCACTGAAGAGACTGAGGCTGCTGGATGGATGTTGGGAAGGACAGCAGCGTTCTTTAGGTAGCGCTCTTCCAAACCGTTGGGTCTTCGAACATTGTTCGAGATGCAGCTGTAATTGTGATCTAACTTGATTACAGCTGCCAACTGTGAAAGGTCTTGAATGGAAGAGACGCCCTCCACCAAGAATCCCCTCAGGTGTGCGGGACGAGTCCTGGTTCTTCTTGAGCGACGCTGTTCCATAATGATGACTGAAGAGCAACTTCCCAAATTAGACAAACAAGAAACTTACCAAAATGAAGAGTTGTAAAGAGCTTGTAGCACGTATGATCAGACTTCAAGGCTTCGAGGACAGTTGTGTTGATTTCAAATGTCAACTCCAGTTGCTACTCACTTAGAATGCTGAAGCTCATTTAAATGTAAACAATTGATATCAGCAGTAAGTCAATTAGAGCAGCATGAGCTCTATGTTACATGTATTATATGCTTCTCTATTGCCATTATCGTCATTTACAGTTATTTAGGGTGTATTCCTCTTCTGTATGTATGCAGTGGTGTCAGCATTATTTGGAACTGCTCTGTGTTTGTTGGACATGATAAACTTATCTGTGCGTTCAATGAATCTTTTAAGTGAACGAATCCTTGCATTGACTCGTATCTCCTTTTGTTCACTGAAGTCTCTTCTTTTTGGAGTTCATAAATGCTTTGGTGACTTTTCCTGCCTCCAGAAATTGACTATAGCTCTATATGACTATAGCAGTCCATGAAAGAGCTTTTTTTTGGGGTGGGGGTTGTGAATCTACGGACAGTCATGTGTTTCGAGCCTGACAGAGACAACCTTGAATGATTATACATATGCACATACATTGTTGTTGTGTATGGGTAAATGTGTGCTTATCCGTGTATATTTTGTACATACAGTGATCGACTCAAAAGCTGAATACTGTGTACACATTTTTGGTGACTGCAATGGATGAAGCTTTAATGTACGTACATCGCTGAAACTTTCCACTGTCCATTTGTCATTGCAGCACTGTCCCTAAGATCCAGCCGTCCTGAGACATCGCTGATCAAAACTGCATGTATTAAACTTTTTGGGTGTGTGTGCTCATCTCTCCAAAAATGTCGCACTGTTGTGTTTTATGAAAGAAAAATACAAAAGAATATAACTGTCATATTTTGTGAAGGTAATAAAGATGTGTTGAAAAGTGTTGTGCTGTTAATCTGAAGGAAATCCGTATTAGAATGTGAAAAGGATGAACTCTGGCTATGAGAAAGGACTGGCCAGATGTGATTGTTGTAGTATCCACAGATTCAGTATCAAAAACGTAAGTATTAATGGGTTAGTTCACCTAAAAATGAAAATTTTGTCATCAGTTACTCACTCACCCTCATGTCGTTCCAAACCCGTAAGACTTTCGTTCATCTTCGGAACTCAAATTAAGATATTTTTAATGAAATCTGAGAGATTTCTGTCCCTCCACTGACAGTCAGTCTACATTGACAACTACAATGCAAAAAATGTATAAAGAGATCGTAAAAGTAATCCATATGAATTGTTGGTTTAACTTAGAAAAAGTAAGTAACCTGGTTGCCTTAAAATTTTGAGTTCGATTAACTTAAAAATTTGAGTTAATACAATGAAGGAGATTGGTTTATTCAACAGAAACTCAAAAGGTTATATTATCTGAACCACATTATCTGTATTTTGATTTGGCGAAAGAAAAACAGTTGGGATAAATCATGAAAAAAATGTTTTATTGTTGGCTCTGTGACAAATTACTTATGTCCCTCTATTGTAAGTTGCTTTGGATAAAAGCGTCTACTAAATGCATAAATGTAAATGTATGACACACACAAACAAGTTTGCTCTTCTTTTACACTCTATTAAGTCTCGACCCTAAAAATGGATTGCAGGTCAACACAGAAAAAATGCTTTTCTTACTTGGTATTTTTGTCTTGTTTCCAGTCCAAATATCTAAAAATTCTTAAATCAAGATGCTTTTACTAGATAAGTAAGATGACGTAATATATTTTTTTCTTGTTTTCTGGGGGAAAAAAATAAAATAAAGTTCGTTTTTAGATGAGCAAAATTATCTGCCAATGGGGTAACAAAAATAATCTTATTTCTGTTTGGGACAGAAACAAGACACAAGATTTCAAACAGAAACAAGATTATTTTTCTTATCTAGTAAATACATCTTGATTTAAGAATTTTTAGATATTTAGTCTGGAAATAAGACAAAAAAAACTAAGTAAGAAAAGCATTTTTTTGGGAAATCGAACTCACTGACATTAAAGAGATAGTAGGCCTATAACTCAAAAAGTCATAATTTACTCACACTCACGTTGTTCCAGACCCACAGTATATGACTTTATTTCTTCTGATGAACACAAAAGAAGATATTCTGAAGAATATTTCAACTGTTTTTGTCCATGCAATGAAAGTACCAAAACAAAATTAGACCATGTTGACCTAATATGGATGGGGAAAAAACATTTTCTTATTAATATCGTTTTAATAATAATGCCTTTTGTCTTGATACATAAAGATATATTAAAATACAATAAGACAATACAAATGAAACTCAGAAAAAGGACAACTTGAATAAAAAATTTTATTTGATTTATTATTTTCTCACCTACGCAACAACATACTAAAACGATGCTCTGGTGACCGACAACACTGTTATAGTTTTGAGCTTGATGCTGTTTTTTATGCCGTGATTGTTTTAGTTTAGTGTTTTATAGTTTTCGTTTTTCAGTAAATTTTATTTTTATGTTAGTTTTAGTAAGTGTCGTTTTATTTGTGTTCAATGTTAATAAAACATTGTAACATGTTCTGTGTTCTTTCATTAAGAAGTAATTAAATGCATTTTGACAGGGAAAAAAATTACATATAGATTCAGATTTCTCTTACAATTACACTTTCAAAATCTGTGATTATTTGTGATTACATATTTTAATTGACTGATAGTACTAGTTTTTATGTTTAACATGGACATTTTGATTATTCATGATAATCAGCGCATTATTATAATAGTTATGTTACAAAGCACCTGCTTTATTAAGATCTGGTTCATGAATTTTAGATTACTAAATTACTAGATTACTACCAATTATAAATAGTAATTGTTGTATTTACAGAATTTTCACTGCTCTAATCAATAGTATTTACGTGATCATGTGCCTAAATTTAGAAACAATTTCAGAAGTGATTTATTTCATGTTTACCACACATGTAGAAGCTGTCACCAGCTCACCAGCTCCATTCACCATCCATGTCTCCCCAGCACTACACTTCCCATCATCCTCTCTGGCTCACACCTGCTCACACTCCTCAATCACTTGCACCTGCAAGCCATTACCCTTGTCATCACACTCACTATAGAGGGTATGCGCGTGACATCACCATTGGCCAGAGTTGCTGCATGTCAATATCTGCAGTCACCATCCTCACCTCAGGGTCTAGTCTCGTGGTTACTACCAACGCTAGCTTGACTACCTACTGGTTCTACCTACCTGTGTTACTTACCTGAGATCGCCTTCATCTGTCTTCTGTCATCAGTCTTCTGCTACATTCCTCAGTGGTCCGGGTCTCTAGATTCCCGTTCTCCATCCTCATCTGCAAACAGAAGGAACTCAGAAGGAACCCATCTGCAAACTATCAGACTGCTGTGATACTCACCATTGATTCACTCCTGCTTCTTCTCTGGTTTCTGCTCTAATAAAGAACTGTACTTTGCTACTTACCTTGTTTGTCTCCTTCTGTTGCATGACAGAAGCATATATATATCTATATCCTCAGATTTGATTGACTGGATGGATGCTGTTACAGTGCTGAAGAAGGAATGCATTCTTGATGTACACCTTTACTAATATTAAACCATCTTGTGTTTCCTCATTCTGCTCAGATAGATAGAAAGATAGATAGAAAGTTTAAAGTTTCTTCTATACAGGTCATTCTGGTGTTGTTGCCGTTGTCACAAGAATGTGATCTTCTGCCAAGAACATCAGGCCAATCCTCTCCTGTCCAGAAGGTGGTTTGTCTTCGTCTGGCATCTCAGCTGAGACCTGTCCACTATGGGTGACCCTACCAGTAGTTGTGAAGTACCAGTGGCGTAGCTTTCAGCATCACTGATGCGCACAAGCCCTCACAGCACGTCAAGCTGCAAACCGTGTGAGGGACCCTAACCTACCCTAACCCAACTGCTTAAAAACAACCGCATATCAACCAACCACTCGAAACATCCTAACAACCACATATCAATGCACGAAAAACCACTCCGAAAATCCAGCAACCGCACCATAACATGCTAATAACCGCTCAGAAAACCTTGCCAAACATGTCAACACCATCCCAAACATTGTGACAACGTAGCAATGCATTAAAACCACTTAGAACAACCTAGCAGGAGCTGCATAACAACAAAAGCATCCAAACAATCATAGCAGTGTGCTAAACTTATTCATCAAAATAAAAATAACTTAATTTACTCTACAAACTATAAACTTACTCTATAACTATATACAATATTTACATACGTAGGCTTGTGATACTCCAGCCTCCATGTGACACTTTGATGACTCAGTGTCTGGGCTTCTTTCTTCGGGGTTCCTCAGGCAGGGGCTCTTCACTGGTGTCCACATGGATTCGTGGAGCGACGCTTCTGCTGGGTGTGGAGAAGCTCTCAGTGATCAGGACGCGTCCGTCAGGCTGCTCTGTCTCCACTACTGAAGGGCAGTTGAGGGTCTCCCACAGCCGCTGCTTGATCTTCAGTCCCAGCTCAAGGCTGTAGGGACGGTGCCGACCAGAGCGTGTCTTCTTCATTGGCTCCACCACAGAGCGGTAAATGTCCTGGTAGCCCTGCACGCTGCAGCCGTGGATGGAGACAGGCTCTTCCTGTTGACGCGCGTCCACTGAAGAGACTGAGGCTGCTGGATGGATGTTGGGAAGGACAGCAGCGTTCTTTAGGTAGCGCTCTTCCAAACCGTTGGGTCTTCGAACATTGTTCGAGATGCAGCTGTAATTGTGATCTAACTTGATTACAGCTGCCAACTGTGAAAGGTCTTGAATGGAAGAGACGCCCTCCACCAAGAATCCCCTCAGGTGTGCGGGACGAGTCCTGGTTCTTCTTGAGCGACGCTGTTCCATAATGATGACTGAAGAGCAACTTCCCAAATTAGACAAACAAGAAACTTACCAAAATGAAGAGTTGTAAAGAGCTTGTAGCACGTATGATCAGACTTCAAGGCTTCGAGGACAGTTGTGTTGATTTCAAATGTCAACTCCAGTTGCTACTCACTTAGAATGCTGAAGCTCATTTAAATGTAAACAATTGATATCAGCAGTAAGTCAATTAGAGCAGCATGAGCTCTATGTTACATGTATTATATGCTTCTCTATTGCCATTATCGTCATTTACAGTTATTTAGGGTGTATTCCTCTTCTGTATGTATGCAGTGGTGTCAGCATTATTTGGAACTGCTCTGTGTTTGTTGGACATGATAAACTTATCTGTGCGTTCAATGAATCTTTTAAGTGAACGAATCCTTGCATTGACTCGTATCTCCTTTTGTTCACTGAAGTCTCTTCTTTTTGGAGTTCATAAATGCTTTGGTGACTTTTCCTGCCTCCAGAAATTGACTATAGCTCTATATGACTATAGCAGTCCATGAAAGAGCTTTTTTTTGGGGTGGGGGTTGTGAATCTACGGACAGTCATGTGTTTCGAGCCTGACAGAGACAACCTTGAATGATTATACATATGCACATACATTGTTGTTGTGTATGGGTAAATGTGTGCTTATCCGTGTATATTTTGTACATACAGTGATCGACTCAAAAGCTGAATACTGTGTACACATTTTTGGTGACTGCAATGGATGAAGCTTTAATGTACGTACATCGCTGAAACTTTCCACTGTCCATTTGTCATTGCAGCACTGTCCCTAAGATCCAGCCGTCCTGAGACATCGCTGATCAAAACTGCATGTATTAAACTTTTTGGGTGTGTGTGCTCATCTCTCCAAAAATGTCGCACTGTTGTGTTTTATGAAAGAAAAATACAAAAGAATATAACTGTCATATTTTGTGAAGGTAATAAAGATGTGTTGAAAAGTGTTGTGCTGTTAATCTGAAGGAAATCCGTATTAGAATGTGAAAAGGATGAACTCTGGCTATGAGAAAGGACTGGCCAGATGTGATTGTTGTAGTATCCACAGATTCAGTATCAAAAACGTAAGTATTAATGGGTTAGTTCACCTAAAAATGAAAATTTTGTCATCAGTTACTCACTCACCCTCATGTCGTTCCAAACCCGTAAGACTTTCGTTCATCTTCGGAACTCAAATTAAGATATTTTTAATGAAATCTGAGAGATTTCTGTCCCTCCACTGACAGTCAGTCTACATTGACAACTACAATGCAAAAAATGTATAAAGAGATCGTAAAAGTAATCCATATGAATTGTTGGTTTAACTTAGAAAAAGTAAGTAACCTGGTTGCCTTAAAATTTTGAGTTCGATTAACTTAAAAATTTGAGTTAATACAATGAAGGAGATTGGTTTATTCAACAGAAACTCAAAAGGTTATATTATCTGAACCACATTATCTGTATTTTGATTTGGCGAAAGAAAAACAGTTGGGATAAATCATGAAAAAAATGTTTTATTGTTGGCTCTGTGACAAATTACTTATGTCCCTCTATTGTAAGTTGCTTTGGATAAAAGCGTCTACTAAATGCATAAATGTAAATGTATGACACACACAAACAAGTTTGCTCTTCTTTTACACTCTATTAAGTCTCGACCCTAAAAATGGATTGCAGGTCAACACAGAAAAAATGCTTTTCTTACTTGGTATTTTTGTCTTGTTTCCAGTCCAAATATCTAAAAATTCTTAAATCAAGATGCTTTTACTAGATAAGTAAGATGACGTAATATATTTTTTTCTTGTTTTCTGGGGGGAAAAAATAAAATAAAGTTCGTTTTTAGATGAGCAAAATTATCTGCCAATGGGGTAACAAAAATAATCTTATTTCTGTTTGGGACAGAAACAAGACACAAGATTTCAAACAGAAACAAGATTATTTTTCTTATCTAGTAAATACATCTTGATTTAAGAATTTTTAGATATTTAGTCTGGAAATAAGACAAAAAAAACTAAGTAAGAAAAGCATTTTTTTGGGAAATCGAACTCACTGACATTAAAGAGATAGTAGGCCTATAACTCAAAAAGTCATAATTTACTCACACTCACGTTGTTCCAGACCCACAGTATATGACTTTATTTCTTCTGATGAACACAAAAGAAGATATTCTGAAGAATATTTCAACTGTTTTTGTCCATGCAATGAAAGTACCAAAACAAAATTAGACCATGTTGACCTAATATGGATGGGGAAAAAACATTTTCTTATTAATATCGTTTTAATAATAATGCCTTTTGTCTTGATACATAAAGATATATTAAAATACAATAAGACAATACAAATGAAACTCAGAAAAAGGACAACTTGAATAAAAAATTTTATTTGATTTATTATTTTCTCACCTACGCAACAACATACTAAAACGATGCTCTGGTGACCGACAACACTGTTATAGTTTTGAGCTTGATGCTGTTTTTTATGCCGTGATTGTTTTAGTTTAGTGTTTTATAGTTTTCGTTTTTCAGTAAATTTTATTTTTATGTTAGTTTTAGTAAGTGTCGTTTTATTTGTGTTCAATGTTAATAAAACATTGTAACATGTTCTGTGTTCTTTCATTAAGAAGTAATTAAATGCATTTTGACAGGGAAAAAAATTACATATAGATTCAGATTTCTCTTACAATTACACTTTCAAAATCTGTGATTATTTGTGATTACATATTTTAATTGACTGATAGTACTAGTTTTTATGTTTAACATGGACATTTTGATTATTCATGATAATCAGCGCATTATTATAATAGTTATGTTACAAAGCACCTGCTTTATTAAGATCTGGTTCATGAATTTTAGATTACTAAATTACTAGATTACTACCAATTATAAATAGTAATTGTTGTATTTACAGAATTTTCACTGCTCTAATCAATAGTATTTACGTGATCATGTGCCTAAATTTAGAAACAATTTCAGAAGTGATTTATTTCATGTTTACCACACATGTAGAAGCTGTCACCAGCTCACCAGCTCCATTCACCATCCATGTCTCCCCAGCACTACACTTCCCATCATCCTCTCTGGCTCACACCTGCTCACACTCCTCAATCACTTGCACCTGCAAGCCATTACCCTTGTCATCACACTCACTATAGAGGGTATGCGCGTGACATCACCATTGGCCAGAGTTGCTGCATGTCAATATCTGCAGTCACCATCCTCACCTCAGGGTCTAGTCTCGTGGTTACTACCAACGCTAGCTTGACTACCTACTGGTTCTACCTACCTGTGTTACTTACCTGAGATCGCCTTCATCTGTCTTCTGTCACATTCCTCAGTGGTCCGGGTCTCTAGATTCCCGTTCTCCATCCTCATCTGCAAACAGAAGGAACTCAGAAGGAACCCATCTGCAAACTATCAGACTGCTGTGATACTCACCATTGATTCACTCCTGCTTCTTCTCTGGTTTCTGCTCTAATAAAGAACTGTACTTTGCTACTTACCTTGTTTGTCTCCTTCTGTTGCATGACAGAAGCATATATATATCTATATCCTCAGATTTGATTGACTGGATGGATGCTGTTACAGTGCTGAAGAAGGAATGCATTCTTGATGTACACCTTTACTAATATTAAACCATCTTGTGTTTCCTCATTCTGCTCAGATAGATAGAAAGATAGATAGAAAGTTTAAAGTTTCTTCTATACAGGTCATTCTGGTGTTGTTGCCGTTGTCACAAGAATGTGATCTTCTGCCAAGAACATCAGGCCAATCCTCTCCTGTCCAGAAGGTGGTTTGTCTTCGTCTGGCATCTCAGCTGAGACCTGTCCACTATGGGTGACCCTACCAGTAGTTGTGAAGTACCAGTGGCGTAGCTTTCAGCATCACTGATGCGCACAAGCCCTCACAGCACGTCAAGCTGCAAACCGTGTGAGGGACCCTAACCTACCCTAACCCAACTGCTTAAAAACAACCGCATATCAACCAACCACTCGAAACATCCTAACAACCACATATCAATGCACGAAAAACCACTCCGAAAATCCAGCAACCGCACCATAACATGCTAATAACCGCTCAGAAAACCTTGCCAAACATGTCAACACCATCCCAAACATTGTGACAACGTAGCAATGCATTAAAACCACTTAGAACAACCTAGCAGGAGCTGCATAACAACAAAAGCATCCAAACAATCATAGCAGTGTGCTAAACTTATTCATCAAAATAAAAATAACTTAATTTACTCTACAAACTATAAACTTACTCTATAACTATATACAATATTTACATACGTAGGCTTGTGATACTCCAGCCTCCATGTGACACTTTGATGACTCAGTGTCTGGGCTTCTTTCTTCGGGGTTCCTCAGGCAGGGGCTCTTCACTGGTGTCCACATGGATTCGTGGAGCGACGCTTCTGCTGGGTGTGGAGAAGCTCTCAGTGATCAGGACGCGTCCGTCAGGCTGCTCTGTCTCCACTACTGAAGGGCAGTTGAGGGTCTCCCACAGCCGCTGCTTGATCTTCAGTCCCAGCTCAAGGCTGTAGGGACGGTGCCGACCAGAGCGTGTCTTCTTCATTGGCTCCACCACAGAGCGGTAAATGTCCTGGTAGCCCTGCACGCTGCAGCCGTGGATGGAGACAGGCTCTTCCTGTTGACGCGCGTCCACTGAAGAGACTGAGGCTGCTGGATGGATGTTGGGAAGGACAGCAGCGTTCTTTAGGTAGCGCTCTTCCAAACCGTTGGGTCTTCGAACATTGTTCGAGATGCAGCTGTAATTGTGATCTAACTTGATTACAGCTGCCAACTGTGAAAGGTCTTGAATGGAAGAGACGCCCTCCACCAAGAATCCCCTCAGGTGTGCGGGACGAGTCCTGGTTCTTCTTGAGCGACGCTGTTCCATAATGATGACTGAAGAGCAACTTCCCAAATTAGACAAACAAGAAACTTACCAAAATGAAGAGTTGTAAAGAGCTTGTAGCACGTATGATCAGACTTCAAGGCTTCGAGGACAGTTGTGTTGATTTCAAATGTCAACTCCAGTTGCTACTCACTTAGAATGCTGAAGCTCATTTAAATGTAAACAATTGATATCAGCAGTAAGTCAATTAGAGCAGCATGAGCTCTATGTTACATGTATTATATGCTTCTCTATTGCCATTATCGTCATTTACAGTTATTTAGGGTGTATTCCTCTTCTGTATGTATGCAGTGGTGTCAGCATTATTTGGAACTGCTCTGTGTTTGTTGGACATGATAAACTTATCTGTGCGTTCAATGAATCTTTTAAGTGAACGAATCCTTGCATTGACTCGTATCTCCTTTTGTTCACTGAAGTCTCTTCTTTTTGGAGTTCATAAATGCTTTGGTGACTTTTCCTGCCTCCAGAAATTGACTATAGCTCTATATGACTATAGCAGTCCATGAAAGAGCTTTTTTTTGGGGTGGGGGTTGTGAATCTACGGACAGTCATGTGTTTCGAGCCTGACAGAGACAACCTTGAATGATTATACATATGCACATACATTGTTGTTGTGTATGGGTAAATGTGTGCTTATCCGTGTATATTTTGTACATACAGTGATCGACTCAAAAGCTGAATACTGTGTACACATTTTTGGTGACTGCAATGGATGAAGCTTTAATGTACGTACATCGCTGAAACTTTCCACTGTCCATTTGTCATTGCAGCACTGTCCCTAAGATCCAGCCGTCCTGAGACATCGCTGATCAAAACTGCATGTATTAAACTTTTTGGGTGTGTGTGCTCATCTCTCCAAAAATGTCGCACTGTTGTGTTTTATGAAAGAAAAATACAAAAGAATATAACTGTCATATTTTGTGAAGGTAATAAAGATGTGTTGAAAAGTGTTGTGCTGTTAATCTGAAGGAAATCCGTATTAGAATGTGAAAAGGATGAACTCTGGCTATGAGAAAGGACTGGCCAGATGTGATTGTTGTAGTATCCACAGATTCAGTATCAAAAACGTAAGTATTAATGGGTTAGTTCACCTAAAAATGAAAATTTTGTCATCAGTTACTCACTCACCCTCATGTCGTTCCAAACCCGTAAGACTTTCGTTCATCTTCGGAACTCAAATTAAGATATTTTTAATGAAATCTGAGAGATTTCTGTCCCTCCACTGACAGTCAGTCTACATTGACAACTACAATGCAAAAAATGTATAAAGAGATCGTAAAAGTAATCCATATGAATTGTTGGTTTAACTTAGAAAAAGTAAGTAACCTGGTTGCCTTAAAATTTTGAGTTCGATTAACTTAAAAATTTGAGTTAATACAATGAAGGAGATTGGTTTATTCAACAGAAACTCAAAAGGTTATATTATCTGAACCACATTATCTGTATTTTGATTTGACGAAAGAAAAACAGTTGGGATAAATCATGAAAAAAATGTTTTATTGTTGGCTCTGTGACAAATTACTTATGTCCCTCTATTGTAAGTTGCTTTGGATAAAAGCGTCTACTAAATGCATAAATGTAAATGTATGACACACACAAACAAGTTTGCTCTTCTTTTACACTCTATTAAGTCTCGACCCTAAAAATGGATTGCAGGTCAACACAGAAAAAATGCTTTTCTTACTTGGTATTTTTGTCTTGTTTCCAGTCCAAATATCTAAAAATTCTTAAATCAAGATGCTTTTACTAGATAAGTAAGATGACGTAATATATTTTTTTCTTGTTTTCTGGGGGGAAAAAATAAAATAAAGTTCGTTTTTAGATGAGCAAAATTATCTGCCAATGGGGTAACAAAAATAATCTTATTTCTGTTTGGGACAGAAACAAGACACAAGATTTCAAACAGAAACAAGATTATTTTTCTTATCTAGTAAATACATCTTGATTTAAGAATTTTTAGATATTTAGTCTGGAAATAAGACAAAAAAAACTAAGTAAGAAAAGCATTTTTTTGGGAAATCGAACTCACTGACATTAAAGAGATAGTAGGCCTATAACTCAAAAAGTCATAATTTACTCACACTCACGTTGTTCCAGACCCACAGTATATGACTTTATTTCTTCTGATGAACACAAAAGAAGATATTCTGAAGAATATTTCAACTGTTTTTGTCCATGCAATGAAAGTACCAAAACAAAATTAGACCATGTTGACCTAATATGGATGGGGAAAAAACATTTTCTTATTAATATCGTTTTAATAATAATGCCTTTTGTCTTGATACATAAAGATATATTAAAATACAATAAGACAATACAAATGAAACTCAGAAAAAGGACAACTTGAATAAAAAATTTTATTTGATTTATTATTTTCTCACCTACGCAACAACATACTAAAACGATGCTCTGGTGACCGACAACACTGTTATAGTTTTGAGCTTGATGCTGTTTTTTATGCCGTGATTGTTTTAGTTTAGTGTTTTATAGTTTTCGTTTTTCAGTAAATTTTATTTTTATGTTAGTTTTAGTAAGTGTCGTTTTATTTGTGTTCAATGTTAATAAAACATTGTAACATGTTCTGTGTTCTTTCATTAAGAAGTAATTAAATGCATTTTGACAGGGAAAAAAATTACATATGGATTCAGATTTCTCTTACAATTACACTTTCAAAATCTGTGATTATTTGTGATTACATATTTTAATTGACTGATAGTACTAGTTTTTATGTTTAACATGGACATTTTGATTATTCATGATAATCAGCGCATTATTATAATAGTTATGTTACAAAGCACCTGCTTTATTAAGATCTGGTTCATGAATTTTAGATTACTAAATTACTAGATTACTACCAATTATAAATAGTAATTGTTGTATTTACAGAATTTTCACTGCTCTAATCAATAGTATTTACGTGATCATGTGCCTAAATTTAGAAACAATTTCAGAAGTGATTTATTTCATGTTTACCACACATGTAGAAGCTGTCACCAGCTCACCAGCTCCATTCACCATCCATGTCTCCCCAGCACTACACTTCCCATCATCCTCTCTGGCTCACACCTGCTCACACTCCTCAATCACTTGCACCTGCAAGCCATTACCCTTGTCATCACACTCACTATAGAGGGTATGCGCGTGACATCACCATTGGCCAGAGTTGCTGCATGTCAATATCTGCAGTCACCATCCTCACCTCAGGGTCTAGTCTCGTGGTTACTACCAACGCTAGCTTGACTACCTACTGGTTCTACCTACCTGTGTTACTTACCTGAGATCGCCTTCATCTGTCTTCTGTCATCAGTCTTCTGCTACATTCCTCAGTGGTCCGGGTCTCTAGATTCCCGTTCTCCATCCTCATCTGCAAACAGAAGGAACTCAGAAGGAACCCATCTGCAAACTATCAGACTGCTGTGATACTCACCATTGATTCACTCCTGCTTCTTCTCTGGTTTCTGCTCTAATAAAGAACTGTACTTTGCTACTTACCTTGTTTGTCTCCTTCTGTTGCATGACAGAAGCATATATATATCTATATCCTCAGATTTGATTGACTGGATGGATGCTGTTACAGTGCTGAAGAAGGAATGCATTCTTGATGTACACCTTTACTAATATTAAACCATCTTGTGTTTCCTCATTCTGCTCAGATAGATAGAAAGATAGATAGAAAGTTTAAAGTTTCTTCTATACAGGTCATTCTGGTGTTGTTGCCGTTGTCACAAGAATGTGATCTTCTGCCAAGAACATCAGGCCAATCCTCTCCTGTCCAGAAGGTGGTTTGTCTTCGTCTGGCATCTCAGCTGAGACCTGTCCACTATGGGTGACCCTACCAGTACTTGTGAAGTACCAGTGGCGTAGCTTTCAGCATCACTGATGCGCACAAGCCCTCACAGCACGTCAAGCTGCAAACCGTGTGAGGGACCCTAACCTACCCTAACCCAACTGCTTAAAAACAACCGCATATCAACCAACCACTCGAAACATCCTAACAACCACATATCAATGCACGAAAAACCACTCCGAAAATCCAGCAACCGCACCATAACATGCTAATAACCGCTCAGAAAACCTTGCCAAACATGTCAACACCATCCCAAACATTGTGACAACGTAGCAATGCATTAAAACCACTTAGAACAACCTAGCAGGAGCTGCATAACAACAAAAGCATCCAAACAATCATAGCAGTGTGCTAAACTTATTCATCAAAATAAAAATAACTTAATTTACTCTACAAACTATAAACTTACTCTATAACTATATACAATATTTACATACGTAGGCTTGTGATACTCCAGCCTCCATGTGACACTTTGATGACTCAGTGTCTGGGCTTCTTTCTTCGGGGTTCCTCAGGCAGGGGCTCTTCACTGGTGTCCACATGGATTCGTGGAGCGACGCTTCTGCTGGGTGTGGAGAAGCTCTCAGTGATCAGGACGCGTCCGTCAGGCTGCTCTGTCTCCACTACTGAAGGGCAGTTGAGGGTCTCCCACAGCCGCTGCTTGATCTTCAGTCCCAGCTCAAGGCTGTAGGGACGGTGCCGACCAGAGCGTGTCTTCTTCATTGGCTCCACCACAGAGCGGTAAATGTCCTGGTAGCCCTGCACGCTGCAGCCGTGGATGGAGACAGGCTCTTCCTGTTGACGCGCGTCCACTGAAGAGACTGAGGCTGCTGGATGGATGTTGGGAAGGACAGCAGCGTTCTTTAGGTAGCGCTCTTCCAAACCGTTGGGTCTTCGAACATTGTTCGAGATGCAGCTGTAATTGTGATCTAACTTGATTACAGCTGCCAACTGTGAAAGGTCTTGAATGGAAGAGACGCCCTCCACCAAGAATCCCCTCAGGTGTGCGGGACGAGTCCTGGTTCTTCTTGAGCGACGCTGTTCCATAATGATGACTGAAGAGCAACTTCCCAAATTAGACAAACAAGAAACTTACCAAAATGAAGAGTTGTAAAGAGCTTGTAGCACGTATGATCAGACTTCAAGGCTTCGAGGACAGTTGTGTTGATTTCAAATGTCAACTCCAGTTGCTACTCACTTAGAATGCTGAAGCTCATTTAAATGTAAACAATTGATATCAGCAGTAAGTCAATTAGAGCAGCATGAGCTCTATGTTACATGTATTATATGCTTCTCTATTGCCATTATCGTCATTTACAGTTATTTAGGGTGTATTCCTCTTCTGTATGTATGCAGTGGTGTCAGCATTATTTGGAACTGCTCTGTGTTTGTTGGACATGATAAACTTATCTGTGCGTTCAATGAATCTTTTAAGTGAACGAATCCTTGCATTGACTCGTATCTCCTTTTGTTCACTGAAGTCTCTTCTTTTTGGAGTTCATAAATGCTTTGGTGACTTTTCCTGCCTCCAGAAATTGACTATAGCTCTATATGACTATAGCAGTCCATGAAAGAGCTTTTTTTTGGGGTGGGGGTTGTGAATCTACGGACAGTCATGTGTTTCGAGCCTGACAGAGACAACCTTGAATGATTATACATATGCACATACATTGTTGTTGTGTATGGGTAAATGTGTGCTTATCCGTGTATATTTTGTACATACAGTGATCGACTCAAAAGCTGAATACTGTGTACACATTTTTGGTGACTGCAATGGATGAAGCTTTAATGTACGTACATCGCTGAAACTTTCCACTGTCCATTTGTCATTGCAGCACTGTCCCTAAGATCCAGCCGTCCTGAGACATCGCTGATCAAAACTGCATGTATTAAACTTTTTGGGTGTGTGTGCTCATCTCTCCAAAAATGTCGCACTGTTGTGTTTTATGAAAGAAAAATACAAAAGAATATAACTGTCATATTTTGTGAAGGTAATAAAGATGTGTTGAAAAGTGTTGTGCTGTTAATCTGAAGGAAATCCGTATTAGAATGTGAAAAGGATGAACTCTGGCTATGAGAAAGGACTGGCCAGATGTGATTGTTGTAGTATCCACAGATTCAGTATCAAAAACGTAAGTATTAATGGGTTAGTTCACCTAAAAATGAAAATTTTGTCATCAGTTACTCACTCACCCTCATGTCGTTCCAAACCCGTAAGACTTTCGTTCATCTTCGGAACTCAAATTAAGATATTTTTAATGAAATCTGAGAGATTTCTGTCCCTCCACTGACAGTCAGTCTACATTGACAACTACAATGCAAAAAATGTATAAAGAGATCGTAAAAGTAATCCATATGAATTGTTGGTTTAACTTAGAAAAAGTAAGTAACCTGGTTGCCTTAAAATTTTGAGTTCGATTAACTTAAAAATTTGAGTTAATACAATGAAGGAGATTGGTTTATTCAACAGAAACTCAAAAGGTTATATTATCTGAACCACATTATCTGTATTTTGATTTGGCGAAAGAAAAACAGTTGGGATAAATCATGAAAAAAATGTTTTATTGTTGGCTCTGTGACAAATTACTTATGTCCCTCTATTGTAAGTTGCTTTGGATAAAAGCGTCTACTAAATGCATAAATGTAAATGTATGACACACACAAACAAGTTTGCTCTTCTTTTACACTCTATTAAGTCTCGACCCTAAAAATGGATTGCAGGTCAACACAGAAAAAATGCTTTTCTTACTTGGTATTTTTGTCTTGTTTCCAGTCCAAATATCTAAAAATTCTTAAATCAAGATGCTTTTACTAGATAAGTAAGATGACGTAATATATTTTTTTCTTGTTTTCTGGGGGGAAAAAATAAAATAAAGTTCGTTTTTAGATGAGCAAAATTATCTGCCAATGGGGTAACAAAAATAATCTTATTTCTGTTTGGGACAGAAACAAGACACAAGATTTCAAACAGAAACAAGATTATTTTTCTTATCTAGTAAATACATCTTGATTTAAGAATTTTTAGATATTTAGTCTGGAAATAAGACAAAAAAAACTAAGTAAGAAAAGCATTTTTTTGGGAAATCGAACTCACTGACATTAAAGAGATAGTAGGCCTATAACTCAAAAAGTCATAATTTACTCACACTCACGTTGTTCCAGACCCACAGTATATGACTTTATTTCTTCTGATGAACACAAAAGAAGATATTCTGAAGAATATTTCAACTGTTTTTGTCCATGCAATGAAAGTACCAAAACAAAATTAGACCATGTTGACCTAATATGGATGGGGAAAAAACATTTTCTTATTAATATCGTTTTAATAATAATGCCTTTTGTCTTGATACATAAAGATATATTAAAATACAATAAGACAATACAAATGAAACTCAGAAAAAGGACAACTTGAATAAAAAATTTTATTTGATTTATTATTTTCTCACCTACGCAACAACATACTAAAACGATGCTCTGGTGACCGACAACACTGTTATAGTTTTGAGCTTGATGCTGTTTTTTATGCCGTGATTGTTTTAGTTTAGTGTTTTATAGTTTTCGTTTTTCAGTAAATTTTATTTTTATGTTAGTTTTAGTAAGTGTCGTTTTATTTGTGTTCAATGTTAATAAAACATTGTAACATGTTCTGTGTTCTTTCATTAAGAAGTAATTAAATGCATTTTGACAGGGAAAAAAATTACATATAGATTCAGATTTCTCTTACAATTACACTTTCAAAATCTGTGATTATTTGTGATTACATATTTTAATTGACTGATAGTACTAGTTTTTATGTTTAACATGGACATTTTGATTATTCATGATAATCAGCGCATTATTATAATAGTTATGTTACAAAGCACCTGCTTTATTAAGATCTGGTTCATGAATTTTAGATTACTAAATTACTAGATTACTACCAATTATAAATAGTAATTGTTGTATTTACAGAATTTTCACTGCTCTAATCAATAGTATTTACGTGATCATGTGCCTAAATTTAGAAACAATTTCAGAAGTGATTTATTTCATGTTTACCACACATGTAGAAGCTGTCACCAGCTCACCAGCTCCATTCACCATCCATGTCTCCCCAGCACTACACTTCCCATCATCCTCTCTGGCTCACACCTGCTCACACTCCTCAATCACTTGCACCTGCAAGCCATTACCCTTGTCATCACACTCACTATAGAGGGTATGCGCGTGACATCACCATTGGCCAGAGTTGCTGCATGTCAATATCTGCAGTCACCATCCTCACCTCAGGGTCTAGTCTCGTGGTTACTACCAACGCTAGCTTGACTACCTACTGGTTCTACCTACCTGTGTTACTTACCTGAGATCGCCTTCATCTGTCTTCTGTCATCAGTCTTCTGCTACATTCCTCAGTGGTCCGGGTCTCTAGATTCCCGTTCTCCATCCTCATCTGCAAACAGAAGGAACTCAGAAGGAACCCATCTGCAAACTATCAGACTGCTGTGATACTCACCATTGATTCACTCCTGCTTCTTCTCTGGTTTCTGCTCTAATAAAGAACTGTACTTTGCTACTTACCTTGTTTGTCTCCTTCTGTTGCATGACAGAAGCATATATATATCTATATCCTCAGATTTGATTGACTGGATGGATGCTGTTACAGTGCTGAAGAAGGAATGCATTCTTGATGTACACCTTTACTAATATTAAACCATCTTGTGTTTCCTCATTCTGCTCAGATAGATAGAAAGATAGATAGAAAGTTTAAAGTTTCTTCTATACAGGTCATTCTGGTGTTGTTGCCGTTGTCACAAGAATGTGATCTTCTGCCAAGAACATCAGGCCAATCCTCTCCTGTCCAGAAGGTGGTTTGTCTTCGTCTGGCATCTCAGCTGAGACCTGTCCACTATGGGTGACCCTACCAGTAGTTGTGAAGTACCAGTGGCGTAGCTTTCAGCATCACTGATGCGCACAAGCCCTCACAGCACGTCAAGCTGCAAACCGTGTGAGGGACCCTAACCTACCCTAACCCAACTGCTTAAAAACAACCGCATATCAACCAACCACTCGAAACATCCTAACAACCACATATCAATGCACGAAAAACCACTCCGAAAATCCAGCAACCGCACCATAACATGCTAATAACCGCTCAGAAAACCTTGCCAAACATGTCAACACCATCCCAAACATTGTGACAACGTAGCAATGCATTAAAACCACTTAGAACAACCTAGCAGGAGCTGCATAACAACAAAAGCATCCAAACAATCATAGCAGTGTGCTAAACTTATTCATCAAAATAAAAATAACTTAATTTACTCTACAAACTATAAACTTACTCTATAACTATATACAATATTTACATACGTAGGCTTGTGATACTCCAGCCTCCATGTGACACTTTGATGACTCAGTGTCTGGGCTTCTTTCTTCGGGGTTCCTCAGGCAGGGGCTCTTCACTGGTGTCCACATGGATTCGTGGAGCGACGCTTCTGCTGGGTGTGGAGAAGCTCTCAGTGATCAGGACGCGTCCGTCAGGCTGCTCTGTCTCCACTACTGAAGGGCAGTTGAGGGTCTCCCACAGCCGCTGCTTGATCTTCAGTCCCAGCTCAAGGCTGTAGGGACGGTGCCGACCAGAGCGTGTCTTCTTCATTGGCTCCACCACAGAGCGGTAAATGTCCTGGTAGCCCTGCACGCTGCAGCCGTGGATGGAGACAGGCTCTTCCTGTTGACGCGCGTCCACTGAAGAGACTGAGGCTGCTGGATGGATGTTGGGAAGGACAGCAGCGTTCTTTAGGTAGCGCTCTTCCAAACCGTTGGGTCTTCGAACATTGTTCGAGATGCAGCTGTAATTGTGATCTAACTTGATTACAGCTGCCAACTGTGAAAGGTCTTGAATGGAAGAGACGCCCTCCACCAAGAATCCCCTCAGGTGTGCGGGACGAGTCCTGGTTCTTCTTGAGCGACGCTGTTCCATAATGATGACTGAAGAGCAACTTCCCAAATTAGACAAACAAGAAACTTACCAAAATGAAGAGTTGTAAAGAGCTTGTAGCACGTATGATCAGACTTCAAGGCTTCGAGGACAGTTGTGTTGATTTCAAATGTCAACTCCAGTTGCTACTCACTTAGAATGCTGAAGCTCATTTAAATGTAAACAATTGATATCAGCAGTAAGTCAATTAGAGCAGCATGAGCTCTATGTTACATGTATTATATGCTTCTCTATTGCCATTATCGTCATTTACAGTTATTTAGGGTGTATTCCTCTTCTGTATGTATGCAGTGGTGTCAGCATTATTTGGAACTGCTCTGTGTTTGTTGGACATGATAAACTTATCTGTGCGTTCAATGAATCTTTTAAGTGAACGAATCCTTGCATTGACTCGTATCTCCTTTTGTTCACTGAAGTCTCTTCTTTTTGGAGTTCATAAATGCTTTGGTGACTTTTCCTGCCTCCAGAAATTGACTATAGCTCTATATGACTATAGCAGTCCATGAAAGAGCTTTTTTTTTGGGGTGGGGGTTGTGAATCTATGGACAGTCATGTGTTTCGAGCCTGACCGAGACAACCTTGAATGATTATACATATGCACATACATTGTTCACATTTTTATCTATTTTTTATCTTTATGTTGTCCTTTTTCTAGCTTGCTAAATGTCCAGTCCAGATGTCTAGTCGTTCAAGCAAAACAGATCTGCTCATATTCTATAATTAACTATATTTTTAATCATAAAGGAAATCAACTTTTTTTTTTTAATGTAAGGTCAGGTGTACGATTTTGTCCTAAAGAAGGTGACAACTGTAGGTACCACCACACTCTTTCTGTGAAGAAAGAAGAAAAGAAGGAGGTCGAGATCTTGCTGGAGGATTTGATGGAAACTGAGGTGAGAAGGAAGAGAAAACAGTGTCACAGAACGTGATTGTAAAGTAATATTGTAATGGATGTCATTGCGTTGAATCTTATTTTTCAAAACTGTTGTAATAATTAGCTGTTATTTTTGTAGCAAATGTCACTCGAATTACTCTTGAAACTCTTGGCCTGGAAGAAAAGGAAAAGGCAAGAGAAACTGGTTAAAGCAGAGCAGGACATGGAGAGAAAGAAAGTCTACTTTAAAGTTGCCAGAGTGCTTAGGGCGAGTAAAAATCATGTCACTGATATTCCTCCACTGTGTGCCTGTCTCTTGAAAACAGGGAATTATAGGGTGGCTCAGTGGAGAGCCCTTAATTCACCTCACAGGAAGAAGCTCCCCATTTCAAGTCCTTGCTGAGCCAGGAGGTCTTTCTGTGTGAAGTTTCCATGTTTGTTTTTTTATGGATTGGGCAGGTTTTTTTGTTTTGTTTTTTTTTAACTGTAGGTACTCTGGTTTCCCCACAGGAGAGTGCTGAAGGGATGATGTATTTTAGTAGAAAATGAGTTAGCATTTTAGCATTTGTGGCTCCATCGTCCCGAAGTCAGTGGACTTTTTGAATGGGTTTTTGGTTAAATCCCTGAAATTAGGTCTGTGGTTAACACAAGCTCAAGAAGTGTCACTTTGACATAAAATACATGAAATAAAATACATCAGTAATACCTCCTTTTGTTTTTAAAGCTTTTACATTTCTTGAAAAAGGTGGTTGATAACAAGTGGCTAAATAGGACTAAAGAAGTTGTTGGGAACATTAAACTATCACACTGAACAGGAAATCCCATCTACACACTAGTCCGCTCTTACAGACTTGTTGCGTTTATAATCACTCTCTTGCAAACTAAGGCTGCGTTCACGCCATGTTGTAATTACCGTAATTATGAGATGGCTCAGAATTATGTGTTTCCATGGCAACACTATCAAGACCAATATGAATCTGCAGTGGTCACGTGGTATAAATCGGAGCTCTCAGATAATTCCAAGTTTACAAGTTGTAATTACGAGTTCTATGAGGACGCTTTTTACAGGTCGGAATCTCTTAATTACGGTAATTACAATATGGCGTGAACGCACCTATATATAAATGGAAGTTGTAATAGTCTTTTCTTCCCTATTGTGACATATATCCAAGTGAAACAACTTCTTGAACAAGAAAAAAATGTAGGTCAGGACTTCATTTTGTCCATCTGGAACTGATTGGATGGTCGTGCTTCGCCATTGCTGTGATGTCATATGATTGACAGGTTGCCCTGCCCTCACACCAGTAAACACCTCATCAGAGAAGGAGATGTTGCTGCATATGGAAGCATATTATGAGGGCACATAAATAAAAAAAGATGTTTTATAAAAGTGTAATATGGCAGACTTTATAGCGATGAAGATTAGAATTGTCATGACTGATAAGATTAATGCAACACAAATATTTTCAGTAGAGTTAAACTCCTACCTGTCCTAAAAAACAGAAAATGTTTTATGTGTTGCCCCCCTCTCCTCCAGACACTTAGTAGAGGACCTTAATGGGCTCTCCTCATCACATAGCAGGACAACATTTCTGATTTTAACACACTCAAAGATCACTGAGAAACTAAGCCTTACTTGCATCTTTCACCATATTTTATGTTCTGTTCCGGATTGGTTCTTCAAATGTAGTACAACACTGACATCTGCAGGAGGTATGGTTTCTGCACATATTTCGTTGAAAATATAATTTTTACTCTAAAACGAGAAGCCCATCTGTCACATTAGATCATGGGCGTCGGAACCAAAAAAAATGTGGGTGGGTCCTCTCAGAAAAATTTGACTGGAGTAGATGCCATTTACTATAAGTACAAATATATCTCCTTGTTTACTACACGTCTGGTTAGGGCAGACAAAAATACGGAAAACACAAACTCATTTTCAGCAACAGTAGTATAAGGATAAGACGAATGGCATGAAGTTTTGACGCAAATCGACCCGAGGTTCGAATCCACCTTTTGCCGAACTCGCTCTACTCCCTTTTCCCATCACATATCAGATCGGAAAGGCAGTTATTTTTTTATTTTTATTTTTATAAAAATGAAGAAAATATTAGAAAAGTGAAAATAAAGCGTCTAACGTGTTTAATAAATGTTTATCAGTTATGGGTAGGTAAACAGACGTGCTCAATTAGAGACGGTAAAAGTGAGTGGGTCCAATATCATTGGTCTTAAAAAGTGGGTGGGTCTTGTCCCACCCACATACTCCCGACGCCCATGCATTGGATACAGAATATAAAACCATGAGGCATCTGCACAAATTATGATTGAGCTTTTCATCTGAACTAGCATTTTTGCAATGACTTATAATCATGTGCCATGGTTATTTTCCAGCCAGTTCCCTAGTAAGTTTACTTCACACAGGTATCCATGCAGAGTAACAACGGGTGTTTCTATTGTTTTATGTATTATTGTATAATTTAATTATAAATTATAATTTAAAACACTGCCATGTATTTGTTTGTTTTATATTGAGAGAACTGTTTTGCTTAAAGTGTTTGCTCTATAGGCCTACATAGAAACGTTTCGTTTTGTTTTATAATCCAATTTCATTCATACTTTTAAGTATAGCTTAAGTGTCCAAACACTTTTGTGGACAATATTGCAAAATAAATGTAAATAAGTGTTTGAGTCCAGAAAATGCGTGACGCGCCAGCAGGTGGAGCCGCGTCATTCAGTGTGAGTGTCAGAGCTTCAGCGCGAGCTCACAGGGGGTTTCATCAGGTTGACAGGCAAAGGAAGAGACGCAGTAAGCGAAAGCTTCTCAATGCTAGTGGGTACGGCGCTTTGCTGGGCACCAATGCTATGACAAAAGGAGTAGATTTTGTTTTGCTCTCTTGAGAAGTCTGAAGTAAGTGAGTAAGTCCTCGCGCAGTTTATGGTAGAGGCTCAGCAGAGTTTCAGAGGAAGCAGGATGTACCATGAAGACGGTGCAAACTCTCTCAGACCACGATATGGATGTAAGTAAGAGCCACTTCACCATGTCAGTTATGAAACTACTCTATTAATATTATGAAACGAAATGAGTGTAAATTGAATGTGAATTTACTGTAGTGCCCAATGTCCACGACAGTTGGCCAGCGAGTATTTGCAACAGTAATCTGACATCCATGATCAGTGCAGTGGATGGTTAGTTTGGGTGATTCCCCCCTGGATATATACATGCATAATATTTAGGCTATATATATATATATATATATATATATATATATATATATATATATATATATTTAGAAATATTATTATTTTTATTTTATTTATTATTTTTACAAAATATTTTCTCAATGATTATTCAGAAATATTTGGAAGCACACTGTAAAATGTGGTAGCATGCAGCCTAATTTTTGCCTTAGGATCTATTTCTACCTGACCCGATGCTTAAAAATGATTTTCATTGGTGTAACCTAATGCGGTGCTGATTTTAAATAATATTTTGGACTTGAAGCTAGTTAACTTTTATTAGGTTACACGAACGCGCTGCATTAAGCGGAGTGCAGGAAATGTGTGTTTGAAGTTCATACTCCTGATTTATCAGCCTCTCACTAGTTGTATTTAACACAAAGGCAAGTTTAATCTAGAGATGCAAGATTTATATATATATATATATATATATATATATATATAAAACAATACTGATTATTTCTGTGTTTAATAACTGATATGCAGATCTGGTGGTTGGTATGTAAAGTATGGTATATGGTATGTTGAGTAATTTATTGCACACAATACATTAAATAAGTGTTGCTTATTCATTAGAGTTTAACGTTAAGAGGTAGACTGAACCGATAAAGTGTGAAAACTGTTTAAAATTATGATTATCAGTCTATATCCATAGTTTAACTCAGTTACCTGTTATATTTCTGTCACACCCACTTCCCATTTTTCATCAAGACGCCATGATAGTAATGTGCTAACTTGCAAGACAGTCACTCTGAAACATTAAAAATGTCTTTTGAGTCCTACAAATACGCAACACTTCCCCCTGATCCCAGATCTTTTCCTGACATATCCTGATAGTATGTTGCCTCAGAAAGGTGCTTGTGTATCCTTGGCATTAGATCTCATGCTGTGGCGTGAGCAAAGAGAAGCTCCATGATAGTTTTCTCCAGTTAAACATTACCTCCGCCCTTTGTAAAAGCACCTAACAGTCTGTACAGTTCAGATATTTGAGGAATTCTGTTTGAGGAGTTTATCTGTGCAGGTTTTATTAAACACACACACATTGCACCATGCTGGCAAGACATCATCATGCCTATACTGCGTACATATCTAGAATGATGAAGAATGTTCAAGATGGTGTTTGAGTAGCACACATTTGATTCTGCTGTGAACTGCTAGTTGGTTGTGTATCAAAAACTGCTAGTTTGAGATTAACTCCACTATATCAAATCAAGGTTGAGAGATGTACTTGAGCACTTTTTGTCGGCTTTTTAAAAGAAGTTTACTTAACTCGTGTCAACACTGGCACCGAGATCACATTCCAGCTAAACTGCTGACAAGGCCGCTGGCTTCATTCTGCTAGGGTGTTTACATTAACCTTTTTTGTTCTTGATTGCCTTTTTTATTCATAAAAAGCAGATTTTTTAGATATGACAACACATTCTCATATTGCATTTAACTCCAGAAAGCTGTTGTACAACTATTCCCTGTGTCTTATGCTGTTTGTTTGAAGATAAATGGTTGTGTCAAAGTGTGCATCACAAGGAACGACATCCTTTGGTTGAGGACTGTGCAGGAAATATAAAGGAAATTACATCATATCGAGCAATGAAAACTGAAATGCCCTACAATCTCATTATTATCATGTGAGGTAGCTGACACATATTGATATGAGAGATTGGATGGCCACAGTTTACTGACAGACGTCCCACTCACAACCACTATAAGTGTGGTGCGGTTGCTGGCACGATTTACACTAGTGTTCAAAAGTTTACGGTTGTTAAGATCTTTGAATGTTTTTGAAATAAGCCTTCAGAAATGATTCTAATGCTGATTTGCTGCTCAAGAAACATTTCTTATTATTATCAGTGTTGAAAACAGTTGTGCTGCTTACTGTTTTTGTGGATGCCATACATTTTTTTTTTTTCAAAATTCTTTGAATTCATAAAGAACAGCATTTATAAATATTTTCTAAAATTATAAATGTCTTTCCTGTCACTTTTGATCAATTTAAAGCATCCTTGATGAATACACATTTTAATTTCTTAATAAAAATCTTAATGGTAGCATCTATTACTATAATGGCTCCTGAATCTCTGATGTTTCCTCAAGTGGCTGCTGGATTGTTCTTTCTTTGATTTATAACATTTTAAATGCATAGATGCTTTTATTTGAACCCACTTTTGTTGCCATGTTTTCAAAATATTGAGTTATTGTCTGTGGGACAGATTTAAGGTGATAAAGCTGACCTACGTAATGAATCCCCACAGAGGTTAACTGGCAAGCCTGAGCCTGTGCGACAGGGTGAGAAATTTGCAGTGTTGTTTGCTATTACATGATTGAATCTCATTTACTCGAACAAAGGCCAGCATGTGACCGTGTGTCAGCAAGCTTAATTATTACTAGATGAGTGAGGATTGTGAAAACACTTAGTAGTTGGACAGTCTTGTGCTCAGTCTGATCTAAAAACGAGCTTCAATGAGTGTGTCAGAGCATCACAAGTTCTCTTTAGGTGCCTTTAGGTTTCTTTTGGACTGAACTGGTCTTTTGTTTTTTGCTTTTGAGAATGGATGTGGCCTACTTCACTTAGAGTCATAATAAGTGTCATATTTTACTATTTTATTTATGTTTCACCTGGGCTCCACCAGGCTGTGGAGATACACCATATATTTTAGTCAAGTGATGGGCGATTGTATAATCAAATAACTTATTAAACCAACTGACGTGAGTGCAACTACATCTGCTAGTGGATTCTCAGAATCAATCATGAGCTCTGTGGTAAACGCAACAGATTGTGAAATTCTGTACTGGTCTTTTGATGATGAGATGTGGTTGACAGTTGATCTGTACGCGTGTTATGTTGTAGTGTTGGGTCACGGCATGTCTCAAAAACAGCTCAAAACAGTGTAAGTCCAAAATAGAATCCATATTTGAAATCCAGCCCTGATTTTACCCAGGACTGACTATGATTGTGTTGATTACATCATGTGATTGGTGAGTGTTTGTAAGTGGCAGCTCCATGCCATTACAATAAATGATTAAGTAACAAGTAAATGTTATAGGGAAACATAGATTTCTACTATAGATTTCTACTTTCAATATTATTTGTTTGGTAACACTTTACTACATATATTCACTATTAACTATGACTTTTGCCTCAGTGAACTCCTAATTTACTGCTTATTAATAGTTAGTAAGGTAGTTTTTGTAGCGTTTAAGTTTAGGTATTGGTAGGATTAAGGGATGTAGAATAAGGTCATGCAGAACGAGACATTAATATGTGCTTTATAAGTACTAATAAACAGCTAATATCCTAGTAATATGTATGCTAATAAGCTACTAGTTAATAGTGAGAATTGAACCCTAAAATAAAGTGTTACCATTTGTTTTTCACAGGTTATTCTTTAAATACAATAAGCTGTATGCAAACAAAGTGACCCACATTTGGTTTTCAACCGTTGAAATGGGTAAAATTCAAACAAATTGAACATAGTCACATTGGGATCTCCATATCTTTGGGATTGAAGCATATAGGGCCTTACAAATGAGAACCAGAATTTAAAAGGACATTAAGATACGTTTAATACTTCTAGGCCTGGTTTCACAGACAGGGCTTAGATTAAGACAGGATTAGGCCTTAGTTCAATTTGGACATTTAAGTAGATTTTATAAATGTGTCTTAGAAAAAAACTTTACTGATGTGCATTGAGACAAAACAATGTCAGTGACATATTTTAATATATGCCAGTGCAAGATGTTTTCAGTTAAAATGGCTCAAACATGCATTTTAGTCTGGGACTAGATTTAAGCCTTGTCTGTGAAACCGGGGGGCTAGAGTTACAGGCATGCAAACTGGAAAATTAATATTTGTGGTACTCGGACATGAATGTTCTATGCAGTTGTTTTGATAAAGGGAAACAAGATTTTGGTTTCAGATTTCTGAGGTCTCCTTACTAAAAGGATACTTGTTAAAGATAAATGTTAATAAAGTTCTTTTTATAATAAGAGTATATTAAAAGCTCTGAAAATAACAATAATAAATTCTACTTTTCATTTTATTACTATAACAACAGCGCCCCCACTAAATATATATAACAGTCTACCGGGCGGGCACTAGGACCTGGAGGAGGCTTCTACTGCGGTGGAGGCTGCTGCGCCTGCACGCGCTAGAGAGTGGGGAGTCACTGTACAAGTCCTTCTGAACGCGCATTCACAAATTTAAGCATTTAAAAACTGTCAATATAAATCACCATACATGCAATGTATTTGCTTGTTTTTGCTTGTTTTCACTTTAAGAATGACCACACTGCTGACATGATCTTATCGCTATAGCACTCCTTGCGCACGTGAGTTATTGCAGGCATATATCAACACGTTATCATATCGGCAAGGCATATCGGCATAATTTTTTCATATCGGCCAATGATGATTTTTATATTTTAAGCGTTTATCGGCCGATTCCGATGTCGTACCGATAATATTGTGCATCCCTACTGGAAATTAACCATGTAGGGCTTTAAAAATTGAGATACCAAAAGAAAAGTTTAAAAATCTAAAAGGATATTAAGATATAATACTTCTTGAGTTACAGACATGCACACTTGCTTTTTCCCATTTTTGAACTGTCACCATTGGCATATAATGCAACAAAGATTGCTCAATCAGAAGTAAACTAATAGATCTACCTAAAAGACCTAACTAAAAATAAAATAATGAGGCTACCATCTTTCTGAAGTCATTTTTACCCCCCCCCCCCCCCCCCCCCCCATGAGTTGACATGGAATGACCTAGTATCATTTGTTTTCAGATGCCACATGATATTTTGTATCTAATGCAATGAATTCAGTGTCTTGAATTACAAGTTAAGAGCAAGAACAGTGAGGACTGACCCGCTTAAGTCATGTGTAAAATGATGTCAGCTCTGCTTAACCAGAAACAAAGCGATTGCATTGAACTCAGCAGTGTTGTGAACTGAAGATAAAGGTGGCGGAGAGGGAATGTAGATGCAATCACGTAAAGGTCAGCCACAAATGGTTTTGTAATGCTACAGTACTGACAGCTGACATCCGCCAGACGTAAGGGTGTCACTCCCTGATGCTTTCACGTGCTGCTGACAGTGATGAAAGAGTTGCTGATTATTTCTGCACGTGTATATTGTGTAAAATTACTCAAGCTTGCACACACATTCATTGTTTTGTCTGGTTGATCTTATAGGGGTTTAAATGTGGCGTGTTTCTGATTCACTTCTTTCCTTCATAACAAATCGCTTGATCACTTTTTCCAGTTCATGCTGCTAAAATCTAATTCCAGTGTGACTTAAATCAACAGCTGTCTGAAACACACAAAGACTGAATAAAATATAATCAGCAGAATGGAACTTGGCTACACACCATCAGATTCATTCAATACCTTTTGTCATAGTGTGTCTAGTGGTTGTTGTGTTGGCTGTGCTACAGTTAGCTGATTAAACTGGAGAGGAAAATGTCACGCTCAGCGTTCTGATGTGTTACTCCACCAGTATGGGAAAAACTCTATTCTTGCATTCTCCAACTGTTATTTTCCTTTGTTTATCCTACAGCCATTGTGGACGATGAGAGGCTGTCAGCAGAAGAAATGGACGAGAGGAGGAGGCAGAATATTGCATATGAATATCTTTGTCACCTAGAGGAAGCCAAACAGTGAGTAGAAGTTTGTCATGCCACAGATACATATTGAGCCGTTGTCATGGGACCAGATAAAAATACAGTATTGGGTAAACCAAAGACTTTATGGCAGAATAAGTCCCGCCTTCTAAATAAATAGCCAATCAACAGTTGGTAAAGTTTTGCATCACTGCAGCTGCCTTTAGAAGCTCCGGTTGATGTAGGAACAGTCAGTGCTCTGAGACGTGCGCTTATGACTGCACACATGCATTGGCTGCATTTGCTTTTTTTGTCATGAGTTTTTAGAAACAAAATTTATGAGACTGTTGTAGTCAGATTTCATTGGTGATTTCAAATATGAAATTTAATCATAAGCTTAGTGAACAGCTTTGGAGAATTTGATGTTTCCCCATTTACAGAGGAGCTGTACTTGCATGACTAAAATAGCTGCCTGAGAGGCGTTTCAAAGATGGCCACCAAGTGAAATGACTTGCCTTAAAGGGACTTAAAGGGACTTTAGAGGTAAGATTAGATACATTAAAGGTACATAGAATATGGTTCTCCAAAATGAGTCATATGGACTACAGTACCTTTATGATACTCAGGGATTTTTGGATTAAAATATCAACAACAACAAAAAAAAAAACACACTAAAACAATGTTATACACTGATCAGGCATAACATTATGACCACCTTCCTAATATTGTGTTGGTCCCCCTTTTGCTGCCATAACAGCCCTGACCCGTCGAGGCATGGGCTGCACTAGACCCCTGAAGGTGTGCTGTGGTATCTGGAACCAAAATGTTAGCAGCAGATCCTTTAAGTCCTGTAAGTTGCGAGGTGGGGCCTCCATGGATAGGACTTGTTTGTTCAGCACATCCCACAGATTGCTCGATTGGATTGAGATCTGGGGAATTTGGAGGCCAAGTCAACACCTCAAACTCGTTGTTGTGCTCCTCAAACCATTCCTAAATCATTTTTGCTTTGTGGCAGTATTCCCACCAGGGAATACTGTTTCCATGAAAGGGTGTACATGGTCTGCAACAATGCATAGGTAGGTGGTACATGTCAAAGTAACATCCACATGGATGGCAGGACCCAAGGTTTACCAGCAGAACATTGCCCAAAGCATCACACTGCCTCCGCCGGCTTGCCTTCTTCCCATAGTGCATCCTGGTGCCATGTGTTCCCCAGGTAAGCGACGTGCACGCACCTGGCCACCCATGTGATGTAAAAGAAAACATTATTCATTAGACCAGGCCATCTTCTTCCATTGCTCCGTGGTCCAGTTCTGATGCTCACATGCCCACTGTTGGCACTTTTGGCGGTGGACAGGTGCCAGCATGGGCACCCTGACTGGTCTGCGGCTATGCAGCCCCATACGCAACAAACTGCAATGCACTGTGTATTCTGACACCTTTCTATCAGAACCAGCATTAACTTCTTGAGCAATTTGAGCTACAGTAGCTTGTCTGTTTGATGGGACCACATGGGACAGCCTTCGCTCACCACGTGCATCAATGAGCCTTGGCCACCCATGACCCTTTCGCCGGTTCACCACTGTTCCTTCCTTGGACCACTTTTGATAGATACTGACCACTGCAGACTGGGAACACCCCACAAGAGCTGCAGTTTTGGAGATGCTCTGACCATCACGTTGTCTAGCAATTACTATTTGGCCCTTGTCAAACTCGCTCAAATCCTTACGCTTGCCCCTTTTTCCTGCTTCTAACACATCAACTTTGAGGACAAAATGTTTACTTGCTGCCTAATATATCCCACCCACTAACAGGTGCCGTGATGAAGAGATAATCAGTGTTATTCACTTCACCTGTCAGTGGTCATAATGTTATGCCTGATCAGTGTATATTTTGTTGACTTGAGTACTTACATTATCCCAAATATTTCCACCAATGTTTAAATCCAAAGAAATGAGCTATTTTAACCAGTGTAATGGGCCGTGTCATTGTGTAGCCTGTCATTGACGTCTTCACCTTACTCTCAATTTCTGGTTTTACTTCCGTTGAAACCATGAAAACACCAAAGACTCTTTAATATATTATGCGTTTTATTATACAGGTGAGCAACTGTTTCGATACTTATATAGCTCATAGTCTTATTGTTTGAATATCTTGTTTTCTTGATTTTACCACGTTTGTACCATGCCTCAGAGACGACACTATTTTGTCAAATGGCTAACATAGCATAATCAGAAAGAGCTTTATTTGTAGTAACGGTAATACAACATTTTCTCCATCATACAGTATATTTCAAAATAAATTGCATTCCATTTAGCAACACAAGTCATCCAGCTTTTATTATGATATTCTCTCGAACTAGCTTACTATACATAATATAATATACATAAAAATGTATAAGAATACACATAAACAACAAAACGAAAGGAGCTGCAGTGGCCGACTGTAGCATATAAGCATAATAAAAACAGCAACGTAAAATGTCCCAGGCTCTTGGCCCCGCCCTGCTTCTTACCACAGTAACGTTAATAAAACTTTAATTCATTAGCTCATCAATGAGCATGATTTCTGCTTGAGTCTAGTCGGATTGCTTTTCATCAGCTGTGGAGGTGAATACGACAACTCCCATGATTCCACGCTCATTCACGGCATTATCAAGCTGTGCCTTTGCTATTGTTTTGACAACGACCTCTAGCGGCGAAACTTACATACTGTACCTTTAAGTGATTATTATTCAGAGGTAGGGCTCCACGGTATTTCAAAATTATCGAAATATCACA
This sequence comes from Coreius guichenoti, assembly GCA_039654105.1. NCBI lineage: Eukaryota > Metazoa > Chordata > Actinopteri > Cypriniformes > Gobionidae > Coreius > Coreius guichenoti. Next base: position 32,327,524 of record CM077169.1, read on the forward strand.
AATGTATTGCAACATGCATCATACTAGGCATGGTTGCCTTGTACCGTGCCCTGGCGCGATTGTTCCCCCTCCCCACTCCCCCGCTGGCCTGCACTCACATTGCACTTAACGTTCCGGCCAGGGACGGTTCAGCGATTACACTAGTCAAACGAACCAGACTTTCGGGGTCAAACGTGCTCGGACATGGTTCAGATCGTCTAGTGTGAGTACACCATAATACTCCAAAAGATTACAAAAAGTCCAAGTTTTAGGTCGATGCGGACAGCAGAGAGTAGACTGGACACATGACTGTTACATACGTGTGACATGCTTAATGTTAATAAATGCAATAAGCGTAGTACTCGCGCGTAGAAAGCCGCCTCTCGGACAGCGCGTGATCCCGAATTCAGTTCTCTTCCACAGCTTATATGGCCAAATAGGCAATTATGTCAAAATGCCCGTCTTGGTGAGTATTTACGTAAAAACAGTCAGTTGTCTTACGTAAATGGACTAAACAGTTAAGAAAGAAAGTGTGCGTGTAACAATATATTGGTTCCGTGCAGCTCAAGACCCTGAAAGACCCAAATATAGAAAAAAACTGTAAAAAAATTTGTCCACCTTTTACATGTTGTTGTAGGAGGCCTCTAATGCAGAAATAAATGAGTTTTTACATTTTTTACATTTTAGTAAGTTTTTAGGGGAATATTGTAATATTGCAATGTTGGGCCTGTTGGGTAGCAGAATTTCAGTGATTTCACTCACTGTCTGAACAAGTGTAGAGAACATCTAAGGGTTAATTTGCAGGGTGTAATGATTATATTAGTAGCATACATATACACTAATATTCACACAGTATTAATAATTGGACATATTTTTTATGAAAAATAATTTATTATACAAAAATATGTTCAGATTATATTTACAAAACCTGATGAACTGAATGAAAACTTTGGCATTTATGTGATTTAGCTATGTTCATAGCCATATTCAGTTATGATAGTCCCAAAGGCAGTTCTTGTCCTCCAAGAAGCAGAGGCGGACATTGCACTTGTTACAAAGTGTGTTGGTGTAGCCTTTACTACAGTGTCTGTAGTGTCCTCGATTTTGGTCATATCTTCTGATACAACTTTTGGAAATACTCCAGTGGTGTATGAAGGGAGATGGCATCATTAGTGATATCCTGACCTGAAAAATCAGTGTTGGTACTGATCCTTTATCAGCCAGCAATACCTGTCACGGGGCATGGTCTGTGTTCTTGAGTGACTTGATTTTGTTGGCATGATGTCCACATAATCATCAGATGGGTGGTCAATGGGTTGTTTATTTTACTTTTCCAGTTCACAGGCATCTCCACATTCATCTTCTTAACTTGTATCAGAATCCATTTCAAAATCACTGTTCCCATTTTGGACGTCATCAATGACATCATACACTTTGTAGATAATAAGTCTTTCCTGGCTGGTGGCATTCTGAAATGGGAAAAAAACACTGGTTATTCTCCATATCCCAATGATACTTACACATTGTAAAGAATTCACACAATCCACAAAATCACACAATACAGTCTGGCTAGCTTATTGTGCCCTCTACTATCATGCTAATAGAATTTATAGCCCCCACTTTCCAGAACATTATCACCTGTCCTTCATGCAGCAAGCAGATATTTGGGCAAACAAGCAAAGCCCAGAAAAGAAAACAGGACCAGTTAAGTATGTTTTATAAATTCATAAGATGCAGATAGTTTCAAATATTGCTAAGAAATAATTTATTCCTTAATTCAACTTGAAGTTATCATTTAATAATAATACAATTTTGATTTAACAAAGACATTTAAAACTTGTGAATGATCAAAAACATTATGTTTCTATTAGTATTTCTTTCACATGGAACAGGTGAGAAGTAAAATTCATCCATGTAATGTGCAAGGTGCACAGGCAAAATTTTGCTACCCCTTTCACCCAGTGTTGTAAAATTACAACACTGACATTACAAGCTCAACATCTAATATGAATAAAGCATTCAGCAGTACCTTGATATCTGCATGATCTAGACATATTACTAAATACATAAAAAAATATTTTGGGCATTTTACTTACTTGAATGTTGATTTATCCAGTCCAGTAAAACAAGATGATGCGCTTCAAGTCAAGTTTGCAGGTTGTGTGAGTTCATGACCAGGTAAAAAGGCCTATTCACAAAATATTCCATCCAATAGCATTGCAAGGCTGAACAATATGACCCATTAGTTGTGTAAATGTGGTCTTAGACAGAAAAAAAAACTTCTGCAGGTTTATTTTAGTAGAGCTAAACTTAATGTTGTAATATTACAACAGTGGGCTTTACAGGGTTAAAGTGACAGCAGCCTAATAAACATCAAGCGTAGCGTCAGTTCTGGCAGGTCACGTTAGTCAAGCTCTTATCAGCTGACTGTCAGCTGATCACGTCTACCTATAGGAATACGACGTCTATCACAGCATACATATATAAGCTCCTTCAGTACTATCAGCAGCTATCACGTTCTCCAGAGCCCATTTACCCTCCTCCATCCCCAGCTCCTTCTCTCGTCAGTCAGTATTTGGTATTCTGATTCCCCTTGAATCAGACTAAATTCCCAAATTATTTTGTACATTTAATATCGACATTAATGATATCTGCAATACATTATGTTGGTTCTGTTCTGTTTACCCTAAGTGGGGTTATCGCTGCTTTCCCTTCTCTTATCCATGCTAGGCTGCATGGATGCACAGGGAGTTCTTGCCCAGAACAGAACCATACCGCCAATCCAAACTATATGCTAATAGTCAATCATTCATCTTTGATAGTGGTCCTGATAGAACTACTTGTGTGCTTTAATGTTAATTAAACAAAAGACAAAGAGAAAATCACTCACTGCTCTTGACTGAATAACTTTTGTAGCTTTAATAAGAATCAGTATATATTTAATTCATTCTTTGAAGACTAAGCAGTTTTATTTTTACATTTGATTATTCAATTTATGTTAAATAAACCTAATGTAGGCCTACCTGAAACCCTAAACACCCCCACTGGTTTACAATGACGTTAAAATGGCACTTACTTTTTATGTAATGCTACAGTAAAACTGCTGTTTACTTTTCAAGTTGTAGGGATGCTTTCTTCTCACACAATGTTCTTTTTTTTTTTTACATATATTTAAATGTAATTTAATCTAATTTTACACACTTAAAGCATTATCGTGTCGCATATCGAATAACGCATGATTTAACAAGTTACCGCATGTCGAATTTTCTTCAATATTCTGCAGCCCTATTCAGAGGGTATCTTTTGTAGCATGTGGCTGTGCTCACAGTGTGATAACTTATCAGTATGATGTGATATTGTATTCTATTTCTGATCAGTCAATATTATTTTAAACAGGATGGCAAAAATACATTGGCTTACAATAGCTTTCACAGGACGGTTAGAAGCATATAGTTTGCTTGCCCATAGTAATCCCGTTCCATGTGCAACTCTTAAGTGTATTTTAGGGCCATTATGTGTCAGCATGCATCACAGCCCTGGCGCTGTTACACTTTAAAAAGTATGGGTCAAAACATCACTAGCTATCACTAAACTTGAACCATGACTTTAAATGTTAATTTTCCTAATATGTTTTTGAGAAATTAAACCCGATTTACTTCAAAGTGTACACTACCATTCAAAAGTTTGGCGTCGGAAAGATTTTAAAATGTTTTTGAAAGTCTCTTATGCTCACCAAGGCTATATTTATATGGTCAAAAATACAGTGAAATATTATTACAATTTAAAATAAATATTTTCTTTTTGAATATACTTTAAAATGCAATTTATTCCTGTGATGTCAAAGCTGAATTTTCAGCAGCCATTGCTCCAGTGTTCAGTGTCACATGATCCTTCAGAAATCATTCTAATATACTGATTTGCTGCTCAAGAAACATTTATGATTATTGTCAATGTTGAAAACAGTTGTGCTGCTTAATATTATTGTAGAAACTGATATATTTTTTGCAGGTTTTTGTGATGATTTCTATGTTCAAAAGAACAACATTTATTTGGAATTTTAAATGTCTATACTGTCACTTTTGATCTATTTATTGTATCCTTGTTGAATAAAAGTATTAATTTCTTAAAAAAGAGAGAGAATCAGACTCTTGAATAGTAGTGTATGTTCAGGTTATGAACCAGACATATTGTGTGTATGGCTAGCACATTTCCAGTTGTGAGGGTTGAGACTCGTTTTGCTGTTAAGGCACAGAGAGCAGTTAAATGCATCAGCGATCATTTGTATCACTGGGAACTTGACCCACATCTGATGAAAGCATGAAAGAATGTGAGGGAGTATTGCAGTGTGCATTGTTCTGAGATGAGGACATTTTATTCACTTCTCAATACAATAGTTCAAAATTCTGTGCAGTTTGTCTGATGAGAGGATGATAAAACTGTAAAACCAGAGCAAAGTGTGCAAGTTAATGAATTAATGAATCAGTTGTTACACATCCTAACTTTCCTGGCAGCGCAGTTTTGGCCATGACTTTGTTGCAAAGCCTCTGTTCTGGGAATCCTGTTGTGTTGGATCAGGATTATAAGGCTGGTCACTAATCTGCTTGTTAGCAAGGGAGTAACATGTCATCCCTGTGTTCCACTGAGACGTCAGGAGTCACCGCTAGAGGCCCACAGGTTTCACTAAATATATGATGCCTGCTGTGCAGGACTTTAACAATCAAAACATCCAATTAGTGTGGTGGTTTTGGTAAAAGCATTTTTTTAAGTCCAGAAAAGAGCTGTAAAGAGATGTTACTACCCTTAATATTCTCAGACTTCATTACACCTGACAAGTTCTAGCTTTTGAAATCCACACAGTAAAATGTTTTCATTATTTTTATGACCACGTTTGCTTTTGTCTATTTAATTTGAATTAAATATAAAAATCACTATAATTTCTAATTCATTTATACTAAAGATTTATCTTATTTTTTATTTACTGAAATTTTACTTTTACATACTACCATTCAAATGGTTTTTATTTACTTTTTTATTTAAACAATTTATTATAATAATATTTTACAATATTACTTTTTTCCCCATGTTTTTTTCTATTAAAAATATGGAAAATCTTACTAACCCCAAACATTTTTTGAGCAGTAGTGTACACATTGAAGTAAATCATAAAAAAAAACAAAAAAAAAAAACATTTAAAATACCCATTTTTTAAAATATTTTTTTTACATTAATATTCTCTGAACTTTTCTGCGAACTCCCCAGCATGCCTTTGTGGCCTCCTAGGGGTCCCGGGATCCCAAATTGAAAACCCCTCATCCCTAGTTTTTATACAGCTGTGAACTGATCTGCATAATTTATATAATTGTATATTCATTCTATATCTATTGGACTTTTGTTGCAGCTGACAAAAATACCTTCTTACACAATCCCAACCCCTTTCCAGTACAGTGAATGGGAAACTTTGTACCCGCTGACTTAAGCAAACAGAACATGCGTTATTTTAGATAGGGGGACCTAGTTGTGAAACTTTTTCCATTTCTAATTTTGTCATTGTGCAATTCCCTAAACCTTATTAATCACAACAGTTTTATGTGAGTAACATGTCTATCATACATCTGAGACTTTTTAAAAAAATGTTAATTAGACTTCATGCCATTGTCTCCTTTTAGCAGTTTATAAATCTCAATCTCTGAGTGAAGATTATAGACTTTTTTTTAGAGTTTACTTTAGTGCTGCAGTAACATTTTTTCCATTCTCATCTTTCCAGGTTATACTGTCGCTACTTGTCTGCTTTGTCTGCCAAGTCTGGAAAATGTGAAATCATAACTCTTTATATAAAAATAGGGCAAATTAAGTGTTATTGTCATAATTCCATTCACTGTCAGTCATTTTAATTTACTATGCAACATCATTTTAAGACAATCTTAAAATCTTATAAGTCTTAATGCCTCTGGCCAGCTATTTTCTGTGTTACTACTTGCTAACAGGCATACTTGAATTGAGAAAGATGGAACTCTCCAAAACTGGTTTATCAAGATTATGTTTCAATAATACACAGTAGCGTTCATACTGTATGTTTGGGTCAGTAAGTTTAAAGTTTTTTTTAAAGAAGTTAATACTTTTATTTAGCAAGAATGCATTACATTGATCAAAAGTGACAGTAAAGACATTTATATTGTCACACAAGATTTTAATTTAAAATAAATGCTGTTCTTTTGAACTTTACATTCAAATAATACTCAGTGAGTATCACAAAAAATCACAGTTTCCACAAAAATATTAAGAAGTACAATTGTTTTCAACATTGATAATAATAAAAATGCTTCTTGAGCAGCAAATCAGCATATTAGAATGATTTCTGAAGGATCATGTGACACTGATATGGAAGCCCGTTTCCGCCACAATTGAGTAAAAAAATATGGCTCTTTAAGTCATAATAATAAGAAACTTTCTCATAATAATGACTTAACATCTCGCAATAATGAGAAACTTTCTCGTAATAATGACTTAACATCTCGTAATAATGAGAAACTTTCTCGTAATAATGACTTAACATCTCATAATAATGAGTAACTTTCTCATAATAATGACTTAATATCTCGTAATGAGAAACTTTCTCGTAATAATGAGAAACTTTCTCGTAATAATGACTTAACATCTCATAATAATGAGAAACTTTCTCGTAATAATGACTTAACATCTCGTAATAATGAGAAACTTTCTCATAATAATGACTTAATATCTCGTAATGAGAAACTTTCTCGTAATAATGAGAAACTTTCTCGTAATAATGACTTAACATCTCATAATAATGAGAAACTTTCTCGTAATAATGACTTAACATCTCATAATAATGAGAAACTTTCTCGTAATAATGACTTAACATCTCGTAATAATGAGAAACTTTCTCATAATAATGACTTAACATCTGGTAATAATGAGAAACTTTCTCATAATAATGACTTAACATCTCATAATAATGAGAAACTTTCTCGTAATAATGACTTAATATCTTGTAATAATGAGAAACTTTCTCGTAATAATGACTTAACCTCATAATAATGAGAAACTGTCATTACGACGCATTGTGCGCTTGCGCCACGCTATAGCTACTGAGGTGCCGGTGTTGCTGATGCTGATTCATGCAAACAGTGGGCCTCCGTATGGAAGCCCATTTCCTATGGAAGCTCATTTCCGGCACATAAGAAAAACATACTTAAGTCATAATTTCAAAATCAAAATTATGACATAACTAATTTGAAATTATGACTTGCTGCTCATTGATCTGCCGCGACCTGACACAGGATGAATTGTAAACACGTTAAAGAGTATTTTAACTGTGGTTTTAGCTACTAATGATTAAATTATTGCCTTATTATCTTATTATCTGAATGACATTGAATAGCCTATCTCTGAGCAAACGCGCTCTTGAGAGGATTTTAAGCAAGAACGAGCTTTGGCGCAGAAAGAACAGAACAGAGGTGGCTGCATGAGGTGGCAACATTCATTGAACAACTTCAAACCTCTGGCCAATGTCATGATTATTGATGCGCACACACACACACACACACATGTTGGTTGGATGGTGTTGTAACCGACAGGGAAACAGTGAGTTCTGCTGCCGAACAGTTGCAACAGAAATATGAGGTTGTGATCGGGCAGCAGTTTTCATTCAACAGTAAATATACAGTGGGGAGTATTTGATACACTGCCGATTTTGCAGGTTTTCCTACTTACAAAGCATGTAGAGGTCTGTAATTTTTATTATAGGTACACTTCAACTGTGAGAGACGGAATCTAAAACAAAAATCCAGAAAATCACATTGTATGATTTTTAAATAATTAATTTGCATTTTATTGCATGACATAAGTATTTGATCACCCACCAACCAGTAAGAATTCTGGCTCTCACAGACCTGTTAGTTTTTCTTTAAGAAGCCCTCCTGTTCTCCACTCATTACCTGTATTAACTGCACCTGTTTGAACTCGTTACCTGTATAAAGACACCTGTCCACACACTCAATCAAACAGACTCCAACCTCTCCACAATGGCCAAGACCAGAGAGCTGTGTAAGGATATCAGGGATAAAATTGTAGACCTGCACAAGGCTGGGATGGGCTACAGGACAATAGGCAAGCAGCTTGGTGAGAAGGCAACAACTGCTGGCGCAATTATTAGAAAATGGAAGAAGTTCAAGATGACGGTCAGTCTCCCTCGGTCTGGGGCTCCATGCAAGATCTCACCTCGTGGGGCATCAATGATCATGAGGAAGGTGAGGGATCAGCCCAGAACTACACGGCAGGACCTGGTCAATGACCTGAAGAGAGCTGGGACCACAGTCTCAAAGAAAACCATTAGTAACACACTACGCCGTCATGGATTAAAATCCTGCAGCGCACGCAAGGTCCCCCTGCTCAAGCCAGCGCATGTCCAGGCCCGTTTGAAGTTTGCCAATGACCATCTGGATGATCCAGAGGAGGAATGGGAGAAGGTCATGTGGTCTGATGAGACAAAAATAGAGCTTTTTGGTCTAAACTCCACTCGCCGTGTTTGGAGGAAGAAGAAGGATGAGTACAACCCAAAGAACACCATCCCAACCGTGAAGCATGGAGGTGGAAACATCATTCTTTGGGGATGCTTTTCTGCAAAGGGGACAGGACAACTGCACCGTATTGAGGGGAGGATGGATGGGGCCATTTATCGCGAGATCTTGGCCAACAACCTCCTTCCCTCAGTAAGAGCATTGAAGATGGGTCGTGGCTGGGTCTTCCAGCATGACAATGACCTGAAACACACAGCCAGGGCAACTAAAGAGTGGCTCCGTAAGAAGCATCTCAAGGTCCTGGAGTGGCCTAGCCAGTCTCCAGACCTGAACCCAATAGTCTTTGGAGGGAGCTGAAAGTCCGTATTGCCCAGCGACAGCCCTGAAACCTGAAGGATCTGGAGAAGGTCTGTATGGAGGAGTGGGCCAAAATCCCTGCTGCAGTGTGTGCAAACCTGGTCAAGAACTACAGGAAATGTATGATCTCTGTAATTGCAAACAAAGGTTTCTGTACCAAATATTAAGTTCTGCTTTTCTGATGTATCAAATACTTATGTCATGCAATAAAATGCAAATTAATTACTTAAAAATCATACAATGTGATTTTCTGGATTTTTGTTTTAGATTTCGTCTCTCACAGTTGAAGAGTACCTATGATAAAAATTACAGACCTCTACAAGCTTTGTAAGTAGGAAAACCTGCAAAATCGGCAGTGTATCAAATACTTGTTCTCCCCACTGTAGCTTATACTCCTGTAAAAATGATATTGTATGTTTCAATAAATGGCGCACGTGACAAATTCAACCAGAGTAGCCTATTTAATCAATATCAGAATCAAAAGGAGCTTTATTGCCAAGTAGGCTATGTTTGCACACACAAGGAATTTGTTTTGGTGACAGAAGAAGCTTCAGTACACAGAGACAAGTACACAGACAGTAAAATAAAAAATAAAGAATAAAAATAAATTAATAAGATAGCACATATAATGCTTGCTGCCCGTCTCGCTTTATGCTGCCCACATGTGCAAATTGCGCATGCGTGGATTAAGTCATAATTACGAAAACATTTCTCATTATTACGAGAAAGTTTCTCATTATTATGAGATGTTAAGTCATTATTATGAGAAAGTTTCTCATTATTACGAGATGTTAAGTCATTATTACGAGAAAGTTTCTCATTATTACGAGATATTAAGCCATTATTATGAGAAAGTTTCTCATTATTATGACTTAAAGAATTATATTTTTTTACTCAATTGTGGCGGAAACGGTCTTCCATACACTAAAGACTGGAGTAATGATGCTGAAAATTCAGCTTTGCCATCACAGGAAATTACATTTTAAAGTATGTTAAATAGAAAACACTTATTTTAAATTAAGTAGGTAGCACACATATCCTATGTTTTGTACAGGTAATGGTTTTCAGTTCAGTAGCAGACACAAAAGTCATGAAAGAGAATATTGACCTCTGTGCCTCAGTCCTATTTATCTGACAGTAAACTGTCATAACCAAATAGATATTTTTGATCCATTGCTTTGCTCCTTCCTCCCCAGCTGAAGCAATATTATCCCACTGTGTTCTAGTTTCGCTGTCAGAACACTCACCTCAAGACCAGTAATGCTGTTTTTTTTGTAGATTCACAGTATGTTAAACTGTTCAAGCAACATATTAGTCAAAGCTGTTTATTATGAGTCATGGCCAGTCTGGAGCAAAGCTTTGAATGTTTCTTTCAGTTTGAGCCCCTGCAGTCTAACAATCACAGGAAAGAGTCGCCTGAATGCTATACACAGTCAGATCTCTCATAGACAGTGTAACAGACGTCTGCATTGTTTGGTAGAGAGCAGCGGGGACGGGGAGAGGTGTGCACAACAGCCGGATACTCCTCTTCTGATCTGGGCTGCCACATATCCTGATACAGCAACACTCATTCATTTTCATTGTTAAAGGTGCTGCACATTTTTTTCAGATTAAAGGGATAGTCCACCCAAAATCGAAGATTCTGTGATTATTTACTCACCCTCATATCGTTATGACGTTATTTCTTGTGCGAAACACAGAAGATATTTTAAAGAATGTTGGTATCCAAACCGCTTCGGTTCCCATTGACTTCATTGTATGGACCAAAAATATAATGGAAGTCAATGGGAACAGCAATGTTTGGTTACCAACATTCTTCAAAAAATCTCCTTTTGTGACTTAGGGTCCTATTTTAATGGTCTGAGCGCATGGTGCAGGTGCACTTAGGGCGTGTCCAAATCCACTTTTGCTGGTTTAACGACGAAAAAAAAGGTCGGCGTGCCAGGCGCATGGTCCAAAAGGGTTGTACCTAGTCTCTTAATGAGTCATGGTTGTGTTTTGGGCGTAACGCAAGGCCGTAACCATGTCTTGAACATTGGGGGGGACCAATTTTTTTTAAAAGCCTATAGAAAGGAAATTCGTAAGTCTAATTCTAGTTGGGAAATAATCATTTTAAAGTATTTGCAAATAATATTTGTATTAATTTGCATTATGTACTTTTATTTGTATGCATAAAATGTCAAAAACGTGAACTGTTTCTTGTCTCTTTACACTCATGACATGACATGGATCACATAAATGCATATTTTCAATTCAAAACGGCCATATTTGAGAAAAAAACTTGAGTAGTTTGCATCACTGGATGTTACTGTCGGTCGTTTAACATTTCTGTCGCAAAACAGTTCACATGTATTAAATGTTTCGCTTACCTCACTTTCTTTCAATGTTAAACTGATGCTTCACGCTGGAATTCACACTCTGCTTCTGTGACTGGTAAAACGCCTACTTTGATTTGATTGGCCATCTCAATCATTTTGACATTGATGAGCGCTGTTAGACTGCTGAGGCAGACCAGACTAAAAATGTGACTTTTTTTGTCATCCTAACAACAACATACAGAGCGCTGCGTAATGAAGTCCAGCAGAGCAGTGCAAGAATTTCAAATATTGGGGGAGGACAATTTGACCATTTCTAATTATTAGAGGGGACTATGGTGGTTACGGCCCTGGCGTAATGTGCAATAAACCAGTCTCATCTCCCATTCCCTTTAAAAGCCAGTTGTGCTTGCACCATGGCGGATTCGCTATTTACATGGTGGAATTTGCCAGCGGAAAGACTGAACGCTTCTCCAGAGAGGAATTTTTTATTTTAAATATTTAAAAATGTTTGTGTGCTGCTGCGCGTCCCTTTGTGTGTAACAAGCAGAGTGTACGTGCGTTGTGCACCCGCCTATAGGAGCATATTACTAACGCGTCCTTTAAATAACAGAAAAAATACTGCGCTATTGACTTAAGACCAGGTTTTTGTTGGTAAATAGCACAGTCGTTTTGAGTTGCCTCAAAATAGCAACGCGCCAACAATGCGCCTGAACACACCTCGTTTTCAGACCAGCATGTCCATGGGCGAACAGATGGGGGCGAGTGCATTTGCTATTTAAACAACGTGGCACTGGACGTGAAAACGATAACTGCATCAGGGTGAAACTAGCAAAAAACACTTGCGTCGCCAGCCCTTAAAGTTTTGCACATAAAGAAATAAATACTTCTTTTGACAAATAAGTTTAAAATGATGCTTACAGGAAATAAAGAGGTCACATGACCACTTTGATACTTCCAAGGGGTCAAGATTCAGTTGTTTAGCATAGGTTAACCTTTTCTGGTACTGTAGTCTAATACACATCTTTTTCCATTGATGGCCATTCAGAACGCATTTTTGTAAGCAATGGAATATCAGTTTTTATTTAAAAAAAAAAAAAACTGTTAATGGGAATAATAAATAGCCATAAGATGTTTAATGAACTATTTAATTTTTGAATTTAAGGACATAAATGTTGTTGTTGTTGTTGTTGTTGTTTACTTTTGTACAATAAATTTAGGTAGTTTGCTGAGTGTGAAAAACTGAAGCAAAACCAGTCAAGAACCACTAGTCGATGTTTCACCATTGCCAGAATGGCTGGAGGGGTTTTAAAAGCTTGAAATGGACTGATTTTCCCTTTTATGTCACAGCTTAATAATGAGTACATTAATCATGGGTGACAAATTGATCTGCAAGTAGGGCATTTCTACAATGGTATGGTAACTGAACTGGTTTCACTGATCCTTTATCAGTGCTGTTCATATTAAATTCAAGACCTCTGTCATATTAACCAGTGAAATATAAAGTCAAGTAACCTTTATTTATATAGCACTTTATAAAATACAGATTGTTTCAAAATAGCTTTACAGTGATAACAGAAAAATGATTCAATGATTCAAACAGATCAATTCAGCTGTAAAGCAGCTCTAAAAGAAAATAGTGCCATTGTTCAGCTGAAGTCAGTTCAGTGTTGCTTCAGTTCTGTTGAAAAGATCATCAATTATTAAATTAATTAAATTAGTATAAGGCAGTTCTGCAGAAAACAGTGATGTCATTATCCAGCTCAGTTTAGTTTCTCATCCAATAGTGTCAGTGCAGTCAAATTAATAATATTGTTGAATATTAAGTGTCCCCAACTAAGCAAGCCAGAGGCGACAGTGGCAAGGAGCCCAAACTCCATCAGGTGACAGAATGTAAACATGCTTTCTGCTTTGAAAGGCACAATTTCTATTGGCAAATACTCGGTTTTAGCCTCTTTTATAGCAAGCTGTCATATACATATTGATTGTTTGACCTAAAATAGTTAATGTTCTTGTTATTCTCCTGACATATTCATGATATATTGTACTGAAATGATATGTCACAATCATGGTTAGATATCACTGATGCAATCTCATGTACAAGTGTGATTTAGAGGCACTCTAGCAGATGGGCTGTGTTGAAACAGAGCCGGGTTTGTGGGAGGCTGGGGAATTGCTGACACGTCTGGGCAGAATGTTTTCTTTGCCATTGTCGTGTTGTCTTTAATTAAATCAACCTAAAGAGCTGGATGGACATGCAAGGATTGTCATCTTTTGGCCCATTTAAAGAAAGCATCAGATATCAGATAGATGTAACCCACTACGGGCATAATACAATCAAGTACATCCTCTTTGATTGTGCTGTACCTCAGAATGAACAGAGCGTACCCGTGACCTCACCTATGACCCCAGAATTGACCAACTCTTGACTATGTTAATGAACTCAGTTAAGCCACCCAACTCAAGAGTAACTTAGTAGATGATTAACCAAAGGTTTATCAAAGTTTTGGCATTTTAACAGATTCACTGCATAGTTTAACTTTCCTCAGTGTATTAGCCTAAGGTTTCTTACCTAACCAGATCTGTTAGTTCCAACACTGATTATAGTCTCTTATATTTAAGCATATAACCCATAAATCAGTAAAACAGATGACCTCTGATGTACAGATATTGGATCTTTTTAAAATGCCCCTATCATGCTTTTTTCTGATATTTCCTTTTATGTCAACTCATGTGTTACTGTATATAGCTGTTTTGGAGTTTCGGAGATCAAAATGGATAAATGGAGTTATTGTTGTTGTAGCTGAGGCCTGGAAGAGTTTAGTTCTTGTTGTCGACATGTCAAGAAGATGCTGTTTTCTGCGCTGCGTAAGCAAATACACTTTGCATGCACTTCCAAAAGACAAGGATTCTGGCTTGAATTGATACTGTAAAACCGCTGCCATCATTACTGTCCGTATCATTGTGTGTACAATAGTGTTGTCACGATACCAAAATTATGACTTCGATACGATACCAGACTAAAATGCCTCGATATCGATATTAAATCGATACCAAATCGATACCACGACCAAAAAAAACCCCAGTAAAAGTAATTGAATAATATGACAACAGAACTTATCATTCATTGTTTTATTTTTTTTTTAACTAAAAACTCACTTGGCCAGCATGTTCCTGCCCTGGTTTTTGACCATTCCCTCCTCTTATTGCAATAATAATTACATGCCAGTGTGAACATCCTTACAGAGATGTTTGCAACAATCACATTATCAATCATGTTAACATTCACTAACCTTTCACTATTCTGAACAGGTTGGGATGACCAAAATCTTATTTCATGATATGAGTAATTTAATAGTTTTTAAATGTAATTTTATAATTACAATATAGATTTTTAATTTTATCTTTGTTTTTAAAAATAAGCAAAAAATGCAAATTACAAACAATGACAAAAACAGTGTTTTATTTTTCAGCTACATTAGGTCTATTTAACAGTAGCAAGTCAAGAAAGAAATTAAATAATCAAATATATATAAAAAACTGCTTAGTCTTCACTCTATAAATTAACTATACACTGATTCTTAATAAATATATTAAAGTTATTCAGACAAACATGGGGTGGTTTTCTATTTTTCACTGTTGTTTGATTAACATTAATCACATAGAATATTAGGTCCGGCTTAAGACCTGTACGGATCCAATTACCTCAACTGTATACGTTCACTAAAGACCTCCCCAACTGTGTTTACCTGAATACTCGCCAGGACGTGCATTTTTACATGTTTTTGACCATTCAAACCAAAACACAATAATCCGCGAAAGAGAACTGAATCGCGATCGCATGTTGTCTGAAAGGCGTGTGCGCGCGCTTCAGGTCAGAGTCCGGATTATTTTCTCATGCATGCGTTTCTGTTGCTTTCTTTGTCATGCGCTGCACGGACTGTTCGGCTTCCGTTGTTTAGTGAACGGTGGAAGCAGAGCTATGCACTCACGTCCTGACTCCTGCTGTCACACAGGGACGCAAATTAAGAAATACAGCTCTTATTAGCATGCTGTCCTCCTTAAAGTACCGGTACTAATAAAATTCCATATTGTACCGTTTGTAATAGCAGGGTATCGCCATACTTTTATAGTAACGGTATATCGTGCAACACTAGTGTACAAGGAAACCTCCAGAGTTGAAATTCAGATATAGTAAAGGGCGTTTAGTTTCCGACATGCGCTGTAAGCAGTAGACCAATCACAACAGACTGGGCCATCTGGCCAATCAGAGCAGAGTAGGCTCTCGGAATGGACAGGTTTAGAGAAACTGAATCCTTTATCGAACCATTTCAGACACTGTGAAAAAAAGAGGTGATGCTTCTAAGTACACTACATTATGAGAAAATTAAGTGTTTTTTGACCTTGGATGCATGTAATCCTGTTGTAATAGACCCCCCATACAAAATGGGACCTAAACATAGCGTAATAGGGGCACTTTGAATATAGACTTCTCCATGTTTGTGAGCTGAAGGTAAGACAATTATGCTGGTAGTTTGTTGGGCAGCTCTACATGGCCCAATGCCAGATTTCCTCACTGGCAAGAGAAAAGACATGCCAGTGTAGGCGCCATGACATTATAGTTTCTCTGAACATGTCAAAGGTCACTTTTGTCAGCTGGTCACTGACTAGCAACCAGTTTGGAAGGTAGTTTCTTGTGCTGAAAGATCCAGGTGAATTTCAGTGATTCAGTGATCTGGAAAACTGAACTGTGCTGCATGCTTATTGAGACTGCAGGCTAATAAACTAGTCCATAATATTATAACTGTATAATGTTATTGCATATTAATAAACCTAATATTTTTTGTTGGGTAACTTTTTTTTAAAAGAAAACAATGTTTAATTCAAAATATAAAATATATAAACATAGATAAGGCGTCTTATGCTCACCAAAGTTTCAATCATTTAATCAAATAAATGCAGTACAAACAGTAATATTGTGAAATGTTATTACAAAATAATATTATTACAAAACATTGTAAAATAACTGTCTTCTGTTTTAATAGGAATAAAATGTAATTTATTCCTGTGATGACAAAGCTGAATTTTCATTTCCTATGTTGACACCTCATATGATGAACGGTGACTGTAGTAACATAACCTTAAAGGGATAGTGAAAATTAATGAAAATTTGATGTTTATCTGCTTACCCCCAGGGCATCCAAGATATAGGCGACTTTGTTTCTTCAGTAGAACACAAATGAAGATTTTTAACTCCAACCGTTACAGTCTGTCAGTCGTATAATGCATGTGAATGATAACAAAATCTATGAGAGTAAAAAAAACATGCACAAACAAATCCATATTAAACACTGCGGCTCGTGACGACACATTGATGTCTTAAGACACGAAACGATCGGTTTGTGCAAGAAACCGAACAGTATTTATATCATTTTTTACCTCTAATACGCCACTATGTCCAACAGCCTTCAGCGCACGATCACTTCCGGTAAGTGAGGTCAATGTACACGATCTGGTGCAAGCGGCGCTGAAGGCTGTTGGACATAGGGGAGTATAAGTCGCCTTTGGCTTTTGGCTTGCTCAGTTGGGGACACTTAAATTTCAACTATATTACTGATCTGCCCGCATTGACACTATATGATAATTGAAATGAGCTAGATGACATCACCGTTTTCACCAGAGCGGCTGTACAGCTGAATCAAATTCTGTTGCGTTATTTTCCTTTTACCACTGTGAAGCTGCTTTGAAACAATTGCCATTGTAAAAAGCGCTATATAAATAAAGGTTATTTGATTGATTTGATTTATTAGAGGTAAAAAATGATATAAATACTGTTCGGTTTCTCACACAAACCGATCGTTTCGTGTCTTAAGACATCAATGTGTCGTCACGAGCCGCAGTGTTTAATATGGATTTGTCTGTGCATGTTTTTTACTGTTTTTTTTACTCTCAGAGATTTTGTTACCATTCACATGCATTATACGACTGACAGACTGTAACGGTTGGAGTTAAAAATCTTCATTTGTGTTCTACTGAAGAAACAAAGTCACATATATCTTGGATGCCCTGGGGGTAAGCAGATAAACATCAAATTTTCATTTTTGGGTGAACTATCCCTTTAATATTGACTGTTCATGCCAGAGAAGCCTTAACATTTGATTAAAACCACCGATTTCACTTTTTGGCTCTCATTCTTTATTCCAAGGTTATATTTTCTTTTCCCCTCACCAGGCTTTTATAAAACATACATTTTGCCAGTGGGTCAGAGTTGGACTGACCCAATGCTACATATTAATGGTCTAGTTTGCCCCTGCTGGTAGTCACATGGCATTTACAAACTTATAGGGAGTTTTACACAAGGCAAATAACTGCCATTGAGAGGAATCTCCAGGTATTACAGACCTTGTTGGGTTTTGCAGAGAATTAGAGAATATCACACAAACATGTTGTGGTCCTCTTGGTTTCACTTTTTGGGGGAACTGAGATTTTGTCATTTGGGTGTGCTTTAGGAACTCTTACATCTGAAATTAATATTAATAATAAAAATGTGCAGTATATTAGAAAGACAAACTGTAGTTGTTTTTGCTGTTAGAAAGGAAGCTCTGTGAGATCTCAGTCATCTATTGAACTGAAGAACAAGTGAACTATAGTCTGGTATACGTTTTTTATAAGCATGTCCTGATTGCTGCATTTTTGCTTCTTTAACAAGTTTAAAAATAGCATTAACTCATGTTTTATGATGCTGAAAGAAAGAATTTTTGATGCCCCTAGGCATAATTGTGCATTTGAACTTTTCCTTACATGGTGCAAAGTGTTTATTAATTGATCGTGTGCCCAAGTTTTCTTTAACCCTTCTTCTGTAATTAATTTAAATGTTTAACCTTTAATTTCTAAAGCCGCACCCTTGTTTTCCAAAAGAAATCTCTGTCTTGGAAGTATATTCAGTAAATATAATGCATGTTAAAGCATGCATACATAAATGCATGTTAAAGCAAGTCATTTGAAAGTGTTGATTTTATACTGTAGTAAAAAACCTGCTAGTTAAAACATTTAGCGTCTATTAGTCTATCAGTCTATTAAGTTTCAGTAGGACGTCTTTGTGTAAGCAGCTGAAACTTTAACCTTCTGATTTCAGATGGATGGAGGCTTGTCTGGAGGAGCAGCTGCCTCCTACCACAGAACTGGAGAACGGCTTGAGGAATGGTGTCTACCTTGGCAAACTGGCCACGTTCTTTGCCCCGCAGTTGGTGTCAGAGAAGAAGATTTATGACAGGGACCAATCTCGTTATAAGGTACTGATTTTATGATGTTTCTCTTTTTTTTTTTTTTAGAAACTCTTTAGCTCAGCACACAAATGCTGTATGTTACCCTACGTTCACACAGACACTCCTAAAAAGTACATTTTGTAAGTCACACCTGTTAGTAAATACAGATGTCAGTCCCAAACACTGACTGTGTGAATGTAGACAGTATGTCACAGTGCTTTGTCAGGATGTGCCTTTTCCTTAATACAACACAGACATCCTCACATCCTGAATGTCTCATTCCCATGGGAGGAGAAATAGCACAGGGAGAATTGAGATTGAATTGTGCCCACTGATAGTGTTGTTTATTTGCACATGCTGTTTGCATTGTTTTAGTGCCCAATTCACTATGCTAATCAGGTAATGATACAAACACACCCAAACCTCACAGCATACAAAGGTGACATTTTTTTTTTTTAGCACTGTTGTAGAGCATTTAGCACCTGGTTAAACTGAATTGTGTGTACATACCATTCAAAAGTTTGGTGTTGGTAAGTTTTTTTTTTTTTTTTGTAAGACTCTTATTCTCACCAAGGCTGCATTCATTTGATCAAAAATACAGTAAAAACAGCAATATTTGAAATATTATTACAATTTAAAATAACTGTTGAAATGCAGTTTATTGCTGCGATGGCAAAGCTGAATTTTCAGCAGCAATTACTCAGTTACTTCAGTGTCACATGATCCTTCAGAAATCATTCTAATATGCTGATTTGCTGCTCAAGAAACATTTAATGCATCCTTGCTGAATAAAAATATTTTTAAAAAAAAATCTTACTGACCCCAAACTTTTAAACGGTTGCCCATTACCTCATTTCTGTTGCACATATTACAAATAAAACAGAAGGAACAGACTCTCACCGTTTCCAAAGCAGCTTTATATATAATTCAGTTAAAACAATATGTGCAATAATGTGTTTCTGTTATATTTATTTATTTTGTTTTGTATTTTTTTCCCCAGCACTCAGGACTACATTTCAGACACACAGATAACACTGTGCAGTGGCTCAGAGCCATGGAGTCCGTTGGTTTGCCCAAGGTGAGGCACAAGTACACACTTTTAAAGAAACACACACACGGACGCATATCTTTGCTATCCTCTCTCTTTGAAGATAACAGTGCATTTTATAAGACTTGCATTCAAAGGAGTAACAAGTTGGTAACAAGGTTCAAACTGTGCACTTAGTATTTTTGAGGGGACATGGGGGGCGAGGTGGGGTGGTGTGGTTGTGGGGGGTTGATTATGTTACATGGGGAAAAAACCAACCCCTAAATAAAAATAGCTACTATTATTATTTATTATTTACTCTACTATTCCCCCAACCACCCGCACATGAAAACTCGGTTCTGCACAAATCACCATATCTGTGTGACATATTTTAGCTTCAAAACCAACAAATTCACCCAAAGACGACAACTTTGGGACACTTACTGTTTTGTACCAACAATTTTGTAAGATTAGAGTAGTTAATAACTACACAATATATAGAGGGATATGTATATAATAATATAATATGTATCAGATAACAATAAAACATGTCGTCAAATTATATTTGAAGGGATTATTGCCGCTTCCATAGATATCAGTAGAGCTGCACGATTCTGGATAAATTGAGAATCATGATTTTTTTTTGTTTAAAATTGAGATTGCGATTCTCCCACGATTCTGAAGAAAAAAACATTAGACAACTAATCTAAATAACACGTCATTTACTAGAGGTTCTGACAATTTTAATTGCTCCAGTCTATTTAAAAAATACATTAATTTGAACAAAATAATTAAAGAAAATAATTTGAATGAAGGAGTCATGTCTCATTCATCAAGACTTGTTTCATTATTGGATGAATCAGCGTTTGTGAATGAATCTCTTGAATGAATGATTCAATGACAAACTTTGTTAAACAGTCTCTTGTCGCCACCTCCTGGCGTAATAAGCGATGAATTGTACGCATTAATACATACAAGTGTCAAAACACTTTCAAAAAGGTGTTTTGATCGCTAGATATCAATGTTTGTACCCAAACTATAAACTTTTAATCCCAGTACACATTTGTCCCCTGCTATTTAAATGTTTGTAACACATAAATAATGAAATGTGTGGTTGAAAAGACAGTGAAGCTGTTTATCTGTACATTTCCATGGCAGCGGCTCTCTCTCCGGATCAGCGCGAACGCAGATTTGAATGTTGCAGCGCGATCATCATACTTTAAAGTCCCTAAAGTCTTCGGTTTAAAGCCTGTTTCACGTCACAAGTGTCAGCGGAGTGTGAGCAGCGCGTGTTTTCGCTGCCCTTATCAATGAATGAGAGCGTTCACATCGGGAGTGTGACGGCCGACTCTCATTCACTAACATGGGACGCAACAAAATTCGCTCCTCTGACGCTTGTGATGTGAAACAGCCATGGTAGCGGAATCGTTGTCATTTAGAATTAAGATCGCGTGGGTGTTTGAATCGAGATTGCGATCTTTTAACGATTAATCGTGCAGCTCTAGATATCAGTGTATCTTTTACAAAAAATTACTTTTTTTTTCAATAGTACTAATCTGTATTTAAATGTTAGAAACATAAAATAAACCTTATATGGTTAAAAGAACGACGTTTACATATTGTAATAGATATATTATATATTGTAATATATGACAAGCGCTGAGCGAGTCCATCTTTGGCTCAGCACCAGCCAAAGCGCAAACACAGATTTGAATTTAGCTGTTGATAATGTGATGCACTGAACGTTCTATGTGATCGTACGCTTCAAAGGGTTAATTATCAAATGCTAAAATATAATTTTTTGTCTTTGGGAAGCTGCATTCAAATCAATTTGGCTCAAAAATCTGAGCCACGTACACGACGCCTCTGAAACTGTGATGTCGTGTACACGTTGTGTGTCCAGTTTGTCAGTTTGGATGGGAGGGTGGAAAGTTTACATTTACCATTGTTCTAAGATGAATGCATAAAGGTTATTATTGTATATTTACTCATGGTTTGACTTGACTTAAATTAGCAATGGCCCTGTCAATCATGTTTGTCTGAGTTTCTCTCCGTTTCACTCAAGGGCAGAAAAACACAAGTTTCATCCAAGTATAAAAACTTTATACAAAACCACAGAAGTAAAAGGGCATCATGTTTACATATACTATATGATCAAAAGTATAGTGTATGTGCTTGTTGAACATTTAATTTCAAAACCATTGACATTATTAAGGAGTTCGACCTCCCTTTGCTGCTACAAGGAAGATTTGAACATGGCTGTAATGGGTTTCTACCGTTCAGACACGAGCATCAGTGAGGTCAGGCATTGTTGTTGGGTGTTGGGGGTCGGATTCACGATTGCTATTCAATTCGCCCCAAAGGTGTTCAGTGGGGTTCAAGTGGTTCAAGTGCTGGCCAGTTCACATACTCAGTAAATCATTTTTATATAGATCTTGCTTTGTGCAAATGGCCATTGTCGTGTTGGGACAAAAAAAGCCCTTCCCCAACTGTTGCAATAAAGTTGGCAGCACACAATTCTTTAGAATGTCATTGTGCTGTGCATTATAATTTGCCTTCATTTGGGAAAAAAAAAAAAAAAAAAAGGGTTAGTTCACCCAAAAATGAACATTCTGTCATTATTTACTCACCCTCATATTTTGAAGAATGTTTGGAATCAAGCGTTTTTCAAAATAATGGAGGCCATGATGACATGATGAATGACATGATGATGGTGAGCGAATGAAGACAGAATGTGCATCCTAATTCGTGTACTTACGCACTACTTTATGACGTTAATACTGTGAGTAGTTTTTTCACACTAAAAATTCCAAAAAGAATAAGTACACTTTAAATACCCGAATAATGCACTTAATTAACCAAAAAAATGAAGAGTGGAATGTTGGACACTTTATGCACTCAACTGTCTCAGTGGAGGGGGAGGGGCATCAGACTCCAATGTTGAATGACAAAATAATCTGATAAAAGTCATACACTACATATTTGAGTACATAAGTATGTAGTGTATAAGTGCATCGTGTATTTGGGACACAACTAGAATTTTTAATGTTTGTTTGAACTATGCCTTTAGGGGCCTTTTCCTTTCTAATCTTACAAGAGGTGTCCATACACTATCGTTCAAAAGTTTGTATGCAATAACTTAGTGAAAAGTGACAGTAAATACTTGTATATTATTATAATTATATTTATATATTATAAAATAAAATTTAAAAAATAAAAAAAAAATCAAATAAATGCTGTTATTTTGAACTTTCTATTCATCAAAGAATCCTAAAAAAAAAATGTATCACATTTTCCACAAAAATATAAAGTAGTACAACTGTTTTCAACATTGATAATCATAAGAAATGTTTCTTGTGCAGCAAATCAAATTATTTGATTAATTTCTGAAGGGTCATATGACTAGAGTAATGATGCTAAAAAAAAAACAGGAATTAATTGTATTTTAAAATAGAAAAGTTATTTTAAATTGTAATATTTCACAATATTGCTGTTTTACTATACCAAATAAATGTAGAAAAAAAATCTTACCAACCCCAAACTTTTGAACGGTAGTGTACAGTACTTCTAGTGTATTATTTATTTAAAAAATATTTTTGCTATTTCTCTTTCAGATATTCTATCCTGAGACCACTGATGTATATGATCGCAAGAATATGCCCAAGGTGATCTACTGCATTCATGCACTGAGGTACTATAGACCTTCTGATGTTTCTCTACTCCTCATTCTGTTCTTTCACTCAATATTTAAAAAGTGTTTACAAGCTGTGGACTGATAAGGTTTGCTTGCTTCATCAGGTTTCATAACCTAAAATTATAAAAATGGCGGTTACTTTGTGGTCATGGTTTCTCGATCTCTCAGTTATGACAAAAGGTTTGTAGAGCATCAGCATGTATGACTGCTGCTTCCTTTTGGCAGCCATTGTCATGGCAATCTCACCACTGAGAATGGCAGACGTTTTTTGAGAAATGGTAGGACTAGGGGGTGCCTGTGGTGAATCTACCCATCAGTCCTGCTGGTTAACTTCCTGTCTGTCTTAAGTCATTTCCTGTCACTGTTTCCTGACAATTGCTGTCACTATGCTTCAGAGACAAAACTCCTTTTCTCACCTCTTCTGTTGTGCTGAGCATCCTCAGATCATTGACTTCCTGAGAGCAGTACTTTAGGACATAAACACATCTGTCAAGTTAATGTTTTATGTTTTTATCTACTTCATGGATAATCCACATTCAGTTTTTACGGCCTGCTAAGGAATGAATGCTCTGAAGTATGAACTCTGAGGTGTGATCCTGCACTGTTATGATATCAGATTCCCGCCCTCCCTTGCAGGAAGTGTATACTCAGAGATTAGCAGAGGTTTCTGTTTCCTGTTTGTCTGCCACTACTGAAAATGAGCTACATACAATCTGAAAGCAATATTTCGTCTGTCCTACTATAAATGTCTGCCTTATAATCAAAGCTCATGGGAATATTGATTAGAAATCCACTCTGTGGGGCATCCAGGCGTCATATAGAGATTTTTCAAAAACTTTGGCACGCAACTTTTTGCACACACATGAATGTGAATAGTTATAGCTAAGGAGAAGTGTGCTTTCACTTTTCTAAACAATCAGACATAGGATTTTCACCTGGTAACAATGAAATGGGAAACATTTAATGGAAACTTACACTGCCATTAAAAAAGTTTGGGGTCAGTAAGATTTTTTTGTAAGAAATTGATATTTTTATTCAGCAAGAATGCATTAAAGTGATCAAAAATGACAGTAAAGGCATTGGTTAGGTTATTGCTCTCTATTAGGACTATTAGGTATTGCTATCTGTTAGGTTAATGCTAATTTATAAATATAGTATTGGTCATTGCTTATTCTTTTCATTCATTATACACGCAACTCAGAACACCTTAGTAACCACATAGCAACACCCTGACAACCACCCACAAGAACCTATAATTGTAAAGGTGAGTTTGCATGGGAAACACCATTTACATTTTCTCCAAATATTTCATTTAGCATTCAGTTGTTAACATGTTTTATTTTATGCTAAGTTATTTATCAGAAAACCAATGAGTGACTGAGAGCGTAGAAAGCCATTCATGGTGAGTCATTTTAAATAGAAAGCCAGGTAATTCATTGGTATCTTAATGTCTGCAAATCATAACTTGTAGTTATTTGGCAGCTAGTGTGAACAGGGGAATGTGTCTAATGAATGACCACAGGAAGACTTCTTTTATAGTAAATGATTTATAGTGCTTCCTGCTCTCTCTCTCTCTCTCTTTCTCTCTCTTGTCTTGTATGTGGGTTGCCTGGCTTCCTCCCTTTGCCTTGCATACGCTCTTCCTTCCTGACCCTGTAGTTAAGTTGCTCAGACTGTGCCCAGAGATGCCTCAGACATCATATCACATCAGCATATACTTTGCATTAGATAGTTGACATATGTATATATTTTTTCCCCAAGATCTTTAGTATTTTAGGGTCAAAATACATAATATAATATCAAATATGATACAATGATGCTTATGTATTATTTTATATATAATATATTTGTATAAAATATTTTTGCATTATGCGATATCCATTGAGATTTTTTTATTTAAAAGAAATTTTTGTCTGCATAGTCCTGCTAACAGTTGGCTCTGAACAATATAATCAAGCTTGTGACTCATGAGGTATAGTGGCCTACATCGCTTACACCAGTTAAGCCACTTAACCTTTGGCCCTTCTGTAGTTAGGAGGATAAATTCACACCAGACTGTCTATCTCTCTGGCTATTGATTAGGGGTCAAAGGTTAAGGAAGGCACATTAAGTTCATCTCTCGTGAATAAACGTTTAGGTGCACACACCACCTTGAATAATTCATTACTCCTCTATTTGTCCTCAGTCCATGGACAGATAAAAGTTTAATGCAGTTTCCAGCATGTGTTGCACACTTACTGCAGGCTATTTTCCTGTTCCAGAATTGGCATAGGCTAGAATTAACACAACTGTATACTGACATCTAGTGGAAAAACATTGTAGCTACATTTGTGATTTGTAATGGTCGGTATTGCAAAGAAAGCTAGTGAAATATTTAAAACTGTTTCCCAACTGGTTTTGGCTGCAGGGCACAACACAGTATCAAACTGAAAATCTGATTTTTCCTTGTTTTCTTTCATTATTTTTTTCTAATTTTGCTGCTTTTACCAAGTGACAGACACAAGAGTTTGAGTCAAAATATTGAGTTTAATTGTACACATGACCTTTGACTAGGGATGTAACGATACCCTCATGTCACGATTCGATACATATCACGATACTGAACTCACGATACAATATTATTGTGATACACCAAGACATGGTAAAAGGTTAACAAAAAATGTACTGTTGATTAAAATGCTAAATTTGGTATTACATTGAGGGTGGAAATGTATAGGCTTGGACTTGGTGCTGGTAACCCAATGCACAGGACAATGGTGACACCAGAATAAAAATATTCATGATTCTGAAGCTGAAAAAACAGAATTATTTTAGACGAATATGCTTGCACTCACTGACTAACTAATGTTGGCCACTTTTTACTGGTAACAAGACATTTGGCATCAGGACCCACAAATATTCCCCCATTGCATTATTATACATTATACATATTCATATTCATCATTATCTGTAGTAGTTTAATGTAGTGTTGACACTAAAACTCTGTAAACTTGAATTTTTTCCTCACATAGTAATTTTCCTTTTGGGTGAACTATTCACAATACCTATTGTTGCATTTTTGTATTGCGATATATTGTGACACAATATATTGTTACACCCCTACCTTTGTCATTAACAACAAAACATATGAAAATTGATTTGTCCTCATTTTTAAAAGTTGATCAACCTATTTACTTTGCTACCCTTAATGCATGGTTGTATGGGCATTACATCTAAGGATAGCAGTTAATTTGGAATAAATCTTACTAATAAACTATTTTCAATTTTAACTAAAATTAAAACAATTTTAATTTTAACAATTTTATAATGGGAGGGAATGCTGCATTTTAAATTTAGATGCAAAACATTTCTTCCCTAGTTCAGTTAGACATGTTACTCCCTAATATTACTGTAAAGCCAAAGAGAGCTGAAGTTGTGTCTCAACAACAGCCTGTGAACATGTGTAGCTGTACTCCCATCAACAACACAAACAAAGTCTAGCTGCTTAGTCATTTATGATCTGTTAATGGTTTCACCCTGGCTAAAAGCTGAGATGTGTTTTCTTACTCAAAACATTAGAAAGGTTTTTAAGTATTCCTAGTCTTCCTTTATATGTCCATGTCTGTGTATTTGTTTATTTTTGAAGTGTACATGTAGTACATTTATTGATTGTGTTTATAGGATTTTATTTCATGCCGATGCATTGTCTTGAATTAAATATACATGCAATGTGTGATGAATATTTGAACAACTGTCTATGTCTGTGCTATCTCTGATTTTCTCTCATTCTCTCGCTATGATATAGTGCATTTATTTATTTGTTTGTTTGCTCTTCTTTGTGCAGCTTGTACCTCTACAAATTGGGAATTGCCCCTCAAATCCAGGACCTGTTGGGGAAAGTTGACTTCACAGGTAAGCCACAGTCATTCTCAAAAATGAATGCCATTTTTGGCAGAAAATGTCAATAAAAATGTATTGCTGAAATCCATATTTTCTACCTCAGCTACCACACTCTTAGAAGAAAAGGTTCTATATTGAACCTTAGAAGGTTCTGTCAGACGCTTCATATAAAGAACCTTTTAGGGCTTCCCATCATGGGATCATTTTATCGATTTAGTTTAATTAATTAATTTTGTTTCAATTCATTTTTTATTTTTTATTTAATCTTATGAATTAAACAGCTCGTAAACATACTTTATCACTAGAAAGCAAACTGAAAAACATGAAATTATTTTGCAATCATTTAAGACATTTCTTCTTATGTAGAACCTTTTTGCCATAAAGGGTTCTTTAAAATCAAGAACCCTTCTATATAGAACCCCACTGAACCTTTTTTTCTAAGAGTGCAGGGCTGTAACCACAGTAGGGTGATCGTGCACCCTCACAATCCCCCAATAATACTTACAGAAGTTGTAATAATTATATTAACAATAAACAAATATGGGTTTTTGCAAAGGATAATCCTTAAACTACCTCTGTCGTAAATATGTGGTAATCTTACATTTGAGTTTTGAATCATATAGTGGTGTTCTCTTGCAATCACAGAGCTCAAAGCACAGCCATACAATTATATCCATAACTGAAGTGTAGATCCTCCTCTGTCAGCTCAGTTTACAGGACAAGGCAGAAATGTACCTCAGGTTTTTAATGATAGTGAACGCTCTGCAGAAACGTGGCTGATTGTGTTTGATTAATGAAGGGGATGTAATGACAGGTAATTACTGCTTTAGCTCGGTTCAGAAAGTAACTCTTCATCTCATTCATTGTGTTTTGTTAATAGAATACCTCATCAGGAAAATTGAGTTCAAGTCATAATCATGTGGTCTGTAATGAATTAATGATGGAGGTGAAAACACATTTAAGATTATAGCTAGATGTTTTTGAGGGAATTCATTGCTGTAGTGGTTTGATGTTGACACATTTATTGTGGAATGATTTAAACGGGTGGTTGATTGCCCCTTTTTACAAGATGTAAAATAAGTCTCTGATGTCCCCAGAGTGTGTATGTGAAGTTTTAGCTCAAAATACCCCACAGATATTTTTTTATAGCATGTTAAAATTGTCACTCTTTGAGGGTGAGCAAAAACGTGCCGTTTTTGTGTCCCTTTAAATGCAAATGAGCTGCTGCTCACGGGGCGGAGCTTCAAGAACTCCAGTTAGCAGCTCTGATAACCTCATGCGGACAGGCAATGAAACTGTTCAGTCTTTTATGTTCAAACCGGAGTTGGACAATGATGGAGAGACTCAAGGAGAAGTGACAACATTTGCAACAGGACGTTTCTGAATGGTTAGGTGATAAATTTATGTAGCTGATGTGGAGTTAACTATCTTCAAGTCATTGATTAGCATATTCTGTCATGATAATCTCACCCCCTTTGTTGTGTGTTCCCGGGGGCAGGGTTTATGTAAATTTCATACACAAGCTTCGGGAGGAAGCTTGTGTAGTCCCAACCAGCCGTTTGTTGTAGTCCTTAAAAAGCTATTTCTGTAAAAGAAAATATCTCCCTTTGCTTTGAACTTTTACTGTTGTAACTTTGCAGATATTGTTTATGCTCAAACAGCAACATTACACACTAACTAAAGTTTAAAAAGTGAAATCATAATCAACCACCCCTTCAAAGTAACAAGGACCTTGATTTGTTCAACGTATATGTTGGTAAGACAGCCATTGTTGTTCTTCAAATGCATTACAGGTGCAGGTCTTGTGAATAGGCATACAAAATGCCACAGATTAGTAATGTGTCAGTGATAATAAATAGGCCAGAATTAAAAGATATATGTAAGATATGTAACCTACAGTAAATTATGACATTTCATATTCTCATTCCACAGAGGAAGAGATCAGTAACATGAGGAAAGAACTGGAGAAATATGGCATCCAGATGCCCGCCTTTAGCAAGATCGGTGGCATCCTGGCCAATGAGCTTTCAGTAGATGAAGCTGAATGTGAGTGACTTCATCTGTTTCATCTAGTCATATGTATAAGTATACATCTGTTTAACCCTCATCCTTCCCTCGGGTCATTTTGACCTGAAACTCATAAAAAAAAAAAAAAAATTAAATTGAGTGTTCATCGGAGTGGTCCAAGACCCTATGGGCCCTATCATAAACCTGGTGCAATGCGGCGCCAGGCGCGTCGCAAGTGTTTTTTGCTAGTTTCATCCTGACGCAGTTATAATTTTCACATCCTGCGCCACGTTGTTTAAATAGCAAATGCATTTGCCCCCATTTGTGCACCCATGGGCGCGCTGGTCTGAAAATGAGGTGTGTTCAGGCACATTGTTGGTGTGTTGCTATTTTGAGGCAATAGCACGGTATTTTTTGTGTTATTTATAGGGCACGTTAGTAATATGCGCCTATAGGCGGGGGCACAACGTGTGTGCACTCTGCTAATTACACACACAGGGACGCAGCAGCACACAAACATGCCAAATATTAAAAATAAAAGGATTACAATGTAAAAGATTATTATTGTGTGCAAGTGCAACTGGCTTTTAAAGGGAATGGGACATGAGACTCTGATTGGTTTATTGCACGTTATGCCCAAAACACATCCTTTACTCATTAAGAGAATAGATACAACCCTTTTAGACCATGCGCCAGGTGCGCCAACCATTTTTCTCATCGTTAAACTAGCAAAAGTGGATTCGGACACACCCTAAGTGCAATGCGCTTAGATCGTTAAAATAGGGCCCTATGACTTTTGTCGCACTTGAACCATGAATACACAAAAAAATAATGTAAATCAAATTTAAAGGTAAATCAAATAAAAGAATAACATAAAATTTAAAGGTAAATCAAATAAAAGAATAACATAAAATCTCCCAAAAAAATTGCATTAAAAAATAGAAAAAATATTATCAAAATTAAATGAAATAAGCTTTCTGGAGCCAAAAAAAAATCAAGTATAATTTTAGGGCTTCGGGTCATTTTGACCTGAGAGGGAAGGATTTGTTACAAAGTGCGAGGGAAGGATGAGGGTTAAATTACATACCTATTATCCTCATTCTCATAATCGCGTGTTTTTGTGTCCTCTTTCTGATCTATATCTGCAGTACACGCGGCTGTCTTTGCCATTAATGAGGCCATAGACAAAGGGCATGCAGAGAACACAATGGTGGCTCTGCAGAACCCTAATGCCTTACTGAGAAACACACAGAAACCACTGTCCCAGGCCTACCAGGACACACTGAGCAAAGCTAAGAGGAGGAAAGAGGATCAGGCCTCAGGACGGGTGAACTAGATATTCATAAATGTTTAGAAAAACACTTCAGTTCAAAGGTTTGGTGTCAGTAATATTTTGAATGAAGTCTCTTATGCTCACCAAGGCTGCATTTATTTGATCAAAATACAGTAAAAACAGTAATATTGTGAAATATTATTACAATTTAAAAATAACTGTTATATTATGTTTTAAAATGTAATTTATTCCTAAGAATTTTCAGCATCATTACTTCATTAGAGCCTTCAGTGTCACATGATCCTTCAAAAATCATTATAATATACTGATTTGCTGCTCAAGAAACATTTATTATTGTTAACAATGCTGAAAACGGTTGTGCTGCTTAATATTTTTGTAGAAACAATAATACAGTTTTTTTTTCATGATTCTTTGATGAATTAATAATTTGAAAATTCAAAAGAACAGTCTTCATAAGAAACAGAATGTAACAATTAAATCAATTTAATGCATTTAGTGCTTACTGAATAAAAGTATTAATTTTGAAAAAAAGTAGTGACAGTAGTATACTTAAGAGTCAAATTTTACGTTTTAGATAAAATAGTTTTCTTGCATATTTGTGAGCCTGGACCACAAAACCAGTCATAAGTCGCACGGGTATATTTGTGGTAATAGCCAATACAATACATTGTATGGGTCAAAATTATCGTTTTTACTTTTATGCCAAAAATCATTAGGATATTAAGTAAAGATCATGTTCCATGAAGATATTTTGTAAATTTCCTACCGTAAATATATAATTTGTATGATTTGAAATCTGGTTTAAATAGTATTTTTGGAATTATGTGTTGTATAAACAAAGCCTTAGTCATACGAAGGCAAACAGTAAAAACTGTGCACACAAGTGAATATTAGAATCTTTTTAACCTAAAGATTAAGCAATAATTTACAGGGAGGACTATTCATAATTTGCAGAAAACTTTAGGCATGTGTATGCAAATATCAGATTTTTGCATGCAAAGCAAGTTTGTTTCTTTTTGCAGCCTCCTTTCAAACAAGCTCCAGCATTCCATTAGTTGCAAAATCAGCAGGATTTTGATTAAAAATAACAGAATCAGCCTTGCTTGTTAAATGCTGATGTCCTCTAACACTCCTCACACACTCTGCTGACTCCAGTATCACCTGATCCCCTGATGTTGACTTGATTCAATAGTAATTTTGTTGTGTGAACACATCTAAGTGGGTGATGTTGTATTGGCCTTTTTTTTTCTTTTCATGTAATTTTCAACCTGGTGTTAAGATCTTTGCTCAAGGGCACAAGGCCCTTTTTCTCTTTTTTGTTTTTTCAAAAAATCTTTAAAAAAAAGTTGTGACATTCTATGTGTGTTCAGCGCTCGTCTGTTGCAACTGAAGAGAGAGATGTATATGAAGAATTACTGACCCAGCAAGAGATCCAGAGCAGTGTAGACCTCGTGAACAGTAAGTGTGGCACATTAATTGGGAAAGTGGGCTGAGACAACATAAAAAATTCTGTTTGTTTTTTTTTTTGTTATTAAGCATAATCCTGGAAATAAATGTTTTGTTTTAGTTTTTAAATTTAGAAAAAAATTAAAACAATGCAAAGTTATGGCTTAAAATTTAGGTGAAATATTTAAAATTCAACGCTATTTGTCTGCAGCTTTTCATTCTAATTGTTATACTAACAGTATAATTTTTTAATAAAAATCTGTGCATTTTCATTAGCAGTGTTATTTTGGTATTATTTATACAATTATTTGTTATTTTTAATTAGCTTTTATTTTTCAATTTTCAGTTTTTATTTTAATTTTAGGTTCAGTAATTCTGTTATATGCTTTTGTCATTTTTATTCATATGAATTTAAGTTAAAGAACTAAAAATACTAAAACTAAAATAAAAATAAATGAAAGCTCTATATATATATATATACAGTCAAACCAAAAATTATATATATATTACAGATATATATTTTTTTACTAGTGGGTGCAGGACACTATAGTTCATTTATGTAAGTGAGGATAGCAAAATAAAGTAAACTGTGACATATTATACCTAAAAATTCTTCATACAGTGGACTACCAGTAAAATTGATAAAACATTTGGGACCAAAATTATTTAGACTCTTTGACCTGACCATGTTTTGCTTAAGTGTTTTTTCTTTAATTGCTAATGCGACCTTTTACACCACAGACTGAACAAAATGAAGCATTGCTTGGTAATTGGTTGCCCTATATTGGTATTATCTAACTGTGTACTTAAATTTAACAGCTGACAGCTGATTGGTTGATTGTAATCCATTACATACATTTCTATCAAAGTTATTTGACATTATCAAGATGAATTTGTTCTGACACTGAGTTCTTGTCATATTTTATTACCATTTTCTAAACTATAGCGAATAAACTGTGATAATATGAGAAAATGTTGAAGGTGTCTGAATAAATTTTGGTTTGACTGTATATATATATATATATATATATATAGCAATGAATTTTTACTGTATGGCATTGTAGGCTGCTTTGAAAATATTCGAAAATATTTGAAAATAGATTTTGTAATGTAAATGTTATATACAGTAATAATGATTTTCTCTCTCTAGCCTCAGCAGCTATTCAGCAAGTAAATCAGGCTGTTGATGCTGAGGATCAGAAAGCTCTACTGGCCAGCCTTCGGTTGCCTGCACTTGGTCTTGTAGGAGTTATTGATGACAACTCCTGCTTTTACCTGGAGCACTTCACATCCTACAGGAAGCATAAAGTTAAGGTACTGAAGTAGACTTTCTATATCAGTTTAAATGACTCTTGATTTAGGGTCAAATTAATTTTTTGAACAGAAGCATATTTATGACATCTGTATGTAGGATGCTGGTGCGGGTGCTCAGCTGGAGAGGGAAGAGATTCAGAGGGTCATCACTTCCTGTAATGAGTTTGCAGAGGCAGAGAAACGAAGTAAGTTGCACACACATGCACCCTTGATTGGCTGAT
The DNA here is from genome assembly GCA_039654105.1 of Coreius guichenoti. Taxonomy (NCBI): domain Eukaryota; kingdom Metazoa; phylum Chordata; class Actinopteri; order Cypriniformes; family Gobionidae; genus Coreius; species Coreius guichenoti. Next base: position 32,360,862 of record CM077169.1, read on the forward strand.
AATGTATAGACTAGAGTGCATTTTAGTCATTTTGAGTGCTTTAGTACATATATTTCGGAGCCAATAGCCTCATGGGCAGCACTCCAACATGTAGCGCGGTCCCGCTTCGGGCATCCCGAGTTCGAGGTTCTAAAAGCAGATGATTACTGAACTGATACCAGCATATATTGTGTTTCTCCATTCATATGATTGTTCTGTGTTTTTCTGATACTACTGATTATTGTGCTCTTGATGGACACAGAGCAGGAGGCGATTGTTGCGATCAATGCAGCTATTCGGCGAGGCGTTCCAGAAGAGACCGTGGAGGAGCTCCTAAACCCAGAGGCCCAGTTACCCATCGTCTACCACACTGCTGCCAGCCTGTACCAGGCCGAGCTCTTCAGCCTGCAGCTCGGCTCTCAGGTCAGCTCTCTTACTCTTTTTTTCCCCCAATGTTAAGTTCTTTCTTGTCCTTACTTAAAAAAACAAGTTTTAATTTTCAATCTCAGAACAAGGCCGGTCTTACTCATGAGGAGCTGTGTGTGGCTGTGGAAATGCTGTCTGCTGTGTCTGTGTTAAATGAGGTGCTGGACACTAAAGACTCAGTGGCCGTCATTGAGCAGCTCAGTGACTCTCCACTGGGCTTCAGTGGTCTGGATGCTGACAATTTACAGAGGTACTGTGACACTACTGATTGAAAAAGAGAGAGGATACTATATGCCACACTGAGAAACAATTTAGTAATTTACTTGATCATGTGGTTGTTTTGCTTTGTTAGATATGCAGACACACTGATTCGTCTCAGAGCAGAGTCCCTCGCCCAGGGTCAAGAGTTCCTCACCTGGAATGATGTTCAGAAGTGCATCGACAATGTCAATGTCCAGGTGCATGAGGAACATGAGAGTAAGCAATCTTTGAAATAAATTATAAACTACCATTCAAAAGTTTGTGGTCCGTAAGATTTTTTTCTTCTTCTTTGGAATAAATGAATATTTTGTCTTTTATTCAGCAAGGATGCATTAAATTGCTCAAAAGTGACAGTAAAGACATTCATAATGCTACAAAAGATTACTTACTTTACAGAAGATCAAATCTTTCTATTTATCAAAGAATCCTGAAAAATGTATCACAATTTCCACAAAAAATATTAAGCAGCACATTTTTTAACATTGATAATAATAAATGTTTCTTGAGCACCAAATCAGCATTTGATTCAATACAGCCTTGGTGAACATAAGAGACTTCTTTCAAAAACATTTTTAAAAATCTTACCGACCCCAAACCGTCGAACAGTAGTGTATATTTCAAAATCATCACCACATAAGTTGAAAGGGAAGTACTGAAATAGTTTTTTCCCTTTAAAAATGTAGTGTATCCAGTATTCTATTTTATGTTATTTTCTTTCAGATGAGCTATATAATATAATATAATATAATAAAACAAAATAAGGTGTAGCAAAATACCTTCTCATTAATTATGTATTTAACTCAATACATTGAACTTTAAAGGTTAATAAAATCTACCATTCAAAGAGAAAGTTACTCCATAATGTTCTGATAAGCTGGGTGTGGTTGAGTGTGTATGAATTAAGCATCATTGATTCTGTTTGTATAAATCACACAGAAGAGTCTTATTGAACATTTAATGAATCTCACAAGTAAACAGGTGTACTTTGCCAGCCCTAATTATAATATATAAAAGTTAAATATTATCTTAAATCAACATATTTGTATAAGCATACTGAAATTACGACATTTTTGTCAATTTCTTAATGGAAATGTACACATATCAATGACTATTCCATTGCATCATGAGTTGTTGAGCACATAAAATTCCCATGTTCCGTGTGTAGGAGTCATTGCTATCGCTGAGATCAACGAAGCTCTAAATTCTGGAGATCCAGAGAAGACACTCGCTGCCCTCTTACTCCCTACAGCTAAACTACAGGGAGTCAAGCCAGCCACCGCCAAACACTATCACGATCTACTGCTGACCACCAAAGACCTCATCTGCAAGGTGAAATAGAATAACTGAACCAATGAAATGTCTAAGAGGTTACATCTCTTCTTTGAATTACTCTTCAATTGCTCTTATTCAAATAACTTAAACACTTCTTTCAGGGTCTCAAAGACTTTGTATTCAGCTTGACTTAGTTTTATGTTCACAGCTTGAGTGTCCAACTTCTTTCACTTCTTTACAAAGTAATGAGCCTCTACTAAAGTACAAAGTGGGAAGTCCAACCATAACATCCTCAACCCACTGTTAAGCCATTTTAGATAAGGAAGCCCCCCTTGCAGTGTCCGCAACAAAACATCCTGCCATTTAGAAGACCTTAGACAGTGGACAAAGCTTTCAAAGGTCTAGAGCTAAAGGATCTAAACTTGACTTGGGAAGTTGAAGTCTTTGTGAGGAGATAAGAGAGGAAAGGGTCCAGACAGCTGTGGAAGGAACACAGACATACTGCTACTCTGTAGTAATAATACAAGTCATACTGCTTCTCAGTGTACAGCTTCACATAGTGTGCAAAAAGAAGTGCACTACATGGAGCAAAACACACTAAAAAGATCCCAAACACCAACGTGCTGGCCTTCATGTAGTGTTTCCAGTCACGACTGGAACGATTTAGGTGGTAGATGATAGATCCGTAAACAAATGCGATGACCAGCAATGGCAGGATGAACCCCAGGCAGATCAGACTCAATCTGTATGGAATCAAAACATTGTAGGACGGTTCTTCATAGGGCTGGATATCATGACACATCACCAACTCTTGCCCGAATACGTGGTAGCTTTGCTGAACCAGAAACTCTGGTGCCATCGCAATAGCAAAAACCACCCAAATGGTTAAGCTCGCCCAGATCGCACAGTACCTTTTCGACATTGTCCTGTAGAGGAACGGGTGCACCACCGCAAGGTAGCGCATCACACTAATACACATGTGGGCATGGATGGAGCAGTAGATGTTACCATAAAAGCAGGCAGTCACCATCTTGCAGGCCAGCTCTCCAAAGATCCAGTCATTGTTATTGAGGTGATAGTGGACTCTGAGTGTGAGAGAAAGTAGCAGGAGAAGGTCTGAAACTGCTAGGCTAAAATATAGGATACTGCTGGAAAGATTCTTTTTTCCACTGAGGCAAGCCAACACAAAGACGTTAGAGGGGATCCCGATGAGGATGGCTAGGATGTATGCGGATGGAATGATCCTAGTGCTGACAATTCCAGTGGTGTAATTGATGACGTTAGCATTGGCGTTTATCTCAGGCTGCTTGATAGATGTGTTGGAGAGCAGGGAAATATTGAACACTATTATCGTTCCAGTAAACGTTTTTGGCTTTGGAAATTGTTTTGGCATATTGGAGCTGGAATATATTGATGCTGACAAAAGAAAAAGAAAAAAAGAAAAAAACAATGTTAAAGTACTCAAATAAAGTGTGTTCTTACAGTAAATAATTATGTTTTACACAGCTTGATACTGAAAGTTACATTTAAACTGAATTAAATATAAGTCAACAAAAATTATTAGATAAGCAGACATGGCTTCAAGTTATTATTTTTTAACAGTAATAATAATAACATTGCACATTAAATGCTAAATACATATTTTAGTAACTTTATTAGCTGGAATAATCTAGAAAACATTGGTTGTGGAAATTTGACGTGGCCATAAATCATAAAGTCTTATCAATTGAACAGACTGTATTTGAAATTAAATATAACGCCTGCTTTGACTATGGCTAATATGCTTTGGTTTCAGTTTTGAATATTATAGGCACAGATGGTCCAGATTAATCACACATGAGTCATGACAAACATTAACTGTAAGAGTAAGACAGTACAAGCTGCCACCATCAAGAATTTAGTATTTTTTTAAATAAAAAAACCCTAATGTGTCAAAGAATTTATTTTAATTAATTGAAGTGTTACATTTTAACTGTATGGCATTGTTTACATACTGTATTTTATTTTATTTAATTTGTTGGGGTTATGTAGTTGAGTGTTGTTTGTGTTCCTTCTCTGACTCTTGTTCTTATGTTGATTTTTATGTTGTTATATTTGAGAATAATTTGTTTTAGATGATTGAAAAGACACTAGATCTACTAGTGACTAGAAATTAAACTCCATTGTCGTCATAAACTGCTACTGTAGCTGAGAGTCAAGTCATTGGGGCAGTCAGTCAACCACCCTAAAGTTTTATTTTTTCAGTCACAAATTCATGACTGCAGTCCATGTCCTCATCTCTACCAATCAGCTGTTGATCTCTAACTATCCTTAACTGTTAGAGAAAATTGGTCTTACCTGAATCTTGAATTGAATCTTCAAACATTAATGGTAATAGCAGCAGCACAAATACTCTCCACATGCTTGAAAGGTTTTTCCAGTGAATTTTTACAAAGTATCGTTCATCAAGCAACTAAACATGACCTACAAGTGTCTGTTCTGAGCATCAGTCATCTGTATGGTGAGATAGCCGTCACGTTAGATGTCTGCATCGAAGGGCGTGATGGTTTCCTGTTAAGGGCTCAGTGAGTTTTGCACAGTGCTCATGTTTCAGGCATGTCAGGAAATGTTGCGTGACGCAAGACTTCCCTTAAATGGTTCCAATTCATGGACCAAACTATTTACTAACATTTGTCCACAAATAGTTCCTAAATAACATACAGGAATGTTTAAATGATGTTTGGTGTTCTGAACACTTGAGTAACATTAATGGATTTCATTCAGGTCAAAAAAGAAATGGTACTTTTTCAGGATATCAGTGTCAACAAATGATAGGTAGAATAACTGTTTTGTTTTTCACAGCAGTCAATATCATCAGGTTGCGAGTTCCTACCTTTTTCTTTTTATTCTGGTAAAAATGTGTAAAAGACTGCAGCTTTGCGATCTAGCCACACTATTTACCGAACTACATCCCATGAATTATTTGATGACATTTGACTCTAATTCCTTTCCCTCTATTTGTATTCACATCTCCCTTCTGGTCTGTTTTCACTACTTCACATCTTCACATTTCTAAAGTAGTGAAACACAGCAGACCAAATACTGCACCAGATTTTTTTATCTCTTAAAATGAAGGAAAGTGTTTCATTGTTTTCATACAGTGTTCATCTGTGTTTTCAAAATTCTGTAAATTAAATTATTTGGTTAACTTTGCTCTTCATTTGACATCATGCATTGAGATGCTATTATATTATATGACTGCTGTGAAAACGTCTGCATAAACAAGACATTTACCAAGGAGATAATTCCTGTTTAACTAGTGATAGATGCACAGAATGTATAATACAGTCTCCAGTCTTTACTTAATTTACTGTAGTTACTTACATTCAGAATAAATTGGTGTGTAGTAGCAGATGATTTGTTTGCTCTGTGACAGTGTGTGAGCAGTACACATGTTTGTATTGAGCATGTGCTGACTGTGTATTGTGCTGTAACAGAGCTCCGGAGATGAATCTGCTGTGCTGTGGCTGGACCAGATCCAGGAGGCCGTACACACTGCCAACCAGGACCAGGAGGATGCACTCAAATGTAAGTTTGTAACCAAATATAAGTTGCATGAAACCTTTTATGTTCATTCTGTGAAGGATGTATAGTAATACATATGATTCACATAATAGCCTATAATCTTTCAAATCTGGGTTTGACATTTTAAAATATATTTTCTGTGATTAATCACGATTAAAAACACTTAATTTTTTAATATGTTTTTAATATATTTTATAATGTAATAATTTCATAGTTAATTTCAAAATTAATGTAGAAAAAACATGAAGACGGTACATATTTAAATAGTTGTTTAACGGAATCTTTTTATGAATGAAGGCCAGTATCACTGATACTAATACTACTACTGATGTCTCGATGAAAATTATTTTTCCCCCCAATTTTAAACATTAATTATAGCCATTCAACATTACAGTGTAATTGAAAGCTATCAATTTTTTAACATTTATTAGGCTTCAAAAAATATAACTAGGGATGTGACGGTGAGGAAATTTTCCCACCGGTTAATCGACGTGTGACAACACCGGTAAAACCAGTATCACCGGCGGGGGCTTTTCAACTCGCTAATTTTAAACCGAAAGTAAAATGCGCACAGCCGCTCGGGCATTCATAACGGAGCGGTGCGGAGCAAAGCAAGTGTTTTCAATTAATTCCTATGAAAGTTAAGCTTCTATAGGTATGGACTGAAAATGCGCCAGACTGGACACGCACCGTGAATGTTAAATACTCAATGTTAAATACTCAAATCTTCCGCGATTATCTTGTCTGTCAGCTCTTCGCGCTCGTGAGAACTGAAATCTGACTCCTGCTGCTAGTTTGTGCTGCGACTCTCGTTCGGCTCACACTGCACGTTCAGTTTTTAATTGTGGTGTCTGTTCTCTAACTGAACTAAATGATTTTATTACTATAAAAATCAAAACGACAGTGGGGGCGGTGCCGTGGTGGGCAAGTGATGTAACCGGTGTTTCGCCTGAACACCGGCAACACCGACTATCGCAGCAAGCCTAATAACAACTTTTAATTTAAGTGAACTTATCAGGATACTCGACAAAACGGACATTTTGCCATAATTGTGTGTGTTGTTTGTTCAAGCACGAAAGAGAACTCGATTCTCGCGTTCTCTTTGTCTTGTCACGCTTGAATGATTTTAAAGCATTTGCATGAATTAGAGTGTAATCATATAATGTAACACTAGCCAAATGATGACAGAAAAAATGGATGCTGCGTTAATTCCGTTAAATATTGTTAGCGCGTTAACGTTGACAGCACTAATAATAATCTATATAAAATTCACAATAAAAATGTCACATTTGGTTGCAATGAACGCACAACGATGGAGAAACTAACAGAAAAACACTTTAACAATATAACTAGGAACACCCAGGAAATATCAGGAAAACACCACAACGCAACCACATCATACAATGATGGCACCGAACAAAGAACTGAGGAAACTAAGGGCTTAAATACACAGAACTAGATAATTAACAAAAAGGAAACAGGTGCGTAACATAATCAGTAACCAAGGAAACTAACTAGTGAATACAGACGGGCAGGCAGACAGGGCAAACCAAACTAAAACACAAACAAACTGAACAATAAACGTGAAAAAAAAAAGTCACAATAATAAATTTTTTAAAAATGTAACCTTTGTTTCTATGAAGAACTCTGACTTTATCCATTCTCAGTGATTGAAACTGATTGTTCTGTATATTGCGTGTATGATTTCAGTGGCTGAGGCCGTAGCAGACATTAACAGGGCAGTATCTGAGGGAGATGCTAAGACCACACTGGCTGCTCTGCAGTGTCCTAATGCAGGTCTTCGAGCAGTGCTGTCTGAATGTGCTCATATCTACCACAGCCAGCTCTTTCAGTTACAGAGCACTCAAACAGAACAAGGTAACTCTATCACAGCCCCGATTATTGTCGTCTGGAAGGTCTAGCTATAATTTGAACATTAACTGGAGAATGAATTTTCGTGCATATTAAGTATTATTATTATATAATTAGCAGCATATTGTGTATGGTATTCTCAAGCTTATTCTTGTATATGTTTCTCATTACCATTAACAAACCTAATTGTGTAAAATTTGTGCAATTTTTGCCAGTTTAATTTGATAAATTATTAGATATTAGTTGTAAATATTCCAGAGACTTTTCAAGCATCATCTAAAACATTTACTGGTTCATTTGATTTCAGACAGAGGCAAATACATATGCTATTCTTCATACATAAGATATTCTTCACAGGAGCTCTGGGCGATCACAGTGCTTTAATTTCAACTGTGTTATCTGTAGGGACCAGTGGCAGTTCATGGGTAAAACACAAGATCAAGGATAAATATGATTACTTCTACAACATTGAAAGCAAAGAAGGGACATGGGTTGAGCCCGATCATTTTGTCCATGACAGTTCACAACTCACCAAAGAAGATATCCAGGTATGTCTTTAGCACAAATGTACATTTACAGATTTTTGTGTTGTATGTGAGCTCTGCAGTTCAGTTCATATTTTCTTTCCCCCCTAACTAGAGTGTTTTGAGCAGTGTAACAGCAGAGTATAACAGAGAGCAGCTGTGGTTGGCCAATGAGTCGCTCATCATCAAACTGCAGGCCCTGATTCGTGGATACCTGGTGAGGCGGGCACATAATGACAGAATGGAATACCTGCAAAAACAAGAGCCGAGCGTCATCAAACTGCAGGTGCTTAACTGTGTAATGTAAATTATTGATAGATACTTAATCTGATATACCAGACCTCCAACCTTGTGATTTTGTTGTTGTTGTTTACATTTTACTGCATGTTACTATAAAATTCTTATTTATGTCAAAGTATATATAATTTGAAAGATCTAAGATTTAAATTTTAAATATTAAAATTGTTATTGTTTATTAAAGAAAAACTATACTGTGTTATTTCATAGTTTGCATAATTGGCACTTAAATTTGCTTAATTTACACATCAAAAGAATGTAAATCTAAATTATTTTATGTTAATTTTTGCTTGCACAAATAATAAGACACTGAAAATGAACACTATTAAAACACTGAAAAACACAAAAAAGGGTTTAGTAACTGTATCGGCTGCCTATCGTTTTCATTACAACTCAGTTCCAAAGAAAATAAACTACTAATATGCACTAGGATCAAATATGTAATGGGGCCACGTCCAAAATCGCACACTCTCTTGAGTAGGTACTTATTTTGAATAAGTAATTATTTCGCAACCGCTAAAAAAGTATGTCTATATGGTATGAATGTGTCATATGAATATAATCTGGATGTACTACATTTGCCATATTGTCATTATCATGTGACCTACCAGCGTCAGTTGTGTCGCTTCACTGTCATTCACAAATCCTCTCCCGTGGCCTCATGGGATAGTAAAGTATCCATTGTATGCACACTTCAGAATCTCGCCGGAAATATTAGGTCATCCCGGTACTTTCTGCCTACTCTTTTATGAGTACAGTGAATTCGGACATACTTATTTTGTCACATACTCTTTTTCGCCTACTATATAGTAGGGAAGTGTGCGATTTCGGATGCAGCCATCGGGTATTTTTCACATGGGGTTTGGTTTACCATTACAGGCATCCTGGAAGGGCTACAAACAGAGAAAAGTCTATAAGGACAGACTAAAGACCTTCCAAGAGAGTGTGAGCACTGTGATTAAGGTAACGGTTCTATCACTGATGCTCATTTATTACAGTTTTTCATCATACCATATCCACCTTGTTGTTTTGAATTGCTGTAATATTCATAGCATGAAAACATGTTTTCTCTACAATTTAGTTACAGTCACTGGTGAAGATGTGGAAAGCTAAACGAAGCTACACAAAGAGACTGCAATACTTCAAAGAGCATGTAAGTCATCTCACACACACAAGTGATTGAGCAGCTTATTCATCTGCATACTCATGACACTGAAATATTCTGTGTGTCATGTTCAGGAGAAAGAAATAGTGACAATTCAAGCTTTCCTTAAGGCTAACAAAGCAAGAGTTGACTACAGAACCTTGAGTAAGTCAATTACATTATTATATTTAATGTATTATGTAATTTAATTTACATTTACTTGTATTGCTAATTGATTGATTTGCAAGGTAAATATCATTGTTTTTCCATTTATTTTTCTAACAGCCGGTTCCCAGCACCCTCCTCTCTCAGTGGTCCGTAAATTTGTACATTTGCTGGAACAAAGTAGCCTCGATTTACAGGAGGAACAGGAAGTGACACGGCTCAGAGAGGAAGTGGTCACCAAGATTCGTGCTAATCAGCAAATGGAAAAGGATCTGAATTTGATGGATATTAAAATTGGCCTGTTAGTAAAGAACAGGATCACACTACAGGTGCTTTAAATAATTCAAAGACTGATTGTTAAGATATATGGAGTGTTTGTTGTATATACTATGGATTACAAATGTTATATTATCCTGTGATGTACATTGGTTTATGTTTTGCCATGACATTAGAACCTTAGAATGATACTCTAAAGCAAACAGACATCAATGAGATAATAAAAAACCTGTTCAAACCAGTCAATTGTAACCTTTGACCCATCCTAATTTTTCCAACTACTGCAATGTTGTCTCCTCTGGCAGGATGTGGTGTCACACAGCAAAAAGATGAAAAGCAAAAAGAACAAAATGAGTAAAGAAGATGTGACCATGGGGGAAAAGCAGGGCATCAAGGGCCTGAGCAAAGACAAGAGGAAGAAACTGGAGGCCTATCAACATCTCTTTTACCTTCTACAAGTGAGGCCCAAATTTTAAATAATTTAAGAAATAGACTGGAATGCTGAATTGCAACTTGTGGCTAACCAAAGGCATTAAAATAATATTATATATAATTTATAAATATGATATATAAATGTAAAAAACACCATTTAAAAAAAAAAAATTTGTAAAACATTTATACATTTAAAAAATGCACAAAAAGTTATAAATACTGTAAATCCTTTTAGTTATATATTTTTTTTAATTTCTTAATTTAACAGACTAATCCTTCATACCTGGCCAAGCTAATCTTCCAGATGCCCCAGAACAAATCCACCAAGTTCATGGACACTGTGATCTTCACATTGTATAACTATGCCTCTAACCAGCGGGAAGAGTATTTGCTGCTCAAGCTTTTTGAGTCAGCGCTGCGAGAGGAGATCAAGTAAGATATAGAGACTGAGACGGCGATATAGAGAATACTATTTGTTAGCTTGAGCCTGCAAAAACAACATTGTTTCGGAGAGGCTAATATATCTTAATTCATATTTATTGTGCCTCTCTGATACAATGTGTATAGTTTTGCTTTATAATCTACAGTATGGCAAATATCATTGTAACTTTGCTGTCATCTCTGGCAGATCTAAGGTGGATCATATTCAGGAAATAGTGACAGGGAACCCTACAGTTATTAAGATGGTTCTAAGCTTTTACCGTGGTGCTCGCGGACAGAACGCCCTCAGGCAGCTGCTTGGACCAGTGGTTAAAGAGATCATTGAGGACAAAAACCTGGGCATCAACACTAACCCTGTAGACATCTACAAAGCCTGGGTTAATCAGCTAGAGACCGCTACAGGAGAAGCCAGGTTCATATTTTTATATGCATATTTTCTCATCTCATATATTACACACACTCTCATTTACACTTTTTCTCATTTACATCCATTTCCCCTCCATTTTTGTTAGCATATTTATTTTTTTTCCATACTATTTATAAATTGTAGCAATAAAAAATGACCAAAAGTTTGGGGTCAGTGAGATTTTTTTGCAAGAATTAATGAGTTTATTCAGCAAAGATGCATTCACTTGATCAAAAGTAACAGTAAAGGCTTTTACATTGTTCTGTTTTAAATAAAAAGGTTTCTTTTGAACTGCCTATTCATCAAAGAATCTTAAAAAAACATATCAGTGAGTTCCACAAAACATATTCAGCAGCACAACCATTTTCAGCATTGATAATAATAAGGAATGTTTCTTGAGCACCAAATAGCATATTAGAATGATTTCTGAAGGATCATGTGACACTCAAGACTGGAGTAATGATGCTGAAAATTCAGCTTTATTTACAAGAATAAATAACATTTTAAAATATATTCAAATAGAAAACAGTTGTTTTAAACTGTTTCACAATATTTCACAATATTACTGAAATATCACAATATTTCACAATATTACTGTTTTTACTGTATGGTTGATCAAATAAATGCAGCCTTGGTAAGGATGAGAGACTTCTTTCAAATACATACAAATACATGTCTTGCATACCCCTGCTTTCTATCTTTAGTTTTTATTTACTTAACTTTTTTATTTAATTATTTTTCACTACTGTTGTTGAACTTTACTTCATAGTAAGCTGCCATATGAGGTCACGCCAGAGCAGGCTCTGTCACACGAGGAAGTGAGGGCTAAACTGGAATCCTCCAATCAGGTGCTCCGTACCGTCACAGACAAAGTGCTCGGCTCTATCATGTCATCGCTGGACACCATCCCGTAAGAACAAAGACCATTGTAGCCTTTTTAAACAGATGTTCAGTTATGCTTCATGCTTTGCAGTGTCATTGTGCACCAGGGGGCAGCACAGTAGATGAAAACATCGAGTCTGCCCAAAACAAGATATATTTTCAATACATAATCAGCGTTGTGTGTTGTTTTGCTCATGCATTACTAACCTCTCATTATTTTAAGGTATGGCCAGATTTTTTTTACTGCTGCTGATCTGTGATTTTTATTTTGCATTTTTTGATATCTGTTTCTTTTGCATGCAGTTACGGCATGAGATATATTGCTAAAGTGCTAAAGGACACGCTTCATGAGAAATTCCCTGATGCCACAGAGGATGAATTATTAAAGGTCAGATGTTGAAAATTTTAGTGGTATTCATGTATCCATACAAATGTTTCTTTTAAAATATGTATTCACTGGGTTCTGCCTGCAAAGCTCCTTTCATACTTGAAATGTAACTATAATTGCTTGACACACGAACCACAACAGATTAAAGATCAACTAAATCACATTTTGGGGAGTCATTGTCTCAAGAACCCAGAAAAATTATGGTTCACATGAAATAAGTTCAGCTTGAATAGCAGCATCTTCTTCCCACAGATTGTTGGGACTTTGCTCTATTACCGTTACATGAATCCTGCCATTGTGGCTCCAGATGGCTTTGACATCATTGACATGACAGCCGGAGGTCAGGTACATTCGGAGCAGAGGAGGAACTTGGCGTCAGTGGCTAAGATGCTACAGCACGCGGCTGCCAACAAGCTGTTTGAGGACGAGAGCGACCACCTCACCCCCATGAACAGCTACATCTCCCAGACCTATCAAAGGTTCAGGTGAGGAGAACAGAGCACTTCATCGGTTTGAGGTTTAGTTTGTCTACGGTCACAAAAAAAACAAAACACTATTACTGTTGGGAAGAATCAAATACTTAAAGGGATAGGTCACCCAAAATTGAGGAAAGTGAGGTAAGCGAAACATTTAATACATGTGAACTGTTTTGTGATAGAAGTTAAACAACCAACGGTAACATCCAGTGATGCAAACTACTCAACTTTTTTTCTCAAATATGGCCATTTTGAATTGAAAATATGCATTTATGTGATTCATGTCATTCCTAACTGAGTGTGAAGAGACAAGAAACATTTTATGTGTTTGACATATTAGGCATACAAATAAAAGTACATATGTTCAAATTTTAATGCAAATTAATACAAATATTATTTGCAAATAGTTCAAAATGATTATTTCCCAACTAGAATTAGCCCCAGAATTTCCTTCACTGTTCTGTTTCTATAGGCTTTATAAAAAAATTGGTCCCCCCCAATGTTCAAGACATGGTTACGGCCTTGATCTGAAGTGTGTTTTTGAAAGTCAATATGTTTTTTTTCTTCTCATTTTCTTCTCAAATATTTTGTGTAGAAACTGATGAGTAGAACAAAAGATTTTAAACAAATAGACAAATCTGAGGGTCAGGACAGGCTAATGATATATGGAAATTGAAGTTAAAGGTGAGGAAGTGTTTTTGTATGAAAGTAAGGCATCAGCAGTGAGGAGGGACGTGTGTCGCCACTTCAGACATATTAGTGTGTGTGTGCTTGAGTGAGGCAGCTGGAAGCGCTAAATGACCTTTTGCCCAAAGCCCCTCATTCCCATGCTGGTGAGTCATTCTTACTGGAAACTCCCTGCTGATTTCTTTTCCTCTATGATTCTCAGCAATTCTGTCTGATGAGCTGGATTATTGCAGTTTATGACAGCATGTGACCTTCTCATTCAAGCATACTTTGCATTGTACATTGTTGTTTACATTTTTGATTATGCATTTGGTTCAGACATCTTGTTTTGCATTTGTTTTTTTGGTTCAAAATGGATTTCCGCAGAATTTGAACAGCTGTTAGTCACAAAATTCCACACTCCCATGTCTTCTGCGTGTTTGTGAATGAACTATTTTGGCTAATTCAGTGGGTTTTCAGTAAAATATTTTACCATGATTCTACAGAAATCCAGATTTTCCACTAAAATCACAAAGAAATCCACAGATTTAAAGGGGTACTTCACCGCTGGCTTTCAATAAAACATGGCTGTCTATACAGTAGAAAGGTGAAAAATGTAGTCGTTGCTACCTGACTAGAGAAAAAAGGCCAAATAGTTAGGAAAACTTCCACCGGTCTGCTGTGTATTTACATTTATTCATTTAGCAGACGCTTTTATCCAAAGCGACTTACAACTGAGGAATACAGGAAGCGATCTGTCATGAAGAGGCAAAAAATCACAAAAAGTTTTGGACATTGCTTAGAGTAGCATAAGCTAGAATAGGGAGGGAATAGAGGAAAATGTCGTTTTTATTTTTTTTTTTTTAAGATGAGGTTAAGTGCTCACGGAAGAGATGAGTTTTCAGCTGTCTTTTGAATGTTGTCAGCGATTCTGAATTCCGGGTGGAGGTGGGGAGATCGTTCCACCAGCAAGGAACAGTGAACGAAAATGTTCTGAAAGGGATTTCATGAATCTCTGTGGTGGTACCACGAGCCGTCGCTCCTTAGCTGAGCGAAGGCTTCTGGTGGGGATGTAGACTTGTAGGAGCGAGTCAAAGTATGCGGGTGCTGAGCTTGTGGTGGATCTGTAAGCAAGCGTCAACGCCTTGAACCTGATGCGAGCAGCGAGTGGTAGCCAGTGCAGAGAGATGAAGAGAGGTGTGACATGGGCCCTTTTGGGCTTGTTGAAGACAAGAGTGCCGTTGGCGTTCTGAATCATTTGAAGCATCTTGATCGCACACGATGGAAGTCCATTCAGAAGCGCATTGCAGTAGTCAAGCCTAGTAGGCTTGCTGCAATAGTCGGTGTTGCCAGTGTTACCGGTGTTCAGACACAACACCGGTTACATCACTTGCCCACCGCGGCACCGCCCCCACCGTCGTTTTCATTTTTATAGTAATAAAATCATTTAGTTCAGTTAGCGAACAGACACTACAATTAAAAACTGAACGTGCAGTGTGAGCCGAACGAGAGTCGCAGCACAAACTAGCAGCAGGAGTCAGATTTCATTCATCACAAGAGCGAAGAGCTGACAGACAAGATGATCACGGAAGATTTGGTTTCAAAGCTAAATGTAAAAGCGCCTATTTAAGTGAGTTTGTCATTGTACTGTTTTGTTGTTGTGTTTTTCATTAAGAATAATAGGCTAATGAACCCACAATTTAAGCAACCCACCCCCGAATTGGCGCTAATTCTAAACCGAAAGTAAAATGAGCACGGCCGCACGGGCATTCATTCACGGCTGCACTGTCATTCATTCATGGCCGCACAGTACGAACACATTTACGGCTGCACTGTCATTCACGGTGCGTGTCCAGTCTGGCACGTTTTCAATTCATGCCTATGGAAGCTTAAAGGAACACTCCACTTTTTTTGAAAATAGGCTCATTTTCCAACTCCCCTAGAGTTAAACAGTTTTCGAATCCATTAAGCCGATCTCCGGATCTGGCGGTAGAACTTTTAGCATAGCTTAGCATAGATCATTGAATCTGATTAGACCGTTAGCATCTCGCTCAAAAATGACCAAAGACTTTTGACATTTTTCCTATTTAAAACTTGACTCTTCTGTAGTTACATTGTCGGATATCGGGTCGGGTGTGGTGTTAATAAAGCGGGTGCGTGGCAGGTGCGGGTTTATCAAACAGGACCCGTGCAGGACTCTGATACCAGTTTTATCGGTGTTGTCACACGTCGATTAACCGGTGGGAAAATTTCCTCACCGTCACATCCCTAAAGCCTAGAAATTACCAGGGCCTGGACGAGAAGCTGTGTTGCATGCTCTGTTAGGAATGGTCTGATCTTCCTGATGTTGTGCAGCGCAAACCTGCATGACCAAGCTGTCTTTGAAATGTGGTCTTTGAAGGACAGCTGGTCATCAAAGGACACTCCAAGATTTCTGACCGACCTTGAAGGGGTAATCAAGGATGAACCTTGCTGGATGGTGAAATCGGATTGGCAAGAAAGACGAGAAGCTCAGTCTTTGCCAGGTTGAGCTGCAGGTGATGTTCTTTCATCCATGCCGAGCTGTCCACCAGACAACTTGAGATTTGTGCAGCTACTGTGGGATCATCTGGTTGAAATGAAAGGTAGAGCTGTGTGTCATCAGCATAGCAATGGTATGAGAAGCCATGTGCCTGTATGATGGGTCCCAGTGATGTAGTGTAAATGGAGAAGAGGAGAGGTCCAAGCACTGAGCCCTGAGGAACCCCCGTGGTCAGTTGATCTGCTTTGGATACCTCCCCTCTCACCTTGAAAGACCTACCTGTGAGATAGGACTCAAACCAGTGGAGTGGAATTCCTGTGATGCCCAGTGATGAGAGGGTGGAAAGAAGAATATGATGATTCACAGTGTCAAATGCAGCAGATAGATCGAGGAGGATGAGGACTGAAGATTTGGAATCAGCTTTCGCAATCCGCAGGGCTTCAGTGACCGACAGTAATGCAGTCTCTGTTGAGTGGCCCCTTTTGAAACCTGACTGGTTGACGTCTAGCTGGTTATACTGTGAGAGGAAAGATGAAACCTGGTTGAAAACAACTCGTTCAAGTGTTTTCGCTATGAATGGTAGGAGAGAAACAGGTCTGTAGCTATCTACAAGTGATGTGTTTAATGTGTGTTTTTTAAGCAGTGGGGTTACCTGAGCCTGCTTGAATGTGGTAGGGAAAATGCCAGTGCAGAGAGATGTGTTAATGATGTGTGTGAGTGCTGGTAGGAGTGTAGGACAGATGGCTTGTAGAAGGTGTGAGGGGATGGGATCTAGAGGACAGGTGGTAGGATGGCTGGAGAGGAGAAGTTTAGATACTTCTGCCTCAGTGAGTGTAGAGAAGGAGGAGAGAAGATTTCCGGCTGTGGATGTTGCTGATCTAAAATCCTGTGTGTATGGAGGTGAGAACTGACTGCTGATGGTTGTTGTTTTATCAGTGAAGAAATGGGCAAAATCGTTTGCAGATAAAGAGGTGGTGGGAGGTGGTGGAGGGGGACAGAGGAGAGAGTTGAATGTTCTGAAAAGTGTGCGTGTGTTTGAAGTGCTGTTGATTTTTTTTTTGTGGAAATATGAAGATTTAGCCGCATGGACTTCATCTGAGAAGGATGAGAGCAGAGATTGATACTTACTCAGGTCAGACGGGTCGTTTGATTTGCGCCATTTTCTCTCTGCTGCCGAGTTTAGTCCGGTGTTCACAAAGAACATCAGATAACCAAGGGTTAGAGGGAGTAGCGCGTGCTGGCCTATATGCTTACCAGAGTCAAATACCGCCTTGCTTTAGTAGGAAGTACTTCTAAGCAAACTTTTTGTCATAATGGTGTCGACTTGTATTGTTCCCGGGTGCAAGAATTCAAAGAGTAAATGTTTAGCGGTAGTGGGTTATTTTGGGTTTCCAGTTAAGGTTCCAGCACGTTGTAGGCGGTGGCTAAAGGCTGTAAAGAACACCGAGAGAATGACCACAAACACAGTATTTTAGGCCAAATGGAGGGGAAAACCCCTTGTTCTATTTTCACTATAATGCTGTTTAAAGAGTAGACATAGTACAATTTTCAGTGATAAACCTACCTTTACAATAACTGTTCTGTAAATAACCCCCTTATCGACCCGACTGTCTGTGGGCAGTGATACAAAAATGCAGAAGGACAATCTGTAGTTTTCACAAAAGCCCTGGAGCTGTCAAAAGTCTTTTGCTGGCAAATAAACGTGAATTTCTCGGTCCATATACTACCGACAGTACAAAGCAGGTTGAAAATCGGTGATGTGACACTAATCTGGGCCTTTTTTTGGTTTTCAGGGGCTTCTTCCAGGCAGCTTGCGACGTTCCAGCTCCAGAGGAGAAGTTTAACGTGGACGAGTACTCTGACATGGTGACACTCAGCAAACCTGTCATCTACATCTCCATTGAGGAGATCATCAACACCCACTCTGTAAGACATACAACATAACCAACTGAGAATTCAATAGAAACCTCTTTTTTTAAAGTTGCAATGAAACAGAAAAAGCAACAGATTTTTTTTTTCCTATTGTAAAACATCCGAGTGTAACGGATTGTCGAAAAAGAAAAAATGTAGGGCGGGACTTGGTTCTATGCATCAGTTGTTGGCTGGATTTTGAGATGTGGGCGTTGCACTCAAAAGTGGAGGCAGATGAATGAGATCTTACATTCATCAATAGAGAGAAGTCTGTCACAAGAAGATCTAGTTATGACATTTATAAACATTGCAAGGTCAAAACATTTTTAAAAAATGAAACATGCATGCCCAATTTAAATTTAGAAAATATATAGGGTGAATTTTCATTTCAAGCCAACTTTAACCAAGAGATTTGTATTACAGCTGTGAGCCCATCATTCAGTGAAAGAGATCACCTCTTTTTTTTGTCTTTTATTGCCGGGCTATTCATATGAAAGAGAGACTAGTTTACACATCTTGTCAAAACGTGTTTTCAACTGTATCTGTAGGCACGTGATCTGGAATGTGAAGTCAAATGTTTTTTTTAGATCTGCAACTCATTGTGATTAACTTTCATTAGCCACCTTTGAGTCATGAGAGGAATCTACTGTGAGGAGCGGCTTAACTTGATCCATATGTGTGAGGAAGTGACATCATGTGCAGACATAATAAATACAGCCTGCATACTTTTCCCACTCAGCCAAACGCCTGCATTCTTTCTGTTGGAAAACAGACTGACATTTCTGTATGTTTTCAAGAGTGCAACACATAAACTAAGAGATGTGATGTCCATTTTAAGCTGTATGGTTGTAATATATATTTTATTGATCCAGAGATATTATGTTATTTGAGGTGATGTGGAGTTCAAAACAGATATTAAGGAGTTAAACAAGGAAGAAATTGTCTAAATTTTCCCTTCAAATCCAACTGTGTATTGACTCCTAAAGTTGGGTGTTGTCCTGTTTTCTCTGCCCAGTTTTAGGACAATAAGATGAATTGGAAACAAATACCTCATCCTCTTAGTTACAGTATGTTGCAGATTCTATTTTAAAAAAATGAGCCAAAGAGTCCCAGACTTTTTTTAATTTTTAACATTTTACAGAATACATTTTATAGAATAAAGAACATTGGATTTTCATTGAACTTTTATCCTCATCTTTAAGTAGATATCACAGTAATAGTAATTGCAATAGGACGTTAACTTGATCCAGGGTCAATTTTGATATTGTGATGTGGTGTCAAGAAGTTTTGTTGTTTTGTAGTCTATACAGACTAGTTGTAGCTGATAGTTAAATTGACTTTTTTTTTCTTCTAGTTGGTGTTGGAACATAAGGAAGCTATTGCTCCAGATCACAGTGATCTTCTGCATGAACTCCTGAAGGACCTGGGGGAAGTTCCTGACATCGAGTCTCTACTTGGTAAAATGATGCAAATGCAAACAAATGCAAAAACATAATTTCATTAATTCACTGGGAACACCTTTCAGACATCACCAGTATTACAGAAGCATGTGGTCCATATAAGCTGTGAATGCTCTACATACCCAAGCATTAGTTTTAACACTATAAATTACTATACCTTCCCTTTTTTAAGGTGTACCATAAAGCTTACTTGATAAAATTTTGGTAATACATATGTAACCGTCTGTAATTTATTAATTTGCCAGACAACTGCGCCTACGTGCTGTTGTTATGTATCGTCATCATTGACCGGTGTTCTCATTGGTTTGCTGGCATATGGGGGATTTCATGCGAAGGGAAAGCTGTCCGCAAATCGCTCGCCCAAGAGGAAAAATGTGCTGTTACTGCCAGATCTCGATCAACGAAAATCACATTGTATTTGATACAAAACTAAATAGACTAAATCAAATAAAAAAAGTCATAACTGAAACTATTTTCATAGTATTTCATTTTCTCCATAGGGAAATTGAACTTAAACTGTTAAAGACAGACCTACTGTTACTATCCAAGGTTGTTAATCAATAGTCTATGCATTTGTTAAAGTCGTTGCACTATTTCAACTTGTTTTTTAAAGAATACTTATATTTTTATTTATTATAATTATATTTTACTATATTTTTAATAGGCTACTAATATTTATTATATTATACTTTTTTTAAATTCTTAAATAAAAAAAATCCAGCATACATTTAAATTGACACCTGCCATGGTGTTTCTTATTTGTTGTCTCAGATTTAGATCTGAGTCTTTTGTGTGTCCGAAGCCGATGCGCCTCTTTAAAGATGAAGTATGTAGTTTCTGCGACACTACTGACGTGGAATTACAAAAATACAGCATATTTTGCAAATGCCCCTTTCGCACGTCGTTCCTCCCTCAACTCAAACATCACAATGGCAATGGCATGGCATGTCTCAACAGGTAAATGTAGGCTACTTTCAATAAGACATCCAACATATTAAGAATAGTTTTAGCTGTGTTGCTATGTGTCATGAGAGTAAGCAACTGAATAGCTAACACTCTGTATAGAGCAAAAGCGAGCGTCTCTCTTATAATATACACATCCAACGCATCTGCATCAGACACTTTTTTTTGACATGACGCACCACCCAGCATACCCAGTTAAAGAAGTCATTACTCGCCACTGCAGTATTATCCACCTAGATGACATGAAGACTGATTTAATGTTTTTGCAACAGTGTGTGAGATCAATTTTCACTCACTGACAGCTGATTAACAGAAAATTAACTTACACAATAATGAAAGTAAAACACGCTCTGACACTCAGGTGAAGGAGCTGTGGACACAAATGACCCCAACAAGGAGAACTCACTGAGTCAGCTGGCCAAAACAGAGATCTCCCTTACCCTCACCAACAAGTTTGAGCTGCTGGATGGAGATGACAAAGACATGAAGGGACTAATGACAAAGTAAGGGAGCAAGTAATCATCACTTCTTCAACTGCCTTAAAATGTGAAATGTCCTCACATATAAATATCTCTCTTCCCACACTCAACTTTTCTTTACTGTCCTCATTTCCTGTCTTCATATCTCTCCTAACCCATGGTAGGAAGTGGTTTGGTGGCCAGTCTTATCTTCACTTCTAAAATGGGCCCCTTGACTGGCTTTGTGTAATTAGCATTGTTAAGTAAAGGCCTGTTCACACCAACAGGATTCAGTGTGAAAATTCAGTGCGACAAACATTTTAATTTCAATGTTAATGTGAACATGAATGCCTTGAATACTTGAAATGTGTAATAATACTCATAGGAAACATTTGTTGACTATTATTTGCTGGTCAGTATTGTCCTTCCGTTAAACTTGTGTGCTAATCGCTAGCATTCTAGCCTTGGGCTCTTTCCATATAGTGCAGTATTTCTTTGGGGAGGAAGCAGGACTTGACGTCATAGCTCATTGTCTGTATGTTTACACCCTGCTCCATTTCCATTTCCAAAAAACACTACATCTTTGAGCCCCCTGTGACCCAGACGTGTATGATCTTCTGTTTACAGACCATATAAACATAAATTACTGTAACCAGCCAGTTTGTGTATGTACAGTGTGAGGCAAATCACAAATGAAGTCTGTGTTTTCCCTGCAGGCACTTTTGGTATGCTTTTACAACCAGACACAATTTTGAACAAACATTCTTAAAGGGGATAGTTTAATCGAACATGAAAATCATTTACTCACCATCATGTCGTTCCAAACCTGCACGACTTTCTTTTGTGGAACATAAAAGATATTTTGAAGAATGTTCTTGACCATACTAAAAAACAACATTGGACCCCATTGACTGAATGTATAGACAAAAAAACACCAAGATATGCTCTTTTATGCTTAGCAGAAGAAAAAGTCATCAGATCAAATGGTTGGCTTCAAAAGTTGAAGGGACATTTCACCCCAAAATTAAAATTCTGTCATCATTTTTTCCCTTATGTCACCAGCATATTGCAGTCTTTATCAAGTCACAATTGTGAGTGCCAAAGTGCTTCCTGTACGAGTGCCTTGTATTGCATTATCTGCTGAACAATGTCAGCCCGTATCTTACCAGATGAGAAAACGCAGAACATGTTGAGACACTCTGATAAGCGCATCCTCCTCTTTGTTTGCCTGTCACTTTGCAGAACAAAGAAACTGATAGTAGACGTTGTGAAAATTCAACCAGGGGAGACACTCACCGATATCCTAGAAACTCCCGCCTCTGCTGCACAGGTACATTAGGCTTTTGTCCCAATGATCAAGATTGAATAGAGGTCAGTCTTCCAACAGATTCAGATGAAGTTCAATCAATTAACTCTCTCTCTCTGGTGCTGTAGGAGGCAGAGCACGCTAAGCTTGTGGAGCGTCAGGTGGTGCAGGACTCTCAGACTCCAGAAGGGTTGAAGAGCAGCCAGGCCATGCTGGAAGACCGCCAGTTGCCTCTGGAGCAGAAGAAGAGGAAGATCCTCAGGAACCTGAGAACTCTAGAGCAGGCTGGTCTGGCCAGCTCAAAACACAAGTACCAGGAAGTCATCAATGACATCTCCAAGGTCAGGCCTTAATGACTTCATTCAGGGGTGCAGGAATTATGTGTAAAGAGGTTGTCGCACATTAAGCATGGCTCACTGATTAGTAATAAGTGTGTATGGGATGAAAGTAGATATTCCTAAGCCATATAATGATTGCTATGCCCTTGACTTTACTTATTGCAGGGTAACTCTCTGGATATATGATTAGGTGCTTAACCAAGTTAAGCTTCTATATTAAATCATGGCATAACCTTATCTTGCTCCCTTTAGGACTGCAGGGTACCATAAACACCTTCAACTAGGTTTAGACTGTTAAGTCATGTCTTTTAGTCTGACTGCATTTGTAAAATATTTGTAATTTTTTTTATATGGCAGGACATTCGATACCAGCGGCGCTATAGGCAGAGGAGGAAAGCCGAATTGGTGAAGTTGCAGCAGACTCTGACTGCACTCAATTCCAAGGCGGCTTTCTATCAAGAACAAATCAACTACTATGACACATACATCAAAACCTGTCTGGATAACCTCAACAGAAAGTGAGTGGAGATACATGTAAAGTTCTCTGGCCACTTTTCATATTTTGTACAAGCATGCTCATAATTATGTGGGCCTATTTGTACCACTCAATCACTAAGAAATGAATTAAGCAATTCATTTTGTTAATACACAGATAAAAGAGTCTGCAATTTGATTAGCAAACAATTGATCAATTAATAAAACAGATACATTCCATATATATTCAATTCAATGTAGTAATTTAGAAAATAATGTTAAAACTGAAAATAGTTATTTTTAATGTGATCATGACATTTAATAAGTCAGTTTATTTATTGCTTATCTCTATTATATATTGCCTTTTTGTTGATATCCTGCTGATTTGAGGTACAGCACCAATCTGTCAATATCAATTTGTTCATTTATTATTGTAATTAACTTTAGCTAATTTGTTTTTTTTTAATCTATCCTAATAACTAACTTATTTTATTTAATTTATTTGATCTTATCCCCATGTTTAGACATTTTCAGAAGTTATTGATTTATAAATATCTCAAATGATTGAGTGGCACAATTGATCCCCCATACATAAAGCAATTAACCAATGATACACAATAGCTTAAGAGGGGCACTTAGTGATGTGTAAATTGCGAAGTGTCTACTGTAATTTCCTATATGACATATAATATTTCACTAATGGTTGTTTCACCACCAGGAATTCACGAAGGTCTATTAAACTGGACAGAAAGGAAGAAGGAAAGAGCACTAAAAAGTCCAAGCCCTCATCCCTGAAGTACACAGCTGCCAAACTGCATGAGAAAGGAGTCATTCTGGAGATTGAAGGCCTCCAGACTAATCAGTGTGTTCTTCCTCTTTATACCATTTCTTTTCATTCCATTACTAATAAATAATTGCATTGATAATGAGTAACTTTACATTGTGCAATAATAAAGCACATAAATATCTAAACCAGGGGTGTCCAAACCTGCACCTGGAGGGCCAGTGTCCTGCAGAGTTTAGCTCCAACTTGCCTCAACACACCTGCCTGGAAGTTTGTAGCAGAGATTGTCTTACTATTGGAGAGATGAGAGGGTCTGTGGTTTAAACTTTGGAGAAACCGTAACGGCTAACTTGGATCACGTGAGGCTAACTTGAGATTTATGTTGGAGACGTCAGTGGCCAGCGTTCAGAGTTTTATGACAGTCAGATACGGTTTACGTTGCACAGTGTTTTGTGGATTAGCGTGTTCATCTGGTGAATAAATGTTCTAAATTTGGTGTTATATCACTAGTAAACGTACAGTAGGACTGCAGCGTTTGTGGAATGTGCTTTACTGAGCAGTAAAAAGAGCGTGAATTACTCTGTTAGCTGCAGATTACTGGTCACTACAGTGCGCATAATACCACATTTAAGATAAGATTTGAATCTCTTCATTAAAAAAAACAACTTTATTGGACATACATAGCAGTGATACTAAATGTAGTCTCAGCCTCAGACGTCACGCCCACGGATCGTTGGCTGAACGTCTGATACATATGGCACACTTATCTGGAGACACTTCAGGATTTTTGAAGTCTTCATCTGGTTGTTTGAATTCTACAGGATGTCCGCGAGACGTAAAAAAAAAAGTTGCATTCTTTAACGGTCCGCCTGGAAACAATTGCCGTGACACCAAACTCCCTTGTGGAAGAAGAAAGCCGTTGTGTTTACTACTGTGATAATGAGCACTTACCAGGATCAACTAAACTTTTAAACATTGTTCTTGAATGAATAATTTATAGATGCACGCTGGTCTGTTATTGCAGTGACACCGACTTTACATTTTCACGCCCCTAAACATGTCGCAGAACAAAACGAACTGTGGGCGGTCCTTGACCAATGAAGGCTGCGATAGAGTCCAGACCTTCTGCCGGCAGTCTGAAGGTCTGTCAATGCGAGACTACTAAAAATGTAATTGTAATTTAATTGTTGAAATCTGGAAGCCATAGAAAGAACACCATTTTTTTTTTATTAAAATCTACCTTCATTCATTAAAATATCAGTATTAGGCAAACACAGCAGTCATAAATCATTACAATTCAAGTCTAATTTATTTGTTGAAACGTGGTAGCCATAAGAACATTTATTAAACAAAATATACAATATTTATAATTAATTATTCATTTCTTTTTATTCATTAAAATGCATTAAATCAGCATCATAGGCACACATGGCAGTCATAGTCATTACAATTCACAATATTACACAACGTCTATTATTAAATATTACACATTTGCTGGTGGTGGTAATGTCATAAATGAGTCCTACCTGTCGTGACATTCCCTACTCTGCTTCTCTTATAAAAATACAATTTTTCTCATAGTAAAATCTACAAAAGTGGTTTATTCAGCGTAGTGAAGCCTCTCCTCCATCGACTTCCATTCAAAGAAAACGGCCTCTGGTCTCCTTCTTTGCATTAGCATTAGCCCTTACGCTTTTTGCCTTCCAGTGGCTTTGTTTGTAGTATGCCTTGTAAGACCTTGATTAGCTGGTTCAGGTGTGTTGAGGCAAGTTGGAGGCCTTCCGGGAGCAGGATTGGACACCCCTGACTTGAACTGACCCCAGATCAGTGGCTAGGACATATTGCACAAGATGCTTTTCAGAGAATGCTTAATGTACGGTCAGCAGTTTGTGTGTTGCATTAAAGGGTGGGTAGTGCATTATGAGGAGTCAACCATCCTGTTTTGCTCTTCCTCATGCAGGCCAAAGGGGAGTTTAGCGAGTGACAAGCCAACTATTTTGCTATCTCTTCAGACAGATCAAAAGAATATTAAAAATGTTATCTTTTAGTGCTAAGGGATTTAGTAATTTACTTTGTTGTCAGTTTCAGGAATGTATTATGTTTATAATACCTTTTGACCAGGCACTGCCAGTTATTTTGCACTCTAAGCCCCACCTACTCCAGTACTTCAGTAAGTGTTTTGTACGTTTCAGGTTAAAAAATGTCATGTTTGACATTTGCCCTTGTGAGGAAGTGGGTGACTTTGAGATAAAGGCCAAGTTTATGGGAGTTGAAATGGAGAAGGTGCAACTGCATTTCCAGGTCAGTTCCCAGGTGCACAGAGCCTGGCATGCAGGATATTACTTTAATTATTCGGAGTTGCATTTATGGACACACAAATACAGAAATGTTTTTCATGTCTTGTGTTTTTTATTATCAGGACCTGTTGCAGCTTCAGTATGAGGGAGTAGCTGTCATGAAAATGTTTGACAAGGCAAAAGTCAACGTCAATCTACTGATCTTCCTTTTGAACAAAAAGTTCTACGGAAAATGAGAATCCTTTGGAGTTAATGCAGTGCAAATATGTTTGGAAATATTAACTAGCTATCAAAGTTAGTTTACACTTTGCAAATTGTGCAAAAAGAAAGGAACGTGCCTTTGGTTTTTAGATGTTTTTGTAAAAGAAATTTCTTTGAGCATTCAGGGTATTTGTGCAACTATTTTTGCAGGTCTTCTGTATTTAATTAACTTTAAAATGAGATCTCACCACTATGAATGATATGATACATGCCAAGCTGTACATACATAGCATACTTTTGATTTTACTTACATTGGAAGGAAATTTAATCACCACAATCAAAGAAACAATATTTCATAACTGGATTTTTTTTTTTAAATTGTGTATGAATTATATTTTTAAATACAAATATAATTGAAATATATATTTAATAGCAAGTAATGTATTGGATGCTGCAATGTTTTAATATGTTAAACATGTATAACGAGGGAATAAGACGATGACTTTCACAATGCACTACTTAAGATAAACTGGAGGAGCCTTTTCATTAACTAGTGCCTTTCATTTCTAAGTGCTCAACTGTGCATCTTTTAAAAGATACCTATTAAGGCCAATTCACACCTGCACAGACAAACTAGTTGGCAGTTGGATTTAGAATTTTATGAAAAATAATGTTCACACTGCCCCAACAGACACAGACAAACACTGATTGAACATGTTCAGTCAAGTGAAAAACTCCAACAGAAGCCAACTGGGGTAACACACTGATTCAACAAAACCCAACGGTGTGTCTGTGCAGTGTGAATTGGCCTTAAAAGAACATTCCTAAACGTTTTCAGTCCAAAAAAAAAAAAAAATTACAGAAGGATTAATGTATTGATTTTAAATAAATACATATTACATCAAAACAGTGTGTGTTTATTAATTTAGAGATCTGACTCAAGGGCTGTATTTTGAGTGTGTAAATTCAGTATTATAAATTCAATTTTATTTTGGTTTCAAATTAGGACATTTTTTGTCATTTCTGTCCTCCAAACAAAAACTGCAACTCCATACTCTATGTAAATAGCACTTAGTGAAACAAATGAATATGACTTCACCCTTAGAAATATCAAAGTAAGTTAAAATGTGTGTCAACTAGTCCTGGTCTCCCCTGTGTTAGTGGATTTAGAGTCTGTTGTGTAGCATGAGTAGGCGTTGACATGCACGCGCCAGACGGAGTGAATCCATCCACCCTCTAGTCTTTCCTGATGTCTGATGACTGCTCTTGAGAGCGTGCGCGATTAGGCTCATTCGGGAAAAAGTCTTTGATGTAAAGAGTGTAAAACAACCAAAAAAAAAGGCATTTGGAGGTGCACTGTTTCTTTCAGTCGTGATGTTGCGGATTGTGGTGTTGATGGGGCTGCTTGTTGCGGAGGGATCTGCGGCTGCGCTGCCCAATAACGGTAAGACACTTACAGCCTCTTTGCACTGGACAAACACTGTAGTAACTTAAAATTCTTCGGTAAGCGGAGCTACACACTAACTTACTAGTTTGTTTTTAAATTAACTCGGTATTTTCTGTTTGCACCATTTGTTCTTAATCATGAGCAACGCTGATTATGTAGCCTAATTAATTACATTTATATTAAAATGCCATCCCCTAAGTAATCGGGAAATCTCTTATGGGGGACAAAGTTTAAACCAGATTTGAAAATTGAAGTACTAGCCATGCACATTTTACCACATTTATATTTACTAAATATAAATAATAATCTAAAATAAAAAAATAAAGTTAAAATCAGGGGCAATAAATACAACAAACTTTATTTATTTTTTTACTGTAAATGTACACTGTAAACTACATTTCTATTTAAATGCAAGTAATCATGAGATCCCTTCTATAAAAAAAAGTTTGAAAAGTGAACCCAGGGAGTATTTCATTTTGCATATTCTGACAATGTGCGCTTCAAACAGACGAGCGCAGTAGAATAGGAGCACAATAATTCTAAATACACATTTTGATTAAATATTTTTTGTTAGAAATTAAGTGTAGGTTTAATAATATACATGTAAGTAATCATATTTACGAAAGCAGTAACAGTAGGCTAATGTTGGTATAGCACATTAACGTAGGCTAATATAAATACTGTTTGTGTTCTTCATAAGGTATACCTTGAAAAGGTAAAGTAAGGGATTACTCTTATTTTTTCTGTAAGTTAGTTAGTTACTTCTGATGTAATTGAACTAAATACTTGAGACTGTAGAACATAAATAGAATAGTGGAATTAACATCAAAATTTAAAGTCTAACTTTAAAATGCACGTTTTTTATCTATCCTTTTCACATTTGTAATACTGTGGCCAGTTAATAAGAATAATTTGTAGTTTTATATTATTTATTTGAATGAATTAAAAGAGCCATTTCATGTTCTTGAAATCACTTAACTAGTCGAGGTTGATAGGAGGATTTAGAAAGTAATTAGTAATAAGTAATTAAATACTTTTTGGAGAGAGTAATTTGTACAGTAATCCAATTACACTATTGAATTAACTAGTAATTAATTTTTTTTTTTTTTTAGAGTAGCTAACTTATCCAACACTGGGTGGAGTTATTTACTTATTTAAGCAGGGTATTTATCTATAGTATTTATCTAAAACATTGAAGAATAAAATAAAATTAAGGCACAATAAATGAATACTACAACAAACTAAAAAAGAAAACAGCCCAAACATTTTACACTATTTAATTTCAGGAACGTTGATTCGGACATTTTCGGGTTATTTCCTCACCGTCACCGATGAGCCATTTGATTATCTGGACGTGCAGGACGAAGGCAGCGGCTCCAGTTCGGGCCATGCATCCAAACCCAGGGAAGATCGCCACCACCATGTGGCTAAAAAGACCTATCACATCTCTAAGGAGGCCTCCAGCTTCCTCACAGGCCGCGTGGTGACCGCTGTCATTCCTACAATATATATCATAGTGTTTATTATCAGCGCTCCTCTAAATCTGCTGGCGCTTGTCATGTTTGTGCGCAAAGTGAGACCAAAGAAACCGGCTGCGATTTATATGATGAACCTCGCCTGCGCTGACCTTCTGTTCGTACTGGTGCTTCCGTTTAGAATAGCCTACAATTACAACGGAAATAACTGGATATACGGGGCTGGGATGTGTCGTTTCGTCACGGCTGCTTTCTACTGCAACATGTACTGCTCTGTGCTGCTGATTATGTGCATTAGTGTGGATCGCTTCATGGCTGTCGTCTACCCGATGGACTCGCTTACCTGGCGCAGTCCTCAAACAGCTTCCGTCGTGTGCGCCGCCATGTGGCTTTTGTCCATCGGAGGTGTGACGCCTTTGCTGATTTCCAATCAGACCATTCACTTACCTGACCTGGGCATAACCACGTGTCACGACGTCCTTGACATCCACCACCTCCGCGAGTATTACCTGTACTTCTTCCCCGTAATCTCTTCACTTTTCTTTTTCATTCCGCTCATTTTTAGCACCGTCTGCTATGTTCGCATCATCCAAGCCTTGTGCGCAGCCAACGTGGAAAACCGCGCGAAAAAAACGCGGGCCGTTTTTATGGCGGTAACGGTTTTCGCTGTTTTCGTCATATGTTTCACACCAACAAATGTCATCCTGTTGTCGCATTACGTTCAGTTCGCTCGCAAGCAAAACGATACATCCTACGCCGCGTACCTGGTCTCCACATGCATCGGGAGCGTTAGCTGCTGTCTGGACCCCCTCATCTACTACTTTGGGTCATCTCAGTGCCAAAAACAGGTTTTGGCCTTTCTCAAGTGTCAGGGGGTCTCAGCCATCGAGAGGAGCGCACAGTTCACCAGCAGCACCAGGTCAAGCAAGTTGGAGACTTTTAAAAGCAGCGTGAGCAGCCAATACAGGAAGCTAATGGCATGAAAAGCACTGCTGAAAAAGAAAACAGGCTGGTTTTAGAGGGGCTTTGAGAACTTTGCAGCTGGCCAGAGTGAGAGACCTTCTCAAAACAGCTGCAGCAGGTTTCCAAGGACTTTCAATCACAATTTTTTTTTAACCAGGTGCAGCTCATTTCTTTTGTATCCAAATGACTCTATTGGCACTCCAACCGTTTCTATGCTCTTGTAACGTCTTTGCTAAAGTATAGATTCTGGCTTTAATTTTGTATCCATTTGTGACCATGTCAAATAGCTATATTCTTGCTAATAAAATTATTTTTTACAGTACATATTAGATACCTAATGCTTGTAAAGAATAAAATTAAAATCGTTTGTTTTAACATATTTCTGATGGCTGTAATTTGCATGCTAGCTTATGGGACCAGCTGGCTGGTTTTTTATGTTTTTTTTTTTTTATGTTCACTGTTCAAAGGATTGGGGTCAGAAAATAATACGCCTACTTTATTCAGCAAGGATGCAATAAATTGATCAAAAGTGACAGTAAAGACATTTATAATGTTACAAAAGATTTCTATTTTCAACTGAGCCTGCTAAGGGGGAACTTGTAAAATTTCTGACAAGCCAAACATGTCAGTCTCTGAGTAACACGTAATTGATTTAAGCTACAAAATAAACTTTATTCCGTAAATAAGTACAATTAACTACATAAAAAGCATTTTGAACATCTCCAGTATGTTTAGTAACTCAAAAATCAAACAGTTCACCCCTTATGCACGTTATCACGTCCGTCACAAACTTTGTTTGGCTGGCTGTCGGTTGGAATATTACTAAAAACACAGACATAACACACTCATGGGCATCAATCACTTCACTGAATACTTGCCGGCTAATAAATAAATAATTATTACCTTACGATTCATCTGTTTTCAAATCCACATAATTTGACTATCAGACATCGATGTCTGTCCAAAAATAACGTACACAACACAGTGGTATACCACACTACCGGATGTTTTGAATGCGTCACCGCTTTCCAAGAAGAGGGTGAAAATGGCGGCCTCAGCGGTTTCAACATGCTGTCTGTCAGAGAAGATAACATACCTAATACATAATTGACTCATAATTGACCCAGTTTCCACACAAAAAAAATTTTTTTCAGCATTGATAATAAGAAATTATTTTTGAGCAGTAAATCAGCATATTAGAATGTTTCTGAAGGATCATGTGACACTTAAAGGAACACTCCACTTTTTTTGAAAATAGGCTCATTTTCCAACTATACTCTCATTCCTGCGTAATAATCAAGGAACTTTGCTGCCGTACCATGGGTGTAGCAGGCGCAATGATATTACGCAGCGCCTGGAAATAGTCCCCAGCACGCTCCCTGTGCAAGCAGGTTGTCACGTTGGTTATGTTGACAGAAGTTAGCCTATTTTCAGGCACTGCTTAATATCATTGCGCCTGCTGCACCCATGGTACGGCAGCAAAGTTCCTTGATTATTACGCAGAAATGAGAGTATAGTTCCTAGCCATATCGGTCTAGAAAATCGCAACTTTTCATTTTCCGTCGGTCTTAGTACACAATGTAACTACAGAAGAGTCAAGTTTTAAATAGGAAAAATATCGCAAGTCTTTTCTCATTTTTGAGCGAGATGCTAACGGTCTAATCAGATTCAATGATCTATGCTAAGCTATGCTAAAAGTTCTACCACCAGATCCGGAGATCGGCTGAATGGATTTGAAAACGGTAAAACTCAACTGTTTAACTCTAGGGCAGTTGGATAATGAGCCTATTTTCAAAAAAAGTGAAGTGTTCCTTTAAGACTGGAGTAATGATGATGGAAATTCAACTTTGACATCACAGGAATATAATACATTTTAAAATATATTAAAACAGAAAACAGTCATTTTAAAATGTAATAATATTTCACAATATTACTGTATGTTTGATCAAATAAGTACAGCCTTTTGGGGATGAGAGACTTTCAAAAACATTAAAAAAAATATTACCGACCCCAAACTTTTCAACAGTAGTGTATAACAACGCAAATTATGTAAATAAAGGCATAAAACATCTTTTTGCCCTGCTAAAATGATCAAGCTGGTCACCAACATATTTTGTGCTTTGAAATTATGTGTAGGGTTGTCTCCACCGAGCTACTTAACCATAATCCTATCATTTTTTTTTTTTTTTTAATTTATCCAGCAAGAGTACATCATTTGACCAGTTAATCAGTAAGAATGTAGTTTTAGATCAACACCAGGGGGGTATTCCAGAAAGCAGGTTATGTGACACCTGGGCATGTTTAAGAGTAAGCAAGCGGATAACCTCAAGTTTCAGTTCCAAAAAAACGGAGGTAAATTTCAGGGTAAGTAAGTAGCCATAGCAACTTACTCTCTCAACATAACCTGCTCTGGAGCAGGTTAGGTTCCAGGGTTAGTTTGCTTAAGAGGTATTCAGATGCGTGTTATATAATTAATATAATTATATTAATATAGCTAAATTTGTTATATAGTTACAGTTATATAATATACAATATTATATATTAATTCTAAAGCACTATTATAACAAGGTAATGTTTAAATGTTAATTCAATTCAAATATATTTATTGTATTGTCATCTCACACATGGATCTGCATTCAATTAATTAATCAAACAAACAAACAATATAATCCTTATTCTTAGTGAATAAAGATTACTTATTAAACGAAAAGATTGAAAAAAAATGATTGAACAACCACCAAATAGGTGGCGATGTGCACTAAGTAGGTTATGTAAATCGCCATTAAAAGAAGAAGGAAGTAGAATGGCGCGCTTTGTCTTAGCGTCTGTTTCCATGGTGAATCATCGATTCGTTGCTCTGTTGAGAATGTCTTGTGTGTTATCCGGGAACATACTCTGCGCTGCCTGAACCTACTCACAGACGCGTTTTTTGGAACCAGCATACCTCGAGTAAGCAACCTATATGGTAAGTAAATCTTGCTTTCTGGAATACCCCCCAGTATAAACCAGCAAAGAGGGACCAATATAAATATTCATGGTGGCCAGTGCAGTTTTTTCTTTTTTTCAGAAAGGTCACATACATAAACACACTACAAATGGTGAAAATGATTTTTATATCAGCATTTCCAAATTCTACACAAGATAGCTGTATTTCACTGATTCTTGAGATAAGGGACAAAACATGTTTTAGATGTTAAAAAATAAAAACTAACACTACATTATTAAAAATTGGTATTTTTGTAGAGGTCTCAGATATTGAACCATGTAAGGGAACAGGCTTATTTATTCACTCTATAACTTAATTTGTGTCAACTCCTTCAGACACACTAAAAAGCATGCTAATTTCATTTAAACTATCTAAAAACTATGTAAAGTCTTCAGTTATGTAATATTGGTGTTCAGTAAAGGAGCTAAGTCATAAAATACAATTTCTGTTTATTTTTTGTTTGTTTTCGCACTATTATTAACAACCCAGTTTCTAAATTCCTTAACTCTCCTCCCTCCTTTTAATATTAAACATATATCACCAATGTTCTTAGGTAATTAAGACATAATATCATGTAGTTCCATTGATGTTTTAACATTTTTACACGATAAATTGAAAAAAGAATAAGACATTTCTTTCAAAATTAACAAAAACCTTCACCTGACGATGTAAAATACTGACGGAGTTGACAAAGGTTGAGCTGAGGCCAAATATACAGTATATGTAAACAGAATCATGAAACAGCATTAGAAGAATTCCCCATATGCAAAAAACATATTAAATCACATTATACAGACTTTTTGAGAGCACTTGTCAACCATCAGACATAAAACTGAGTTGACAAAACTGAATTTTTTTTCCACCTTAACCATGTGTTCTACAGTGGAGCAATTTAGTTTTTTTCCTTAGTTGTAGCTGCCTTAATAAATTTGTCAAAATGGCAAGATTTATCCCACAACTATTTACAGAAACTATTACACTGCGATGACGGAGTTGACATGTTAAGGCTGTGACCGCAGAGACATCAATATTGTTTGTTTAAAATATAAAAAAAAATCTATAACTTCCAGGACTATGTGTCCTACTGTGAGATCCACAATGAGCAGGAAATAGTAAGTGCTCCTCAGAGTTGAAACGGCCCATGACACTGCGTGACGCAAAGTGAGGACACAACTTTTATAGCTATTTTTTAATGGAAAATATAATTCAATATTTACTTTTTGTATCGTTTGATATCTTAAAGATCTCCGCCTTTTAATGTAACTGTGTATTTTTTAATTTGTTGCATTTTTAAACACTTTGTTTGGCAGTTTTACATTGTGACCTAATGCTGAGGACAGGTTAGATTACATGCGTTTCCAAGTATAGAGTGTGCTTTTAAAGAAATTATTTAAAAGTATAAGCAATAAATGTCCTGAGTATACAAATTTAGATGTAACTTTTTAAGTATTTGTATTGTGTTGATATTCTTATTTTTTAACATAAATAGGGCTTTCACGAGTTCACACTTACATCAAATTAAATGAGTAAAGATTATGTGTATTTGGCGTGCTGTCCGGGGGAGGGCTCCGGGCTCGGAATTTTGGCCCAAACCCAGAGTATCCCCCTCGTGATAGAGATAGTCTAGAACTAGACTGCATTATATTATGGATTGTGTTGACGTCTAATAAGAGTTTATTAAATCAAAGTGAGGAGATGGGGTGGTGGAGGAATGCTAAAAAACTGTCAACGAAAAGGAGGTAAATCTGCAGTATATATGCACCTCTTATCGTTGATTAAATTGATTAACTTAATGTGCTCCACTCGTGTTTAATTATCTGAACGTGCTCCTCCCGAAATTTGTTAATAAAACATCACTTTGTGTTTGGGACATGTTTTGTCCCTTATCTCAAGAATCAGTGATTTACAAGAACAAATCCAACATGACAAGAACACATGAAGCGAGTCCAAAAAATGTATATTCAGTCTTTTGCTTTTGTACTGTACATTTGTCTTATTCCACAGCCCAACATAAATGAAGCCAAAACAATGTGTTTGTTACAAGGTGATTTTGTCAGTAGTGGTTGTCTTGTCAAAACCATGACATTGTGGCTAAAAACCTTGTTTAAACTAGTTTAAAATCTTGAGGAAAACCACCACGTTTATTTGTTTAAAAAAAAAAAATCTGCTGTTTATTTAACCATAACAGTGTGTAACTAAATTATGCTTATCTAAAAGTGGAAGTTATCAACTGTTGTATGGGATACTGAGGGCTTCCTTGGTATTAGCTATACTGCATAGAACAGAAAAAAAAATTATATAAAAAAGGAAACATGTACACTGAAAAATGTGTGGAAAGATTCAAGAATTAAAAAACAGATTGATGTCCAGCCCTGTGTGAATCCAAACAAGACACAGACATTAACCATGGAATGACAAAAAAGCTTGTTCTAGGTGTCTTCTGCTTCCTTTCATGGCTTGCTTGAGTTTGTTTTAGATTTGGAGTAGGATGACATCACTGTAATTCACGATAGTTCACCAAAGACAAAATGAGTAGAAAACCAAAGAGCCGGTTGAGAGAAGATTCTGTTTAGTCTATTAACACGGTAAAAACTTGTAATGTCACTCCTGTGCTGTCCTCTCACACACTCATTGTCATGTTTGGAGAATACTGCAAGAAGACAAGAAGGTATTTTGAATGACAGCGGCTGCTGTATTTAAATCATCCTAGGGGGGAAAAAAGAAGCTTTTTGCATACATACACTTTCACTCTGAAATGGGTTGAGGAAGTTGCCACTCATTTCTCCATCATCTCTTGGTGTGCCAGGCTGATTATTCATGCTGAGGTTTCCTGGAGAGCTCTAATGAATGTGAAAAAGAAGTTTGAGGACAGCAACCACAAATGAATTTCAGAGAAATGTACGTCACTGTTTAAATATCTTTCAAAACAGTACAGAAATGTCCCTTACCTTTGGGAGACTTTCAATGTCACCAGATCCTGTTGAATAGGGGAAAGGGAAAAGACTAAAGTATCGAATGAAAGGCAAGAATGTGCAAATGGATGGAAAATGTTTATGTCTGGCATTGTGCTGTGGCAGTTAAATCTGTCCTACCTAATGAACCATTTATGTGATGAGGCTCCATGCCTGCCATGCTGCCTATCGGGCCATCGGCACCTGAACCTAAAGGAAACTGAAAGGAAAAATGTCATAAGACTAAATATAGGCTACTTCATATGTTCTTATTTATTTTTTAATTTTTTAAAAGACTCACATTTGGTCTGTTTCCATTTGGAGGGACTGAGCTGATCATGGTGTACATGTTGTCACTCGAATTGTTTGAATCTAAAATCAATATTGTACATCACACATTAGTTTGTTTCATTATTAGCTAAAGATAAAAGAACCGACTTGGTATGGCTAAACAATACAGTGCGTTTCCCGCTGTCTAGCATCTACATAGGCTGCTACTAGCTTCTATGCTAACGCTAACTGAAATGGTGACTGATGTGAAACACATAACATCATAGCAACAACTCACAGGAATATTGACTAACCCTCACAACTGATTTCAATGCTGTTAGCAAAATGTTGCTAAAGGCTGGAATGGCAGGACTTTTAAAATCTAAACCGTCATATCTTAAATCTGTTCAATCTTGTATTGTTTAGGATACAAGACTGAACAGATTTTAAAACACTATGTACCAAACACTTGCCGATTTTGTAAAAGGTTACAGAGAAAAACTGGGCATCATACACTAAATTAATGAGGATCACACACTACCAGACTTTCAAGTCATTTAAAAAATAATCTCCCAAAGAAACGTGGTTTATTACTGGAGATGCATGACGAAAACAATATGTCTTAAAATCAGCTCAAAATATCAAACATGCTTGATATCATCCAACTGAATGGAACACGATACCGTTTTCAACTAAAACCGGAAAACTTTATTTGCGTTTTTGCAGTTCATTTACACGACGACAGTGTTTTGGGGGCCTGTAAATGCAAACTTTTGAAAACGGGATTCAAAGCGCAAGTTTGGAAAACAGTGACGTCATGTGCATGCGTATTACGTGTTCAGTCTATATGGAGCGAATAATTGGGGAACTGTTATATGGGATACTGAGGGCTTCCTTGGTATCAGCTATACTGCATAGAACAGAAAAAATTGTATATAAAAAAAGGAAACATGTACACTGTAAAATGTGTGGAAAGATTCAAGAATTGGAGCATAGCGTTTCTTTACAAAGTGACATTGCCAACTACTGGCCTCACTGCAAAACACGAGATCCAGGGGGCTGGGTTGGATCCAGATCCAGGGGGTGGAGTTGCGGTAGGTTTAGGGTTGGGGTAGGTGTAGTCTCAGCCTCAGACGTCATGCCCACGGACCGTTGGCTGAACGTCTGATGGATATGGCACACTTATCTGGAAACACTTCAGGAGTTTTGAAGTCTTCATCTGGTTGTTTGAATTCTACAGGATGTCCGCGAGACGTAAAAAGAAAAAAAAAAAAAGTAGCATTCTTTAACGATCCGCCTGGAAACAAATGCCGTGACGCCAAACACTGTGTTTACAACTGCGACAATGCGCGCTTACCAGGATCAACTAACGCTGGATTTTCAAAAGTATGTGAAGTTGACGGCTCCATTGTTGCAGTAATATAGCAAAGTATATAAAGTGGGAGGAGTTGGATCTGGATCCAGCCACGCCCCCTGCATCTTGTGTTCTGCAGTGAGGGCCATCTCACTGGCCTGGCAGCATAATAGAGCGTTTCTAATCGTTTTCACGGATCCGCGTGCGTGTAAGGGGATCATATTGACAACGTTGTCGTCTGTAAGCGAAAAACGCAAAGGAAAGACTTTTCCGTTTTTAGTACATCGTTGTCGTGTAAACGTACCATTAGTCCTAAGATAATAAAAAAAAATTACCTGCAGGACTGGGCATGATGGGTGTTCCGGGAGGGCCGCCTCCTGCTGGGGGACCCTGCAAACACACTGATTCTGCTTATTCAAATGACCAAAGTGTGTTACCCAAAGTTACCTAAGGCAAGGTACTGTACCAAAGAAACCTTAGACAACTTTGCATTACCTACCGAATAACTGCCTGGAGACGCAGATGAATAAGGGATCTGCAGGGAGAAAGAGAATGTACTGGTATTTATATTGTTTAGGATACAAGACTTCTGATCAATTATCATGCCATTTTGAAAACTAACCGAATTGTTATTTGGAGGATTAGGCCATGGTCTTCCTCCTGCAGGACCCCTTTACATAACAACATTCAAATATACAGTTTTATACATTTTATAAAGTAGTACAATAGAGATTCTGACTTAATGATTGCTGAAGTATTCAGGGAATGATGATGAACTGTGATGTGAATACAATTACATGTTAATCCCAGGCATTCCGGGTCCCAATAGGGCATTTAGGGGAGGTCTCATCCCACCACCATAGTTCTGGAACATCAATTATACCCAATACAATACATCACAATACATTCAAGTTTGTGAACACAGTAACATGCTTGCACACCTTTACCTAATTTTCCATGGATAACTCACCTGTGGTCCAATAGGAATCATTCCCCGAGGGGTCATCCGCTGCATAGGCCCACTCATGTTGGGATGGCCTTACAAATGAAGCAAAGAGGTTGCTTCATATATGCCATAGTTTTATGTATTATTATGGCTGTTTACGGAATCTACAGACACTTTTCACAATGGTTGAATGGATGTAAATAAGGTAAAATAAGATAGAATTAAAAGCTGCACACACAATCAAATTAGCCATAAAAGTATTTCATAAAAAACACACAGAAAGGGCAGAAATAGAAGTATCTGTGTTGACTTGATCATAAAGTAGTGAGTAAATACCTGGCTGTCTGGTAGGATCCATCCCACTGGGTAGGAGAGGCTGGTTCCCAGGCCCCAAAGCCTGTTCAAAACAAATCAGATTGAAGTTTCAGTCATTATAATGCGAGGAATCACGAAAGCAGAATATATAAGTGAACATACCTGATTGGGTATTCTGAGAGAGCCTCTGGGCCCACCTGGGTATCGAGGAGACATAAACTGCTGAGGAAACACAATGACAGAGAACAATTGATCAATATAGTCTTTATCACAAATCAGTTTTCAAGACCTGAACACAAATCCTTCATGGTTCACCCAGCAGGCAAACCAGATCAACTGACACTATAAATCACACCACCAGATGGCAACACTGCATTTCTATTTTAAATCTGTTATTTAGTCTTGCAGATGTTCAACTTCAATGCTGATGTCAAATCTGTCTGGGTTAAACTTTATCATCAGCATATGTGGCTTCAATTCATCCCTCAATGCAAAACAGCAAAAGCATGTTTACAGTAATGCAGTTATTGAATGACTGTACAGCATCATGATTCAAAAATAAGCCTATTTGATTTTTTTAAATGCATACTCTTGGTCTTATTATGAATGATTCATCAACGCACATTATTCCAATGAAAAGAAATAGTAATGCTATTTAGGCATTATTTTTTACCAAACTCACATT
Organism: Coreius guichenoti; assembly: GCA_039654105.1. Lineage (NCBI taxonomy): Eukaryota > Metazoa > Chordata > Actinopteri > Cypriniformes > Gobionidae > Coreius > Coreius guichenoti. Next base: position 32,400,438 of record CM077169.1, read on the forward strand.
CAGGTTTGGCTCCATTCTGAAAAATAACACCTAATTTTCATCACCAAATCCCAATGAATAAATATCCTGTTTTACTTGTAAATACATAAAATCATAGGGCCCTATTTTAACGATCTGAGCGCATGGTCTGGAGCGCATGGCGCAGGTGCACTTAGGGTGTGTCTGAATCCACTTTTGCTAGTTTAACGACGGAAAAAACGGTCGGCGGTGCATGGTCCAAAAGGGTTGTACCTAGTCTTTTAATGAGTAATGGGTGTGTTTTGGGCTTAACGTGCAATAAACCAATCAGAGTCTCATCTCCCGTTCCCTTTAAAAGCCAGTTGTGCTTGCACCATGGCGGATTCGCTATTAACATGGCGGAATTTGCCAGCGGAAAGACTGAACGCTTCTCCAGAGAAGAATCCTTTTATTTTTAATATTTAAAAATGTTTGTGTGCTGCTGCGTCCCTGTGTGTATGCGGTGCAATAAACCGCGTACACAAATGTTTGTGCAATAAACGTCCATGTGTGTACGCGCGTTGTGCACCCACCTATAGGCGCACTTACGCGCTCTTTAAATAACACAAAAAATACTGGTATTTTTTTGGTCAATGGCGCAGCCGTTTTCCGTTGCCTCAAAATAGCAACGCGCCAACAATGCGCCTGAACACACCTCATTTTCAGACCAGCAAGCCCATGGGCGAACAGATGGGTGCGAGTCCATTTGCTATTTAAACAACGTGGCGCAGGACGTGAAAATGATAACTGCGTCGGGCTGAAACTAGCAAAAAACACTTGCATTGCGCCACGGTGTATGATAGGGCCCATTGACTTCAAAATGAAAAAGCAAGTGTTGTTTCAACAGATGTATAGTGAGCCATGCTATATTTGTGATGTTCAAAGCAGATATCTCAGAGGGTTGGTTAAGGTAAAACCAGATCAAACTGAGTGAGTTTGAGAGGAGAACTGAAAAAAAGGATTGTTAGAGCTTACGGCTGAATTCTTCTGAAATCTGAGTTTAAGACTATCAATGAGTAATTGTCAATACACATCAGGCAGGACAGCAGCTCTCAGACTGCCTGCTGACAGTTAATCGATGTATGTTCTGGTGCATTTTAAATGACATACACACTGCCCAGTGTTTATGCACTTAAAAAGCTCCTTTGAAAATACCACATTATAACATAATTAAACACACACATCTTCTCTTTCCAATTAAAAAATCAAAGTATGGAAATGTTTTGCATAATCTGCTGTTATAGACATCCACATATATTTTTCTTGGCCTGAATAAATATTTAATTGCCCATTCATTCATAATCTCTCCTGACTCAGCACTGTCTCCCCAGTTCAACTGTCAATCACAGATGAAGAAAATAATTTCTTTTTATACAGTATTCCACAACTCCATTATCTGAATTCTTTTTTTTGTTTTTTGTTTTTTTACATGCTGCTCGCTTGTTGTGGTATAATCCTGTTTCAGACATTTAAAATAACTGTCTTTCAATGACCTTTATCAATTAGATATTTCAATATAATGATGTTAAGCAAACAAAAAGTGTCTCAGTGCAATACTTCTAATATATGCATGTGTGTACCTGGAAAAATCCCGGGGGCAAAGGCATACCGTCTCCAGGAGGACTTCCAATCACCGGACTCTGTGTTGCACTCTACAGAACACACACACAAACACACACACACACACACACACACACAACTCAGTTGAAATACCCACATAGGAAGATTGAGGAAGAGTAGAATTTCACATGTAACATATCACTTTGATAAAATACTTTATAAATAACCTGAAAATGAATGGATATTTTGAAGAGCCAGTGCAATAAACAAGCAGCAACATCAGTGCTGTATAATAATAACTGCAACAAAATCATATACAAAAGTCACAATAAGCAGGCATACTGTGACCACATTTAACATAAAGAAAATTAAGTATTTCTAAATAAGACTTTTATTTGAGCTTTGCACGCAGCAGAGGCACGCAGCCATCAGAACATAGATTTTCAAGGGACAGTCCACACAAAAATGAAAATTCTATCATGACTTACTCACCCTTATGCTGTTCCAAACATGTATGACTTACATATATATATATTCTGCGGAACACACAAAAAAGATATTTTGAAGAATGTTGTAACTAAACAGTTTCAGTTCCCATAGACTTCCTTTGTATGTACAAAAAATACAATGGAAGTCAATGGGAACTAAAACTGTTTAGTTACAACATTCTTCAAAATATCTTTTTTTGTGTTCCACCGAAGAAAAAAGTCATACAGGTTTGGAATGACATGAGGGTGAGTAAATCATGATAGAATTTTATTTTGGGGTGAACTATCCCTGTTAGCCTGTAGTTTTAAAACCTCACATCTATCACGTGCTCCAGCAATGACACGTGCACGCACACAATCCTAAGAGTTGAACAATGGGAGGAAATATGAAACAGTGGGAAGACATAGACACTGAGAAGTTGCACCTCCTGGCGAACACATTTTGTCCACTGAATAATTAACAGCACTAGTGTTGGTGTACTACAGTTTCGCTGGTGGTTTAGGCTTTCTACTCACTGGAAATGGAACAGAAACAACTGCTTTCCCCTTTTTGCCCCCACATACAATGACGGCAGTTACCTTACCATCCCATAAATTATGGCAGTCTGCAGTGATTACAGTAGGATTAAAAAATGACCAAGAATGTGTCTGGGTCATACTGCATTTCATCTCAAAAATCAAAAAGAAAAAAAAAAAAAAATAGGGAAAATTATTATTATGCACGTTTTCAGTGTAATGTGAAAAAATATACACTATATTGCCAAAAGTATTGGGAAACCACTCCAAATCAATGTATAAAATCAAGCACCTTGGCATGCAGACTGCTTCTACAAACATTTGTGAAAGAATGGGTCGCCCTCAGGAGCTCAGTGAATTTAAGCGTGGTACCGTGGTCAGCGCATGCTGAGGCGCACAGTGCGCAGAAGTCGGCAACTTTCTGCAGAGTCAGTAGCTACAGACATCCAAACTTTGTGTGGCCTTCAGATTAGCTCAAGAACAGTGCGTAGAGAGCTTCATGGAATGGGTTTCCATGGCCGAGCAGCTGCATCCAAGCCTTACATCACCAAGTGCAATGTAAAGCGTCGGATGCAGTGGTGTAAAGCACACCGCCACTGGACTCTAGAGCAGTGGAGACGTGTTCTCTGGAGTGACCAATCACGCTTCTCTGTCTGGCAATCCGATGGACGAGTCTGGGTTTGGCGGTTGCCAGGGGAACGGTACTTGCCTGACTCCATTGTGCCAAGTGTAAAGTTTGGTGTGGGGTTGTTTTTCAGGGGTTGGGCTTGGCCCCTTAGTTCCAGTGAAAGGAACTCTTAATGCTTCAGCATACCAAGACATTTCGGACAATTTCATGCTCCCAATTTTGCGGGAACAGTGTGGGGATGGCCCCTTCCTGTACCAACATGACTGCGCACCAGTGCACAAAGCAAGGTCCATAAAGACATGGATGAGCGAGTTTGGTGTGGAGGAACTTGACTGGCCTGCACAGAGTCCTGACCTTAACCCAACAGAACACCTTTGGGATGAATTAGAGCGGAGACTGCGAGCCACAAATGCGCTTCTAGAAGAATGGTCAAAAATTCCCATAAACACACTCCTAAACCTTGTGGAAAGCCTTCCCAGAAGAGTTGAAGCTGTTATAGCTGTAAAGGGTGGGCTAACTCCATATTAAACCCTACGGATTAAGAATGGGATGTCATTAAAGTTCATGTGCATGTAAAGGCAGACGTCCCAAAACTGTTGGCAATATAGTATATATTTAATATTATTTACACTGAAAAATATCTTTACATGATGGTAGTATTTTTTAAATGCATTTATGCTTGTTTTAGTTAAAAATAATAACACAAAATAATATAGAAAAATAATTGTATTACAGAAAGTCTTATAATCATTGAGAACTGAAGAAAAAGGTAATAGTAATATGAATTCTGAGGTAAAAAGTGCTTAATTGTTGTGAAAATATCATAATGAACCTAGCCTAAATTTTAAAATAGGATTAATGTTCTTTATGTAAAATATTGTTTCTTATGTTTTCCATTTAATTTTGAGGTGAAATACACCCAACAAGTTTTCTTGATACTCACATTTTGGGGACAGTCATTGCACCAAATCTACCCAAATATAAATCTTATTCCTCTTACTCAAAAGTAAAGACACGACAAGTTGCAGTTGTTTAAAAATGTTTATATGAGTGCAATGAAAATTATTTATCCTAAATTGGTTTATCCTAAATCTTTGGCCGAAATGGTTTAAGCCTGCAGTAGCTCTCTGTCTCTAAGTTCATACATTTCCATATTTATTAGATTTGCTCCTTCTGTCTGCAATAAGGAGGCTCTGTCTGTGTGTGTGTGTGTGTGTGTGTGTGTGTGTGTGTGTGTGTGTGTGTGTGTGTGTGTGTGTGTGTGTGTGTGTGTGTGTGTGTGTGTGTGTGTGTGTGTGTGTGTGTGTGTGTGTGTGTGTGTGTGTGTGTGTGTGTGTGTGTCAGAGAGATTCCTCCATTGGCTGGCTGGGTAGAGAGACTCATTTCTCTACTCATTAGAGAAACGTGGGTAGAATGGCAAGTCCCATTGTCTAGACTTTCTCATCAGCTACATCAGGACAGCATCTCTAGTCCTCACAATCAGAGAGAGAAATAAATCTACTCAGCTCAAATTAGAGAAACAAAAAACATTTGATTCAGGTTGTAAGAACTCTTACAGAGAGGACGAAAGGGGTAACGCAAAACTGGAATTCAGCAATGAAACACAAATCAAAGAGTGCTGTACATGTAACTAACCAAACAATCCAACGTTAACTTGAGAGAGACTGAGATATTGAAATCTATTAAAATACAAAAACATCAAATTCACACACCGAAATTCATCCTAAATAAAGCAACATTTATAATTAAGAAAATGAAGTGTAATCAAAAAACAATGCCTGTTTGCTATACTGTCTGACCTCTTTTGCTCTCATTCTCACATCTGTTCTTTTAAGCATGTGACTTGTTACATAAGCTCCACTGAGAGACAATAGAGATACATTATAGTGACAGTTGAACCTGAGCCATGTGTATAGGATGGGAAAAGTAGACTTAAAAGCCAACTGAGAATACAGGCAGACCAATATAACAACAGGAAATATATCAATGATACCGACAGGAAGGAAGTCTCAAGTCCTCTATTAATCTCTCTCTCGCTCCATTCATCCCGTCATGCCATTGGACATTTCCTGTTGAAACCCAGTGAAAACGCAGAAAAGTTTTGCTCCAAAACAAAACAAAAACAATTGGATGTGGATTTATAGAGTAGAAAAATAAATGTATAATTTCCATCCTGTCCTTAATAGAATATGGGACTTTCACTGTTTGTGCCATTTTACTGACTGTCTGTTGTGATTTGTGTTTTTCAGTGACTCCTTCGCAGTTTACATTGTTACGCCAGTAGATGGTGACAAATGACTGTCTTTATTAACAACTCGAGTCGTTTATTCAACCAATTCGATCAAAAACCCTTATTCATTCAGTAACTAAATAGATGGCTGCATCCGAAATTGCATACTTCCCTACTATATAGTAGGCGAAAAACAATTTGTGACAAAAGTAGTATGTCCGAATTCACAGTACTCATAAAAGAGTAGGCAAAAAGTATCCTGGTGAGATTCTGAAGTGTGAATACCATGGACACTTTACTATCCCATGAGGCCACAGGAGAGGATTTATGAATGGCAGTTAAGCGACATAACTGACGCTGGTAGGTCACATGATAATGACAACATGGCATATGTAGCATGTCCAGATTACATTCCTACGACACACATTCATATAAGCATGTACTTTTTTACGTATAGAGCGTACTTTTTGTGGTTGTTAAGTAATTACTTATTTAAAATAAGTACCTACTCAAAAGAGTATGTGATTTCGGATGCAGCCATCGGACGCTGTTCTCGAGTCAACAACTTACTGATTCAAATGATCCGGTCAGAGCGAGTCTCCAGTTAACAATTCACTGAATACACAAGTCCGACTCAAAATGAGCCAAGAACTAGAGATCCTCAGAACTTGAGTGTGCTCGTGACTGATGCCTCAAAAAGTGATATGGTTAATGCTAAGCTAATGCTTAATTTTAGGATTGATTATTGTGAATGAAAATCATATGTAAAAAAAGCGAAGCCAAAACGTTTCGATTGCCCTCAGGTGGCTGGTCCCAGTATAGGCCATAAACCCTGCCCTCTCCATGTAATCGAATGGGACATGAGACAGACTAAACAATCAAATTACACTTCAAATTATTTTTTTCCAAAGATGGCTTCTGTCATTTTAGGTAGTTTTTATCACACTGATGTAAGTTCAAGTGTTTCGTTTTATTAAATAAGTTTGGTTTTTATTTATTTGATGCTATAAAAACAGGGAGTGTGACGTCATGATTGACAGCTGAGATTGACAGCTTTTCTGAGTGAAGTAGTCACTGAAACACCAACAGACTCACTACTAAACTGGCAGTTTTTTTTTTTTACAGTCTTTTTTTACAGTCTATGGTCACGACCGACAGTTGTTTGTGAACTAAACCTGCTGTAAAAGGGCGAGCTGTTTAAGCCCACTGTAATGCTTGAACGCGGACATGTCCACATTCGTATCAACTTGTCTACGGGGTAGGTTTTATCTAAAAAAATGAAACAAAACAAAAGAAAGCAAAATTAATTCCCATGCATCTTCCCCGCTGCCGTAGCGGTTTCAAATGATATAAAACAAGTAAAGCATAACTTACGTTCTTAAAATGTTATGAATTTTCTTGCTTGCAGATCAATACATACAGCGGGGAGAACAAGTATTTGATACACTGCCGATTTTGCAGGTTTGCCCACTTACAAAGCATGTAGAAGTATGTAATTTTTATCATAGGTACTCTTCAACTGTGAGAGACGGAATCTAAAACAAAAATCCAGAAAATCACATTGTATGATTTTTAAGTAATTAATTTGCATTTTATTGCATGACATAAGTATTTGATACATCAGAAAAGCAGAACTTAATATTTGGTATAGAAACCTTTGTTTGCAATTCCAGAGATCATACGCTTCCTGTAGTTCTTGACCAGGTTTGCACACACTGCAGCAGGGATTTTGGCCCACTCCTCCATACAGACCTTCTCCAGATCCTTCAGCTTTCGGGGCTGTCGCTGGGCAATACGGACTTTCAGCTCCCTCCAAAGATTTTCTATTGGGTTCAGGTCTGGAGACTGGCTAGGCCACTCCAGGACCTTGAGATGCTTCTTACGGAGCCACTCCTTAGTTGCCCTGGCTGTGTGTTTCAGGTCGTTGTCATGCTGGAAGACCCAGCCACGACCCATCTTCAATGCTCTTACTGAGGGAAGGAGGTTGTTGGCCAAGATCTCACGATACATGGCCCCATCCATCCTCCCCTCAATACGGTGCAGTCGTCCTGTCCCCTTTGCAGAAAAGCATCCCCAAAGAATGATGTTTCCACCTCCATGCTTCACGGTTGGGATGGTGTTCTTGGGGTTGTACTCATCCTTCTTCTTCCTCCAAACACGGCGAGTGGAGTTTAAACCAAAAAGCTCTATTTTTGTCTCATCAGACCACATGACCTTCTACCATTCCTCCTCTGGATCATCCAGATGGTCACTGGCAAACTTCAGACGGGCCTGGACATGCGCTGGCTTGAGCAGGGGGACCTTGCGTGTGCTGCAGGATTTTAATCCATGACGGCGTAGTGTGTTACTAATGGTTTTGAGACTGTGGTCCCAGCTCTCTTCAGGTCATTGACCAGGTCCTGCCGTGTAGTTCTGGGCTGATCCCTCACCTTCCTCATGATCATTGATGCCCCACGAGGTGAGATCTTGCATGGTGCCCCAGGCCGAGAGAGATTGACCGTCATCTTAAACTTCTTCCATTTTCTAATAATTGCGCCAACAGTTGTTGCCTTTTCACCAAGCTGCTTGCCTATTGTCCTGTAGCCCATCCCAGCCTTGTGCAGGTCTACAATTTTATCCCTGATGTCCTTACACAGCTCTCTGGTCTTGGCCATTGTGGAGAGGTTGGAGTCTGTTTGATTGAGTGTGTGGACAGGTGTCTTTTATACAGGTAACGAGTTCAAACAGGTGCAGTTAATACAGGTAATGAGTGGAGAACAGGAGGGCTTCTTTAAGAAAAACTAACAGGTCTGTGAGAGTCGGAATTCTTACTGGTTGGTAGGTGATCAAATACTTATGTCCTGCAATAAAATGCAAATTAATTATTTAAAAATCATACAATGTGATTTTCTGGATTTTTGTTTTAGATTCCGTCTCTCACAGTTGAAGTGTACCTATGATAAAAATTACAGACCTCTACATGCTTTGTAAGTAGGAAAACCTGCAAAATCGGCAGTGTATCAAATACTTGTTCTCCCCACTGTATGTATCTGCATCCACAAATCTTCCTTACTGACTAGTTCTGGCTACTTGACAATTCATAATTCATGATGTCAGACCCAGCAATCCCACCACCCCCAGGTTTTTTTAGCAGTAGGATTATATAAAATATATAATATAAAATTATTAAACATCGATCAGTACTTTTTACTTTTTAAACTTGAGTACATTAAAAATCAAGTGCTTTTGTATTTCTACTTTAGTAAATATTACTCTAAAAATTGTATGAGGATGTAGGATTGAAAATGAACAAAGACATTTGCCACAAGGGCCATTTGGAATTCCTAAAGACAAAGAAATGTTGAAAGGCCTGTAGGCCAAAATGTGTGTCACACCTTTAGTACAGTGGAGGAAGTTTGGTCTGATTGGTCAGTTTGAATATCTCACATTAGGGTTTCAGTCACATGGTCAAGGAAGGGATAAAAGAATATTGCAACTGTTGCTCTGCCTCTGTTATGCTCTCTCTCTTCTTGGGGGCCTTCTCTTTGGCTCTTCTCTTCTTTGCTCTCTTCTTCTCTTTGTCTCTTTCTCTCTCTCTCACTTTCTGTCCCTCAGGTAACATTCTATTAATGCTGGCTACGATTAATGGTACAAGTTTTTATCATCTCATACATCTATTTTGTAACTATTTTAAGTGTAACCATAACCAGATATTGTCATTAAATTCTTTCTATTACAAATGATGTGCTAACTAGTTTTGATTCGGTATGAACTTTGAAGTGCTATCTATTGCAATACATTATCGTCACATTCTAGCAATGCTCTCCCACATATTTTGCTATTGTAACTGCGCTTATTTCCGTCGTTGTATAAGTTGCAGTGGGTGGTAATAGATGAAAAAAAATTTTACAGTTTTCTACCATCTTGCTGATAACGTTTCTTTAGTCATTCGGCAACCCTGCAGCCTGAACCACTGTAGGCGATCCACCCTTACAAGAGTATCTGTACTTTTACTCAAGTAACCTACTCAATTTGTGTAGTTCGTCCACCACTGCTAACAACCTTGGTTCTATCGTTTTGTGTCTTACCACCTTGGGCCAGATTTACTAAACAGGGCAAATTAGCGTGAGAGTGCAATTCCAAAAAAATGCAGATGGAAGTGGAAAGTTCAGCACGTGATCTACTGACGACACGCAAATGAAAGAACAGACGCAGCCGGATCATTTGCATAATGACCAACGCAATCTACCAGTTACATGCTTTTTTTGGGGGCGGTAAATAATGGCGCAAACACCAGTAAATTGACGAGCGCAAACCTTAGTAAATCACCTTGCATGCTTCATTTAAATACTTTCCTCCCATAAATTTTGCGTCTGAAAGGCAAACTCCTACAAATGCATATGCAGTAAGGTCAGCCGCAAAAATAGCCATGTCCATGCCTTTTCAGCGCTAATTTTTCACTGCGTGTCTTTAGTAAATCCTAACAGTAGTTTTTTTAACGCCAAAAGAGGGTTTGCACTGGCACAAGCTGTTAGTAATTCTGGCCCCTTGTGTCTTACATCTAGCACATGATACGGTGTTCTAAAAATGTGGAGCTCAAGTTAAATAAGTTCAGCTTTTAATGTCACCATGAAATCATTTGTGCCCTCATAATCTTTAATCAAAATCCTCCTCCCTCTTGCAATGACATCTCTTCTCTGATGACATGTTTACTGGCACGAGGGTAGGACAACCCGTAATAGCAAACCACAACAATCCAATCATTTCCTGTTAAACAGAATAAACCCCCATTCAATATTTTTTCCTGTTCAAGAAGCCGCTTCACTCGGATATATGTCACAGTAAGGAGGAAAAGATAATCCCAACTTCCCTTTCATGATGACTTTAAAGTTACAACTATACTTCAGTGCTGTGACGTATTTCCAAGTGAAACAGAATATTGAATAGAGGGCGGTGTTTTATTTTAGCGCACCTCCTCTCCATCCCTCGCTCATAGCAGACTGATGGTTGGAAGGAAGTGGTTAAGGATATTCTACCCAAACCATCAAACTTATGTCAATTGAGAGGGAATGCCATTCCAGAGCTGAAGCAATTTTCACAACAAACTATTTTTTTTCTGTGTATTAACTTGCACAGGTTAATTGTTCACCACAAGACTAGTAATGTGCGCTAACAAAGTAAATAGTGTCAATTTTGATTCCATGAGGACTTTAAAAATACGTTGTTTTTACATTCTGCTGCCCTTTGTTTAGCATTTTTAAAAACAACCCCTTAAGGCACAACATTAGAATGGTAACTTAGAACACTTGTGTTAAGGATGAAGCCAGAAGCCTCCTGGGGAATGATGCAGTCCTATACCCACCAGACAACCTTTCCCATAATATCTGCAGTATAATCTAATGCAGTGATGAGGTCATCCTCACCACATCTCCTCTCCTGCTGTCTCTCTCTCTGCTGGAAACATTCTCTGCTTTACAGATGGCAGACTTTAACCGGTGTGTTTGCTTCTGTGTGTGTGAGGGGGTTACTTCAGGACAACAGTGTTTTCACTTAACCCGCAATGAACACCCTGCCCAGCTGCTAACTCACTCCACCTCTCTGCCTCTGGAACACGGCCAGCCAGACATTACAGGAACCTCTGAGAATATCTGTGTGCATCTGTGTGTGCATACGAATTCAGTTGTGTGTAAAAGTACCCTGGCTCATATTATGCATCAGACCGTACCGTGATTAAATATACAATAATGATAAAAGGATTCACCCCATCATGCCAATCACCTGTCACATTGGCTGAAACAACACAGGGGAATAAGTAATAGAAATGAGACATGGTAAACAGGAAGTCATTTTTATCTTGGCACGCTTTTTTATTGCCCTTTTCCCTATGACATATTTTAGTTATCATAAATTAGGCATAATTCGAAAGCTATGGAGACCGTTTTGAAATGGGACATTGCTTTACCATGGAAATGGTAAAAACATTTAGTGGGCTCAATTTTTGTGATATTTGGTTAGACATTTGGCTTTTATTTTCTAACAGTTTCAGAGTCCAAATTATTTTGTAAAATATATATTTTGTATAATATAATAAATGTTTAGTTCAGTACACTTGCATACCACAATCTGCTGTGTATCTTTAAAAAGAGACCAACTTTAGGTCTTTATTACAAAGCATTCATGAATTACAACCATTTATTAGACATTTAACCGTTTAGATGCTGAAAAAGGGGAAGTGACAGTTAAAGGATTAGTTCACTTCAAAATGAAAATTTCCTGATAATTTACTCACCCCCATGCCATCCAAGATGTTCATGTCTCTCTTTCTTCAGTGGGAAAGAAATTAAGTTTTTTGAGGAAAACATTTCAGGATTTTTCTCTATATAATGGACTTCAATGGCAACCAAAATGTTGAAGGTCCAAATCAATGCAGTTTCAAAGGGCTTCGAAGGGCTTCAAAGGGCTCTGCACGATCCCAGCTGAGGAATAGGGTCTTATCTAGTGAAACCATCGGTCATTTTCTAAAAAGAAATAAAAATGTATCTCCTTTCTAACCTAAATTGCTCATCTTGCGCTGCTCTGCCACACACCACCGATTGCGCAATCACATCGGAAAGGTCACGCTAGACGTAGGCAGAAGTACCACCCCCGTGTTTACAAAGCGCACGTGCGAAGACTAATACAAACGTCCTTTAGCAAAAAAAGGTTAAACAATGATGGCGGATGATTTTGAAGTTGGAGATCGAGTTTTTTTGTAAAGGCCGTTTGTATTAGTCTTCGCACGTTCGCTTGGGGCGGTACTTCCGCCTACGTCTAGCATGACCTTTCCGACGTGATTGCGCAATCCGTGGCACGTCGCAGAGCAGCGCAAGATGAGCAATTTAGGTTAAAAAGTATATAAATGTTTATTTTTTCTTGAAAATGACCGATGGTTTCGCTAGATAAGACCCTATTCCTCAGCTGGGATCGTGCAGAGCCTCTGAAGCCCTTCGAAGCCCTTTGAAACTGCATTGATTTCGACCTTCAACTCGTTGGTTGCAATTTAACTACATTATGTGAAGAAAAATCCTGGCATGTTTTCCTCAAAAACTTAATTTCTTTTCGACTGAAGAAAGACACGAACATATTGGATGGGAGTGAGTAAATTATCAGGAAATTTAAATTTTTAAAGTGAACTAATCCTTTAAAGCTGCACTATGTAACTTTCTTGTGGTCAAAATTTACTAAATTTATATAATGAGCAAGTACATCATGAATCCATTTTCCAAACCGTGTTTTTGTCTTATCCTGAACGGTACACATATAATAAGTGTTTATATTCTGACTATTTTAGTCCGGTTCGGGTCGCACCGCTGCGGAGTAGCACAGTACCTGCGTGACTCGTCATAGACATAAACAGAGAGAAGTAGCTCCGGCTACAACGTTCTTCTGCAAAACGCATGCAGTTTGGTTTATTAACCGCTAGAGCGCCAAAAGTTACATAGTGTTGCCTTAACAGAGGATAATTGTTATTCATCACCATAATAATAATAAAAACATAAATCAGACTAGGAATGTATATTATTTCTCAGCATATCTTGATAATGCAAGATGACATGATATTGAATAAATATAATTTTATTTGTATTATTTTGAGTGCTTCATGCAATAATGTCACAATATTATTCAAAATATAACATGGAAGAAAAAATAGACCACCAAGCCATGCTTGTCAGATCTTATTAAAACAATGTATTAAGAAAGTCATTGAACTGCACTTTTTAAAGTGAAAATCAAAATCTGGAGCACCCCAAATTTCTTTGGCAAGAGAAAAACATTTAAGATAAACAAAGATCAAAAAAGCAAATGTAGCCTACACTATTCAGTGTAGCAACAATAATCCAAGCTTGAATGTGGGTATACTGTGAAATATCTCTCTCTATTCAGGGGTGAAAATCTTCATTAACATGCTTGAATAGGCTGCATAATATTATAAGCTATTTCATGCTGTCGTGCTTCGCCTCTTCCTCTCATGTTTAATTTGCTGCTGTTTGTGTTCTACTCTGTGCGAACACAAAGAGAATGAAAGTGCAGATGAGACTAGCCCTAAGCCAAACAGGAGAACATCAATAGGGAATATGAAGGATGTGCATGTAAAGACAATATGTTAAAAGCTTATCAGAACTCAACACAGGATTTGCTCAGGATTTGCTGATTTATTAAATGGCTACAAACAACATATTTACAAATTTCTTTATATTCAGTATTTAATAGAGCACTCCATGGAACAAGGAACAGCATCACAGTGTGATTTTGTAGTGTACAATATATTGCATTTCTATACAACAGCTCTGCTAAATAAAGTAAATAAAAAACACCCTACCCAATGACGCCTGCTTACTCATCATTACTGCAAATAGGTAGGCTAATTCTGATACATGCAATGACTATCCATTATGACATGTAGGCATTTTTATATTTATGTACACAATAATAATCTTGTACATTTTATTCCTTTAATTTTTCATATTTAAAAATGTTTGTGTGCTGCTGCGCGTCCCTGTGTGTAATAAACAGAGTGTACGCGCGTTGTGGACCCGCCTATAGGGGCATTTTACTAACGCATTCTTTAAATAACACAAAAAATACTGCGCTATTGACTTTAGACCAGGTTTTTGTTGGTCAATGGCGCAGTCGATTTCAGTTGCCTCAAAATAGCAGCGCGCCAACAATGCGCCTGAACACACCTCGTTTTCAGACCAGCACGAAATGGGCGCACAGATGGGCGCAAATGCATTTGCTATTTAAACAACGTGGCGCAGGACGTGAAAATGATGAAACTAGCAAAAAACACTTGCCGCATTGCGCTGGGTGTATGATAGGGCCCAAGATGGCGCAGACTGAAAGGTCCTTTACATGCAGTCTGCAAGCAATCACATCATTACCGCATGGTGCAAGCTGATTGGTCTCTGCTGATCCTGCAGCCAATGAGATTGCTTGCTCAACATTTAAACAGTCTGGTTCATTGTTTGCTGTAAGCTAGTCCTGCAGCATGCTATCAGAGTTCCTCTGAAACCCTCCACCTCCCCCAGCTCCACCTGTCTAGATCTGCTATGAGATTTGTGTATGACTATTCGTACAGCAGCAGCATATCCTATATGCTCACAGGAGCGGGTCTGTGTATCTATTAGCAGTAGCAAGTCCATATTTGCTCTGCAGCAGCAGCAGCAACGCAGATCTGTTACATATGATCTTCTATTCAGGCTATGAGACTGCATGATTGGAAACATCCGTTGCATAAGTGGTTAACCAGAATGTGTTAAAACATGGTTTAGTAGTTTACTTCACTTTGTGTACTTAGCCTACACAGTCTGACCTCTCATCACTAACTGTTGTATAAATGTATTATGATTTGATTTACTCAGTTGAGAAGAACATTGAGATTTAACCCTTAAACGCATACCTCGGGTCTTTAGTGTTGTCATTTACTGCCCTCCTCCTCATTCATTTTTTAAAGTAGAGGGTCACAATGAGGGATAGTGGGTAAAAATAGAGTGTTTATGATTGCCAGGGAAAATGGAATGTGCCCGTTTAGGCAGGAGAGAATCATTTGAAAAGCACTTACAGCGTAGCAGTCATATTTTTTTTTCCATGCTAAAAATGG